>CM048746.1:214171055-215371055 GCA_026315105.1 Locusta migratoria
TCACACAATGTACTTAGTTTTTTTTCATTTTACATCCTCCAAATATGCTTCAGGAAAATTGTGTATGTAGAAGATACACCTCAGGAAATGATGTATAATGTACCTAATAGTTGCATACATAGAATAGCGTAGAAATGTTTGTTCTCGTTGTTATTCAGCAGTTGTTCATATGCTGGGAAAGAGATTAAGGAAGGAAGGGTATGATTATGAAACAAACTGTTTGTGAAAAGTTTGATTACATTTAATGCCCATTATATAGAAAAGAATTTTTTTCATACATGTGTCGGTAATCTGGAAGTAATAAAGACCTTCCAAAGTTAACAGAAGCTTGATAGTAGCTCTAATTCGACACAAACTCTGTGTTGTTAATTGTTCATCATTGCGCATTACTTAAGGTAATTATGATTTTTCAGCTTGGTGGTGAAATATAAAATACTTATTTAAATATTTTGCATACCAATTTCGTTCAGTGACTGAACATAAGCAGTGCAGTTTGGAGTCCTGAGGACTCCTGTACACTGCATAAAAATATTTATACAGTCAAAATCGATAAAAAATATAAATAAAAATGGCCTGTCAAGTGCTTGTTAAAAGTTTCAACTGAAAATTTGTAATTATTATAAGACTGACGGTTGGGCATATGACGTTCTGTGGAGTCGTCATACAAGAGTTATGGATTTGTAAAAAGCATTCCTTATAAATTCATTATGGCATTGTTTCTGTCACAAAATTTTGTTGCTGGATTTTATTATTTTTTAATAGACTGCGTGGCTCAAATTTGCTGAAGTGACAACTAAAAATTTGTACCAGGTCCAGAGTGCTAACCTAAATCTACTGCATTTTTAGCTATTACTTCACTATTAGTTTACAAAAAACACTTATGGCCCTACTCAAATATCCTAAATCTTTTCTGTATTGCTTGTTCTTCAACGAAGACTAAATTATGTAAAAAGCAGTTACTAATCATTTTCAGATGTTTGCCAATTTGAATGACATATGGCAGTGATTAATTTTTGTCTGCTTATTAGTAAATACACATTATTTTAACAAGTGTGAAGTAATTCATTCAGACATCAGTTTGAACAATAGAATTCAAAATTAACCTGATTTAAGAAAGTTTGGAGTGATGTCCATTGTCCCATTCTATCGTCTGGACATTCTTGCTGTTTTATATGAATTTTTAATCTTCTGAACATATTCATAACTTTGTATCATTCATGTTACTGTATAGGTATAGATTGTCATTAATATTCCTTCAAACCATCTTGATTGCAAATTTTTTATTGGTTAATGACGCTTTTCACCCTTTAGCAGGGCATCTTCAGATTATAATGCGCTCTCCGTGGTGTGACACCATAAGTTGTTATTGTGGTGTTTCTATTTTTCTGGAATGTTTTTTTATTTCCTTGTGGCCCTTAATAAAAGCGGTGGTCTCTGGTGATACAAGATAAGTCCATATTTACAATTGCGCTCACGGGCGGTGGGCGGGCGTGGTGTGCTGCTCCGCCGACTTGTACAGATGTCATTAATGTCATTTGATTATTAATTACATGTATGTTCCATTCAGTCAAAAGCATTTCACTGTGGAGGCGTACTATTTTCATAAATCTTAACAAATAGCAAATTTGAAACTAATTTATTGAAGATTGTTATAGGTAGTGCTTAATTTGTAAAAAAAAAAAAAAGAGTTTCTGGTATTGTTCAAACAGGGCAGGGTGTGGTGGTTGGTGCCTGACTGATGGGAATTTAGATTCCAGGATTGTTTCAGGAATTAGGCTTTATATTTTTAAATGTGCTCTAGATTCATGTTGAATGGTTGAATGAGGTTGTCTTAGTCTGCAACAGACGAACCACCAGCCATTTAGGCACCCTCAATGACAGTGATTAGTGATGTAAGAGACAGATCAGCATTAGTGACAGAAGCCAAAACACACACACACACACACACACACACACACACACACACACACACACACACAGAGAGAGAGAGAGAGAGAGAGAGAGAGAGAGAGAGAGAGAGAGAGAGAGAGAGAGAGAGCTGCAGCTTAGTTAAACAGTAAGTGCTAGACAAGTCTGTCAGTGGACAATGTGCTTTGCATGGGGAATTGGAGTTGGTGCTGCACACAGATACCACTGTTAACACACAACCATTGGACACAATGGTTTGTTTCAGTTGCCAGGGATGAAACATTCAAACGGTGGCAGTTTTTCCTCAAATAGGTAGTCAATATTTTAACATTTGAATTAAGGACAACTGCAGACATTAGTAGTTTAAAAATACTTTAACTTGATGTAGTGAAGTAGAGCGATTTTTAGTCAGCTATTGTGCTAGTCTTCATGTATTTCCCAATTATTTATTATGGAGGTGAAGGAAGGAGGATTATGAATGAAATTGACATTAACTGCATACAATGGTGACAAGTGAAATGTGAGCTTGGCTGGGAATCGAACCGTGGTCTCCCACTTCGGGCTAGCAGTTACCTTAACCACTTGGCTACCCGTGCTCATCTCCCATCTGTCTCAAACTTCAACAAGATGCATGTTATGGCTGTAGTGCCACCATCATCTATACCCTCCTACTCTCATCATTAAGGATTTGTGTGAGAGGTTGAACATATGAACACACAAATTCAGTCACCTTTCTGTACACATATGTCATCTGTCATTCTCACAAAATATTACAAACTTCCAAAAAATTTTGTGAAGCAGATGGATTGTCATTTACAAAGCCTGAATCACTGCACAGGTGTTAGTGCAAATGTTGATTTCATGTGATAACTAACTCCCTTGTAGTACAAGAGCTAGGTGGTCACCTTTTGAAATAAACTGCAAAAAATTGAGTGGAGGGAGGGGGGGGGGAGGAGGAGGAGGAGGAGGAGGAGGAGGAGGAGGAATACCTCAGCCCCCCTCTCCCAAAGATACGCATTTCAGTATCTGAGATATGGACTTAAATAAGAAAAAATTATTACATATGTACTACAGATAAATACATACAACAGTCTAGAAATAGCATATTCATGCCTTTAAAAAAAAAGTGTAACCATTTTTTTCCTTTTTTCCCCCCCTCTATTTTCTTTTGTGAAGTGTCTGCCATGGCTTTTTCTTGAATGTCTTTAAACATTACAATATACTCACGGTAGAACTCCCCCTCTTCACACAAACATAAGTGTTGGCAGCCACCATAACCACCTTGCATGTCATGGTGCATTTTACTTCCATGGCCACCTCAGTCAGGTAACCATTTACACTATCAGGCACAGGCATACAGGAGGCGGCGCTTGTCCATGTGTGGGACAATACAATAGAAATGCACTGCTGACCTCCGGCGTGGTGTCTGAGTAAAGGGTTTGTTAGACTGTCAGATGTTGGATTATCTCAAGTCTTCTTTATATTAAACAGAATGTGAGGCACTGACAGGCACATATAATAGACTTAAATTTTTCTCCATGGCCTTCATCAGAAAAAGAAACGCCATCACTCAGATGTAACTGTTCACACAAGAGCACCGTATCTGGCCCATTCAGCACAACAAGCATCTTGATAGAGTATGACATCCCAATCTGGATTTTCCACTGTCTGAACATATTAAACAGCTATCAGATTTTCCATTGTTAGAATAATTAACAAGTTACATATAGGACTCTATATCCTAAATTTTGATACACACTTAACTGCTTTCTTCTGCCATATGAAAATAAATGTAGCTCATACAGAATTGCATGAAACCAATGGTCCTTACTGCTGATGGGGCAAAAATACACAAAAGAGTTTGTTACACAGATAATTGATGTGTCCTTTTGGTCTATGATCAGTCAAAGTAATTTTACCGTATACAGCTTGCAGCTTGTTTGATCCTTGTTGATTAGTCTCAACTCATGCTCTTTGTTGTGCATACAGTTGTTCAGAGTATGTTATACTAACAATAGGAGTTCATTTCTAATGTTCTGTGCAATTGTGTACTCCACAGGAGGATGCTAGCCGTACTGGAAATTCAGGAGTATCTCGGTACAAGGAAAGACGTCGCTTGTGGGCTGGAGAATCACGTGTTGCAACACAGCCTGTTACACAGGTGGAAGTTGAGGAAGCAGTCCGCCTAAACAATCAGCAGTCGGCTCAGTCTGATATTCCAGTGGTATCATCTTCAACTGCTGATGGTGAGAAATGAGTGTTCATAAAAAGTTGTTAACAAAGTGTACTTCTTTTAAATGATTATCTTATGTACATATTTCACCAATGGAAAAATGTTTCTTGTGTTCAGTGCTTTTTTGTCTAATCACCTAAATGTTGCTAGACCATCTCTAGTAGTTTTAAATTCTTGGTTGGCTTTTGCCAAATGGTAGTTTTTGTGGTAGATTATCTTCAGTTATGCTTATCAGAGATTTCCATGTTACAACTACCTATGTATGTCTTCTAAATGTTCTTGCATGCACTTTCTGTTGAGTTGAAAGTATTAATATGTGTCAGACACACAGTAACTAATTTCAAATTTTGTATAATTCCACAGCATGGGCAAAGCAGAGGGGACGGGTGATAGTTAAATAGTTTATGTATTAGGCTGTTCTTCCTTTAATTGATCGTGGATTTAAACCACAAGCAATAAAAGAGAGTGAGTCATTCCGATTGTTCAGAGGCAGATTGGATGTTCATGCAATTTTGAAATGAGGTGTACTTTCCTACACAGTTTGAGGGTTTTTGCCAAGAATGCAGTTCCACAGTTCTAAAACTTCATTCTGTTGTTGTGGTCTTCAGTCCAGAGACTGGTTTGATGCAGCTCTCCACCCTACTCTATCCTGAGCAAGCCTTTTCATCTCCTCATAAGAACGACAACCCACATCCATTTGAATCTGCTTACTATACGCGTCTCTTGGTCTCCCTCTGCGATTTTTACCCCACACACTTCCCTCCAACGCTAAATTCACAATTCCTTGATGTCTAAGAATGTGTCCTACCAATCTATCCCTTCTTTTAGTCAAGGTATGCCAGAAATTTCTTTTCTCCCCAATTCTGTTCAGTACCTCCTCATTAGTTACGCGATCCACCCACCTAATCTTCAGCATTCTTCTGTAGCACCACATTTCGAAAGCCACTATCCTCTTTCTGTTCACACTGCTTATCGTCCATGTTTCACTCCCATATAAGGCAACACTCCATACAAATGCCTTCAGAAAGGACTTCCTTAGGCTTAAATCAATATCCGATGTTAACAAATTTCTCTTTTTCAAAAACGCCTTTCTACCCATTGCCATTCTGCATTTTATATCATCTGTACTGCGACCATCATTTGTTATTTTACTGCCCAAGTAACAAAACTCATCTACCTCCTTTATTATTTCGTTACCTAATCTAATTCCTTCAGCATCACCTGATTTATTTACACTGCACTCCATTACCCTAGTTTTACTCTTGTTAATGTTCATCTTATATGCACCTTTCAGCACACTGTCCATTCCGTTCAATTGCTCTTCCAGGTCCTTTGCTGTATCTGACAGAATTACTATGTCGTCGGCAAAACGCAATGTTTTTAATTCTTCCCCCTGAACTTTAATTCCTTCTCCAAATTTCTCCTTGCTTTCCTTTATAGCTTGCTCAATGTACAAATTGAACAACATTGGGGAAAGGCTACAACCCTGTCTTACTCCCTTTCCAACCACTGCATCCCTTTCATGCCCTTCAACTCTGATAACCGCTGTCTGGTTTTTGTACAAGTTGTAAATAACCTTACGTTCCCTATATTTTACTCCTGCTTGCTTCAGAACTCTAAAGAGTTTATTCCAATCAACATTGTCAAAAGCCTTCTCCAAATCTACAAAAGCTAGAAATGTTGGTTTGCCTTTTCTTAATCTATCTTCTAGGATAAGCCGTAAAGTGAGTATGGCCTCCCGTGTTCCTACATTTCTCCTGAACCCAAACTGATCTTCCCCGAGGTCGGCTTCTACCAGCTTTTCCATCCTTCTGTATATATTCTGTATATTCTTCATTCTATCCCAGACTTACTCTTACTTGCAATCAGAATGTAGGAAAGCAGCAGATTTGGCTGGATATAAACTAATTTTCTTTTTTTGATAATTAATCATCATTTACCTGTTGTAAATTATGAGGTAAGTTTCTCATTCCTGTCAAGAGTTGTCTGTGATGAGTATGCATAGGAAAGTGTAAATACATTCTCAAGTTCTCACATATGAACATTCTCTTGCACTTGATCTCATGTGTATCGTAAAACACTTTAAAGATTGTATACAGGTCTGATTGATAATGATTTTTCGTGTAGCTTTTATTCTTACTTCAAACAGAAATTTTTATATTTATGATACGAATATTATAGAGGAAAAATTCCTAAAAGGAAAAATATACGTAAAAAATAGAAGAAGTCACTTACCAGGCGAAAGGGCACAGGCAGTAATAGCAACAAATAAACACACAGACACACACACACACACACACACACACACACACACACACACACACACACACACACACACACACACAAAAATGCTAGCTTTCGCAGCCTAGCTGCTTCATCAGGCAGAAGGGAAGGAGAGGGAAAAGGAAATGATGAGGGTTTTAAAGAAGGGGGTAAGGAGCCATTCCAATCCCGGGACAGGAAAGACTTACCTTGGGGGAAGGTGTATGTGCATTTATTTACCTTCCATTTTTTCCCCCAAGGTAAGTCTTTCCTGTCCCGGGATTGGAATGGCTCCTTACCCCCTTCCTTAAAACCCTCATCATTTCCTTTTCCCTCTCCTTCCCTTCTGCCTGATGAAGCAGCTAGGCTGCGAAAGCTAGCATTTTTGTGTGTGTGTGTGTGTGTGTGTGTGTGTGTCTGTGTGTTTATTTGTTGCTATTACTGCCTGTGCCCTTTCGCCTGGTAAGTGACTTCTTCTATTTTTTACGTATAGAAATTTTTATATGATAGATCATTTTAGATTTTTTTCTTCTCATAATACTTAGTTGGGAATTGTCTTGTTGAGTATAGTCCAATCTCTAAATCAAATTAAGATTAGTTGAAAACTTGTTTCATTGTTCCTTTTATTTCACTTTGAAATATAGGTCCCATCAAAATCAATTGAGAAATAAAAAGTTTTCCAGTAGGATCATTGTAGAAAAGTACAGCATTGTTATATATTCGTAAGTCATGCTATTCCGAAATTTCTTCATTCTGCAGCTTTTTAAAGTTGCTAAGACCGGAATTGTATTCACTTTGCTTTGTTATTGAATTATATTAAAACACTGCATGGAAAACAACTGCATTCAGTACAAATTGTTACTTTTTAACTGTTGGTGAATGAGGAAATTAACTGTGTTCTGACATTTAATCCATGATTATTGTGCATTGCCTCTTCCTGTGTGGACTATTTATTGTCCATGTTTCACTTCCATACAAGGCAACACACCACACAGATGCCTTCAGAAAAGACTTCTTTACATTTGAATTAATATTAGATGTTGGTAAATTTCTCTTTTTCATAAACAGTTTTCTTCCCATAGCCATTCAGCATTTTGTGTCATTTGTGCTGTAAGAATCATGTGTTATTTTATTGTCCAAGTAACAGAACTCATCTACCACTTTTCTTGTTTCTTCACCTAACCTAATTCCTTTAACATTGCCTGATTTTCTTAGACTGCATTTCAGTACCCTTGTTTTGCTCTTGTTAATGTTCATCTTATATGCTCCTTCAAGACAATGTCCATTCTGTTTAATTGCTCTTCTGCGTCCTTTGCTTTCTACTACAGAATTGCTATGTCATCAGCAAAACACAATGTTTTTAATTCCTCGCCCTGAACTTTTTTCCGTCTCCAGATTTCTCCTTGCTTTTCTTCACAGCATGCTCAATGTACATCAGGGAAAGGCTACAACCCTGACTTACTGCATTCCCTACCACTGTGTCCCTATCATGTCCCTCAACCCATATAACTGCTGCGTGACCCAGGTCATGAAGGTGGTGTTTCGGGACCTAGGTTGTGAATTACCTTTCCCTTCCGTTCCCATCCTTTCTTCTTCCCTCCTCTCCCACCTGATGAAGGAACTGTGTTCCAAAAGCTTGTCCTTTTTGTCCCCTTTTCTTTCCTGTTCCTTCATTTGTGTTACTATCGGCGGTACAACACAAAGGAAAGTACTGGCCAGCCATTCTATCTCGTTTGAACAATATTTATCATCTCTGAGGAGAATTTTCATCATTAATCAAATTCCGTTCAAACATTTTCCAAATCAACTTTTGGTGCCTGTGATACACATCAACCCATAAGATGGATTTTTTTATGAATAGTTTTTTTACCACTCTTTCCATTAAAATAAATAGAAATTTTTATTGGATTTGTTTTCTGCAGGTTTTGTCTTTATGCCCTTGAAACACCTTCGATTCTTATATTTTCTCTATTAAAAGTGGAGGAAATTTGTCAGATCCATATGCGTTATTGGCCAGAAGAACTGTTTTACAAATTTTATTTTCCTTCCTTCATGGCATGAGTCACCCTTTTCAGCTAATGTTCACTAAGTAGATAACAGTAAAACAGACCAGGCAGTTTAAAATAATTTGAGGTCAACAATCCTACAAGATGCACAGCAGAAACTCATCAATCCAGTAGTCCATCATGATATTGTCTACAGCTTTACATTCAATGCAAATGGCTCTCCTTCTGTCTCCATAACATTCTCTAAATAATTATAATCATTCTGATGAAGTCTTCTAGCTAAATTTTGGCCTTTGCTTTTTTCATGTTGCCACTGATTGGTAGAGTCAGTTGATTTTTGTTGGAACCATGTAAAATGTGCCTTTTCCACACCTCCTGTCTTGCTGACAGCTAAGTTTTTGTTGATTTTGCACCCAATTTAAAAAAAACTTATTCTGTATACAGAGAAAGTATTTTTAATATTTTCACTGCACAGTGGAGCGTCTGCTGATTTGAAACCTCATGGCATTTTAAAATTGTGTGACAGCCAAGATCCAAATATGGGACTTCTGCCTTTCATGGGTGTGCACTCTACCAGTAGCGCTATCCTGGCATGCTTCATTGCCCTTCTTCACCACCCACTTTCCAGCCTCTTAGGCTGTAGCTAACCCATCTCTCCACTGCATCCTTTGTTCTGGGAATGTTAGTCCTGCAAGGTTGGAAGGAGAACTTATGCAAAGTTTGGAAAGTAGGAGGTGAGATACTTCAGGAAGTAAAGCAAACCACCTCACACATGAATTTTACTTCCAGATCTTTCATATAACCTTTCTTTTTTCTGTTTTCAAATCCACCTCTGGTCATCCAGATTTAGGTGTTTGGCGATTTCACTAAATTACTCCAGGCAAATGCTGGGATGCTTCTGTTGAAAGGGCATGGTCAATTTCCTTCACTTACCCAAACACTCTGAGCATAAGCTCAGTCTCTAATGATCACGCTGTCGATGAGATGGTAAACTCGATGCTTCCTCTTTTCTGTTTCTGTTTTCCATGGCTGATAGAAAGTGATCAAATGACAGTATTGCTGTTACACAATAAATGCCAAATTATATATACAATGATCAACTTGTGATGGTGTAGCTCCAGTATTTACGTGCTTGATGTATTAGATGTGTTGTTAAATCTGCCTTATGAAAGACACCTTCTTTTGTTTTAAGACCCAAAAATGTTTCGGCACTTATTGTGCCATCTTTCATGGGTTTTTGGCTTCTATTATGTCATTCGCAGGGTTTTTATATGCTATGATTGAAGAATGACAAGTTCTCACAGCATGTCATATTCGAGTTGTGGTGTTGCTGCTTGGTTATTTGTGGTGTGATCTTACATATTATTATGTTTACTGTGCCTTTTTGTTGTGAACTGGCACTGTTATGTTGCCAATTGTGGCAAATGGTGACTTAGTGCCAGTTCACAACATAAAGGTTCACTAAACATCATGAAATATAAGATCACGCCACAAATAATCAAGCAGCAACACCACAACTCGAATATTACATGCTGTGAGAACTTGTAATTCTTCAATCGTAGCAGATAAAACCGATGCGAATGACATAATAAAATAAAAGCCAAAAACCCATGGAAGATGGCACAATAAGTGCCGAAATAGTTTTGGGTCTTAAAACAAAACAGGGTATCTTGCATAAGGTGGATTTAACTAAACACCTTGTATATGCAACTTTTAACTTCCCATTTGTTAGCACAAAAGAAATTGTCCTATTGAAAACAACAAAACAGCAATGCTAGGAGTGTATTTGTTTCCTTCCTGCCTACTTTGGTTAACAACATCCTTGCCCCTTGTCTCTGTGGCAGTCACACTTGCTACACTCGCCTAAGTCAACACACTTAAGGAAAATGTCACAGGACTTCTTTTGAAACAATAATGTTCATTACAGTTATGAAACACTCAACCATAACTACAGTCAATTACATTGAAATGCATTTTCTAACAATGAAAGGCTCAGGTTGGAATTGAACAACAATGACAATAGTTTATAACTCGTTACAAATTGTGTACTTAAAGTTGCTACAGGCACATAAAAAAAAACACTAATAGACACAAAACTTTAGTTTTCGGCTATTAGCCTTCATCAAGAAGAAACACATACCAGTGAAGAGCCAAAGAAACTGGTATAGGCACAAGTATGAAAACAAAGATATGTAAACACTTGGAGGTGGCACTGCGCTAGGTAATGTCAGTTTAACATAGACAACAGGTGTCCTGCGACTGTGGTGTTATAGTCGGTGCATGAGAGGTAGGACTCAGTGTCTCCAAGCTAGCCATGTGGTGGGGATTTTCCGGTACAGCCATTTCATGACCGCACCATGAATATTGGAATATGGGAAAACATCAGATATCCCAACATTTCAGTGGGCCAGAAAATTATACTGCCAGACTGTGACCATCAACAAATGCCTCACCTGGGACTGTCAACACTGCCATTAGACATTTAATGACTGGAAACATATTGCCTGGTATGATGTCTCATTTTCAGTATCAAGCAGATGGGCAAGTACGGGTATGGAGACACTCTCTTGAATCCATGGACACTGCATGTCCACTGCTTGTGGAAGTTCTGTAATGGTGTGGAGTGTGTGCAGCTTGAGCAATATGGCACCCCTGATACATCTAAATATGACTCTGACAGATGACAGCTACGAATCCATCTTGGCTATCACCGGTATCCATTTGTGTCCATTGTGTGTTCCAACAAACTTGGGTAATTCCATCCAGACAGTGTGACACTCCACATATCCAGAATTGCTGCACACACTCTCTCCATGCACACTCTTCAGATTTCAGACACCTCCATTGGCGAACAAACTCCCCAGAAGAATTATTGAGAATATGTGGGATGCCTTGCAACATTTTGTTTTGAAGACATCTCTACCCCATCATAATCATATAGTTTTATGGACAGCCCTGCAGTATGCATCTATCACTACTTTAGGCACTAGTAAAGTCAAGTGTTGCTGTACTTTCATGTGCTTGCAGGGGACCGTACATGGTATTAGACAGGTGTACCAGTTTCTGTGGGTCTTCAGCGTATATCCTTCATTCAATCACACACACACGCTTCACATTCACACAGATTTCTTCTTTGCCACCACACTTTGAATCTGCTCTGTCGTGAGCAGATATTCTTACACTGCACAGTGAGATTATGAGTGTGGTCACCGGAGATGACTGTTGTATGTCTGTGTGAATGGTGTTTTTCTGACAATGGCTAATGGCCAAATATTTAAGTTTTGTGTGTATGAGTCTCTCTTTTATCTGCTTGTCGCAGCTCACTTTAGATATTTGTATTGAGTTATAGACTTTCCTCATTATATTGTAGAAATGTATAATGTATATAAAAAGTTTTTAATTAGCTAGTTTTCAAATTGTATTTTGCTAGGAGTGGTAGAACTTTACATACACATTCGAATTATGCATAACAGAGTTATGTATAAAGCTGGTTCAATTCTATTTACAAAGAAATTGTACATTGTGGTAGAAATCTTAAGAATAAATTTCAGTTAGGAAATATTTAAATGCTTGCTTGCTCAAATCCAGTGTGATTTCTGTGTCGTCCTCACCTATTGTGAAAGTTTGTTCCCCCTCCCCACAATGTGTTGTGCGATAATACCCTCACTCGTTCAGTAGCAAGAAGCTGCCACTTCCTTACCATTCACTAAATTTGTTTACATTTCACAATTCGTCATACTGTAATTGAATATGAATCAGAAACATTTGAGATACATTGTAACACAAGAAAATAATTTGGGGAAGGAGTGAAAGTTTTGATCTAAGATGTTAGGTTTAGCAAGAAGAAAGAGGACCATAAAGTTCATTCAATTCAAATTTCTGGTGTCGATAGGCAGCGTCCTAAGTGAGCAAACTGTTGTGAATGCATTGCAGTGACCATGCGAAAATTTCAAACACTGGCCAACTCTCAAACTGTCCTAGGTAAGCACATCAACACAGGGCCATGTGCAATGCATGATGTGACGAAGTGGATGCGATCAGTTGGTTTGTTATTTTCGCACAAAGCGGACAATGTTTGTGCCTGGCATTTGCACTTAAAATGTCTGAAAATTTGAATAATGCTATGGAAGTTCTCTATTGAGGGACAATAAGAATTATAGTAACCATTTATTATTGTACTGTGATTGGTTGGAAGTTGCCAAAAATAATTGGCACTACAATTAGGTTCATATAACACACATATATTAAAGGAGTACTATTCATGTTTTTTGTGTAAGGTTTTGTTTAAAATACAAACTACAATTTCCTCTTGCTCACTAAAAAATGGGTACTATAATAATTTCCATTTTACACATACATTAAAGAGAATAATTTACATTACAAATTCAAAATATTTAAATATTTTGACCATTTCATGGCATTGAAATAGCAACAAAGCTGAAAATTTGTGCTGGACTGTGATTCGAACCCAGATTTCCCCGCTTAAGGACATAGGTCACCTTAACCAATTACACTATCCATTTATGCTTTCCTTTCAGCCCAAATTGTCAACTTGTAGCCCACTGATTGTAGTGCCCCCGACAGTTTACTACCTCACGCTCACAGCCTATACTGTATTCCCTCAAGGGATATGACTGAAAAGAACGCACACTATATCAGTATTTGTATATATGTCCCAACAGGAGATGACAATTTCAATGTGGATGCATTAGTATGCTCTGTCCCTTGTGGGAATACAGTATAGGCTGCAAGCAAGAGGAACTAATGAGCAATGGGCACTACCATCGTAGTGTGCTACAAGTTGTGTTTGGGTTAGAAGGGAAGCTGTCCTGGATAGCATTATTGATTAAAATACCACTGGCCCGATGCCACAAATCTGGGTTTGAATCCCATTCCAGCACAAATTTTCAACTTCGCCATTGGATTTATTTCAATGCCGTGAAATGATTGAAATGTTTAAATATTTTGAATACATGAAACTACAGCCAGTTCTGTCAACCAATGGTGACTGTTCTTTCAGACAAGTCCAAAAACAACACACAATATCAATAATTTCCATTACTTGTTCAATTTCCATCACTTTTCAAAATAACTAGTAGGCCTACTACAATTAAGAAAATATAACATATTTATTAAACAGCGAAGTTTACATTTTGGTATGGGATTTTGTTCAACATAAAAATGAAAATTTTCTCACTTCCATGGCTGCTTGGAAAGAAGCATTTTCTCTCTTTTGAAAACAGCCGCTTGTTGTTGTTTTTGGTATTTTTTTTTTATGTATAGTTCAGTGTACATCCTGGTAAACTCTCTGTCAGCCTCACTGATTGATTCAAGATCATGGATGATATTTTGAAATGATGATACAGCTTTCACAATTTGTTCTGTATTCTCTACATTCATTTTGGTAAGTTTATGCAAAATCTAGATTCTACTGCCATTTTTGCACCAGATAACTGATGTTTGTAAAGAAAGTGTTCCCTGCTGTTGTTCTTTCTGTACAAGGTCCCATTAAATACTGCATCATCTAATAAAACACATCGATAATTGCATATTATGAAGGGCATTTATCATAAAATCCTGCAACATTTCCTTTTCAATAGGTGTGTATATTCATCATTATGAACCTACAATTTGTGCCAGTGAGTCAGTAATCCAATATTTGTAGCTAGAATACATAGAGACAGATTTACTGCTATTTTATTTATTTTTTATTTGAGTGTGTTTGCCATAAATACTTACAAGGCAGTTAGGGAGTCACCATCTGTCTGAAGAAAAATGTCTTATTTTTTAAAGCCATTTTCTGTTGGCTTGGATATGTGTTTAGTTACTAACGTTGACCTAATGTGAGCACATGGCATGCCAAAAGAGATCATGTGGCACCATAACCCTCAAATTGCAGCCTCCTGTTCACCAAACTGTAGCAATGTATTGCTTTCTTTTTAGATTTTAAAACAATTTTACTATGTTAGCTACATTTTGTATGCAGTAATGTATGACCGAAAATCAGCCAAGTGTAAAGTAGCTAGCGACTACATTTTTCACTGCAAACTCTTCAAATTCTATGTGATAGATTACTTGGAAACTAAGTATCGATATAACTGTGACAAACATTGAAGAAACAGACGAGCTGCTATGTAAGCATAGACAAAATGCAAAAGTTATTTTTGTCGTATATCGGGATCAGCCGCCACGCAGTTTGGCTCTACATGTAGAACAGAGCTGCCTTATCACACTGTTTAATCAGAGTGCTCACCAATTCACACGGTCCCATACTACACCGCCTTCATGACTGATAGCTCACATAGGATGAGGGGATAGCTCTTCAGCCACCTGGTTTATGGAGCAGACTTTGTTTACCACATGTAAGAGATGCTCCTAACAATTGCTTGTTCTTGTACCACAAATGTAAATCCATTGTATAGATGTTGTTTCCTTGTAAGTCAGCTGCATAAAGTGGAACCTGTGCTATATTGAGAGCAGTATAATTTAAGTAAGATGTTGTCATATATGCACTGGCGGACCAGTATGATTGTAGCTAGAAGGAATGATTGTTTCCTAAGGACTTTAAATTCCAATATTATTAAACTTAAAGCTATCAAATGATGATCTCTGCATGCTACTGTGTCATCACATTTTTATTACTGTGTCAATAATAGAGCATAGATAACTCAACATAAATACAATTTCTAAGTCGCAGACAGGGATTCATCAGAAAAAGAAACACACATTCACTCAAACATAACTGAAGTACACATGACCATCATCTCTGGCCACTCCAGAGCAACAATCCTCAGCTGGGAATGTATGTTTTTCTTTTTCTGATAAAGGCTATGGCTGAAAATTTTAAGTTATGTGAATAGCAAATTAATAATCAGACAACCAGTTGCAATAATAGTTGTTTAATAAACTTGACCACAGTTTCGACAGATATAGATCCGTCTTCTTCAGAAATACATCTATACCTATAGACAATGTGACATCATAAATTATAAATTGTTGTGCCTGAACTATGCATCATACCAAGTCTATTGCCTAAAACATTGTGAAATACAAATCAGAATGAAACTGTTACTTGCTATACTTGCATATCACTGGAATTGGACATCCCTATGATATAGGGAATGTGATTTACAATGAAAGATGTGTCAGCACATTTGCAGTCATTCACGCTTACTGATTTGAAGCAAGGAGTGTGCATTAATAAATTGACGTCCTTGAGTTCTAGATGTTTAAAGATCTCAAGTTCTTCCAAAAGATAAAGCATTCGCCCTTTAACTTCTCTTCTGTAAAATGATAGTGTCTTCTAACTTTTTTGGACTTTGGTTGGCAATCGGTAAGTGTTCTGCAAATGTAGAGTTACGAATGTTCGCTCATTTCTTTCCTGATAAGTGCTCTTTGTATCTTGTTTTCATGGCTCTGCCTGTTTGGCCAATGTAGTAACATGGACAGTTATCACATAGTAATGTATAGACTGCTGAATTAGATAACCAATTACCTGTATTTTTCACTGTGTGCAACAATTTTCTCTTTAGATGGTTCACCGAGTGATGGGTCTGGAAGATACTAACTTAGGTTGTACACCTGGATGCGCGCGCGCGTGTGCGTACACACACACACACACACACACACACACACACACACACACACACACACACACACACACACACACACACACACACACACACCAAAATTAATGCATAGACTTTCTATTAAGTTAATTAAAGTTTATTTTATTCTGTTCTCTTTTGTTGTTTTATTTTTTTTGAGTTTTTTTTTCAATTGCATGATTTTTTTTCTTTTGGTCCTACAACCGTTGCCAATGTAGATGGTAATGAGGACGATCCATCTAAGTTAAGTCTGAGTGAACGTATCCGACTATTCAATCAGAAGATAAAGGATGAGCAAACAGTGAAGCAACCTGAATTGGCTCCGCGTGTTACTGTTAAACGCCCAGCTCGATTCAAGACGCAGCCTGTCACCAATGAGGAAGTGGAGATTGCTCAGAAGAAGATATCTAACCTTGCTGCCAGCCTTGCAAAACCACCAGATCCTGATACATTAGGTGTGAAATGCTAAACTTGATTCAACAGTTCATACTTTTTTTATTTTTAAACATTTTTATTATTTTCTTGAAGCCAAGAAAGTTCCTGGTAATGACTAACAACAAGATTAATTATAATTTTTAACTGCTGGCTACAACTATGTAAAGTGTTCTGAATAGTTGAATACGCAGAATTAATCCAATAATTTTTTTTTCATGCCTCAGTCAATGGGGATAACACAGGTAACAATGATTTTCAAGTGTCATCAAATTTTGATTTTATTTTAAATCTCGGGAGTTTTGTTGATTTATTTCTCAAATATGACTAAGCATGTGTGAAACTGGTGTTACTGGATCAACTTACAACTTGAACTGTTATGGTCTTGGCTTCCATACTTCAAACAGTCTCATTTATTTACTAATGTAGCATAATTGTATGCCTTTCATTTGTTACTGCACTTTTTTATTACCCTTAAATCTAACACTATAGCTTTTTATAGCTCATTGTCTGTGGTGATGGTATTTTACAATTGCTGTCATTTTATGAAATAATAATAATTGTAACTACTAAATGTGAGTGATTAATTGGTTTATTAAATGATAACAGTTGACTTGTTTATGCTCTGTAGTCAAGTAATGGAAAAGAGTTACATGGTTTTTCTCTGTCAAAGTTTACCTTTAAACTTATAATGTAAGTAAATAAAAACTCAAAGAAATTACACTGGGTTTGGTATGTAACATTTAATTTATAATGTTCACTGGAATTGTTGCATACAAATAACTACATATGCACATTGCATTTATAAGGAAGCTCATAGAGGACAACACAAGGCAGCAATTTAAGCTTTCAATTAGTTGTCATTTCTAGGATAAAAGTGACATGGGTATCACATGGGTATCACTTTAAAATATACTTACAAAAATAATTAACGTGAAGGCTTACAGAGATAGGACAGGAGTGACTCTTTCGTTTTAGGAAAATGTTAATAAACATTGATCTGTATGTAACATTTATAGATATAAGTGATTAACTACAGGAATAAAATCTACTTAAAGATAATTCTAAATGGCTTGCAATGTACAAATATAGATGTAACTGCACTCTGTGTTGTTCTCCCTGTGATACCCTCCTTAACAAATACACATTATTAAGAAATATCTAATTACCTGCCAGTTACTAAAAGTTTCCAGTGAACATTAAACTTGTGCTTTTGCATTGATGCAGTTGTTATAGCAGTCAAAATCATCTTGCTTAGTTCATTCTCTAAAAACATTTTGATGTTGTAGGAGGTTTATCTATTCGAGCTGCTAGAGAGAAGATCTACGAACATGCTGCTAATATCTTAACAAAATCAAGTTCAGCTTCTCGCCTTGGACAACATCCTACATCTAGCAGTGATGTCTCGCCCACACCACCTCAACTTGGTTATGCAGAGAGTGAAACAAAACCAAGAGGTAACATACCTTTAGACATCTATTTTTTATGTATGTATATATCTCTTCCTTTCATGTGTATCCTTAATACATTAAAATTCAATTAAGTTAAAAACCAAAAACTGCAAGTGTAGACAATTTCTTATATTAAATTTGAATGTAAGTTATCAGTGGAAGGAGACTATTTGGGTTTATGATGACTGTTACTTGCAGTCTGTCAAAGGTTTGGAGGGAGGGAGTAGCAGAAAATAAGTAGAGAACGGTTGAAGGCTGTTTAGCGTATCATACAATAATTAATTTTCATAGACATATGATTTCTTAGTGTAATTTCTGTTGAATGGTTGTCTCAACCATTGCTAATTTATGTCCCCTGCTTCATTTTGTTACGCCACCGTCCCGGTCCTCCAACAGCCTTAGTCCGTCACTGCCTGTGGAAGTGTCTTACTTAATGAAACAACTCTTACTTGCTTCTTTTGATATAGTGGAGCAGACAGAGTAAGGAATCACCTGAGGGTCTTCAGTTTCCAGACCTACATAAGAAGGCATAAAGTGATTTGCTTTCCCCTCCCATTTCTACCCTCTGTCCCAATACACCTCCAGAACACAGCATATCCTGCAATATTACTCTACTGCACTTACGTATGGTACTGTCATTTAAATTTTTTGATCACCTTCATTTAACTATAAACATTAACATTATGTCATTAAAGCATTATTTTTAATTATCTGTAATATATTTCAAATAATCTTATTTTTCCCATCCCTTGAAACCAGAAAATATTAGTTGTATATGGAAAATTAACAGGACCTTTTTCAGTAGGAAATTTAATGTAGGTCAGTTGTGTAACAGGAAAGTTTTTTTTGCTAGACTTCAGTTTTCAAGAGACTCTGCAGACAATATAAAAAAGTGACCTTTAAGTTTCCGTCACCCCAACACTCGGACACCATTTATTGTTTAGTATGTTGTTCATGGCAGTTAAAAAATGATGACTACATGATTTATTCTGGCCACTTTTTAATTCACAAAACTACATATGAAAAGCCTGTAGGTATGCATTCCTATTTGTTCCAAAGATATTGGTTGTTTAAGTATTTCTTTGAAGAACTCTAAACCAGAATGATTTTTAACTCTGCAGTGTGTAGTATGTTGATTCGAATGATTAAATATATGTGCCAAAAATCACTCTCCCCTTTCCCCTGTGTTCCCACAATTCAGTGTGGAAGTTTGAAATTTGCATCAAAAATGCCTGCAATCTGTATCTTTAATTGAGAAAAAGCGTGACACTGAGATATTGCCCTTAGACGTGACACTGCTTCAAACAGCAAGCTGTTGATGCATACAAGAAAGTGTCGCAGATCAGATATTCTTGTGAACTGTAAGATGGCTTAATGATGTCATGCATGCATCAAATTTCACCACAATTTGCCCCATGGTAAGAATGTCACACAACCTATTATACACATTTCAGCCAATGTTTGGACACCTTTCTTGAAATAGTAGTTTTTATGGATGACAGAGTATATCATTTTAGACACACCACTGCTCAGAATCAACACAGACTTTTTTAGACAAATGTAAATTCATCCTGTGCGTGTCTGCAGTGTCACAGTTTAAGGCCAAGTCCTGTTGCTTATGTCACTGAAAAGTATAGTTTTTGACTTGGAATTGTGTGGTGTCAAGGCTCCAAGGAAAAAGATGGTTTCACTGACACTTTGTGTGTTACTTTGAGGAATTTCTATGTTGATTCCAAGTGGTGGTCTGTATGAAATGTTTTCTTCAGTCTTCCATAAGGAAAATGCACAAAATTAATTCAGAGTTTGCATTTCTGATGTCCCTTGCAGAGGCATCAAAAGAAGGCATGCAGTGACAGTTAAGAAGAGCTGTGTTGACCTTCTAATTATGTGACATGACCACACTGGCATTAAAATTACAGTGAAATTTGGTCTCATATGTGGCATCATTAAGTGACCTCACATTTCTCATCAGCTCCTGACTCTGGCTTTTTTGTAAAATGTATTGACACCTAACTGTAAGAAAGTCACCAAACTTGAGGCAGGTATTGTGGAGTGCCACACTTGTGTTCCACTAGTGACAGAGGATGTAGGACTTTAAAGCTAAATTTTGATTGTCCGTATCTCAGTGAGATCCACTAAATGTGGCTTCAACAAAGAGATACTTTTTGTTGCATGATGTAAAATGCCTAGTTCCAGATGCACATTGCCAGAATTTTATTTTTCAAAATTCAGTATGTAGACTGAACAGTATGAATGGAACTTAATTTACTAGTGGGACATCTGTTTTAATCTGAGGGCTTAATTGTTGGTCTTCCATTCCTATTTTTCCATTTTGTCATAAATGTTGTGTGCTTCCCCTTGTGCAGTATGTTCTACAGTCTCTGAGGTCACACACGCACGCACGCTACGTGTTTAGCAGTGTTCTGAAGCCTTTGCTTCACATGATATATCTAAAATGTTTCTACTGTTTCTGTATTGTATTTCACCAAATACTATATCTTAAAATTGCATATTTTCTTCTCACAGGAATTCTGAAGCATTCTGATTCACAAAAGGCAGAGGCTGTATCCAGTGAGGAAGTAACTGAGCCAGAGTCAGAAAATGAAGTGAAAGGAATATTGAAAAGCTCATCCGTCAGTGACAGAAAGATTAAAACACCGGAACCGGATAGTTCCAGGCATCTTAAGAGTGTTCTAAAGAAAGACACAAGCATTGAAGAAAGGCCGTCCTTTTCTAGCACAGAAAATCTCTCTCTTTCTGGAGATTACCCAAAATCAATATTAAAGCCCAAGCCTAAGGAATGGGTTGATGAGAGTTCGTCGTCTTCATCCGAGGACAGCGGGGCAGCTTCAGACTCTGATTCAGAAAAACCAGCAGTTACCAGCAGTAAGAGAGGTATGGATCTGATCAGCATCCTACATGATGTGGAGGCCCAGGCTCGACAACAAAGACAGCAAGCAAGTAGGCCAAACTCTGGGGAAAAGATAAAAAATATCAGGAATCTCTCACAGGAGAAAGAGAACCAAGTTTTCGCATGTGAGCAGATTAGTGAATCCCAGAAAAAAGAGAGCAGCCAGAAAACTATTGTTGACCAACAATATTCTAGCCACAAACTAGTCACCAGCACAAATGTTGTTGAAGAGAACAGCAGATCAAATGCAATGAAACAGATCAATATAACTAACCACAGAAATAATGTGAACAGAAAGCAGGTCATTACAGAGGTGAACAGGGTACACAAGCACATAAATAGTGAACACCGTTTGTCCCTAGACACAAATACTTCTCAGACATCAGACGGGGAGACATCATCTTCAGGAGGCCGTGAAGTGAAGCGAATCATACGAAATGAAGCTATTGCGCGTCGGCGGCAAATTGCTATCACCAGGCAGAACAGGTAGGAAAACGTTACTACTAGCAGCATGATTCGCTTCCTGCAGCTCTGCGGAATAACTATTTAATATTTTTCATAGAAATGTTACAAGCTTATTTCAAGTCCTCTAAGTGTGAGATAATCAAGCATACTAATTCATGAGCTTATGTGTCAAATTACAAGGCACTTTGTTTTATTGCATTTATTTTGCATACTTTTCACTATCCTTATGAAGTAAGAGTTTTGAGTTGAGTTTTTGCCACATTTCATCTTTTTTTCCCCTTTCATTTTAAAAAATAATTGTTTTTGCATAGTCTTAAATTGCCTTTTGCCCCATTGCGCCAGGAGAGAACAGCAAATTTCACGTTACTTTTTCTTGGACATAGACAGGGGTTGTAGTGCCAATTAATTTAAATTATGGTAGTTATTTATAAAAATATGTTGTTCATGTAATTGTCAATTTTAAAAATTGTTGTGATGTTGGTGGAGTGGGAATTGTAAAACTGTATGTTAAATTTGTAGTCCTGTCATTGTTTCCATGTCAGTATTTCTTAGAACCCAATTGAAAGAAATTAATATTTGATTGTAATGTTCACCAAACACAAGAACTAAAAAAGAGTCTGTACTGGTTGTCTTTGAATTGTGGTGTTTACTGTATAAAATGTCAAATACATTTGTTGCATTCTTAAGATGTATGTGTGTGTTTACTCAAGTAGTTTAGGTGTCAATATGTGTTAATTGGTGAGTAAGGTCTGTGTATGTCAGTGCTAAGAGTTTCTGTTTTGCATTGTACTTGCTTGCAGAGCAGGCCAGATCAGGAACCCACAAAAATGGGGTGGGTTATTACAGTCATAATTTCGAAGGGTACACTGTTGTGAATATTAATATAGGAAGTTCAGATGAGGGATTTTTTTTCTTTTGTACACCACAAAGTGTTCTGTGTATATCATTCAGTACGTGGACAAGGAGTATGGTTAAGAATACTAAACCAGTGTAGCAGAAGTCACAATTCACATGAATGCATGTGGTATTTTTCTTCTTCAAGATGCGATAAGTGTAGCTGATGTATAAGTGATTGTGGGAAGGGTATTTGCAGTTTTGTACTGTTTGGATTCTTGCAGTTCTTTTTACACAAATAATAAGTTATGTGATGAGTGCAGTATTCTGCCAAATGCTCAGGTTTGTACCCCAGGACTTCATGAACTGTATATTTCTCTCTGAGAGGCCTCCTTGCAGGTAAGTTAGTGATTTTTTAATAGTGTCATAAGTGAATTGTACTTGTGTGGCTTCACCTAGTAACTAACACTCCTTCCTCCCACCCCCCCCCCCAATTGTTTCTCTCTCATTTATATCTTTTTCCATCTGGAAATATGTGGGGTACTTTTGAAAAGAGTGACTTCAGCTTTGATTCAGATTTCAAATTTATACAAGTGCTGTGGAATAAAAAGTTTCCACATCTCTTGCAGAGACCTTTTTATTCTTTTATTTATTTACCTTTTTTAAAAATTTCTCTAATTTACCACCATGAAAACTAACCTCTACCATTATTTGAATGAGAAAAATGCTTGTCTTGTGTTACCACTTCAGTACCAAAATCAATAAAAGCAGTGTGTGCAGTTCAGAAAAAGGAGCTGCATTGAGATTCATGAATGATCCCATCTGTCCACAATGATTTGTCTTATAATTTGCTCATGACTAGTTCCCACTAATTAACTGAACAGCCTCAACATTATGAACCAATGACTTGTGTGCCATCTTTTGTGCTGAGGACGCAACTTGTGAAGACAACAGAGACCAAATGATGTTTTTGTACATCGAAACTGGTCATCTGTTATAATTGAAGACGAAATACCGCAATCTTGGCATTTCATTATTCACAAAATGATTTGTTTTGTTTAAGGCATATTAAAACTACAGAAGAATTTAATGAAATTAACCATTTATGTGCAGTCTTTACAACTTTGGAACTAACATTTTTTGTTTACATCATTATAGCTACCGTGTAACATTGGTGTTTTGTGATTTCAGACTTTGAGAAATATTTAGGGATAAGAATAACACTGTGTTGTACTCTTTAGGGACATTTCAGAAAACAGCATTGAAAATTTTTTAGGTGGAAATGGTACAGGTTCATTTTGTTCACTCTATTGTGCTTATTGTACAAGAACAATTTGTTACTGAGCATCATTTGAAACACATATTTTAACGTCATTTGTACCGGTGAACTGTTTTTGTAAATTTTAAGGTAAAGGCGAAAATCTTTTCTCTTAACTTCCTCAAATATAAGGCCCATTAAATAAAATACTGCTTTTCTCAAAGCAGGATTACTTATTCATGATTTCCATACAACATTGTGCTCCCTGCTTCTTTGGTTATAAAACCGTACTCTACATCTCCATAAATCATCTGCCTTATCACCTTAATATGACAGCATGTAAAGTATCATAGTAATAACAGTCTGGGTCTCAGTCAAGCTCTTGTTGTAACAATATTTTTTTGCCATTATTGCTCTAATGCTTACTGAAGACTATCATTCAATGAACCAAAGAAATGGAAGTCCCACCTGGAGGCTATATTGGAAGCATTTTCATTAAGTCTCTAAATAAACCTCTGAATTGATCAGTTGAAGGGATTTGACATCATTTTTTATTGTTAGTCTCAGAAGAATGCAGCCATGCCTGCATCTGTCGAGGTTACTGTTTTGGTTTTTTTCTTAAAGCAAGATGATGTGTGGCACCAGGTTCAAAGTGTTCACTGTGTGTTTCATTGACTGTGACAGTCTTCACCAAAAAATTATCACCAACAACCTCGTTAAGTAGCAAGAAATTCAGCAAGAATGTTCATTCTTTCCTCTGTACTGTCTTCAGTTAAGCTTTGACAATTATTTATTTATTTTACATACTCGGGACTTAGATAAACAAAATTATTACAGTGTAACTCAGTAAGTAAAAGTACATTACAGCAATACAAGTCATTAAATTAATAACATAATAATGCAAGATACATTTGGCATTCTGTTAAATGGATCGCGAGCTCCAAAATTCCACTCTTTTAATGGCCTTATCAGTTGCAGCGTAGAGGTCTTGTAACATGCAAGGATTGGGCAGGTTCCTGCAGACCAGCAGATGTTGTGGGTCCTGTGGGTCACCACACTCACAGAATCTCTCTTCGGTGCTGAAGCTCCACTTCCTTAAATTCACCTTACACCGCGACACTCCTGTCCTCAGTCTAATGTCTTCCAAATCGAGTATGGCAGGTGAAAACCCACTGCAGGTTCCTCTTTAGTGTTCTCCCTATCCCTTTTGGTTAGTGAGTGTTCCCATAGCTCTGTTCAGAGTTCCAGGTGCTGTCATAATAGCTGTTGTGTTCATGAAGCTCCTTCTTGACTTAGACCTAGGTCTCTGTGCTTCATGACTGAGCAGGGAATGTCTAGAGTCAGTTTCCTGCTTCTTCTTTTAGATTTCTGCAGCTGTTTGTCTGTGTATGTCAGGTGGCATTATACCCATGATTTGCTAGATTTTGGTGACTGGATTTGACAATAAAGCGGTAACAAATCCATGAATATTCTGATAGAAACATATATCTCACAATTTCTGACATGTCAAGTTGAGCTCTGAGGACTGATGTGCCAGGTTATTATTTGTAAATCACCTCTAATAATAGTGCCTGTGCAGTGCAGAGTTGCAGGCATTAAGGCTGTGAGCAGACAGATGTGTGTTGATCAAATTTCTTGTTAAACTGTTGATGAGAATGATGTACCATGCTTTTGTATATAGCACCATGTCTGTAAACATTCTTTAAATGACGTACTAAGGAAATTAGTATCCTGCTCGAGTGCATGATCATTTTTTAATTAATTAAACCATCAAAATTGCTGAAAAAGTCTTCATTCATTATGACATTTCAGCATCTGCCGTTATTCTTTCAGTGGTGCTGTCATTTTTGGTGTTTCGACAGGGATGACTACATTGATTTCATTGTTCATTAATCTGAGGTTACTGTTTTTCTACTTTGTCTCAGATGTTCCCGGATAGTGCAAGGAAAAGTTATGGTTTTCTACAACTAGTAAGCCTGGATCAAACCTTACTGACTGTTTAATTAGACCCAACCGATGTGGTAGATACTAAAAACTACTACCATCTAATGTTTGTAATTTTATTTTCCGAATGGTGAAAGACACAATATGAAATCAGAACAATACAAATTAGGGTATATTTCTACTGGAAACATAGAAAAGATATTGAGTGGCAGACAGGAACATTAACAAAGTCTATCAGAATTACCCATGTGCATTCGAAGTATATTATATCTACACTATGTGGCCACATTGTACATCTATGACAGTATCAACAGCCGGTGCACTCTTGCGCACTATGGTTCTACAGTGGTAAATAATCCCATCTGAATTGGATAGTAGGGGTGTAGAAATGGCATATCCAGAAGAAGATAGGCCCCACTTAGGAAGAAGCATATAGAGGGGAGAGGTGACTGTATTGTTGTGGAGGAAGTTAAGTGTTTTGTTTTCTGTGGACATGTGTAATAATGGGTGAGGAAGGATGATATACTTCGTGTGTGTGTGTGTGTGTGTGTGTGTGTGTGTGTGTGTGTGTGTGTGTGTGTGTGTGTGCCCGCGGGGGGGGGGGGGGAGGAGTGAGTGAGTAAGTATACAAGAGGGGCAGGGAAAAGAATATGCAGGTGAACTTGGGGGAAGGGAGGATGGGACTTGGATGCAATTCTGTTGAGGAAATTAAGGGCTGGAATTTGAAGCTGACTGTAGAACAATCTTGCTGCTGCCTACTTAACATTTTTCTTAAATATCGCAAAGACAAGATAAGAGAAATTACGGCTTGTACAGAAACATACAGACATTCATTTTGCCCCCCTCCTATTTGGAAGTGAAATAGAAAAGGGAGTGCCTAGTGGTGGTACACTGTACCATCCACCATGCAGTGGATTGCGGAGTATATATGTAGATGTATGAGGCAGGAGTCAGAAAGGGGAGGTCACTGAGGCAGGTAGAACAGGAACTTACTGAAGTTGAGTCCAATAGTTATGGCAGTGAAGGTTACTTTGTACAGAGCATTTCCACCTGCTGATTGCTGAAAAGCTGTTGCAGTGGTGGTGTTGATAATGATGGTGCTTTTGGTAACTGGGGTTGTTAAACTGTCTCTTGACTGTAGTTAGGCAGTGACTGTTTGTGTAGATTATCATTGTAAAGAATGGTACATAGTGGTTGCAGCTAGATTTATGAACTGCATTGCTGTTTGCAGCCCTTGTACTACAGTGTCTTCTATCCAGTGAAATTGTGTAATGATGGATAAATTAGTGTGGCTAACAATGCTGTTAATTGCTCCCCCCCCCCCTCATGAAATTTATACTTCTTGTTTATCAGAAGCTCCACCAGACTTTCAGAGCAGAAACTGAATACACTTGTAATAAGGATTCTCGTGTGTGTAATGTTGCAAGTTCAGTTTCTAATAAAGATAATTTAAGTGGTTTCTTAACAATTATAACAGGAAGAATATTAGCTGCTAATGGCTTACCATATGCAAGAGGAGAGCAAAAAAAAAAAAAAAAAAAAAAAAATGGATGTCCAGGAGGTGCAGAGTGACCCTTGTGGTGTACTTGACAAAATAGACAATGCTGTCACCCAAGAAATGTTTAAAACAAACTAACATAGTGCGTTATCTTCACCTACAAATTAAAGGATAGCCAGTTTCATGTTGAACTCCATGGCATACAGTTTCACACTTGCTTGTATGCCATCACACTCCCTCAGTTCTCAATAACCCGTTACACCAATACATTCTCTAACAGTTAATAGCTTGCTGAACAACATGCACAATTTGTAAATACAAATGAGTTCGCCTTTGGACGTGATGGTGTGAATTTTCATGATCACTATGGCATGCCATTTTTCAGTCCGCATTCATGTTGTTAATTAATGGTTTGTTTTGAACATTTCTTGGATGTTTATAATGTCAATTTTGTGAAATATATGTACATCTCATAGAAAATTGATTTTTTGCACTGTCTGGCCACAAATTTTTTATTGCCCTTCTGATGCAGGTGGTGCATCAGTAGCAGGTAATATTTTTCTTTGACTGTTAATGTCACTTGCAAAGGAGCCTTACTACTAACCGAACTTGCCACTCCACACTCAAAGGGGTACCTTGTAAGACTGAGGGAATTGATTGTGCTTCGGAGTTATAAACTGATAATTGAAAATAACATCATTTTTGCTGATTTTCATTGTTACATTGTTATAAAATTAAAGAATTTGTTGAAGGAAGAACTTCATCAAAATATTAAGTAACATGACATTTTCCATTTATGTGTGGGATATTTTAAAGGGTCATAGTGAGAGATTAGTATTAAAAAATAGAATGCAGTCTTTTACGTTTTTAAGTAAGTGGCTGTTTAATACTGTGCCAAAAAATAATTCCATAACACTTTCATTTATATTCAAAATGAAAATTTTAAGGATTCAAAACTCATTTGGTAAAAATGGGATCCTTACAGGATTTCTTTATCATTAAATACCACCAATTGGTAGAAGCAGTTCTTTAATATACAAAGCTAAATTAATAAATCCTCAAGTCCTGTCCAAATAAAGTCAGTGTTTATAGTTGTAAAGGTAAAAAATGATGATCAACTTGGAGTGTTCTGGATGCTGGTTAAAGTATACTCTTCAAACGGCGAACCAACACTTCCAGCCACATTAAGCATATAATTTAATGTAGCTGTACTCTGTACTCTGTATTTCCAATATGTGCAATTATAATCTGTAAACTTCTAATTTTAATAGTTCAATTATAATGTTCTTGATAAATATAAAGAACAACTCAATTGTACTGAGAAACTTCTTAAAATCAGTTCATTCGCCTTATTACACCTATAGACGAATAATAGAACAACATGTTGAAATCAGTCAAACCATGAATGAATAATTTGATAGTACCAAGATCACACTCAAAAATCAACAAGAATGAATGCTTATTCGTCTTTTATGTCCTGTTCAGTTACTCTTAAATCAAAGAGAAACTTATTCAATTACTTCAGGTGTCATATGACTACTTTGTGCCACCTTTCGCTCGCAGAATCTGTTACAAACATTGATTCTGGTGGCACCTTCTGCGCTGCGCAAGCCTAATATCACCTTAATTAATATTTAGGTACCTTAAATTGATGCAAAAAGGTAGTAGTGTTCAATGTAACACCACAAACTCTCTTGCTGATGTATCTTCCAAAAATATTGTTATTGACCTAAAAAAAACTGTTTCATTTTTTTTAATTATTAGTATAGATGATATCCTGATATTTTGGTTACCTAAATTATCTCGGGTGAATTCAGAGAACTGCAGAAGGATCCTTAACAAAACTCCTGGTTAGCTGCACAGTTTAAGGCACCACTTTCTGGGACAGAGGTTTACCAGTCCTCGTTTTAATCTGTGCAGCAGATAGACAATGGGGTGCCAGTTCCAGCTAGTCTGTTTTAGGTGGTTTTTCACATCCACCTAGGTGAATACCGGACTGGTACCCAAATTCCGCCTCAGTTACTTGATTCACAAACATTTAGAAAAGTTTTACACATTTTCACATGTATAAAACTATATGCAGACAGATGGGCAGTTAGGGGTACAGATAGGAGGCATAATGGTGTGGGCAGGAGGGGCATTAATTAACCATGCCCAACCAATAGCTAACAATGTGACTCCACAAAAGTCGAAAAGCAAAAGGGTGGGGGGGAGGGGGGGTGACAAGTTCATCCTCTCACAGGAAGCAATGCAATGAGCCACACTAATACCTAAACTGTAGCAGCAGTGCAGAAGGAATCACTTCTGAATATCTAAAGGAACAGTCCTGGAATTTGCTATCATGGATAAATTGCCCATATTTGAATTTCAAACAACTTCCATTATGACTGTGTTCCATGCATCTCACTTGGTTTTTCAAGTGAGCTTGTATTGTGTGTCTAAGTACTTGTATGATAATGGGAAGTTTGTTTCAATTTTTAGACATGGATTTATAGTTTAGAAGATGTATCATTTTTGAAGTCTTTGTTATGTCAGAAAGTTGTACCAATATTTTGAACATTTTGTGCTGAGAGAATGAGACCACAGTTATTTCATTGTTCTATGATTTCCTTAATTATTATTATTTCCCTTTGACTTCGCCGTGTGTTTTATATCATTTCTAAGCCTTGGTTGCATGTGAGACGCAGCCTTGACATGCTATCGGTTTGTTTAAAGCTATCTGATGGGAAGTGTAAACTGGCAGACAGGTGAAATGTAGGCCGAGGAAGATCAATCTATTGCTGCTGCAACCCCACCCCTTTGTCTCCAGCATTGTTGCTGCTAACACACATTTGCACAACAGCAACCTTTTCCCTAAAACATGTGATTGAGCCCCTTAGGGATACCATTTGTGTGTGTCTGCACAAAACTCCAAATGTGAATTTCACCTGACGTCACACCATCTTCCAAAGCTTTATAAAGAAGACAATCAAAATTAGTTTTCAGGTTTTATCTGTTGAAACCAAGCCCATGAATACAGCAATGTCCTGTTGGGTTGGCTTAGTGTGTCAACAATACAGGGGGCAGACCATAGGTGCAACAACAGTGGAATGGCATCTGTCAAGAGGCCAGACAAAATTGTGATTCCTCAAGGAGCAGCAGCCTTTTCAGTAGTGGCCGTGATAACAGTCATGATAATTCACTGATTTGGCATTGCCACATCAGCCAATGTGGCTTTGCCATGCAGTTATTGTGAATGGCTGAAAGGATGGAGAAACTGAAGTTGTTACTCTTCCCGAGGACATGCAACTCTATTGTATGGAGAATATATTATGCTGTTCTCTTAGGTAAAATATTCTGGTGGTAAAATCGGATGTCAGATATTTGTGGGGGAAGAGTAACACACCAAAAGGATGAAGAGTGTGTCACTGATACACAATAAAGGGGAATATTATGGAAACATGAGCTGGATATACTCCAGCAATGGGTTCTATGTAATTAAGGCAAATAAAAAGTTCAATAGTTCTCAGAGGTTTTAATTAAGGGTAGTTTCCTAGCAATGTTCTCTGAATACATGCTGCAGACAACCCTTATTCCAGAGGTTGATGGATTAACATTAGGAGACTGCTTACTTAATGATATGTCGTCAACCATTATGACTAATACAGCAGTGCATCTTGACAAAGTAAAAAATATTAATTTTAAAACTGGTTACGGAATGTTCAGATGACTGTATGCAACCTAATAGTGTAAAATTACAAAATGAGACACAACTGTGTTTTCTTCACAAAATTATAAATTAATAAGCATGGCGCAGTCAATTATGTAGGGCGACGATGTGCTTGTAAAAATGTTTTGGTGCTAGGTTGGTCGGTTCCTGGTCACATTTGTTGTTCAATGGAACATTCTCTGAAAAAGTGGACAGGAAAAGGAGGTAAGTTTTCGCAGCCAGCATGTGCTGTGAAAAATCTTGTGTACAACACTTTGAGGATAACATTGTAGCTTCCTGTGACAGAAAATTAAATGGTACATTTCTGCATGGCATAAAAACTTTGTGGATTACCTAAATAATATTGTCTATGATGTCGATTTTGGGACACCATTCTGAACAGTTGCCGTAATTGTAGCAGTGTATGACCAAATATTCGGTTTGGGTGAAAATATTGGTTTTGGCCAGAAATGAACCGCATCTTCGACCTTGCCGGAACTATGTTTTGTTAACTTACGGATGAAGTCGGGTCACGTTTGGGATGGATTCAGTCTACAATAACACTTTACCCCTGTTGACAGTAAATCGTTTAACTACTAGGATTCTTTCCTTGCATGTACAATTTGTATTTTGTTGTTAATCATAATATAACATAGTGATTTTCTTATACTGTGTTTCTAACTCAATATTGTACTTATTGGAATGGGTTATCACACTGTCGTGCTGAAAAGTCTTGGTAATGTTCTTCCTTGAAAGCGAGGGGCAATTTTTTTTTTTTTTTTTTAAATAATCAATATGGGATTATAAAACATTGATCATGTGGTTCACAGCTTTTCCTTTTGAATTTGTGTTTATTTATACTGACAAATCATACTGTTAATTGGAACTGCGACATTATTTTTCGAAATACATTCTGCAAACTGAAGTTGATTTACCAACAGGAACGAAGCCTATTAGTGATCAACATTATATAACAATTTTACTTTGGCTTAACTGTAATTATTCTTATAAACAAACGAAAAATTATACAGTTTACGAAGAGATACAAACACCCAATGAAATTTTATGAAGTATATGCGAGGTCCTGCCTGCACAGTCAAGTACATTGGTGACAGGACCTTATTGAGTCTGTCATGCAGTGACCATGCTCAACAATTCTGCTTACATATGAATGTCAAAGTGTGAATATTATTTCTGTACTACAGTATCATCAGAAATAAACATATATTAATTGTTATCCCGGACCTACTCACAACAACATGGTATATTTTCAGCTATTCTGCCTTGCACTTTCTTTAGAAACTTTTTGTAAAACTTTTGGGGGAAAACGACATACCTTCACTAGTATCAGGTGCGAGGTATTAGTGTGTGCTGGCTCCAAAGTCCAACTTAAGTAGTGGTTGGATTAATATTCGCAGCTGCCGGATTAGAAGTATAGGCCAATATATTTGTACGCCTGCTATGTTATCTTCACCGGACTCCTGTTTTGGCTTACACACTCAAGAAGGCTTAGCACAGAGAGGGGATCTCACAAAATGTCAAAACTAGTGATGTTTTGTATAAATTTAAATGCGGAAGTTTGTTTTGGCCAAAAGTAGTAGAAGAGTCTAATTATTACTACACCCTACACGGATATGTTTTCTTTTTTAATATCCGTGGCATAGGTAGGTGCGCTGTTACTTGTTAAATCAATATATTATCCGAGTTTTTTCAGGAGTATTCAGCCAGAATTTTATGTTCCGAAGTTAGGGCCCATAGTTTGAGCACTGCACGATACTGAGGCAGAACTTGAAAATCTAGTCACTTCTAGATTGTGGCTCACGTATTTACTTGATATGGTGTGCCTGTGACACTGTCGCAACGCAAACTGAGGTAGACACACCAGTACTGCCCCTGTGTAATGGTATTTCTCAACCACTACGACACATCCGTCTTGTGATTTGCAGCAGTCTAAGGAACCAAATAGTTCCAGCTTTCTGAATACACGACTCCCCTTCCGACTAAAAATATTTTTACGACTCCGTCTCTCCCGAACAATAGCACAACTACGTATGTATTTTCAAAGTCATCGACTTTAATTTTCTTCTGTTGGTACAGATAAATTTTTGTTCATCTTACTGAATTGAACACACCCTATTATTATGTGAATTCCGACAGAAAAAGTTGCATAACAAAGTTTCATATTGCCAGTAAAGCTCAGAAGTGAATTATGATCGTTGAGCAAGGTCCCACAGGATAGACAAAAAGTAAACGATCGAATTTCTCAAAATTATTGTAATGGTAAATTTAGGTATCAAAAATAGTTTTCTGGCCTTCAGTTTATTTGTTGTTAATTCGGTGTATTATAAAACAATCTTTCCCCTATTCAACTGATAACTGATCAACAAGGATTCGCGTGATTTTAATATAAGGTACATTTCAATTTTCTTAGGCGTATGTTTTTGCATTTCGGAACCCTAGTATTCAGGCATGCTCCTGGCTGGTTGTTGTATGGTGCAAGTACTTCCTCCTGTGGCGGCGACCCCTGGGGTCGCGACCTAACGGTCGAACAACACTGACTTCAGGCTTTTAAAGCCTTTTTGAACGATAGGACGAATGTTTACATTTACAGGTGTTGGCAGCTGAAAAGTAACAGACGTGTAAAAGCAGTACTGGCGTGTGTTTGCGCCTTATTTGCTGACTCACCCTCGTGTTATCAAAAGATCCCGTGAGGTCTGAAGCTGTCAGCCACATTCTGTTGAAACCGATCATGTGGAAATAATAACAAGACGTGCAATGCCTTACTCCCACCAACCAACATATTATAGCGATGAACACAGTTTACACCCAACAACATGCAACTTAACGTAATGATGTGGCACGCCATGCTGCTTCGTTTCCGTACTACGATCCCTTCGTCAGACTGATATATCCTTCTATGTCCTCAAAAATGTTGAAATGTTCGTAAATTTGTAGGATCAGACTGCAGTGCTGATCAGCCCCTGCACTTACAAACTACCTAAAATAACAAATCATAAGTACAAAACACTCGCGCGCGTGATGGAGGGCTCGAACCTCCGACGACGAGCCGTTGCTTACTCCGTAGTGAAGCGCCTCAGAGCGCACGGCCATTCCCGCGTGGCTGTGCAGCCTCGCTGAATGTTTGTAACTTCACGGAAGCTCTCAGAATCGGTAATTAGGCATTAAGGAAGGCTATATGTTTAATTAGGAGCATAATCCTCAGACTACAGTTAAAGTGCCTTAACTGCATTGACATCGGCTTGGAGGCTGCTAACCTCAACAGAAAGTTCGTATATCGGGTAACAGCGATGATGAAAATAAATGCTTCGAAGTCTGGACGGTATAATAAAATAAAAGTAGGTTAATCACAGGCTCAGGTTCAAATGTTTGTAAGTCTATGGGACTCAACTCTTTGGTTATTTTATCCATAGGCCGCGCGGGAGTAGCCCAGCGGTCTGGAGCGCCACGTTACGGATCGCGCGGCCTCACGCGTCGAAGGTTCGAATCCTCCCTCGGGCATGGATGTGTGTGTTTTCCTTAGGTTAGTTTAACTCAGTTTAAGTAGTTTGTTATTATAGGGACTAATGACCAACGTAGTTTGGTCCCATAGAATTACAAACATATGAACATTTAGTCCCTAGCTTACAAACTACTTAAATTAAGCTAAACTAACCTAAGGACAACACATACACCCATGCCCGAGGGAGGATTCGAACCCACGACGGCAACCGACCGCGCGCACCTCTGCACAGCGCCTTAGTGCGCACGGCTATTCCGCCGCGGCCAGGCTCATGCAAGTCTCTTTTTTCCGTCTTTCATTACCTTGCCTTTTCCAGGTACAGATACATTTTTTTTTAAATTGCTTGTTACCCGTCCCATAACTGTAGAAGCATTTCTCTCGCTGGTATTCGGGTATGATGTCGCATATAAATGTTGCCGTCATGTCATATGTACCGGGATGGACCAAATTAGATCAACCCCTAACATAAACACAACATTTATTTATTAGTAAGGAGTTACTCTTCCAACATGTTACTCATGCTTGTACCAAAACACCCGCCAATTAATTCAACGACGATAGAGCTAGAAATTCTCTCCTCACAATCTGCTCTAAAATTTCCCATAACGGTTCAGTTATGTTGATACATAGCAATTTCGCTGTTCCGGGCAGATGTTTGATAATTTCCTGCTGTTGTACAAAGCACGGCTGAACGTTTTTGACTGTGTGTGTGGGCACATTAAAGTGTCAGAATGTGGACGCGTTTGTTAGCAATATGTTTCTTACAACAGTTGTCGACATTTGAGACACATAGTTAGCCTACCTAGGGTAATGACTTGAACAGTTGAATACTACGATATAGAGGTCCGCATCTACCATGCTTTGAGCCACTGTCATAAGCTTCTTTTCAGCATTCTTATACATACACCCGATTGTTTATAGGAAGCGATGTAAACGATGATTGTTGGAGCATACTGCATCAAGCGTCCATGTTTTATGAAAGGCACCACTTTCTTTATAGCTTAGCGTTGGTTTCTGTTATTAACGCTTGAAGGGTGAATGGCGGATTCATCCGTCCGCCACGTTCTGTGGCTAACTTGCGGGAATGACGAGATTTCGCTCTGAGGTTGCAGCTGTGGTATAAGACGAGCTTCGTCTACTTCAGGGAAGCTCTTTAGGCAACACACAAGGAGACATGAGTATAGCTGACCTGGATTAGGAACTTTGATATTAAAATTTTTGTATTTGTTGTGTATATATTATGACCTCTAACCTGTAAAAGTATTACCTGTTTTTATGTTAACGCTGCATGTAAGCCACACGAAAAATAAACAAATAATGATACCGCAACGCTACCAACTGAGCTACACCGATTGTCTCCAGAATTTTTTTGTGTTATGTCGTATGCTTATGGCTGACCGTTATTTAAATTTTGAACTTAACATAGTGTAAATGTATTTGAAAAAAATTCTAAAAGCCGATACCCATTTGGTCTCTTTGTCAGCATATTCTGGTCTGATTGTAACAGATCACTCTAGGCCACGCTTCGACAGTTTGCGTCCATTGAAGCAACCGCGTTATTGAGTGATCTTTTGCAATGGCGAAAATAAGACCTTAATCAGAATGAGAGATTGAGCAGCCTCTTTTAGAAAGTTACAATTTCAGTGACAGTTCTGAAAGTTTTCAGGACACGGGTTTTGAGGCTAGTGAAACTGACTTCGATTCAGAAACAACTGGCGACGAGACTACTGCAGTAGACGTTACCTAGTGCATTTGTGCGATCTATTTCAATTCATAATTTACATCTGTATAGTGGTAGTACTGGTACAGTTATGCCTATCAAAGAGTATGACTTAATGATTTTTTAAAATGAAAAGTAGTCTCTGTTGCAAATTATTATATTTATTTCTTTTTAACGCGTTTCGCGCACAATCAGAACACTGTAACAGGGAAAATATACAAATGTCAGTTTCATGCCGCGGACCTATACACTACAATATTAGGAAACAATGAATTGGGGGCATGAACATACCTTAGAAACAAGTGGATGGCATTAGTTGGCGTAAAAGCACACCGTAAAAGCTGAGCATCGTGTGCTTTATCTGTGCCGAGCACATACGTCAGTTGAAGCCTGTCCACCATCTTGGTCAGTTTTTTAATGCCATTTCTCCGTTAGAAACATGCGCTAAGTAGACCCATTTACTGTTAATGCATTGAACTGACAATCACTGCAAAGTACGTACTTTCAAACAATATACTTTGTTAAATAAATAGTAATAAATACTCATCATAATGTATTTGAAAACTTAATTTTTAACGACTAATTTGCATTCTTTTAACAAGTTGAGCATCACGGCAAAACCGTCGGACGTTTCATTCCTGTTTCACGTGACATAAAACATTAGCTCTGCAAGACGAACACTTTTCCAAAACTTGGAAGTATGGCGGAGACAGGTTTCACTTTTGCAGCGTAAGGGTGTCTCCCTGTATTATAACCTCCTTGATTAGCACACACGTAGTAGTGCCACCTTGACGCAAGCTGTAGCAAACTGCACGTGTTCATATTATTCTGTCCACCGCATGTATTGTTATGGCTCGCTCGCGCTTGATGTGCTTGGATTTTAGTGACTTTATTTTGAATGTAATAACTGACGATACTGCTTAAAAATAAACCAGAATGGGCCTTTCGTGTTTCTTCGCTGCAACTAGCTGAAAATGTTGGTAATCCTTGAGGATGCATTTCCTTGGAAGTCGCAGGTTTCGGCTGTGAGGACCGCGTTCCCGGTCCCAGTTGCACAAAGTCCGAACTGGTTTCACTGGACGATCTGCTACCGATCTCGTCGTGTCAGCCCGCCAGCTCACATATCGCTGCAGGTTTTGTTCCTTTTGTGCGTCACTGACAACCGGTTAAGATTTCTCTCTCTCTCTCTCTCTCTCTCTCTCTCTCTCTCTCTCTCTCTCTCTCTCTCTCTGCGTGTGTCTGACGCATCACGATGCTCTCACCCTGACCTTAATCGTTTCAGTAATGCGAAGAATTCTCGAGTCGATGTGCCTCCAGAATGAAAGTTATACTCTGCAACGGAGTTCGCGTTGATTTGAAACACTAAGTTTATAACTACTTGCCGGACCGAGTTTTGTGCGTGGGATGCAGCGCGGGAGTAGCCGAGCGGTCTGGAGCTCCACGTTACGGATCGTGCGGCCTCTGCGGGTTCTAATCCTCCCTCGGGCATTGATGTGTATGTTTTACTTAGGTTAGTTTACCTTAGTTTAATTGGTTTGTGAGTTACGGACTAATAACCTAGCAGTTAAGTCCGATAGATTTACAAACATTTGAACTTTCTTCTCTCTTTCTTTATTTTTCTAGTTCTGCTTGCTTGCGGAATTAGCTATGTTTACGAGAAAGGATGAACTAATCACAACTTCATGGACGTTTAGAGAATGAATTTTCAGTCTGCAGCGGAGTGTACTTTAATAGCTCTGAACAACACTAGTAACCAGTAGTTAAGGAGTGGAAGCACAGTGGTACTCCGGGGTCAATGCAAGCAATCCAAAGTATTCACCACATACCCACCGGCTCGGCCTTTTGCTTCATATGTTCTGTTAGCGAAAGTGATGAACATAGATTTACTCGCACAAACGTGACAGTAATATGGACCATAATTAAACAGAACCTGGCGAGTATCAAGTGGACTGCAACTCATGCCGTAACAATATAGTTCAACCCAGATCTCCCTTCCCGGAAGAATGAATGGAAACTTAGTCACTTGTCTAGAAGGCCATACTGTAAAAGATTCAAAAAATATGGGGCCAAAGTCTTAATGTCTTCAAATGAGAAATAGGATATTAACATTTTAAGCTGAAAGAGAGGCACTGAATTAAAATTTATGCCGCGGTCGTGATTCGAACCCGTGCTCTCCTGCTTACTAGGCAGGCGCCATAACCACTTGGTTAGCGAAATTTAATGGATATGGTGACTGCACGTACTATCTTAAGGCACTTCTTCCTCCACTACATGAACTTCAATTCTGCCTTATGTTCCCTTATAAATATCAAGCCTCTCAAATAGCGAAATAGCACCACAGCAAAGAACGTTAACGCGAACGGTATTAATATAAATTGTATAAATATTTCTGTATTACCTGTGCCTGAGGTATAAGGCAGCATCGTTCCTGTTAACGTTTTTTGCTATGCTGCTATTCTGCTATTGGAGAGGCTTGGCAACATTGATGCTTATCTATAAGGGAACATGAGGCAGAAACGAAGTTTATGTAGTGGAGGAAGAGGTGCCTTAAGATAGTACGTGCAGTCACCACATCCATTAATTTTGGGTGACAGTGGTTATGGCGCCTGCCTAGTAAACAGGTCACCACGGGCTCGAATCCCTGCCTCGGCAGTTTAATATCTTTATTAGATATCGAGACAAAATATGTCTTGGACCTTGATTGTTTCATATTAACATTTTGTTTAAAAGAGCTACCGAAGTTTCAATCGTAACCGCTTTAGTACAGTGGTGCAGTTAACCGGTGCACGTGGTAAGACATTTCCATTTCTCACGTACCTTCAAGGCGCCAGGGACAACACTTTCTACTGACCCCCACTCCATAAATGTACTTCTTACAAGAATGCGAATAATGATAGAATGGAGCAACAACCTTAAAATATCTGTATATTAATTAGCGCTACCCAGAAATGTTTTTCAGAATAAGTTAGGCAAGCTCAGGTCAGGTTTTTAAATTTGAAGCACGAACTCTAAGATTTTTCCGGTAAATCTCTTTCGCTGGAGACTATTTTGTGCCCTCCGCGAGTGGCATCCGGGGTGTGTTAGATCCCCTAGCCACCTCCCCCCCCCCCTCCCGTTCTCGCTACGCCACTGCTATAGACCTGATAGTTGCTTGTGCCACCCCAAAGGATGAAACACATGCCGACTGCGACTACATATTCACCTACCGTTAAATTTGTAACGTGACGAAAGAGCGGTGGGGGATTCATTAAACATTTCCTGTGACTTGGGTTTGTAAACTTCACATCTATAAGTAGGTTATTCATATCTAGATTGTTTCATGAAATAAAATTATAGCAAGTGATTACTTTTGACTACTCCAGAACACAATTTGGCGAATGAATAAGAGCAGGGTTTCTGTATTATCCAACATAGTACCACAAACTTCAACGTGTGAGGATCTACATAGAGAAATTTGGTATTTTTCATCATCTGTTGCGTATGTTCTATTCAGCTAAAATATTAAAGACAGACACCTCTTTTGGTATATCATATTTGTACATAGCTGTATGGTACCACTTCAGATCTCTTATTCCACTGCCTAGAACTGAGATAACTGTGACTCGATTGGATCGATGTGCTATCATAATGCTTCCCGCATAAGTAGTGCTTTACAGCGCTAAAGCTGTTTAGTCGCGAAAGGGGGAAAGGGGGTATTACTGTAATATCTGCACTGTTCGTGAAGAAATATAATTGCCTGACAATTTGTACACACTTTTTTTTTTACACACGCAAACGCAATGTAAATAGTAACAGGTTGGCCGGCCGCGGTGGCCGAGGGGACTGCGGCGCGCCAGTTACGGTCTGCACGGCCACTACGGTCGGGGGTTCGAATCCCCCTCGGGCATGGATATTTGTGCCGTGCTTAGTGTTAGCTGGTTCATAAGTAGTTTGTAAGTTTAGGGACTGATGACCCCGTAGTTAAGTCCCATAGGCTCTACAAACATTTGAACATTTTTTTTGGTAACAGGTTGTTTGTCAACCTTTAAAAAAATGTACAGTAAAAGATCATTTGACTCGCGTTTTTGTGGCAGTAACCAAGAAAAATGTGAAGAATTGGGTAATATTTGATTCAACATTTCATTCGTATGGTCGTTTTAACAGAAGCGTCTGTTTAGATCACGAGAACTGGAGGAAAGTAATTTATCTTTACTTGTCGTAGAAAATTTTAAATTAGCGCTGGTGTAATACAATGACATAGGTCTAACAGAAATGAAATTTAGTTTAATTCTGAATAGTGCGTAGATTGTTTGAAATAAGTAAACTTTAACGATGAATCACTGCAAAGACTGAAAACTGTTTTCAGGATCTGACGGCGACTAAATGAATTAGATGCACTGTTGTTTTATGGAATTTGGGAAAAAATACTTCTTTACAAGTTGACTATACAGCAGGACGTTGCTAAACGAGCGCAATTAAGATGTACTTCTTACCTAAAAGCGAAGCACACTTTAGGAAAAATATATTTTTCCGTCGGTAATCATGTAAAAATACTAATTGTTACATTACGAAAACTACGTTAAAAATTCAAAAAGTTCAAATGTTTGTAGTTCTATAGGACCAAACTACTTGGTTATCAGTCCCTAGACTTACAAACTACTTAAACTAAGTTAAGCGCCCTAGGGAGGATTCGAACCTCCGACGTGGGAGGCCGCGCGAACCGTTTCGTGGCTCCAGACCACTCGGCCACTTCCGCACGGCGTTAAAAATTCAACCGGTAATGTACAGGGTGACAATTATTGAACTGTATGAAACAAAACGTTGATAGGTTATACAAACTACTGCGTGCACACACTCGATTAAGCATGTAAGCATCACTACTGATATTCGGAATTACGTTATGAGATGTTAGACATGTCTGCCTTTCGTGGCGATGATGTTGCGCAGACGAATAGAGAAATTCTGCATGACCCAATGAAGTGTCGGGACATCGATGCTGTCGATCTCCTGAATGGCTGTTTACAGCTCAGCAATGATTTTGGGGTTATTGCTGTACACTTAATATAACCCCGCAATAACGAATTGCATGTGTTCATATCCGGACTCTGGGTACCCCAGAGTCCCAGAGCCAGAATGTGGTCACCAGAGCGCTCCCCCAGGACATTCAACACTTTTATGCGTCGTTGACGTCGACCTCCGTCCTGCATGAAGCACATCTCGTCGAAATCAGGACCCCTTTTGGTAGTGGGCATGAAATTACCTTAAAACACCTTCACGTACCTTTCGGTGGTCACCATATCTTGAAATATCACACCAATTCTTCCTTGACTGGACTTTGCAGGCCATAGTCACCCGTTGTGGGTGAAGAACTTCCTGATAGCGAGTTGCAGGCTCTTCGTACCCCAGAGGCAACAGTTTCGCTTATTGACGAACCAATCCAAATTAAAGTGCTTGGTTGCTAAAGCAAACCATATTGACATGCCCAGGCTAATTTCCACCGTGCCTCGCGCCCACCAGTGTAGTTCGAACGTCCTAACGCAAACCGTTCAGAAGTTACGGCGATTTCATATAGTTCAATAGTCACCGTTTGTAGTAGTGTGCATTCTTTTACACTGAACTTGTATTAACAAAGGAAAATTAAACAATTGAAACTTTCTGGCAGATTAAAATTGTGTGCCGGAACATGGACTCGAACCTGGGGCGCAGTTGAGCCATAGGCATCGGCAGAAAGATGATTTGAATATGGTCATAAGTGACTGAAATTGGTTGTCGTCGTCGTCGTCGCCGTTGTTGTTGTTGTTGTTGTTGTTGTCTTCAGTCCGCAGAATGGTTGATGCCTCTCTCCACGCTACCCTGTCCTGTGCAAGCCTCATCATCTGAGAATACGAACGGCAACCTACATACTTTTGAATCTCCTTACTGTATTCATCCCTCGCTCTCCCTCTACGGTTTTTACCCCACAAACTTCCTTCTAATGCTAAGTTGACGATTCCTTGATGCCTCAGAATGTGTCCCACCAACGTATCCCTTCTCTTAGTCAGGATATGACAGAAACTCATTTTCTCCGCAATTCGGTTAAGCACCTCCTCATTAGTTACGTGATATACCCATATAATTTTCATAATTCTTCTGTACCACCACATTACGAATGCTTCTATCATCTTTTTATCTGAATTCGTTATCCTCCACATTTCACTCCCATACAATGCCACAGGCAAGACAATTGCTTTCAGTAAGGACCTTTAAACATTAAAACTAATATTGGATGTCAAGAAATTTCGCTTCTTCGGAAACTCTTTTCGTCCCGTAGCCATTCTGTATTTTATATCTTCTTTAATTCGGCCGTCAGAAGTTATTTTGCTACCCGAATAACAAACGTATCTACTCTTTTTATCGTCTCATTACCGAATCTATTCCTCCAGCATCGTCTGAGTTTCCGACAGTACATTCCATTACCCTCGTTTTACTCTTGTTAATGTTCGTCTTATATCTTTCTTTCAAGACACTGTCCATGCCATTTAATTACTCTTCCAGGTTCTACTGTTTGTAGAGCTTATGGGACTTAACTACGGAGTCTCAGTAACTAAACTTACAAACTACTTATGAATTAGCTTACACTAAAGAGGGCACAAACATCTGTGCCCGAGGAGGGATTCGAACCCGCAACCGCAGCAGCCGTGCAGACCGTGACTGGCACGCCGCAGACCGCTCGGCCACCGCGGCCGGCTCTTCCAGGTCCTTTGCTGAATTGTATGTCATCAGTAAACCGCAAGGTTTTTATTCCCTCTCCCTGGACTTTAATTCACTCTCCAAATTTCTCCTTGCATTCCTTCACAGCTTGCTTAACGATTTTACAATAGGCATTATCGACATAATTAAAGCAGATGAAGTGTTTGATGCTAAGTGAAGCAACGAAAATTAATATTTTTACTGCATATTCGTACGCACGTCGGTTTGTTCAATCTTCTTTGAAAGAGAAATGTGGATTGGTATTGGATTTTACTTGAAACGAATACTGTTTCAAATGTGCACGAGAGGAAGTTCGCCGTAGCATTGTGCCAACGGTAGTAGGAGGGAGCCACGCGGTCTGGACACGCAGCCGGTGCCATCGCCATTTGTTTACGGCGGGAGCAGCAGCGCGCGTGGAGATGAATGAAATCGATAATCGCGCTGGAGCCGCGCGCGGGCGCACGCGAGCGCAGTGCGCAGGCGCGGCCGCCCATTGTTGGGGGCTGGCGGCCACCTGCTCGCGCGCTCAGTACGCTGCCGGCTCGCGCCGAGGAACGAGCTGCAGCAAGTCGCGCGCGCCTCGCACTAGTTCCGCGCCGCCTCACCGCCGGACCAAGGTTAGTTTGTAAACATGGCTGCGCGGCAACCGCAAGGGACTCATCTTAGAGCGTCCTGTCCTCATAGAAGTGATGCTGCTACAAGTATTTTTTGCGAGTATAAAACGCGTTTATGGTGCTTACAGCCGTGTCTCTAAAATACAAATATATTCTGCATAAATATTTGCGTGTGGTGCCTATACTCCCTGGTTCTTACTTTGACATCGCCGTTGGATACTCGCCATCGGTGCACCTCTTTTCCAGAAATCCTCGTGTGATAAGTTTGTTAAAGGATATCGTGCATCTTCATTGAACGAGGCTCTTGGAGCTATATTTCGGTATGCAAAGTAACTGAGCGCTACACCTGGGTTTTAGGTGTAAGGCTAAAAGTGCTTTAAGAAAAGACATCTGTAACATGTTTGACGAGTGTAGTGACAGTGAAACTTACCTGAATCACTGTAAAGTTTGTTTGTCTCACTAACGAGCAGCTACAACACAATTTCACTTGCGTGTTTGATGTTAGTTGTACCAGTTGTTACATTTAGATTTGTGGCTACTTTGATGCAGTTTTTATGTCACAAATGAATCTGCGGTTTCTCGATAATGTAATGCGATTTCAGTTAAAGGTAGTGAGAGCCACAATAAAAATCTACTTGTAGTCTGATTATGGGTGACTGACTGGGAGACTAAGTAGGGACCTGTGAATGTATCTGTAGACGCAAAGAGAGGAAAAAAAAAAAAAAAAAAACTACTTTGTGTTTCCGGTGACATGCTAACAAGTTTTCATTCTTATAGCGGACGTGTGGTTCCTCTTCTATGTGCAAAAATGTAGCCTATCAGTATTGGTAATAACTTCCAAAACCTATCCTCGAGTGTGTTCCCCACTGTGATCGTCCGGTTTTCCTTCAGTGTTTGTACGGAAAAATGCTTAATTATTTACTTCCTACGTATAATCTGTAAATTACAATGCAAGGAAGGAGAAAAAATTCTCATTTAATATTTTCATGGGGAACCTACTTCATTTTGCGGACTCGCAAATACAGGCAAATCTCTACGGCCTGGATGTAAGAGTGTGCGATGCAAAACTGCCTGATGGCAGATAAACATGTAGGCACGGAGCGGTGTTTGCTTCGTCTTATCAGCGGTCCACGGTGCGTCGAAATGCGCTTTTTATGGTGTAGAGGATAACGCGTTGCCAATCTATCACAGCGCGGGTCCCGGTGTCGTTTGGGATTTGAAATTCACGTTTCCACCTTCAATATTTGGAGAAGGCCAAGATAAAAATAATTTGTGGTAGGGTCGTTTTATTGTATTTACAGTGAAGTTCTAGCCATTGATCCCAAACAAAATATCAGCTGCTGTCAGATTTGATATCGATCAGCGAGTGTACACATTTTGTGAATTGAGTGCAGGTGTAGTCTTTCGGTACAGGTCGAAGCTGTATTCTCGAATTACCACTCTACCCATTACGATTTTATAATCCTCAGTGGTCCGACGTAAACAGCTGTTACAACTATTCTCTAACATGGAAGACCTAACGTCATTAGCGCAATTTGCTGTGCGATTAGGTTTTAAAGACAAGACCAGAAACAGATTACTAAGTGCGGTGTCTATTTTAAAGTCTTACAGAATCTCAATCTCTGAACCGCCCGTCGGTACAGAAGACTGCATGTTTCGTTTACAATCCTCAACTGTAGGAAGACAAATTTTTGCATTTCCATGTCGTCACATTCAGCGGATAGAAGTGTGTCCATGAAACTCAAAATTATTGATCTGCTAATCACATTGAAGTGCCTGGCAAAGGGTTCATTGAAACACCTTTACACTATTTATCTACCATTCCATTCTCGAATAGCGCGCGGGAAGAAAGAACACCTCTCCGTTAGTGTGTCCGATTTCTCGTGTTTATTCTGATGATCATTTCTACCTCTTTAGGTGGGAGTCAACAATATATTTTCGCATTCGGAGGAGAACGTTGGCGAATGGAGTTTCGCAAGTAGCCAACGCCGCAGCGATAAGCGCCGTTGTTGTGATGATTCCCGTCCCAGATCCTGTATCATTTCCGTAATGCTGTCTCCCCTGTATCGTGACAATACGAAACGAGCTGCCCTTCTTTGGACTCTTTCGATGTCCTCCGTCAAACCCACCTGATAAGGATCCCACGCTGGGCTGCAATACTCCAAAAATGTACGGACAAGCGTAGTGTATGCAGTTTCTTTTGTAGTTCTGTTGCATGTTTGAAGGGTTCTGCTGCCAATAAAACGCAGTCTCTGGTTCGCCTTTCCCACGATGTTATCTATGTGTTCTTTCCAGTGTTCAGTTTCATTTATTTTTACTAACAGCAGAGGGGTTTAGTTCAAGCACCTTATATATTATAGCGAATTCTTAGATTAGGCTTGCGATTAGCTCCTCATAACATAGTCTAAACTAAGCACATTCTCAGTTTCTGTAATCTAAATATATTTACTACCTTGTAATGTAGTCTGTTGTCACGATAATTTTTACATTGATGACTGATTTAGTTCTTAATTGATTAGTCGTAGTTGCATAACTAATTGGTTTGAAGTTCTGTGTTTAAGCGTTTAAGTACTTAAAATGTGATAAAAGTATTAAAGTATCCGCTTGTATGTGGAACATTAAGTTGACAAAGTCGTTATGTCTGAAACAAAACAGTTAAAAAGTTCAAGACAATAGGCGGAATACAGATTTCAGTTTGGAGTAGACGAGAATCTGAGAGTTCACATCTCGAACATAGATTATAATATAATCTAGAATGTAACCAACACATTGTCAGATTAAAGATTTTGAAATGTATCGTTCCAATGAAGCCAGAAAATACAACGGTAATACCTGATAAATCGCTCATTTTCCCCTCACCTGAGAGCTCATTAGGATGATCATTCGTATCTTTCGGTACCTTGGAAACATTCGTCCAAATTCAATAACACTGGCAAATTTTCAACTCCCGAAACCAATTTAAACCAACGTACTCCGTAGCGTATGGTTTGTGTTCCTGTGAAAAAGAAAATCACGCCCTTTGAGGTTATTCTGCTAAAAAGCATACTCACGACAGAGGAATATGCTTATTACCAGAATACTACAAAGGGCGTGATTTTCTTTTTCACAGGAACACAAACCATACGCTACGGAGTACGTTGGTTTAAATAGGTTTCGGGAGTGGAAATTTTGCCAGTGTTATTGAATTTGGACGAATGTTTTCAAGGTACCGAAAGATACGAATGATCATCCTAATGAGCTCTCAGGTGAGGGGAAAATAAGCGATTTATCAGGTATTACCGTTGTATTTTCTGGCTTTATTGGAACGATACATTTCATAATCTTCAATCTGTCAATGTGTTGGTTACATTCTACCGTATTTCACAATATTACAGATAGGTAACAGAAATTTCTCTATTGACACAAAGTAATGTTATAAATCACGACTAAATAAATGCGAATGAGTGAATGTTGGGGTTAATTTTGTACACGAGCTACAATTGGGATATGTTGAGTATGCTACCGATGAGAGAACCCTAAATCCGAAAGTTGTAACCGTAGTAGGACCTATCACGTCGTCTTGTGAAATCCGGTGCAATGTTAATTAAAAGAAATCCATATGACTCAGGGTGGGGGTAAAATAAGCTACGTGTAAATAATTACTTTTCGTCATCAGATTTGTAGCTTTGGCTGTGTCGATTTCAGATTACTTCAATTTGGCAGGGGATCCGTTTCAATATTTCGTATAGTAAAATTTTTCTTCGATATCTACGTTTGTCGATATTGGATGACTAGCGTTTTCCGTTTACTTTTTTACGTTACATAGTAACGTTGTTGAAAGTACTTAGAATGGAGACTTCAGGGGCCGCTGTGGAGTAGCCGAGCGGTCTAAAGCACCTCGCTGCGGAGCGCGCGGTTGCTCGCCGTGGAGGTTCGAGTCCTCCCTGGGGCATGGGTGTGTGTGTTTGTTCGTAGGTTAGTTTACCTAGGTTTAAGTAGTTTGTAAGCTACGGACTGATGACCACGCAATTGGGTCCGATAGATTTACAGACATTTGAACATTTGAGACTTCAGGGACTCCTGAGCTGTTCAGCGTTATACATTCGCATAGTACACACGCAGCGAGTTGTTAAATGTAGAGAGAGATAAATACTATTGGAAGTGAACATTCGTTCGTTTGACAGCGGGCGCTGAGAACAGACTTATAGTCGTAATCGTACAGAGATAGTGAAAGGAAATGAGAAAACTATCACAATTTAATGCAGAATAGGTTCTTTAGGCCTCTCTCTGAGGCAAATGTCATTTACATCTTCTCGTTTCTACATGTACATACGTACTCCGCAATTCACCGTAAGGTGCGTGGCGGAGGGTACACTGTACCACTACTAGGCATTTCCTTTTCTATTCCACTCCCAAATTGAACGAGGAAAAAAAGAATGCCTATATGCCTCCGTACGAGCCCTGATTTCTCTTATCTTGTCTTTGTGATCTTTACGCGAAATGTAAGTAGGCGTCTTTCTTCCAGCGATCCCCAGTTGAGTTGCCGGAGCATTTCCGTGACACTCGTGCATTGGCCGAACCTACCGGTAACAAATCTAGCTGCTCGCCTCTGAACCGCCTCTATGTCTTCCTCCAAACTGATCTGCTGCGGGTCCCAAACACTTGAGCAATACTCAAGACGTGGTCGTACAAGCGTTTTATACGCGGTCTCCTTTACAGGTGAAGTACAGTTTCGTGTTTGATGGGTCATAACGCCACGATATTATCTCCCAGACAAGTCGAATACTAAGAGATAGAGCTTTTGAACATAATATGGAATGATTGCATACATTAGTCTGGTTGCTGCGCGCATTTTGTTTCCACGTGGTAGATAAGTGTCGACAAATAGCGTTTATGCCCAACAAACGTGCCCAGCTTATAGCCAAATATGCCTCACGGTCGCTCGAAAATAATTGCATGGGAACTTAGGCTCCTCCGGTAGTCTCCCGTACCTAAGTCAGGGAAGGGAATGTCCAGCATTTACTAGTGTCGCCTGTCTAAAGTGTTGTAATCTCGTAAGTCGACGGCTGCAGGCTAGCAGGAGTATCCCGCCCAGCATGTGGTAAACAGCGTTCATTTCTCGCGCCGCCTGCCGCTTCCTTTTGGTGAGGGCCATCACTTTCACTGCCGGCGCGATACCATCTCAGCCGGACACGGTGCGCGCTCGAGCTACGTGCACCTCCCCTCTGACATTTGCAATTTCTCTCTCTGCTACACGCATCTCTCTCTGAAGGGCTTTGCTACTGACAAGCTAAGAGACATGGCCAAGGATTGCCCTTGCTGCAACTGAAAAAGTTAGACAAACCTGCTAGGTAACCGTAATGTTGAACTGAAATGTTTTTGAGGTTTTCCCGTACGAGATCTGAATCAAAATATGGGTACAATCTCAAGAACCCTTACGTATCTCGTCTCACCTAGTCAGATCGAAGTCACCCCGTTTACATGGGCTCCCAAAACCGGATTTCGTAAACCGATTTCCCAATTCCGCTTTTGGTTGGTCATGTAAACACACCAAAATCGATTCTGGAAATCCGCTTTTCTAAAGCGGTTTTCCAGTTCCACAATCGATTTTCGTGCGCATGTAAGCGCATCCGTTTTTGAAGCGTTCTTGGCTTGTCAGACTGTGTTTTCTTGTTAAGAATTTTCGGCACATATGGAAAGAGTGATATTTTCTAATGTGAAATAAAAGTATAAATATTAGAGTGAACATAAATCTGTGTATTTAAATAAAGGAAAATAAGCGATTGTGCAGACTAAATAACGAACTGAATCAGCTGTTTTCCAGGCGCCATGTTAAGTGAGCTAGGAAATCCGATTCAGGCTATGCCATGTAAACACGACAGCGAAAAACGGTTTACGAAAATCGGATTTCGTCTTCCGGAAGATGTGTTGCATGTAAACGTAGTGAGTGACGTGTGCTATCGACAAGGGTTCGCAAATTGATTCAAATGTTTTAACTATCGGACCAAACTGCGTGGTCATCACTCCGTAGCTTACAAACTACTTAAACCTAGGTAAACTAATATAAGGACAACACACACAGCCACGCCCCAGGGAGAACTCTAACCTCCACGGCGAGCAACCACGCGCTCCGCAGCGAGGTGCTTTAGACCGCTCGGCTACTCCACCGCGGCGCAAATTGATTCCGTATTCCTTGATCTCCAGAAGGCTTTTGACACCGTACCTCACAAACGGCTTTTAAACAAATTGCGTGGTTACGGTATATCCCAAATTTGCGACTGGATAGGGGATTTCCTCACAGAGAGGACACAGTTCGTAGTAATCGATGGTAAGGCATCGACTAAAACAGAGATGATATCGGGCGTTCCACAGGGTACTGTTATTGGTCCTCTGCTGTTCCTTATATACATAAACGATTTAGGGGAAAATCTAAGTAGCTCTCTTAGGTTGTTTGCAGATGACGCCGTCATTTACCGTCTAGTTAAATCATCTGAAGATCAAATCCAACTGCAGAACGATTTGAATAAGATATCTGTAAGGTGTAAGGATTGGCGACTGACTCTAAATAATGAGAAGTGTGAAATCGTCCACATGAGTACGAAAAGAAATCCGTTAAACTTTGTTTACATAATAAATCAATCAAATGTAAAGGCCGTAAACTCCACAAAATACCTAGGAATTACAATTACTTCTGACTTAAATTGGAAAGAACACGTAGATAATGTCGTGGGAAAGGCGAACCAGAGACTGCGTTTTATTAGCAGAACCCTTAAAACATGAAACAGAACTACTAAACAAAATGCATACACTACGCTTGTCTGTCCATTTTTTGGAGTATTGCAGCCCAGTGTGGGATCCTTATCAGGTGGGTTTGACGGAGGACATCGAAAGAGTCCAAAGAAGTGCAGCTCGTTTCGTATTGTCGCGATGCACGGGAGACAGCGTTACGGAAATGATACAGGATCTGAGATGGGAATCATTACAACAACAACGCTTATCGCTGCGGCGTGGGCTGCTTACGAAACTCCAATCGCCAACATTCTCCTCCGAATGCGAAAATAATTGTTGACTCCCACTTACATAGTTAGAAATGATCATCAGAATAAAATATGAGAAATCAGAGCCCGAACGGAGAGATTCAGGTGTTCTTTCTTCCCGCGCGCTATTCGAGAATGGAATGGGAGATAAAATAGTATAACGGTGGTTCGATGAACCCTCTGCCAGGCACTTAAATGTGATTTGCAGAGTATCCCATGTAGATGTAGATATCTAATTTGATCGTCGTGGTTGTCATTGCCGACAGACTTACGAAAACCGAGTGCACCCTTTGTGACTGGATTTTACATGAATTCTTATATCCAAAACGCAGCGTTGCGGAAAGTTCACGCATTCACAACAAATTCTGAGAACACTTTTGAATAGCAGCGAATTAACAACTGGAGAACAATTTCGTCCACAATGAAAGCGGCTGAAGACGTGATGCCTGTGACGGACTTGCAGTCAACGAGACGCGAAGAAATCCAGAATTATACAGTCGGTGAAAATTCAAAACTACCTTATTTACCAGAGCGAAACTCGAACAGGGACATCTTATTCCGGCATTTTTGTTTTCTGTCACACATATCATGGACACTATAAAATCCGGCGCCAATAATAATAATAATAATAATAATAATATGCTCAGCTTTGTACACCTATTGCAAGAGGTTTTAGATTATGATCGTTAAGATAATATACTGCAAGAAGTGTCACATAGTGAAATGTGCAAATCGTAAATAGAAGGAAACAAATCATTTGTTCAATAAAAATTAATTTGCAGTAGGTGTATGACAAGCAGAAATTAAGAACAGTAATGATATTAAACTTCCTGGCAGATTAAAATTGTGTGCCGGAACCGGGACTCGAACCTGGGACCTTTGCCTTTCGCGGGCAAGCGCTCTACCGACTGAGCTAGTCTTGCAAGGTTCGCAGGAGAGCTTCTGTGAAGTTTGGAAAGTAGGAGGCGAGATACTGGCGGAAGTAATGTTATCATGCGGCATCGTGAGTCGTGTCGGGATAGCTCAGTCGGTAGAGCGCTTGCCCGCGAAAGGCAAAGGTCCCAGGCTCGTGACTCGGTTCCGGCACACAATTTTAATCTGCCAGGAAGTTTCATATCAACGCACACACCGCTGCAGAGTGAAAATTTCATTCTAGTAATGATATTGCTTTCGAATAAACGATTTTGCTGTAGCAGCGAAGTGATTTTTGTAACACTTTTCCCATTACAGTTTCTCTAAACACTACTCGGAAAGATTGTTTCCCATAGAGCTTCAAAGTCTTAAGATTCCTCGGAGTGACAATGAGTTTGTACTTAATGTAGATGCCAACCTCGGTTATTACGAGAGCCAGAATAAAAATCTAATCTTTGGAAAGGGCACTGCTGTTTTCCTTTTTGTACCATGTCGCCATTAGTGAATTATCTTCATTTGAATACACATAGGAACGTTCTTTTCTTGATTTAAGCGCACAGTTCGTAGCTCGCCGTATTAGTACAGGACGTGTTATTTGACTTGGTATCATTTGTACTGAGTTCAGCTGAATTGAGTAGTGATCAAACGCGCAAATTCTTCTTACGTCTTATTACGAAACGTATTCGAGATGCTTAAATCCAGTTGCTTCAAGGTGCAAGTAAATGCTGTTCACTTAATTACCTGGCTTCCAGCCTCAACAGATGTGCATATTCACTAGACAAGTATACAATAAGCCAGTGTAATACAAAATACAACTATAATACTTATTGTCTGTCTGCTACCAAATTTATTGACTTCCTGTTGTGAGAATATTTAACTTCTCTCACATTAATATCAGTGTAATAGTCATGACAAGAAATCAATAAATTTGTTAGTACATACACAATAATGACTGCATTACATTATGCACTGTCTCATTGTGTCTCTCTTGTGATCAGATACGTTGCTTCTGGCTGGATGCCATGCATTCATTAATTGTAAGAGAAAACAGTATTATTTGCAGCTATAGACTTCTTTTCCCTCCGCTAAGTCGTATGACTGCATTCCTCACAGCTTCATCAATTGTACGAAGTTCCATCAGCCGTGGGTACGCTACATGGAAGGAAGAACGGAGAATGTGTTTACAGCGGCGAATATATATATATCGGTATTCGGTACCCAGTCAGTAAACAGATCTATTAGTGATGGCGGCAGGCGTGATAGAGTGCGTAACCGGGCAAGGTCGGGAGTATTGTCTGCTATTTAAAGCGGCCTAGTTAGGTACCACTGTCTTGGTCCCCAGGACGGTGGCAGGTGTGATCACGTCCAAGGTTCTGGTGTGAACGTTTCTTGGAAACTGCAGAATTGACACGCAACCAAAAGTAACGATTACTCTCCATTTTCGCCCGCCGACGTCGTAACCAAAGTGGAAAGATGCGGTACGTAATTGGTGCCTGTAATCTATGAATGACTGAGGGTTGGATCGCTATAGTAGGGGAGGGAACGGAAGTAAGAGCTACGGTAGAATGTGAGCCGTATTGTAGGAATGATGGTGTTCAAAAATCAAACGATGTTGTACTTAAATGTCAGGAAACTCGGAAAAAAAACAACAGGAAATGTGAAATCGAAGAAGAAATGGTCGTTGGAAAGATTGAGTCAGCATAATGAAAGTTAATTACAGCCTTCAGTGAAATTAAGAGCAAGGGTGGCAAGTTTCAGTACAATGGGCATTCCATTGTTAAACGTAGAGAGCGGATTAATGTAAAGAGTGTGAGAATAAAAGAAAGAATAATAGTGGAACTGAAAAGGATATCAATAATAGGCCGGTCTCAGATTAATTTAGCAAATGATTTTGCTATCCCGGTGAAACTGAAGGAGAGGTATTGAAGGCGTTGAACAGGATCGACACTTTAATCAGGTTTATATTTGGATTGAGAGTAAGCCGGGAAAAGACAAGAAAACTAGCAGAAATGAGATAAGCAGTTTTAACACTAATGTAGATGAACACAAAGCCGATGAAGCGAAGGAATTTGAAGTAAATTAACACACAGTGTATGCTGCAAGGAAGGTTTAGACTAACATACACAAAGGGAGCATATCTATGCAAAAGAAATGTACTGGTATCAACCATCAGCCTTAATAAAGAATTGTAGTGCAGCATCATATGGTAGTGAATCATGCATTTTGAGAAAACCGGGAAGAGGGAGATATAAGCTTCGGTCTGTAGTACTGTAGTACTGTAGGAGGATGTTTCAAATTGCGTCTAGCAAGGAATAAGGATTTTCTCCACAGAATATGCGAAGGAGGATATACGGCAAATACTGATAAGAATAAGGGACAGGATGATACATGTGTTAAGGACTCAGGTAATGAGCTCCATGATACTAGGAGATTTAGAGGTTAGAAACTATAGCGAATGACAACGCTTTGGCTACATTTAGCAAATATTTGAGGACGTATGTGCAAATGCTACTCTGAAATGAAGAGAATGGAAACGAGAGAGAGATTCGTGGCTGACCACATCAAACCCATTAGAAGACTGACGACAAAATGGGGTGTGAACTCATCCGCGAAACACAAAAGTTTATATACCTGAGTCAAAAAAACTTAAAGGAACGCTCCTCTCTCTCTCTCTCTCTCTCTCTCTCTCTCTCTCTCTCTCTCTCTCTCTCTCTCTAATCTGCAGTCATGTTTCGCTTAACATGAAGATCTTAATAAGTTTCGTGATACCAGGTCGTCAATCCCAGTAAGTACATGTTATGTGGTTATGCGTTTAGCTTTGGAATCGCCTATGATGAGGTGGGAGGAAAGCCTTTGATGCCCTCCTTCAGGCCTGCTGACATCATCCAGCACTTGGTATTTTCTTCTGCTCTTCCCTAGAGGGAAACCTTCAATTGAAGTGTCGAAATTCCGTAAGCAATCTTTGAAAATTTGAGTTGTTTCATCGTTTTGTGCACATTACACCTTTTTCTGTGTAAGGGCCCTTTGCAGCTCGAAGAAATAAGTTCTATTCGAAGGTGGGGATGTGAGAACACTACTGGTTCGTGATAGGTTGATCAGCGGACGCACTTTCCTGTTTAACTATGACAACAGCTACTCGGTACTCACGGCATTTTGTTGAGAATGGAGAACATTCCTTGGGGCTTGGTGGCAGACGGTGTACCCACAACTAGAAATGTTAGCCCGCGGATGAAGGGAAGTGTCGGTGTGTTGATACAGACTGGGCTGCTGTCAGGTCCGCCAACTCGGCTGCCGATGTCACCGAACAAAAAACTGCCCGAGGCCGCCTCGCACTCCCACTACGCAGTACTTTGAGCTGCCGCGTCCTTCTCCGCAATCCAAACATTCATTGCCCGTTACTGTCTCCGCTCGTCATAACGTCCGGGAATAGTGTGCTACAGCCGTTCTTAGAAAGACCACGCTTCAATTCTTTGCTAGAAATGGCACCATGAAAACTTTATAAGAAAATTATTCATGATTAGTCAAACTTCGTGTTGTAGTTGGAAGATGCGTGCCAGGAAGATCCCACATAGTCGTTCCATCACCTTCGTCACTCTGTGGGTGACGGATATACTATGTGATCAAAAGCATCCGCACTCCCCCAAAAACAAGTTTTTCATGTTAGGTGCATTGTGCTGCAACGTACTGCCCGGTACTCCATATCAACGACCTCAGTAGCCATTAGACATCGCGAGAGAACAGAATAGGGCGCTCCGCTCCGATGTCACATGTATCAGAACTCAGTATGCGAAATTTCCACACTCCTCGAGATCCCTAGGTCCACTGATTCTGATGTGATACTGAAGTGGAAATGTTAACAAGACGATCTCGTCTGTTGACAGAGACCGCCGACAGTTAAAGATGGTCTTACAGTGTAATAGGCAGGCAACTATCCAGACCATCACACAATCATTCCAAACTACCTGAGGATCCACTCAAAGTACCGGATGATCAAAAAGTCAGTATAAATTTGAAAACTTAGTAAATCACAGAATAATGTAGACAGAAGTAAAAATTGACACATATGCTTGGAATGACATGGGGTTTTGCTAAAAAAAAAAGTTTAAAAAATGCCCGACAGATGGCGCTTCATCTGATCAGAAAAGCAATAATTAGCATAACAAATTAAGACAAGACAAAGATGACGTCCTTTACAGGAAATGCTCAATATGTTCACCATCATTCCTCAATAGCTGTAGTCGAGGAATAATGTTGTGAACAGCACAGTAAAGCATGTCCGGAGTTATGGTGAGGCATTGGCGTCGGATGTTGTCTTTTAGCGTCCCTACAGATGTCGGTCGATCACGATACACTTGCGACTTCAGGTAACCCCAAAGCCAATAATCGCACGGACTGAGGTCTGGCGACCTGGGAGGCCAAGCATGACGAAAGTGGCGGCTAAGTACACAATTATCACCAAACGACGCGCGCAAGAGATCTTTCACGCGTCTAGCATTATGGGGTGCAGCGCCATTCTGCATCAAAATCGTACTTTCCAGCAGGTGTTTATCGGCCAGGCTAGAGATGATGCGATTCTGTAACATATCGGCGTATCTGTCACCCGACACGGTAGCAATTACAAAACCAGAATCACACAGCCATCTGTCTTACATTTTTTGAACTTTTTTTTAGTTCTAATAAACCCCATGTCATTCCAAGCATGTGTGTCAATTTTTACCTCTCTATCTACATTATTCTGTGATTTATTAAGTTTTCAAATTGATTACTCGGTACTATGACAGTTATGCGAAAGTGAGTAAACTTGGGTTTCATGGTCGAGCGGCTGCCCATAAGCCACACATCACGCAGGTCAGTGCCAAACGACGCCTCGCTTGGTGTAAGGAGTGTAAAACATTGGACGATTGAACAATGGAAAAACATTGTGTGGACTGACGTATCGCGGTACACAATGTGACGATCCGATGGCAGGGTGTGCGTACGGCAAATGCTCAGTGAACGCCATCTGCCAGCTTGTGTAGTGCCAACACCCCTGGTTGTTTTGCGTGGCACTATCATAGCACAGGCTTATAGTGATGTTTAAGCATCTTCTTACTTCCCACTGATGAAGAGCAATTCGGGAATGGCGACTGAACCTGTTCATATTGCATGGCCTCCGGCGGAGTGTTTACACAACAACAATATCCCTGTAATGGACTGGCCTGCACAGAGTCCTGGCTTTAATCCTATAGAACACCCATGTGAAGTTTTGAAACGTAGACTTAGTGCCAGGCCTCACCGAGCTACGACGATACCCTTCCTCATTGAAGAATGGGCTGCCATTCCCGAAGAAACGTTCCAGCACCTGACAACTTATTCCTGCGAGAGTGGAAGCTGTCTTCAAGGCTATGGATGGGCCAGCACTGTATTGAATTCCAGCATTACAGATGAAGGGCGCTACGGACTTGGAGGTGATTTTCGGTCAGGTATCCAGATACTTTTGGTCACTTAGTTTACCGTGTCCGGAATTAGACGATTAATTATTGTGAAAACGGCCATTTTAACTGGGAGTTAGGTGGACGATGGGAAACAGTGTACACTTCTACTCCGATCGTCTCCGATAGGGCTGGAAATATAATCGAACGATATCAAAGAATTTTCTTCACTGGAATTCCAGATGTTCTCTCATCCCCTCTATCGTATTGGCGCTTACGGTGCTTTATATAGTGGAGTGCGTGAATATCAAAGAATGCTCTACCTCAGTGGTGAGTTGTACCGTAAGAAAACATGAAACTTCCTTTTCTCCCCCAAAACGTTTCACCTGTAACAGAGGCCGGTGATATACACACATCCGCTGCACTTTTGAATCACATTGCTTCATGCACGCATACATACATACATACATACATACCTACGTACATACATAAAAAGTACATGCCTGCATCACGTAGAGGCCGCTCGTTATAGTTTTTAAGGGGATAAATGACTGTTCTGACAGCTGCGAATAAGTCCGTCACACTACGACGAGGGGAGTGCTGTCTCCAGAGGTTATTCTGCTCGACGTCTGTTGCTAGCTCCATGTTGTTGCGAGAACATGATTCAGGCAGTAGTAGTTTTATTGCCCACTAGTGAGTGACCTTTTTCTTATTTAGAGGAATAGTATCGATTTAAACTGAAGCACATCATCTGATGTCAGTGCAGAATATCATCCCGGGATGATACAGCACATGGAAGACGACTTCGATTTTAGACTTTACTGCACGACTGATGTTTCAAGAATTTCTAAGATTCAGTGATGTACTTCCGTTGCGTCGTATTTGCTCAGTGGTCTGGTGAAGCTCTGGACAAAAAGGTGATTGTGCTAATTATAAATGTATATATTTAACTCATTCCTCGTTTTTTTTCTCGTATTAGATGATTTTATATTCATTTTATATTTTTATCGTATGAAAACTTTTATCTAGTCCAGATAACAAGTACACGTTCCCAAGTATTGTCACACTGGTGAGCTTATGAAGTGCTGTGAATGCATTCTGTATCATTATTTGTATGTGGGCAAATCTTACTCAAATGCAGTTACAGCCCGGAAGGGAGGGGATCGTTTCGCGATGACTTTAGGGTGCCAGGTTACACTTATGGTCTAACCTTAAATGGGAGGAAGCGACTCACTTTGTGTAGCAGCTGTGTTATTAGGAAGGCGACCTTGGCTTATTTTAACAGAACGTTCCCACAGCTTTAGTAACATTTTAAATTTATTACAAACAAATGCTCAACTTCCGTCGTTGAAGTACAGTCATTCTACAGTGATAAAATGCCCATGCATCTGTGTGAAAACTTTAACGTTCTCTTGACACCGGCTATAATTTCTGAGCTGCAAGGTCAGTCAGTCTTGGAGACAATGTATCGAAGCGAGGACGTTGTTCTGCGAAGCGTAGCACTCTGACGAAACGATGAACAGTATCTCCTGACTCTTGAACACTCTGTCGATAGATCGACTGTGTCGGCTGTTAAACTACAGTCTGGCTAATCAAGTTTGAGACACGTGCTAGTGTTCGTATTGCAGAGTTTTATAATTATTGTTTGGTTTCGGAATATTGGTTTCCGTGTTTTCTTTTCCATGTAGTTTGGTCCCGCCAATGACGTCAGACGGCGGGCGGTATCGGATACTTCAGTGTTGCCCTTGGAGTAGTTTGTTTCGAAAGTAATGCCTTCTATTTTTATTTACGGAAACTGCAGAAGATACATAAATCACAACACAGATACATAGTGCAATATTTTAGTTACAATCTGTCGCTTTTTTCCACTTAGTCATTACCATTCGTTATGCACTTTTGCCAATTATGAACTTGAGGCTGTACTTCGAGCTTGTAAAATTTTTAACCAACTGAGACAAACAAATTTTCGCATGTTGCCATTCCGTGGCCTGTCCTTTGGATTCCGGTTCGTAGTGGCGACATATGTTTCGTCTCCGGTGACGATGCTACTCAGAAAATTGTCGTCATGAGTTTCATAATCTTTCAGCAGGCCCTTACAAATTTTTATTTTAGGTTTTCTTTTTTTTTATTCTTTCTTTGTTTGTTTGTTATTCTGGTACGATAATCAAGATGTTTCCAAAACATATCAGCCTACATTAAGGTTTGCACACTCTGACCATTATCTGGCGATCAGCACAGCTGAGCTGATCAAGGCGCTCCTCATTGCGGGGGATGACAGCTTTTCGTGGTCGACTGTCTCATGGCATGTCACGAGCACACTTTTTACAATCTTGAAAATGCCGTACCCATTGCCTCCCCCATTGTTCGCGTCTATTGCATCGTCTTCATACACTCTTATCTAGCGTTGAGGGATTTCAATCGGATGAATTTTATCAGCAGTTAGGAAATCAATCTCACACTGCTGTTTCGTACGCGCGTCCATATCAGATTCACTTCTGGAACACTCCTCTGCTGCTTCCAACTACCGCAGAACAACGGAATCACGTGCAAATGAAAGAGGGAGGTTAAAGCATTAAACACTACACCAAAGACTTCTAGCACGAACATACAAAGTGATAACAAAAAATACTAGGTATCACTTTCGGAACGACCCTCGTACTTTATGGTTTCGGAGCTTGAGCTGGTCTTGAATGGCTCATTTGGCTGAGCAATGGCCACGATACCAAGTTACACAGACTTATCATGACCAGTGCTTTCCTAAAATCGCATCCCCGCATTTTGACACGGGAAAGTGGTACAGGTGATTCGTGTGCGTCACTTTCAGCCGGCAGGGCTGGTGCTCGGTGTCCAGCACAGCAGCCTCCTATTTCTGGGCCGCGCGCCAGCCAGGGCGGCGTGCCGGCAAACGCGGAAGACTCGCGCGTGCATCTGGCCAGCGGAGTTAAGTTACGTTTTAATGGAGGCACTGAAAGAAGACCTGCCGCACAGTTACTTATTCCGCGCACCTGAAAGTAACAAAAACATGTTACACTGAAAATAACGCAATAGGAATGCCAAAGTATATTTTTTAATATTTGTAACATTTCATTGCTTCACCTGTCGGCATGTGCACACCGGGCCTCGCGAGTCTCCTATAATCTTCGACGTTGTCTACCACAGCTAACGTAGTTCTTTTACGCGCGTCCGCTTTCGTAAACAGGCATCGCAGTTCGCGCGTTGGATATAGTTGTCGAACGCTGCCGTAGCAGATTGCCGAGAAGCTGACTTTTCGTGTGATTTTTAACACCTTCCTCTATCTTTCACAAACCACCTCACGGTCTGTGGCAGCGGGTATTTTGAGTACCAGTGGCACTTCCTCCGTTACCAGCAGGCGCGTATGGTTCGCGGGAAATAAGACCAGTGACGGATCCAGGACAGCCTGTTTTCGGAAGGGGGGGGGGGGTAAGGATTCTCATCGTTAGCCAGCTAAACTCTGGCTCAGTGACTCTAGTATCGGCCACCTCTTTTTACTCCACGTTCATTCAGTTTTGAATACTCAGTTTTTTTTCTTTCCAATTATAACCGAACGGGATTAACACAGTGGTAGCGCGTAGCATTTGGGGGTCCCGAGTTCGATTGCCGGCGTAAGTTTCTGGGTTTTCTGTAGTTGATATAGACAGATGGGGGGCGGGAGCCCCTCCCCCTCCGCTTGCATCCGCCTATGAATAAGTCTCCCTGTAAGGCTCCGTGTGCGCTCCAATCTCTCTAATTTTGTTTTCGTGTCCTTTTTCGTAATGTATTCGTTGCGGGAAGCAATATTTTGTTCGAATTTTCGAGCAACGTAGGCTCTCGGCACCTCATTAGCAGCCAATCTAAAACTATTATTTTGTTCCCACCTGCTTCAGATTCCAAACCCGATGAGCAATATTAAAATGCTGGTCGAAATATAAGCTACTTGCTTTGTTAATGGACTTCCTTAGATCCTTCGAGTGAAACTGAGTAGCCTATTTCTTACAAATAATTTTATTTGGTCGTTCCACTTGTACTCGTTCTTGTGCCACTTAATTCGATTTTCGTGCTTCCCAATCGTGAGCACGGTCGTTGTACGCACCTTCCCATTTCCCATAGAAGAAAATAGGGTCCATATTCACTGACTGTTCTTGACAATCAGTTCTTGACAGAATATTTTATACATCATAACTGTGAGATATTCTACAAATTTATTGGTTTATGAACCGGTTTTTAGCTGTTATTCTATCATTTGGTAAACCTTTAAAGTTCATAAGTTGGGAGGTATATTACTTCCAACGGAGACTAGTGCTTTGATGAAAAACTAACCCGAGGGAAATTATTAAATTGAAGTTGTGTAAATTCCTGACATAGCTAAAATATCTGACAACGTAATAAATTACGACATTATCCTAAGAAATATACAATGAAACAGTAGAAATTGACTAAAAAAATGACAAATATCTTAAACAGGTCCAATGTCTGCAACATGAGAGCAATGTTGAATGAAACATCTGTGAATATATGTTAAAATGATAGCGTAACAGCCGAAAACCTATTCGCAAACCAATAAATTTGCAGAATATCTCAGTTACCTTCAGTGTTTCATTCATAAGAAGTAGAGTTTAGTTTGATGACTTATACGTTTGACAAAATTTACCTGAAATTTACCAAATCTTGAAACCAATTCTCCCCTTCCGGCGGAATAAACATAGGAAACACCCTAACGGGCTTCTTGAGCGCACTGAAGAGAGAAACAGGAAGGATAAATAGTGCAGTGACCCAGAAAACGTCATCGACATTCAACAGCTGCACCTCTGTCAATGAAGCTCACGAGGAGTATCATCGCCAGACCTACTTGAGCGCGTGTATACATCGCCGCGGCCTTACATGCGCCTGTTAAGTCAGCCTTACCGTAAACGACGAGTGCGGTCTGTTCTTGCGTACTACTTAGGCAGGCCGAGGTCGCCTGCGTGTACGCAACCGCTGGGTGCGTGGCGGGGAGGGGTGAGGCGACGCTTTGGAAACAATCTCGAGGCTGCGACCGCTGCATAAGGCGCGGGGGACGCGAGATCGCCTTCAAAGCTTCATCTCGTCTCTGTTACCTTCCGCCTATCTCTCCTCACACAAACTTTGTCTTAAAACAGCTGTTTTCGCATCAGCTAGTGTTAGGCCGTACAACACTAGTGGATCGCCTTCTACGTCATTGTGGCCATGTGGCAGGGCATAAAGTCTTCACAGAAGCCGATTTTAGTTTTTTCTTAAGTATAACTGCCGGCCGCGGTGGCCGATCGGTCTGCGGCGCGCCAGTCACGGTCTGCACGGCCAATACGGTCGGGTGTCCTAATCGCCCGCTCGGATATGGATATTTGTGCCGTCCTTAGTATTACCTAGTTCATAAGTAGTTCGTAAGTTCAGGGACTGATGACCCCGAAGCTCTACAAACATTTGAACATATGATAACTGTCTCTAACGGAACACCCCAACAGCAACACATTTCATATCTTTTGCCGGTGTAGTAACCTGAGCCGCCAGATGTGTCGACTGTGTCGTTTCAGCTTCAGACTATTCATAGAAGTTTTTGTGCCGCCATATCGAACATAATGTGTGCCGCAGTGACTGAAAAAAAAAGTCCTCTAATAGCTGCACCTTAAGCTTCTTTGGCAGTGGTGAATCCGCGTATTTGATTTGGTCATTTGTGTCAGGGTGGTCACTGGTCATAGACGGACCCGGGAAATGTGTTGAAAACTGATCAGTGCCAGAGATTTTTATTGCTTTTCCCCCCATTTTGCATCATCGATTCGATTGCAATATGTTGATCTTTGACTTCCAGAGCCTTTACGTCTCTGAAAGTTCTAGGTTCTTCGCAAAAGGCCTGTCAGTCATATTTGTCATTTGCGCCACCTAGCCCCTACCTCATCTGAGAGTGAACATCATTGTACACTTTCAACCAGTTCACCGTGGATTTTCGTGGCGTAGTTCCTCTTCAAATGCAGAAAATGAATAGCCGCGCAATATTCCAGTTCATCGATGCAACATGCTCGTATAGTGTAACTCACTGACTTGCTCGATAGAAGTGAGGAGATATGGAGGCGAGAAACACCTGGATCAAATCTGCAGATTAGACCGTGAGGACGCGCATAGTGCAACCTGAGTAAGGGGGGGGGGGGGCGTGTTGAACGTTCTTCCCAGAAATGCTACATTGGTTTTAAAATTACGCCCCAGAGAGTGAATAAGTAAATTCAAATAACGTAGGTCTAAAGTACAGCACAAAGTTGATGAGATCAACAAAAGTTGGCGCACACGACTTTCCTTTCGTGAGGAAGGAATGAAGCTTAACGTTTTCCGTACCTTCGACAGCGTGGTCACGCTCGGATGTTTGGTTAAGAATGGGGAAGTAAATGGGCCGTACCCCTCCAAAGGAACCATTTAGGGAAATCACGGAAAATCCAAATCGGTATGGCTGGAGGTGGATCTTCTCCGGAATGTCAAGTCCAGCGTGTTACCACAGCGCCACCTTGCTTGGTCTTCGGCATGATGAAGGCCGCTAGATCACAAAGTTAAATAAATATAAAAAAAATAAAATAAAAAAAAACCCTCCGTTTGCCAGATTCTGAATATGTGGATGACATACTGCATGGGATAATCATATGGAATACTCTCATATGAGGACTGCTGCAATTTGTTTCGACACGTCTAACGGCCTGATTCATATTGTCGAGCGGGAATTTGTTTGAACTGTAACCGCTGACATTTTCCCCGATCCAATTAAAGAAAGAGAGAACTTTTTCTCAATGATAATTATAACTTTCGCTGCCTTTTTTGTCCTTTGTACGAACGATAAAAACAAATGCATCGAGCTCCGCAAAAGAGTAGTAAAGTAGAAAGTACTCGAACAGTCACTCCTTATCTTGTTGCGGTGTAACAGAAACGAGTCTGAGGATTCGGATACGCAAGTATGCCGACAACGGCTGCTCGGCTTTCGGTGTCCTGTTGTTTAGCACGCGCCCCAGTGCAGAGCACCGGCTAAAGAACTGGCCAGCCCCAACCCCTGGGTGGTCCGGTTGCCGTCTGGGCGGCAGATAGGGCGGTGAGCTGGCGCTTGAACCTGTGCCTGTACCTGCCAGCGGGAATAAAAGCGACGAGGGGAGCCAAGTGGCGGCGCAGATAAGCCAGGGATCTCTGCTGGCCGTGGCGGCAGTCTCTTCTGTGATTGTGCCCGCATTATATGTACACTGTCAAGTGCTACTCTCATAAGAAGTTGTACTAATCGTCTAAACGCGAAGTGGTGATGGTGGCAAGAACTCAGAACTTCACTCATAATGCTAGGTGTGAATCAAACAATACTGACACCTGACTCACATCCTAGTTACACCTCGAGGAACAGATTCATGAAGTATCTTTATAGTATCCAACAATGTTATCCTTGTGCCAAATCGCGCTAAATCAAATGTTCAAATGTTTGTTAAGCTTATGGGACTTAACTAGGCGGTTATCAGTCCCTAAACTTACAAACTAGTTATTAACTAGCTAATACTAAGGACGGCACAAATATCCGTGCCCGAGGGGGGGATTCGAACCTCCGACCGTAGTGGCCGTGCAGACCGTGACTGGCCCGCCTCAGTCCCCTCGGCCACCGCGGCCGGCCAATCAGGTCTACAGGGCGTGTATTCATCTAAATACCTAGAAATCAAAATTACGAGCAACTTTATTTGGAAACCACACACACAAAATATCGTGGGGAAGGCGAACCAGACGCTTCGCTTCATTGGCAGAACACTTAAAAGATAAAACATTTCTGGTAAACTGTCTACACAACACTTGTCCCTTCTGTTTTGGGTTATTGCTGCGCATTGTGGGGATTCTCTCCAGTACGGAGTGACGGAGGACATAGCAAAAGTTTAGAAAAGAGCAGCTTGTTTCGTACTATCGCGATACAGGGGAGAGACTGTCACAGAAATGATGCACGAGTGGAAATGGAAATCATAAAAAGGAAGGCGTTATTCGTTGCGGTGAGATCTATTTGCAAAATTCTTTCACCAACTTCCTGCTCATAATGCGAACATGTTCACATGTTTATAAATCTATCGGACCAAACTGCGTGGTCTTCAGTCCGGAGTGCGAACATATTTTGTTAGCATCATGCACTTACGTAGGCAGACATGATCATCATATTGAAGAAATCTGATCTAAAACGGAAACATTGATGTTTTTTTTTCCCCACACGCTATTAGAGAACGTAACGGCAGATAAATATCGTAGCATGCGACTAGCATAGTAAACATGTTGATTTGGAATACTTCGATGTTGGAGCTGTAAATTTGGCTCTCTCATTCTCTGCTCTAAAAATCCCCACAACTGTAAAATTATGTTGAGAATTAGCGACTCTTCTGTCCAGAGATGATGTATGATAATTTTCTGATGCTGTACAAGCAAGCCTGGACCTTTCTGGTGTGTGTGTGTGTGTGTGTGTGTGTGTGTGTGTGTGTGTGTGTGTGTGTGTGTGTGTGAGCAATATGTTAGTCGTAGTAAGAGATTTGTTGTCAGGATGGTGACGTTTTCTTTTATAATTAACCGACCTCGGAGCGTAATATTTTATGAGCGTGACACCACTTCCTTTGTGACTTAGCGTTGGCTTCCATTTTTAAGGGTTTACTTACTGCAGCCCTTCTACGAATATTAAACTCCAGCCGTACTTCTTTTATCGAAACAAGAAGTCAGTGTTGTTTTACAGTCACTTCCAGCGTGGTAATTTCATGTTGTCTGGCTGCAATCGTCGTTAATGCTCGCCGGTCGTTGTCGGTTAGCTTAGAGTTTCGCTCATGATTCCTCTTCGCCAACGTTTTTACCATTTTTTGTGCGCACTGCTGAGGATACTGTTGGTGGTGGAACGTTAAACAGCGCAGCCCGTCTCGTCACAGATTCTCCCACTGAGCACCATCGCATTTGCTTCTTTCGAAGTCTGAGAGGTCACCCATTTTACGGAAAAAATGAGTTAACCGCTGCAGAAAATCACATACTACTGTTGCATTACGAGTTACTTTCTGGAAAAACGAGAGGCACAGTAGTGTCCTTTACTACATCGGGTACATCATGGAAGCACTGTACAGCTGATCAGCTATGGACGATTTGTTATTAGTTTTAATGTCGCTGCCCGACTGTTTCAGTGATTTTAAAAATGGAAAAGGGCAAAAATTTGAAGTTTGAAGCCATGCAAAAGTTACTGCGAAAAATCTGGAAAATTTGGGAAAATCCTTAAGTGAAAGATCACGAATTAGCAGACTATTTAACGGTGGAAGGTAATGCAGGCAGTGTATTAAAAAGCATTCGACGAAGAGCTCTGCATTTAAGTTTCTCCCGGTAGGTTGAAAAAACTTTGTTCAAAGTAACTACTCGCCAACAGTAGATAGTGTGGTTTGGTATTATTAAACGGTTTCCCGTGTAGCTGGCCGCGTAAAATATTGCATTTCTAAAGAAAGATGGACACTAAAATTTCGTACCACTTGTAAATCGGCACACGAAAAATTACGGAAAAATGACTGCAGGTTCTACTGACAATTGAATAATGCAGATCTGAATAGTGAATTTTGAAGAGAGGCTACACGAGATATTACGGTTCATTTAACACGAAAACCAAACCATCTATTGTGGGGGTACTCGAACATCGCTGAAAAGAAGCATCACAGGGAGATGGGAGGTATCTTCCAACTACAATTAAAATTCATAAACTGCGTTTTAAGGAGAGAATTGAGGATTTATTAGTGAAAGAAAGCAATGAAGCACACACATACCTTCATAACGAGAATATCGCCGTAACTGGGTATCACAAAAAATAAAAAAAAAAATAATTAAAAAAAAGAGTAATTGCGGAGAGATGTTAATTCTACCGGAAACGAACGGAGTGCTAGCTTCAGATGTTTCTACAGGGTTAATCGAAAAAGAAAAATGTATCTGTGGTACATCGTAGATAATTACACATTTTATGAACTATCGATATAATTTTGTCGGTCAGAGGGTACCGTCTTATTACAGAGTGCATAATAATTGTAAGAAATTTTTCAATATTTTTCTCAGTAATAGCCTACGCACTATTCTTTAATCGTAGTATTTTTATAGCTTCAAGTAAAAAGTCATGCATTAAAGGGTTAACACACAAATTGCTACAAGATATAAAGTACTGCTTAGTGTTCATATTATTTATCCCCTCCTCCCCCCGTTCCGAAGTTATGGTAGTTGCTGTTTTTGTTTCGGTAAACACGCCCTTCTTCGCGTTATTTCGGAGATGCTTACCAAGGAGGTTAGAATATAGGGAGACACCCTTACGCTAAAAAAGTGAAACCTGCCTCCGCCATATTGCTAAGTTTTGGAAGACTGCTCGTATTGTAGAGCTAATGTTTCATGTCACTTAAAACAGGAATAAAATGTCCGACAGTTTTGCCGCGATGTACAACGCGTTAAGAGTGCAAATTAGCCGTTAATAATTAAGTTTTCAAATATGATTATTATTTATTACTATTGATTCAATAAGTATATTGTTTGAAAGTTACATACTTTACTGTGACTGTCAGTTCAATGCATTAACAGTAAGAGGGTCGACTTAACGCATAGTTTTAACGGAGAAATAGCATTCCAAAACTTACCAAGATGGCGGACAGGCTTCAACTGACGTATGTGCTCAGCATAGATAATGCCATCTCCATTTATTCTAACCTCCTTGATGCTTGCTTTAAGTCAAAGACGGAACGGAATTTTTAAAAAATAGACTTCAACTTCATAATTAATCTAAATTTCGCTATTGTCTCATTTTCGTTCGTTTATAACACAATTGTTAGATAGGTAGCGAGGACGTTCCGATTAACAAAGTGCTCGGATGCTGAGTAGGAATATAAGGGAAATGCTGAAGCGATAGCCTCGGTGTGAAGGCGTTACAGGAATAAAATCAGTGGATGCGACTTGTTCGGCGCTGGCACGCCTTGTCCTCCCTACGGCTGGGGTATTTAGCGAGACCTACAATTTCCGGAGCACCGTAATCATAAAGATAAGCCGCCGGCGGGTCCCGCTTATTTTCTGGTCGAGTGGTCACTCCGTGTAGAGCGACGGTACCCCACGCCGGGAACGCACACGACAGGGCTCGATCTGAGCTATGTTTTCATTCCTTGTCGCTGACATATCCAACATACTTTCCGGTCATTTCAGCTTTCCTACCTAATACCGTGAGAAAAGGCACAAAATATCGAAATATGACATTGACTTCCGTCGAATGTGTCATCTGTAGCCAGGATTAAGAAATCTGACAGTCTTAATTCGCATATTACGAAACACTCACCTAAATCGATAGTTCAGTCCTTACGTTTAGAAAATACTGGCGGAAATGAGGCGCCGGAAGACAGCGACATTGTGATGCAGTGGACAAAGTAAAAGGATCCTGTTTGCACGTTTAATATGACAATATAGTTGTAATACCTCCTATATGCATCGAGAAATTATGTTCTATAATGTTCAACCTCCGACCGTTAGTTCGTTCTGTGCTATTTTGCGTGTGTGACAAGTGCTAGATCATCGTCGTGTTTAACCCCTTCAGTCCCACGGTATGGAATCGGCTTTGGAAAATGTAAATGCGTTTTTTCCGTAATAATACAGTGCAGTAAACATCAAAATTTGTTTTAAAATTTTTCGTCGAACTACTTATTTTTGTCATGTATATTATGCACAACAGACGTTTGTATCGAGGTATTTTATTAGTTGGACATTATTTTGTTGATAGTTAATACTGCCATCTCAATAATGCTACCATAATCTTCGCCACAGCATTAAAGACAAGACATTTCACTGCTGAAATAAAATGAAAGGAACCACACTCACGCTCACACTCTCAGCCACGTACAGACGCCACCGCAACACAACCTCCAAGATAAACAGATTAATACCTCAGAAGTGGCTACACGCCGTACCAAGCGGCCAAATGTACTAGAAGCATCTTGTTCATCAACAAAAATGCAACTTTACGGATTGATGCACGAAATACGGTATAAATCAAGTTCTGATACGCTGTTGTCCAGGAACAACAGTGGATTAAACAACTTTGTTAATCAAACAGCTACTTCCTACGACACCACTAGTGAGATGCAACGTGCGGCTGTTTGCTGATGATGCTATGGTATTCAGGAAGGTGTTGTCATTGAATGACTGCAGTAGGATACAGAATGACTTGGAGTGGCAGCTGCCTCTAAACGCAGAAAAATGTAAGGTGATGTAGATAAGTAGCAGAAACAATCCTCTAATGTTCGAATACAATGTGTTGCTTGAAAGTCGCGTCAAATATCTAGGCGTAACGCTGCACAGCTATATAAAATAGGACAAGCATATGAGGACAGTCATGGTGAAGGCGAATGTTCGATTTCGATTTATTGGAAGAATTTTAGGAAAATGTTATTCCTCTGTAAAGGAGACGGCTTATACTCTTGTGGAACCACGTCTTGAATATTGCTAAAGTGTTCGGGAACCCAATAGATCATTTTGAAGGAAAGACAGGCAAGCGATTCAGAGGCAGTCTAGAAACACTGTTGAAGTAATTTAGAGGCCGGAATTTAGAACTGCAGTAAGACTCTACTACAGCGAACCTACATTTCTCGTAAAGAATAAAAAGATGAGAAGGATTAGGGCTCGTACAGATGCATACGATTTTCCCTCGTTCCATATGGGAATGGAACAGGAAAGCAAGTAACTAGCAGTGATACTAGGTACCCTCTGACATGCACCTTTCGTTGGATTGTGGAATATGTATGTAGATGTAGAAGTGAGAATATAAAATGAGTTTCAGTAGAGAGAAAGTATTTTCTGCTCGAAAAAGAAAAAGAGCATTGTAATTTTATTGCATATTTTTTCTTCTCACCGTAATATAACAAACATCTAGAACTCTTTACTTGATATGAAAGTTAACCACAGCCTTAAGCTACAGTAATTACGCCCATAAGAAGTTGCTGCTTCTTGAATGTTTAATTAATCTTCACACACAGTTATTGTTTTCGCCAACATTAAATATGGAAATAGTAAGTCGCAGGTTAAGTGGCATCTGCGACAATTTTTTTGTATGTCTCTCGCTGCATATGGAATACCCGTCTCTTTGAACAGTGACGACCGTGAGAACAGTGATGAATAGATGTAAAATTGCATCAGGTGAGAAGCGAATCTGTTCGCTACTATATCGGTTGTCTAGGCTAATACACTAGTTTCGTAACACGTCAAACTAATCTTTCAGATTGTATGCAATTTTTCTCTGACAGCTTTTGATCACTCGCACTTATCCTGGTAGACTATAAAAACGATTGACCATGGAAACAGAAGGGAACCACTCGTATTGCCTACAGCTGTGTGACTTTTTATCCCCATCCTGTCGCATGACCGAAGTATCCCAGCTAGGTTAATGATCCATATAAAATGTAGCTACTGCTGTCACACTGCTCCAGTTACGACAAATCCTCTTCAACAATATCTGTTACCGCAACATGAAAAAATTATGATAGTATAACAAGGCGGGATTCACAATAATGCGTCCTAAAATGGAAATGGAACTCGGCGGTGCCTCTGTTCGTTTTTGGAGTACACAGATATAGGTCGGCCGGCGCTAAGTGGCACAACAGCGCCATTAATATGCATGCAGAGAGGTGCCCGCTAAAACTCGATCACAAGGGGCCGATGCAAATCTACTGATGGAACTGGCGAGCTCGCGCAGAGTGGAATATTGCGTTCTCTCCCCGGCCTGGTCGGCGGACACCTGTTAGCATGCAAAGTCGATAAATGAGGTTAATTGCAACTCCAGGTTTCCATTTTCTACTTCGTAAATTGTCCCAAGTTCAGTCACGCTGTTGGCATCTCTATACAGTATACTTTACTCATGGTGTCTTAATTTCCGTACAGATTGAAGCCGGAGCCCACCTTCTCAAGTAATTAGCCTATCGCACATCATCCGCCTTCTCTTCGTTTCTCGTTTCATTCCTTCTAGCACAGGTGAAATAGATACCGGTGTATCTACCCAGTGCTCACTTGCCAGGTTTTGTAGGTACGCCGGGCCGCGGCCGAGCGGCCGAGCGCATTGAGGCGCTATGCTCCGATGCGCGAGGCCGTTCTCCGTCGCAGGTTCGAATCCCCCCTCGGGCATGGATGTATGTGCTGTCTTTAGTATAAGCTAGTTCATAAGTAGTTCTAAGTTTAGGGATTGATTCCACAGTTAAGTCCCATAATATTAATGTTTGTTAGGAACATTGTAGGTACGCCGATTTTTTCACACTCTGTGTAGGTGCCATCGTCGTCCACGGGATGTTAAGCGGCAATATTTATTATTGCAGAAAGAAAACAACCGAAATGTTAAGTTACTTACTTCCTTTCAACCTGAGTGACAATGTGGCAACACATTTCACACAAATAAACTAATATAAAAACCATGAACCTAACACATGATATTGGAATCAAATGATGAGCTAGGACTTTCTCTCGCGCGCAGAATAGCCGCATGCTTAAGGCGTCATTCGGACTGAGTGGTCACTCCCAACAGATGCTCGAGCCATCCGCGCGCGCGCGTGCATTTGTAGCCTAAGAACTGACGACTGTAAGAATTTGGTTCAGTAGGTTTACACACACACACACACACACACACACACACACACACACACACACACACACAGTATTTCCATTTATAACATGTATAGATTTCAAGTCAATTAAATTTCTGAGCATAATGATAACAAGTAAATTATCGAGTGTTTCTTCGTGATACATAATTCCTTGGAAAATATCTGCATCAGTCGCGTTTATGACATACGTTCATGAAGATAGCACTTGGTAGTGAACGTTTTCTGTTCTCGTGTTATGCGTCGCTACCAGAAGCTGGTACTAATGATGTACGTACACATTGCATAATACGCGAGAAGCGATAACTTCTGCATATTTATGGAAAGTTATTTTCTGTTTCGAGATAAAACGAGCCTACTGGGAACAAATCAGTATCATTGTTTCGAATGGTTCGATGTCCGCTTTTAACCTTCTGGAGGCATTTCAAACCTTTGAGCTGTACATAAGAATGGCTCATACACCTTTCTTGCAGTCCTCTATATATGAGCTGCACTTCGTAAAACACTTTGCAATAAACCTAATTTCATTATTTGATATACTTGTTCCATTTTATGTCGCTTTGCAGTAAATTTTCGAAGAATTGATTCCATTTTTAGCTGCCATCGATATCTTTCTAATCATGGTACCTGTTGTCCCGTCTTCATTACGACGATTGTTCATTTGTGTGCAGTGAAGTAAGAAAATGTGCTGCAGATTTTATCGTGCTCGTGTATATTCCAAAGATTATGTCCGCACAAGGCGCCGTAAAAACAGCGTGAATGGAGAATTCCTAGTACAAAATTCATCGACGATCAACTACTGATATAAGACTTTTGCCATTGGCAGAGAACGGTGTTAAGTCTAGACATTTTACGCGAGTTTATACTTGCATGATAGAAACTGTATACAGCCAGAATAGGCAGAGTGATTATTTCTGTGCAGAAACTCTTGCTGGAATGCAGCGGAATTCGGTGAGCAAATTTGACATCGGCATGTAGAATGTAATGGCCATTTGGTAAGGCAGTCCTTGCGTAAAGCGGGAGTTAGTCCCCAAATTTTCACTGTGTAATCACAACCCCTAAATTACAGCGAGATGGAACGTTTTCAATAATTACTTATTTTTACTTAGTTTTCATATGAAAACTGTCGAATGAAGATTAACTAAAGAACATTTAAGATTTGTTTAGCCGCAGCGTTTGTTTTTTTAATTTGCATAAGAGAATCAAGGTATCATACCAAGTGACCGAGGAAGTAGCAGATTAAACGCTTTCTGTGATGGTGTGGCGACGAAAGACATCTTTTCATCTGCGAGAAACATCATGGTACTATCCTTAAGGGTAGAATCACCCCTGTTGACTGTTAAGTTTTACTACTGTTCATAATGAATGGTGGTTCTTCCTCTTATACGTCATGAATTACACAGCAGTAACTTCCATAACGATAACGCACACGTTCCGCATGTTTTCTGCAAAACTACATGAGCATTATGAATGACAGTGTTCGTCCGTATATGCAACTACAAATAAAATGCGATTTTTCACACCAGACGCGTTTAGTTTTAATGACAATCTTAGTGGTCTGTAAAAAAAAAATCTACATTTTGTTTTTAGATCGAATACAGTTCGTTAGCGTAACATGAAAAGTAGGCCTAATGGTTTGTTACTTACGGAAATTTGAATAGTAATAACTTATTATTATTATTATTATTATTATTATTATTATTATTAAAAACACCCATTTCCATTTCACAGAAATATAATTTTCACACTACTTCATTTCGCTTATGCCAAAATTATAGTATAATTTGTTATATAACGTACAAAAAATACTATTGTTGGGAACACTACAATAGAACACTGTGCAGACTGTCATCATCAAAACAAATACCTCTGAGCCGTGAATAACAATTATGGGCAGTGCCATAGTAAAAGTGAAATTACTGGGGTAGGAAAAAAATGACGCAGCAAGAAGAATCGGCGGTACTGTATGAAACAGACCGGCATTCCATGCTGCGAGACGAAAACAAGATTAAAATATCCGTAAGTAACGAAACATTAAATGTACTTTTCATGTTTCGCTAACGAAGTGTTTTAGATCTTAAAACATAACAAACTGTAGATTTTTGTGATTACAGACCACTGAAGATGTTTCATCGTCATTAACACGAATCGTGTCTGGTGAGAAAAATCGCATTTTATTTGTAGTTGCATAGGACAAACACTGTCATTCATAATTATGAAAGTAACTACGAACATCATGGCCACACAAACGAAGAATTTTTGCACGAGATATGCTTCGAAGTGTGGCTGCATACTTCGTCTCCCGCAAATTTTGCTCCTGGCGAATACAATATGCTGCCAAACCCGAGTGAGTAGTAAAGTGGAAAAAAAAAATGTTCAAATGTTTGTATATCTTATGGGACTTAACTACGGGGTCATCAGTCCCTAAACTTACAAACTACTTATGAACTAGCTTATCCTAAGGACGGCACAAATATCCATGTCCGAAGGGGGGGGGGGATTCGAACCCCCGACCGTAGTGGCCGTGCAGAGCGTGACTGGAGCGCCTCAGTTCCCTCGGCCACCGCGGCCGGCGTAAAGTGGACAAAGATTCACGTTATGACATTAAAGTTGGTAGGTTCTTGGATGTGTTGAGGAGTGAGAAGTTTTGGTGTGGGAATTAAAAAGTGACGTACGGTGTTAGGAGCCTTTTAATCTCGTAAGAGGTACTTTTTCAGCGATGTCGCAAATGTTCACTCTTCCCCACCCTTCAACAATCTCTCTCCCCGCCCCCCCCCCCCCTCTCTCTCTCTCTCTCTCTCTCTCTCTCTCTCTCTCTCTCTCTCTCTCTCTCTCTCTCTCTCTCTCTCTCAGGGCCGACTGAGGCAGAATTGCAAGATAAGTGGTAACGGTGCGTGGCACAATAAGCGCAGCGCTCTCCCTGGCTTGTTTAGGTAACAGCGCCTGCACAACACGCACGCCGTTAAGCGACCGCCGTTCCTCTGCGGAGAGATGTTTCCGCGCTGTTCAAGCCGCTCCTTGTAGCGCCGCGGACATCCGCTGCGGAGGCGAGTTGTTAAGAGTATCGGGGGCGACGTAGCACACGCACCCGCAAACGGAGTAACGGAAGCGGGCGGCGGGGGAGCGTGTTAGGCGCCTCCTTCAACAAGTAGGTTTCACTGTCTGCAGTCACTTTGTTTCCGCGAGCTGTATCCTGTTTAGTGGTTTCCTGAGGCTGTCGTTGTGGAGCCCGGGTTGTCTAATACTTCCAGGAGAGTCCCTGGTGAATGGGCGAGTAACAGCAGTGTACACAGCAGACAGACGGCTCCATAAACAAAAGTGACATCTTTTTTTATTATAGTCGACATGATCGACTGGAGAGTGTCCGCAACAGCAATGTGTTATTTTAAATGTGTTTATTTCCGTCAACAGCTGCAATATAATTGTTTAATTACATGTTTCGACGGATCATCTTCAGATCTTACAGTTGCGTCCGCAACTCGTCTGGTTGAGTACTAATAGATACTCAACCAGACCAGTTGCGGATGCAACTATAAGATCTGAAGATGATCCATCGAAACATGAATTACACAATTATATTGCAACTGTTGATGGAAATATACACATTAAAAAAAAGTGACATCGGTTATACCACAGAGCACATCTCAGAGTGCACGATCGAGTTAATAATCTCGGCCAACAATAACGATGCTATTGAATATGAAAGGTTTCCTCGGATGACAGCGGCGAAATGCAGGACGATTTCGACAGCATTTCACTTGGCGCACTTGGATGTCAGCTCTCTTTAAATAACTGAAAGAGAAATATTTTCGCAACATATATAGTACTCACTACAGCGGATAAACACTTAAAAATATTTTAGGATCGCTCATTGTTGATTGCAATTCACTTTTAAATACTGAAGGCACCAGGGGTGAAATTATAGGAACAAAACGTTATGTACAACTTTTATAGAAACGAGACAGTATTTAGAAGAGTCAAAGGATATGAAAGGGACACATTAGTAGGAAAGGGAGCGAAACAGGGATGTAGCCTCTCCCAGTATGTCAATCCGTACATTGAGCAAGCTGCGAGCAAAGGCAAGGAGGGGATTCGAAAAAGGAATTTATCAGGAAGAGAGAGAATCAGATGCACTAACAGTCGCAGCATGTTGACGTTACCTGAAAAGGCGCTTTTAGTGAATCTGTATTATCAGAATGGGGACTGTGCTAGTTCAGCGTTACGATCCTATCGCCACAGGAAGGGGATTCGAACGGTAAACGTCCGTTGACAAATGCAGCTGTGGCGAGAATGATTTTCAAGTTCGAAGCGACGGGTTGTTTAGACGATAGACCTCGTAGTGGCCGACCGAGCACAAGGCGTAATGCTGCTGAGACAGTTCAGGAAGACTGTAGCGGGTTCATCTATGCACAGGGAAGTCAGCGCTCGTGCAGTCGCACGTCGCACCGGCATTACACACACTACTGTTTGGTTGGCATTTAGGGGTACCCTCCGATGCTATCCTTACAAAAGCCATCAGCATCATGAACTGTTACCTGGCGATTTTGTGAAGCGGAGGGCATTTGCGGTGTGGGCGTTTCAAAAGACGGCGGAAGATGACGATTGGTTGAGTAACGTGTTGTGGACAGACGAAGCTCATTTCACGCTCAGAGGTCTGTCAACGCCCACAACTGCAGAATTTGGGCTACCGAGAATCCTGGAACTGTCGTGAAAACTCCATTGCTCGACGAGAAAGTCACGTTATGGGTTGGATTTACCACATTACCGTTATCGGGCCTTTTTACTTCGAGGAACTGCGTGATTCTGGTTTTGTCACTGCTACCGTGACGGGTGAGAAATACGCCAATATGTTACAGAATCGCATCATCCCCAACCTGGCCGATAAACACCTGCTGGAACGTACGATTTTATGCAGGATGGCGCTTCACCCCATATTGTTAGACGCGTGGAAGACCTCTTGCGCGCGCGTCGTTTGGTGGTGATCGTGTGCTCAGCCGCCACTTGCGTCATGTTTGGCCTCCCAGGTCCCCAGACCTCTGGGCGTGCGATTATTGGCTTTGGGACTACCTGAAGTCGCAAGTGTGTCGTGATCAAAAATGTTCAAATGTTTGTATAGTCTATGGGACTTAACTACGGGGTCATCAGTCCCTAAACTTACAAACTACTTATGAACTACTTACGAACTAGGACGGCACAAATATCCATGCCCGAGGGGGGATTCGAACCCCCGACCGTAGTGGCCGTGCTGACCGTGACTGGAGCGCCTCAGTCACCTCGGCCACCGCGGCCGGCGTGTCGTGATCGACCGACATCTCTAGGGATGCTGAAAGAAAACATACGACCCCAATGCCTCACCATAACTCCGGTCGTGCTTCACAGTGCTGTTCACAACATTATTCCTCGACTACAGCTATTGTTCAGGAATGATGGTGAACATATCGAGCATTTCCTGTAAAGAACATCATCTTTGCTTTGTCTTAATTTGTTACGCTAATTATTGCTTTTCTGATCAGATGAAGCGCCATCTGTCAGACTTTTTTGAACTTTGTTTTAATTTTTTTGTTCTAATAAAACGCCATGTCATTCCAAGCATGTGTCAATTTTTACCTCCCTAGCTACCTTATTCCGTGATTTATCAAGTTTTCAAACTTTTTCATCACCCGGTATTTCATTCTGCCACTGGTTAGTCGTACACGGATTGTTTGAAGTTGAGTTGTGTGACAAGTCGGACAGCTGGCTCCCTTTCAGAGCCCTGCCCCTCGGCGCCAGATGGGCAAGTGGCAGCGCGACGGATCGACTGCGCTGTCGATGTCGATGTGTGCGCTGCGCCCAGGGCTTCACTGGGTGGCTGTTCCGGCGTCAGTCACAGCTGTCTCCGCTATCGACTGATCGGAAGGCGGCGCCACGGGGAGGCTTTGTCGCGGCTGTGCTCCGCAGCATCCCTCGTGCTAATCCACCACCCGGCTTTATTGCTTTCTGCTGGTCTCTGCGGTAGCATTGGCCAGCCGCATGTAGGCATCCTTAGGCGGTGTGATTTCGCCAGTTAGTCCGTGCTGGGCTGAAGGAAGACGTGTCTCTTTGTCTAGTGCCAGAGTTTTGTGCCGAGGTTTCATCGGACGCGTAGTACGCCGGGGTATTCACGCAGTCGTAACGTTTCTTCAGATGCATATTGCAAATATGATTCCGTACTAATCAGTGTCAGCCGTGATCAACAGTTTCTTCTGTCACGAAACATTTAAATTTTAAGGGATCTCGTTCTCTCTATGATCACCACTAAAGCTGGCAGCAGATCAGTTTAAAGGAAGACATAGAAGCAGTTCAGAGGCGGGCAGCTAGGTTTGTTACTGGTAGGTTCGACCAAAGCGTGTCGCGGAAATGCTCCGGCAACTCAATTGGGGATCGCTGGAGGAAAGACGACGTTCTGTTTCGTGAATTTCTGTTGAGGAAATTTAGAGGGCCGGAATTTGAAGATGAGTGTAGTACGATCTTGCTGCCGCCTACTTACATTTCACGTGGTGATCACAAAGACAAGATAAATTAGGGCTTGTACGGAGGCATGTAGGCATTCCTTTTCTCCTCGTTCTTTTTATTCGTGGAATAGGAAATGCCTAGTAGTGGTACAGTGTACCCTCCGCCACGCACCTTACGGAGGATTGCGGAGAATGTTTGTAGATGTAGATATCTATATAAAAGGGAAAGGACAATCACTCACTCACTAAAAACGAAATCTCTAAAACTACGTAACCTATGAAACTGAAATTTGGCAGGATTGTAGTTTATAGGTAGAAGACATCAGCTAAGAAAGGATTTTGGGATAGGGCCAATAGTTCACGAGATATGAGTCATAAACAATGGAAACTTCCTCGTCTTGCGGCACTTGATAATATGACGTTATAAGTCCACTATTTGAGGAGGAGATCACCTAGCGACTTGCAACAAACTATAATCATAATTTCAGACCATTGGGAAACTTTTTCTTCGCTGACCACCATAGCAAAATGATGAAAGGAAAAAAGTTTCTCGCTTACTACTTTTCCGCTGTTCACGGAGTAAAACTACGGCAGTTGGTATAACGTTGCTATTCATTATTTCTACACTCTATATTGTATCCGCGGGAAATTTTACGACAGTATACAGACATACATCTGAATGTACCTTCGAAATTTATCACGGTACGACAAGTAGTTCATGAGATATGAGCACATAAACAGAAACGTGAATGAAAAACCGCCCCATCACCCACAAAGTTTTAATTTATTTCTTCTTTACTACTAACTGTGTTCGCAACAGTTTTTACAGACATACAGAACTTATACAAATGACTATATACCTGAAAAACTATACAATTTTACAACATACAACTCAATAAATATGAGATCATATATACTGCAACGGGTAAAAACTTTTTATATAAGGCACCTCGCTTTATTACATTTGTTATTTACTGCTAAAACGCTCATGTATTCCAGTGAGCTTGAGGAAATTCGTGAAAGATGACAGTGCTATTGAGAACTTTGCAGCAACTTTCAACTGTGAAGCGCATACCCCTGTAGGAAGAAGAAATAGACTTTTATAGAGCTACAAGGGAAGAGAATGGAAGTGTACATCCGACGAATACCTATAATTTCCGACAGATCTGGCTTTTAACTTTAAGAGCTGCAGTTTTCAGTGACACTTGCGCTTTCTATTATCTATCTATACTATTAATAAATCTGTAAATGTAGGCCTTAAATTGACATCTTGGCTAGGAAAACTGAGTTTGACAGAGCGATCCAACCAGGATTCTTTTTTTGCTGATCTAGGTCCGGAAACCTAAAAAAAACCATGATATACACAGGTCCCTCTTTAACAACCATTGCGAAGCACTGACATATATGCTAGTTTTTCATAAAACTTTTGTATTACTCCGTAAACCACCGCACAGTGTGTGATGAGGATCACGAAAATCACAGCAATCTGCTTCAGGGAAACAAATTTCTGTCCCTCCCTCTCAACTAAAAATTTCAGGTATATTAACGGGGACGGAGAGAAAGGGGAGAGGAGGGGCTTGTACGAAATAGGCACTATGGATATAATAGCTGGTTTAATACTGGGGTAATATGGGTGGATTTTAACACTTAAGCACATACTTACAACACTAGCAATGATCAGACGAGGTACAGGTTGTAAAGTTACTTATTGACTCACTTGATTTCATATGTCATTCTACATCTAAATATACATGGGTACTCTGTAAGTAACATTGAAGTGCATGGCAGACGGTTCATCGAATCTCTTTCATGATATTTCTGTATAGTTCCATTCTGTAATAGCTCACGGGAAAAAGGAACACCTAAATCTGTTTTCGATCTGATTGCTTTTATTTTATTGTGATCATGTCTTCCTATTTAGGTCGGTGCTAACAAAATCTGTTCGGATTCAGAAGAGAAAGTTGATGAAAGGAATTTCTCAAATAGATCTCGTGGCAAAAAAAAAGTCTTTCTTTTAATGATTCCCATTTCAACTAATGCATCATTTCCGTGACACTCTCTCCCCTATATCGCGATAATACAAAACGAGCTGCCCTGCTCTGAATTTTCTCTAAATCGTCCGTCAGTCTCACCTGGTGTGGATCCCACAAAGCGCAACAATATTCCAAAATAGGACGCACAAGTGTAGGGTACGCGGTTTCTTTAGTAGAACTCTGCATCTTCTAAGTGTTCTGCCAGTGAAATGTACTCTTTGTTGCCTTCCCTACAATATTTTGTGTGTGTTGTTTCCAAATTAAGTTGTTTGTAGTTGTTACTCCTAGGTATTTAGTCGAATTGACGGTCTATAGGTTTGACAGATTAATCGTGTAACTGAAGTTTAACGGATTTCTTTTAGAGGTCATTTGGAAGACATCCCACTTGTCATTATTAAGGGTCAATTGACAATTTTTGCACCATGCAGATATCTAAATAATTTTGCAGTTGTTTATGATCTGCTGGTGACTTTACTAACCGATAAATGACAGCTTCATCCGCGACCAGTCTAAAATAGCTGCTCAGATTGTCTCCTAAATCGTTCATAAAAATAAGGAACAGTAGGGGCCCAATGACACTTCCCTGAGGGACGCCAGATATCAGTTCTGTTCTATTCTGACTTTCCGTCAGTTACAGCGTACTGTGTCCTGCCAGGAAATCACGAATCCAACTGTGGCGATATTCCATAAGCATGCAATTTGATTAGAAGACGCTTTTGCAGCGATAACTTACACACGCAGTCATCATTAAGTTAACTATCTCAAGAACTCGGCTTAATATTTTACAAATGTTTAGTACAGCTGCCTTCTCCGGTTGACAACAAAGAGAAGGATGCACTTCTAATTTCCTGTGGACTCTTCGCAGTCCATTTTTCGCGTAACGAAAGTCTCTGATGCTAAGGGACGATGTGTACAGATCTGTTTCCACGTGGCTTTTGCCTAATCTGTCGAATTCCTATACAAATGGGCAGGCAGCTGGTTTGCAGATTGAGTATTGAAAACAATTTCCGTACTGAAGATTACGCACTTGGCTTTACTGATCGCAAGTTCCACATTTCGAATCATATGATTTGTTATTTATTGTTGTACGGTTACAGTAAATTTTCAGTGATTGATTTGTATTCGTTTTATGGCGTAGAGAATTTCATTATCGCTACTGTTGTTCCAGGTTCTGTTGGATTATTTTGATAACCTCATCTGTTTTCAAATATTCATTGCAATGATTTGTTGTTGTATCAGTCAGAAAATCCTCTGTTTCTGTATGTAAACTTAATATTAATACGGCGGTGGTGATGGTGTAGGAAGTTAGGACACTGACATTCCGGTTAATTTTTTTATTAGTTTCTTTAACAGAATTACGATGACGATTTTGAATGTAGCATCAGAGGCAAAGACAGGGGGTTAGTATAGTAGGGTAAGAGGTTTGACTACTTAATAGGATTCCAAGAAAGAGAATTGAACGAATATGTCGTTGCACGAATTGACAATATCTATTTTCAAAAAAGGAAATTGGATATAACTTGATTGTGTTTTTTATTTCTAATTTTGCTTTTAAATTTGTGGTTCGATGTGTAGAGTTTTTCTGACTGTGACTAGAGACTGTCGCACGAATCTCTTTAGGATATAAAAAGACAAGAGGTTTCTCGCGTAAGTACTACCCCGTGCAGCTCTCGGACGTAAAAAAAGCTGCCGGTTTTTAACTGTTTCCTTGATGGCAAAATTGTTGACGAGAAAACATCTCAAAATAGGATACTAAAACTATTGAAAATATATTACCGTGTTTGGTCTGGTTTTAATGCATGCCACAAAAGTCCCCGAAGGTTTCTTCTGTAGTCACGATCTTCTTTTTTCCTTTTTTTTTTATTAGCTGCTATGTATTGGCCAGTTGGAAACGATAACAACGTCGCATTTTTGGAGATAATCGAGAGCTTTGATTAATTGCTCTTGGTGGCGAGCCAGTTGTGAGCCACTTCTCGCTTTGGTCCTCCAGCTAGATATGTGACGGTTCGGTGATCTCTATCGTGACCTTATTAGCTTATTTATGAGAAACCAATCGTTGGCTGATAATGCGCTCATTTAAGAGATTTATAACGGGCAGGCAGCGATTTCACGCCGGTTGCTCGGTAACGGCTTCTGTTTCGAGATAAACGATAGTGTCGTTCCGCATGTGGAGATTTCTGGGCGACCTGTTTCACGTTTTACATCTCTGACAACGATCACATGTGTACTATTTAATATGTGGAATTTCAGACATGGCCTTTCTGACATTAAGCAACTTCCTTATTGAGGAATGTCAGTTTAGACGTCTACCAGAAATATTTGATACTGGGCCTTCTACGGAAGGAATCGGTGCAGAGACATAATTGATTTGTTAGACTGGAGGGGGGGGGGGGAGAGGGGTCAGATTAGCAGTAAGGGTCTAAAACAAAACAAAAAGGAAACGATAAAACATATTTTCTGGTGAGACAAAGCTATTAATTACGACTTGGACAGAAATAACACTGCTATGTCGTGACTGAAGCTACGTCGGTGATACAGCTTTAACCTCTCCTTGAGTTCACAGCGGTCTTAGACATGGCGGGAATTCATTTTTCATAGTCTTATGGCGGAAATGGAGGAAGCCGTAGTTAGCATAGCTTCAGCCAAGATTCTCAATGTATCAGATCTGGTACGGCAGTCAGGGAATTGTAATAGGTATCTGTGAGGATACTGACGACTTCGGTGATTAAGAGACGGTTAAACATTTATTTATTCAGTGCGGATACGTTTGATAAATAGTTATTAACCCGCGCAAATGTGAACCACCGGGATGCTGCGGACTTTTATTTCCAAATTTGAAAACCTCTATAATAGGGCGAAGATTTGTAACTATATTATATCATTTTTGTCTTCAGTTCCGGAGACTGGTTTGGTGTAGCTCTCAACCCTATTCCATCCTGAGCAAGCCTCTTCATCTCCTCGTGTAAACGGTAACTCACAACTATTTGAACCTGCTTACGGCTTTCGTCCCGTGGCTTCCCTCTGCAATTTTTACGCCACACACTTCCATCTAATGCTAAATTTACGATTCCTTGTTGTCCAAGAATGTGTCTCACCAATCGATTCCTTCTTTTAGTCAAGGTATGCCAAAAAATTCCTTTTCTCCCAAATTCTATTTAGTACCTCCTCATTAGTTATGCGATCTATCGTCCTAATTTTCAGCATTCGTCTCTGGCACCACATTTCGAAAACTTGTATCCTTTCCTGTCTGAAGTATTTATGGTGCTTGTTTCACTCTCATAAAAGGCAACGCTCCACGGAACATGCCTTTAGAAAAGACTTTCTTGTACTTAATATTAAGAGTTCACAAATTTCTCTTTTTCAGAAAAGTTTTTCTTCCCATTGTTAGACCAAATTGTACATCATTTATACTGCGACCATCGTGTGTTACTTTAACCCAAGTAACAAAAGTCATCTACCACTTTTATTGCTTAGTTACCTAATCTAATTCTCTCATCATCGCTTGATTTTCTTAGACATTTCAGTACCCTTGTTTTGATCTAGTTGATTTTCATCTTATAGGCTCTGTTCAACACACTGTAATATCCATTCAATTGCTCTTGCAGGTCCTTTGCTGTCTTGTGATAGAATTACAATGTCATTAGGAAAACGGAGTGTTTCTATTTCTTGACCCTGAACTTTAATTCGTTCCCAATCACTACGCCACTTTGTTGCCCTTCAACTCTAATAACATCTGTTTGGTTAATGTACATGTCGTAAATAACCTTCCGTTTTCTCTATTTTACACCTGCTGACTTCAAAATTTGAAAGGGTGTATTTCATTCAACATTGTGAAACGCTTTCTATAAATCTACCAAGTCTAAAAATGTAGGTTTACCTTTCCTTTCCTTGTAAGATAAGTCGTAATGTATTGCCTCGGGTGTTCCTATATTTCTTCTAAATCCAAACTGATCTTCGCCGAGGTCAGCTTCTACCAGATTTTACATTCTTCTGCAGATAACGATAGACGAGATAAAATAACATTCTCTGACGGTGCTTCACGTAATCCAGCAAGAGGCGTACCAAGACTGCTTCCGGAAGTCGAAACGAGATTGTGGGCGTTGTATCGATTTCAAAGGGAATTATTTCGAAGGAGACCAAGCACAATGAGTTAAAGGGAAGTGTAGAAAAATGTAGAGGACAATGTTACGGAATTTTTAGAACATTGCTCGTACTAGCGTCCATTGTTAGGTCTGTTCTGTTAAGTTCGAGCTGGAGACGTTTTTTTAATTCTTTGGATTGGTTGTAGCTGAAAAGTAGAGCGGTTCTGGATACGTTAGCCTCAAAGCTGAGAACAGGAACTGAAAGTGCCTGCTGTTCTCAGTGGGTACGTTTCGTAAAAGGCGGAAAGTGCACACGCGGCACAGCGCAGCTCAGCACGGCGACCTCCGTGGCGATCCGAGAGCGGCCGGTGCCCGCAATCGCCGCCGCCCGTGAAATGAGCCGCGCCAAAGGTCGCCCTGCTCTGAAGCCCAAAGGCCGCGCTTTTCGCAGCCGACCGCTGCGGACCCCGTGCAACAGCAGCGAGGCGAGAGAGGCAAGGGCGTTCTGAAACATAATCCTTCCACTTCATGTGAACACTCTTTATGGCCTGCCGCGGTGGCCGAGGGGACTGAGGCGCTCCAGTCACGGTCTGCACGGCCACTACGGTTGGGGGTTCGAATCCCCCCTCGGGCATGGATATTTGTGCCGTCCTTAGTATAAGGTAGTTGATAAGTAGTTTGTAAGTTTAGGGACTGATAACCCCGTAGTTAAGTCCCATAAGCTTAACAAACATTTGAACATTTCACTCTTTATGCTCTTCAAATGATATGATATTGAGTTAATATAATACCTATTTGTTCTTGATGCTTGCATATTCTGTTCTGCTGACGACTCGTTTCTCCCGGTTGGTTGCACAGACACTGTCGCATTTTCAACGTTGTTGTCGGAACCGCAGCCTCGCTCCGCGTGTACTATCTACATCACTATGAAAATGAATTCCTCGCTGCTGTTCTTTAACCCTTGGAATACCTTATCAAAATATACTTTAGTTTTGAAAATTTTGTAATATTTCTTTATATAAACATGTGGCATCTGTTCCGAAAGAACAGACTCACTTTTGATCCTGCAGTTTTTATTGTTTTGATATTCACAGAATATATGACTTCAACTGCGAATGGGCAAAGCTGAAAATGTGTACCCAGCCAGGATTCGAACCCGGGTCTCCTGCTTTCTAGGCAGTTGCGCTGACCCCTACACCATTCGTTACACATTTTCAGCTTTGCCCATTCGCAGTTGAAGTAGTATATTCTATTAATATCAAAACAATAACTGCAGGATCAGAAGTGACGTCTGTTCTTTCGGAAAAGACGACACACATGTGTGCGTGTGCGTAATATGCCAGTGACAGGTAATGATCCTTCCGTTGGTGGGGAGGGATGGACAAGTTTGGAGCCCTTACTCTTACGGGAATTAGTACATAGTGACTACGAGTTTGAGTACTGTGGGCAGGGTAATACTGGAAATTTGTGTCTGACGGTAGGCGTGCTTAGGTAGTCCTTGCATCTGCCGCGATCACTGTGACCCCATTCCAAAGAAATCAGGCGCAGACAGGTGTGAAAATTACAGAACTATCAGTTTAATAGATCATGGTTGCAAAATTTTAACAGTAATTATCTACAGGAGAATGGAAAAGCTGGTAGAAGCTGACCTCGGGGAAGATCAGTTTGGATTCAGGAGGAACGTAGGAATCCGGGAGGCAATACTCAATTTACGTCTTATCTTAGAAGATAGATTAAGGAAAGGCATACCTACATTTTTAGCTTTTGTAGATTTGGAGAAAGCATTTGACAATGTTAACTGGAATACATTCTTTCAAAATATGAAGTCAGCAGGGGTAAAATAGAGGGAAAGGAGAGTTATTTACAACTTGCACAAAAGCGAGACTCGAAGGGCATGGAAGGGAAGCATTAGTTGGGAAGGGAGTAAGACAGGGTTGTAGCCTTTCTCCAATGTTATTCAGTTTGTACATTGATCAGGCGGTGAAGGAAAGCAAGGAATACTTTGGAATAGGGATTAAAGTTCAGGGGGAACAGATTAAAACATTGCGTTTTGCCGACGACATAGTAATTCTGTCAGATACAGCAAAGGACCTGGAGGAGCAGTTGAACGGAATGGACAGTGTACTGAATGATGCATATAAGATGAACATTAACAAGAGCAAAACAAGGGTAATGGAGTGCAGTCAGAGAAAATCAGGTGATGCTGAAGGAATTAGATTAGGTAACGAAACAATAAAGGTGGTAGATGAGTTTTGTTACTTGGGTAGTAAAATAAAATGCGATGGTCGCAGTACAAAGGATATAAAATGCAGAATGGCAATGGGAAGGAAAGTATTTGTGAAAAAGAGAAATTTGCTAACATCGAAATAACAGACGTCACTTCTGATCCTGCAGTTATTTTTTATATATATTAATAGAAAATATGACTTCAACTGCGAATGGGCAAAGATGAAAATGTGTACCCAATGGTGTAGGGGTCAGCGCAACTGCCTATAAAGCAGGAGACCCGGGTTCGAATCCCTGCTGGGTACACATTTTCGGCTTTGCCCATTCGCAGTTGAAGTCGTATATTCTGTGAATATGAATATTATTTGGTCTTCTAATTTTTTATGGTGGGCAGGAATTACCCCCCCCCCCTCATTGCCAATAAAAGTTACTGAAAATGGCTTGGTATTGTCAGAGATAAGTTTGTCTGTAGATTGATACTATCTTATTTTAGGAGAAAATGGTGAAATCAGCTTCCGTCATGTAGCATTACGAACTATGCCGTTAATGCCACACAAGAAGACTCAGTGGTTTTCTTATTTGGTTATTCTTTGAGATCAAATTTAAGAATATTTAATTACAACAATAATGAATTTACACGTCGAAAGTTGAATTCATTTATGATAAAGTAAATTATTTATAATTTCAAAGTTTGCTATATTATCTAAAAAATTATGATTTTATTAAATGGAGGACTGAAGAATTGTTCTTTTAAATTTTGTATATATACGTATATTTTTAATGTAAAAAATAAAAGTTTCAATTGTACATTTATAATATCTGTGGTCAATGATTACATTGGGAATTTGAGTTGAGCAGTGGTCACATGACAAGTTTTGGAGGGGCAAGGTAAAACCGGAACGACGTCCTTCGTCTGCAGTGCTGGAAAGAGGGTCGGTGCGACCAAGCAGCCGCCTGTGATCATGTGATATAACTTTCTTATGTGAACTTGCGATGCACCAAAGCACGACTAAGTTTTATTTCATGTCGCTCGGCCTCCGAGTATGTCAGTGCATCGAAATAAATAACTATGTATATTGTTAAATCGCTGATTATTTTCAAATGAACAAATGGATCCAGGTATAAGCTTTTCAGTTTAATGCAACGTCACATACCCAGCCCATAGACTGTAAAACATGCCAGTAAACTACAGGCTGTGTGTGTGAATTGCTTCCGTTGAGGGTCGTGTTTAAAAATGAACAATAGGCCTCACACCTACCACGAAACCTGTAGCGTTGCAATAACCTCTCACCCTCACGCAAAAAGCTCATGTGACCCTGTTCGATTAATACATATTTCCTTTTTTTAACTGTAAGGGTCTTTCTTAAGCAAAACAATGTTTTCTCTTTTTACACACACATTTTACTGCAGATGCAGCCTTTCATTCCATTCTAACAACAAATACTTTAGTCTCACATGCATAGGATATTATTAAGTTCGTGTTCGTCAAATACGAAAACAAAAACAAAAAATCAGGTTTCCTACGTTATTGACTAGGTCCTCTTTCAGTTTGTCATCTGCAACTATGTGGCATTTACAACATCGTATCCATATATGCTTATGTTATTAGTATCAAGGGTTCTGAAACAGAACAGATGAACGAAATTACTTTGCTCAGGCTGCCAGATCTTGCACTGTATCGAACGTAGAATTTCTTTCAAAGTATATTGATACCCGTCCAACTCCGTAGCTGATAAAGTGCTTATAATGTGTAATTACTCTGACATCTTCGTACACTCCTGTAAGATTCATAAACTTCACCTCAAAACAAGTGACTTCTTATGTGATATATAGAACTCAAGTATTTGCTAATGTGAAGATAAAAATAAAATTATTTGCTTCTGACTATTAAGCGACGACTGATTATATTCTCGGTGCTGCCAGACACATTTTCGTGGTGAGAGGATTACAATTCTGCACATGAAATTTTTCTGTTGGTTATTTACAGGCAATAAATACTCGGAATTTTTTTAAAGTGCCAACAGCTGTATAATTTCATTGAATTCTGGCTACCACTTTCATTATCTCCTGTGAAGATGGCAGGTAGTGCAGAAACTGGTATAGAATAAATAACAAAATTGTAGACCTTTGGCACAAATTTTTTTCTGTACAGTCAGCCTAGTGAGGTCAACTGGGCATCAACTTGACCGTGTAGAACCGGCTCCAGGTCACGAAAAGTAACATTGGTGCCCTATGCGGAGTTTCATGTTCGCTTCTCCAAATTGGTGATATACAAACTTTTAACACGTTCGCTGCCGTTCACGCTCTGGCGCGGTGATGCTAGGTGCCACTTCACGCTCTGGCGCGTGATCGTATTTTCACAGTATCATTTCATAGTTTTGAGCCACTGAATGTTTTGGGTTTAGTTTTCAGTTTTGTTGATATGGTTTTTTATTTGCATTTGCATTTTTGTGAAAACAACAAATGAAAAATATAAGCAGAACATAAATCTATCATGACATCATGAGAAGCGTGTGTGGCTCGTAGCCGGTAACGCAAACGCGGAAATCTGGAACAACGTACATGTGCATATCACTTATACTCTTCCCTATGTGCCTACCAGAGTATACAGCTTTATTAGACGATGCCAGTTTACAACAACCCATAATAAGATGCTAGGTCGCAGCACGCGCCACAGCGTGAACGGCACCTGACTCAAGTAACGTTTACACGCGCCAGAGCGTGAACGGCAGCGAACGTGTTAACAAATGAATAATTTTCAGTTAGAATAAAATGACTGTTACTTGTTGGCTGGGAAATCCCCTCGTGGGGCTAGCCCGCATAGTGCAAGTCTCTTTATTTGACGTAACTTCGGCAACTTGGGTGTTGATAACCGTGTAGGATGTTACAGGTCTGACGAAAGGCTGGGGACTCTTTTCTGCGTTTATATATAGCACAGCCCATTGTACACTACAGAGAAAGGACATACGCTTCGTTAGATGTAGCAAGGAATGCATTGAAAACTTAGGTTCCCTGTAAAATGGAATACAGAGCGGAAAAACTACGCTGCTGGATGAACTGTCTATTTCTGGAACTGTTGCTACGTCACAAAAACTCGCCGTGAAGAAAAAAGATGGTCGCAAAAGTTGTGTGTTGGATGCGCTGGGTCTGTGTGAGTAACTTCGCAGGACCGAGGCGCATTCAGAGCCGGAGAAAAGAGTCAGGGCTTTGTGCGCGCGCGTTAATATGTGCGCAGCGGCTGCGCGCCCACGAATAATTACACCCAGTTGGGCGACGAAAGACCACAGCTGGCTGGCACTGCCACCGAGGCTGGCTCTCTCTCTCTCTCTCTCTCTCTCTCTCTCTCTCTCTCTCTCTCTCTCTCTCTCTCTCTCTCCCCACCTCCCCTCTCCTCCAGCCCATTTCATCAATTGGGTTCCATGTAATTTATACGAGGGGACTCTTATAAAGTAACACCGACTTGTCTCACGCTTAAGACTAGTGACCAACAAGAGAGGCGCAGTGTTTTGTCTCTGATAACTTGCAGTCAGAGTTACGCTGCGGCAAGGATGATAGGGGTATCACAGTGTGGGAGTATAATGGCGCAGCGACTACAAACCTACTACAAAGTTTAAGCATGCGGGACAGTAAGAAAGGGTAAAACGTCCAAAGCGCACACGGTTTGACCTCGAACTTTTGGGGTTGTTTAACTAAATGCCGTGCCGCTAGAATCTCCCACGGATTTCCACGTCACTTGGGACAAAACATTTTCCCCATACATGTGATTAGGAAATTTTTAGAATATCATCTGTTCAGCTGAAAAGCTAATGGACCAAACTGCTGACGTCATCGGTCCCTAAAGTTACAAACTACTTCAACTTATGCTATGAACAACACACTCGCTCCCATGCTTGAGTGAGGACTCGAACCTCCGACGGGGAGCTGCCGCGCAATCCCTGAAAGACGCCTTAGACCGTACGACCATTCGCTCGCGGCGTTCAGCGTATTCTCCCGTTTGTTTGGATAGTGCACTTCCTTTCTTCTCAATACTATGTACTTAAACAAGGTAACCCTTTAAGCATAGAAAAACCTGGTTGTATATTCCCAGATATTACATTTCCCCGACATTTACTGTTTGTTTCTTCTGATTCCATTATTAAATCTGTTCTCTCAATTCTTTTCCTGTTGCTTATAGTTACCTGACATGATCATGACTGGAGAGCGATCAGAGCAAGTTTTATGAATTTTATATCCTTTTAGTAATGTCATAGGTCAAACATAGCATTACATTATTATTAATAGATATTTCGCCGTGGGCTGCCCGTGACTGTACCGTTTAGGTTAGAGGTATATATAATAATAATAAATAGCTGCAAGGAACAATTTTAGAATAAAAGTTGAAAAGTGGGTGGTTATACCAGAGACAAAAGCACCGAGAACTGGAACAAAATGGAGTGAAGAAAGAACAACTAAATTTTCTCAAACAATGAAAAACTGGTGGGCAAATAAAAAGAACCAAAGACCAAGAAGAACGGAAAATTAACCAGCTTTACTTAGCGTCTTCCACATGGGAGCTTTACGACTAATAATAATAATAATAATAATAATAATAAGCCTTCTTCAGTCACAATTTTATTGTTTTTATTGTCCGACGCGTTTCGGAGCTATAACTGCAGTTTTCGAGGACTTTATTACTGTATTTTTGTGTTATATCTGCTTCAATTTTTCACCCAACTTCAGAAGAACGACACAGTTGTTAGTTTTTAGCGAGAAAGTTGCCGCAGTAGTTAATGCAACGTACGCATAATTTTTCGTCAATGCCTATCCTTTTTTTTCCCCGCCAGTTGCAGTCATTACCACATTTATATGGTGAAACAATGAAGAAATTTTGGTTCTTCAGCTTCTCCCGTCGTACTTCGTATCGAAATAAATGCCCATTCGACTCCGACACCCGGCATTTTACCTGTGAATTACGTTTATGCACTACTTTTCCGTTCAGATTTAGAACTTTGTTGCAATTTAAATAGAAATTCAAGTGTCTAAGTATTACGACTGACTATAAATTTTCCTGTGTCTTGCACTACGTGAATAATGAATCGTATTAAAATTAGTGATCACTTCCCTAAGAAAAGAACAGATGTTGTAACATTTCATACGATGTTCATACAAAAAGGCTGTAAAAGTCAGGCAATCACCACAATTAGAATCACTGGTGAAAATAATTTTGACTACATAATACGGCCAGAATGCAGCTTATACTGTAAAAAGACTGTGAAGCATTATCCAAGAGTTTTTTTTATCTCTATTACCGAATGTAAATTTCACATAGAACTGCAGTATGTTGTTCTAAAGATCTTCAGATCCACTCCGCCGATTTGTTTACAAACCATAATAAGTAAAGCTGTTTCTTATTGGTAGCGCGAACGCGACTCCTGATTGGCTGTGGCGCCGTTGCCAACGTTTGCACACGGAATACCACTCGCCGAGTCATAAACTGCACTTCAGCCAACCAAAATGGTCGCGAATCCCGTTGTCAGAAACGGTACTCTTGTCGGTAGTCTCTGCCATCATCGATTAAGTTCAAATCGCGCAACACTGTCCTAGCGGATACACTCTTCGTAAGGCCCAAATGGATTTCTGCTATATTTTCACGTAATGCCGCTTCTGTTAGCACTTACGACTCTACGTAAACGCCGCTGCTCTCCCTTATTAGTACCACGCCGTCGGTCCTTGGGTTAACCATAGTGAGAGATAATTATTAATAGTTGAGGACTCTGCGCACTGTTGACACTGTGGAACTTGGAATATCGAATTCCCAAACGATCTCAGAAATTGAAAGTCTCGTAAGTCTCGTACGTCTTGCTGAAACTACTAATTCGCGTTCGAAGTTTTAATTCCCGCAGTGCGGCCAAAATCACCTGGGCCCGGTGGTTTTGGGGTAAAGCACTCGACTGTAAACCGAAGGGTCGCAGGTTCGAGACCCGGTCGGAGCTCGGAGTTTTTCAGACTACGTTTAACACACCTTCGCCTTTCAACGATGTGAGGAGTTGTCAGAAACAACACCGGATTCGGATTTCAAGTGTAATCCTTTAATGCATAATGTAGCTGATCAGCTATATACCTCTCATTATGTCGCAAATGGATCAAAATTTTACCACAAATTCATTTGTAGCTGCTTGTATACAAGTGTTACATATGCTAGTAGCTCGTTTTCGAAATTATAAATTGAAGAGTGCTTCTGAATCATTTGGAAAGTTAGCTGCATTGAGTTACTCCTAACGTGCGTTTGTTTACATCTTCCTTTGTCATGTAAAAGTAGTCAGTCGGATACTACTGTTCCACTATGATTTAATTTCTGGAAATATGAGAGACATAATAGTGACATTTACTACATCGGGTACAAAATGTTCAAATGTTTGTAAATCTATCGGCTCCAACTGCTTGGTCATTAGTCCGTAGCTTACAAACTACTTAAAATAAGGTAAACTGACCTAAGGACTCGAAGGAGGACTCGAAGCCCCGACGGCGCATCGGGTACATCATGGAAGCACTATAGAGCTGATCAGCTATGAACTTTCTATTGCTAGTAGTGCATAATAATTCTAAGGAATATTTTTCTCAGTATGTATGCACTATACATTAATTGTGGTGATTTTATTTTCAAAGCAAGGTTAAGCTGTAGGTCTCCCTTCCCCCGTTGGATAACTGGGATATTCTAGGGACACGCAAGTCGCCGAAGTGATGTCCAAGAAAAGACCTGCACCAGGCCAATGAGCCACTCGACATTAGTCCGCCCCCTGTAGTTGCTGACTACCACGCAGGGGGCCTGTAGTCGCCGAAGTGGCGTCACGTAAAAAGACTTGCACTAGGCGCCAAACAATCCCACGTGGGATACCCGGCCAAAAATGTCATACGATCATTTCATTTCACCTGAGTAAAAGTGACAGCTCTGTCAATCACCGCCCTTTTATACCTCGTCCACGCGATACTCCAGCCTCTGTATCTGTGCATATCGCTATGGCAGATTTTCGCCGCCTCATTGTAAAAATACAGTTTTCGCCGCAGCGTAAGCCAGTAAATGGTGAGCAGAAATGACGCAGATTGCCGTTTGAAGTGTCGGGATTGCGACAGTGACGGCGGCTATAAACACAGTAGTTGCTAATGAGACGTCTGTTGTGGAGACTTGGCTTGGCGGCTTCCGCGTGGGAACGTGGAAGGGGCAGCCCGCGCAGAGACGTCTTCCGCCAGCGAGAGGCCCACCAAGGCCACAGCGGCCGGCGGCGGACCCCACCCGCTGAGGACAGCAGATGCCGCCGCGCCGGTGAAGTCAGCGACGCAAGCGGCAGGTGCCGCCGAGCTGCGCCGGCCGCTTTCGCAACGCCGACGCTGTCAGCGCTGCAGCCGCCCTGCTAACACTGTTACGCGTGACACACACATAACACACACACACACACACACACACACACACACACACAGAGAGAGAGAGAGAGAGAGAGAGAGAGAGAGAGAGAGAGAGAGAGAGAGAGAGAGAGAGAGAGAGCTGGGCACAAGTCCGTTAATCGTTAATTAACAAAGTTAACTTTTTGAATAACGGATTAACTTTTAAGTCAATTCGAAACAACATTAACGGAGTCTTAAACTTCCGTTAATTTCCCTAAGTCCGTTAATCCGCTATTTTTGTACCAATTTCGTGTTTCCATCAGCGATAACAATGGCGAACGAGAACGGCCGCGGTGGAGTAGCCGAGCGGTCTAAAGCGTCTCGCTGCGGAGCGCGCGGTTGCTCGCCGTGGTGGTTCGAGTCCTCCCTGGGGCATGGGTGTGTGTGTGTTTGTCCTTAGGTTAGTTTACCTAGGTTTAAGTAGTTTGTAAGCTACGGACTGATGACCACGCAGTTTGGTCCGATAGATTTACAAACATTTGATTTGAACGAGAACGTTTCAACGAAATTAAATGTTTGTCTTATGTCCCTGTTGATTAATAATACGTTCATCGTCGACTTACTCAACAAATAAGTTCAAATCAATTGTTCAAATGTTTGTAAAGCTTATGGGACTTAACTACGGGGTCATCAGTCCCTAAACTTACAAACTACTTATGAACTACTTACGAACTAGGACGGCACAAATATCCATGCCCGAGGGGGTATTCGAACCCCCGACCGTAGTGTCCGTGCTGACCGTGACTGAAGCGCCTCAGCCCCCTCGGCCACCGCGCTCGGCCAACAAATAAGTATTTTTAATGTTCTAACTCGTGGAGTATCTGTTCGCTGTAGATATTAGACGTGAATGAGGACAGGAAGGCAGGAAAAGTTACTTTTCATTACAATTTGTGATTGAATTTTGTTGTACTTGACAGGAACAAATTTAAATTGCATACCGCGAAACAATCGATAATGGAGACTGCGAGAATCGAGATATGGCTGACACACCTAATCAGGAAATCAGCATATAATTTTAATTACATTAGTTTCCCGTCTTATGCTGACTGCAATTAAATAAATGTTTGTCAAGCTTAAGGCACTTACTGCGGGGTTATCAGTCCCTAAACTTATAAACTACTTATGCGCTACCTTATACTAGAGACGACACAAACATCTATGACCGAGGGGGATTCGAACCCCCGACGGGGAACAGCATCGCGCATCGTAGCATAGCGCCTCAATGCGCTCCGCCGCAGCAATTAAATAAATATTTTACACCAGATGCGTTTCGTTTTTTATTTGCAACGTACCTTCTGTGTAATTTTTTTTTTAAATTTTTTCGTTCAGTCTAAGGAGACCACAGGCCAAGTATGTTTAACAAGTAAAGCGCAAAGCCTAATGAAAATGTGGCTGTACATGAAATCAAAATATTCATTTAACGATGTGGTATTTCTTGGGGAAAATATTTTAATAGATCTTTTACAAAATATATTACCGCTACACCTTAAAGTGCTGCAATGGAACGTCTTTTTCCTGCGGGGAAAATATATTTTGTCTCCCAAACATGCCTAACAGTCAGACAAGAATTTTAATATCTTAATTTTCTTAAAGGCAATATGTAACTTATGTCAAACGATATTCAGTGAAGTTACATATCTTGTGTCCTCCGAAATTTTATTTTATTGCTCAGTCATTATTATTATTATTATTATTATTATTATTATTATTATTATATAAAGCTTAGTTTATGTCAGGACACTGTCCTGGCGGCCGGCCGCGAGAATAAAAAAAAAGACTAAATATTCATCATGAACAAGAAGGCTAATCATCTCACAGAACATAACACTTTTCCAGGAAACCGAACGACTCTACCGAAGGCAGTTTTGCAACTTTACAACGTGGTATGTGATTAGTCCTCTTTTTACGCTCGCAACCGCGTGCTAGGATAGTGTGTTCGAGGAACACTAGTTTTTATTTACGCTCCAAGTCCTACTTAAAGTTGACCAACAAAAACATTCTTTTAAAAATATTAGAAAGGTAATACGTTTTATTTAATCGCTCACTTCAATAATACAACCGCAGTTATATAAATCTGGAGACTCGAGGTGAGTTTTCGCGAATGCATAGTACTTTTACGAGTTAACGATTAACGTTAACTTCCGTTAAATCTTCGTTAAAGTAACGCTTTAACGTTTAACGAAGTTAACTTTTTTAGTATAGGATTAATGATTAACGAAGCTAAATTTTTGATTAATGGTGCCCAGCTCTACATATATATAATATATATTGCCGGTGGTTAAACTACTGAACCATCGCTTTAGGTAACGACGGGGTGTTCAGCTCGTCTACATACACACAAACAAAAACTGACAGCACGTAGAATTACAGATCCCAAAATGTTTTATATAAACTGAATTCGAAAACCACGAAAAATGTCACCGCGGGATTCGGACCACCGACTCTCTGCTTGTGAGACCAGAATGCTATCACCTGAGCTACACCAACACATGCTTCAACTGTTTTAATTATTACTTACGTGTACTTGAAAAACTTCAAAAGTCTATTTTTTCGAGTATTTTTGAGAGTTGCGTCGAATGCCTATGGCTGATGTGTTCTGAATTTCACGTAACATAAATATAAAAAATTCTAAAATATTATACTCATGTGGTCGCCTTGTTCATTTTTTATTTTTTAATTCTTTATTCTCATGTTATACAATAACGCATCACCAATTATTTAATGGGTCCTAGTTTACTACAATTTACTGAATGTGGCAGTGAAGTGTTAGTGACTGTTAACTGCAACGGCTACTGGTATTAGAGTTTTTACTTCAGGAGGTTAATTCTACTTGGAATCTAGCTACTGGACTGCTGCAGTGATTACACGTGTGCTAATGATGTATAAACCTAAGAGTGTCCAATGCCCACCGAACTAAACCCAGTGGACTTGCCCCTGGCACTGGGCCGGCCATGATGTTTCTTCACTGCAGCTGCTGAAGAGTTGTTCATTATTATTGAGACTTACCTCTAACAACTATCCTAATCTTAATCTACAGCCGAAATCGGTGGTCGCACCCAGTCCCCCTGGACCAGTGTGTGGCGGTTTCCACCAGTCAAACTGGTGGCCAGTCCACACCCCGGCGGCATGGCATGGGTGTGTTAGTCACGTCCGTGCAGACTCGTTCACTGCTGATCCCGGAGGAAGTCCTCTCGCACCTTGTTTGATATGGTATTTGCGAGATCGACCAGGATCTGAAAAGTGTCTCTCTGATCAGGTTATAAGTGTCATTGTTTGGGAGTTGTTATCTCAATTCGGAAGCAGCTCTATCGTACGTGAGGCACGAGTATATGACGTGATCCGGTGTACCCTCTGGGGCATCGTAGTCACACTCAGGCGTCGCCCTCCTAAACCGACATAAGTATGTCTGATGGGGACCATTGCCGGTGAGGAAGTGTATCATTCCACGACTCGATTGGAAGTATCTCATGGACAATCTTTCCTGCACACTCGTCAGGAGCTCATATGTTCTCCTTTCGGTTTCATCCTGATCCCATTGTTCCTACCATAATTCCAACCCACTCCTCTTGACGGACGTCTTGCTGTCGAGCGGCATCCCCATGATGTCAATGACTTTATCTTGGTTCCTCTTCACCTTGTGTTTCCCCGATAACTACAATCTGCTTTGTATGAGCAGCCTGTCAGTATGCTTTACACTGTACTGACACCGGAGAAAGCAGGTGTGGCGTGGTATTTGAGAGGGCAGTGCCGCCATCAGTATGAGAGGCGGCCTGTCAACTGCCCGACACGTGGGAGTCGCGCGTGGTGGTGTGTGCATGTGCTGACCGCCGCGACCGAGGCCAGCACTACCTCCGTCTGACGTGGCCTCCGGCACACTCCGCTACCCATGTTTTACTGTCTTGTGTTAATTTTAATCATCTCCGTGTAGCCCTTCACTTTCCGTCTACTCCGGAGGAAATTTTAGCTGATGACACACGGGCAGCTGCTCGAGTTTTGCGTTTTATCAACTTGGCCAACTTATCAAAGGCTATTTAACCCTTTTGTGTGTTTTTTATCTTTTGTTTTTAGCCTTCTCAAAAAATTGGTAACTTCCAGTTAGAATATCAAGAGATCTAGCGAATCTCTGTTCTTGTCTGGGCGCTAATGACCTTAGCAGTTGTGCGCCCTAAAACCACAATAATAATAATAATAATAATAATCCGCTACCCATAAGCCACGGGTCCAGTTGCCACTGTCTTCAACCTCTCCCTCGACCTGAAATATATTTTAATAATAATAATAATAATAATAATAATAATAATAATAATAATAATAAATGGTGTAGTTGGATCGCGTAACATTCACTGTCGGAGTATGTTCTTATTGGGGGTTCACAATTTCCGTGTCTAAAATCTCTTGAGAGGTGGCAAGTGCTATAGCGCCCACATCGACGACTGAAGCGACATAGCCGCTCCCCCATTTTGTCTAGCTTCTGCAGGAGGCGGAACTTCAGAATTTGTGTCCTTTTCTGGTCGACTGACCCCATTGTAACTTTTGTATAGCCGACTCAGTGCAGCGTATAACCTATTGTAATCCTTCACTGAGAGAATATACTTGCAGTTGTATACCTAGTTCGTCGCGCTGTGCTGTCCCGTATTAGTCAGCAGATAATGATTCTAGGGTCCACGACATGTTAAACTCCCCAACAATCCGTAGCTCCGAACCTGACATACCACCGATAAAGGTGCACTGACGGGTTTAGGGCTTAGGAATTTCAGGGAATTTCCATAAACGCATTTTGCATGAATTAACTAAGGTAATTGTGTTGATTAAAACCTATCAGTAGTAAAAGCGAGTATTACACGTGAAACGCTTTTTGATCAATGTCGAAAATCAATTAGCCGAAGTAAAATGCAAACTTCCCGAAAATGAAAAATTGGGATATTGGTTTTCACTACACAATTGATATAATTAATTTGAATTCTTTAATGAATAACTAAAAAAAAATGTTCAAATATTTGTATAGCTTATGGGACTTGACTACGGGGTCATCAGTCCATAAACTTACAAACTACTTATGAACTAGCTAACACTAAGGATGGCACAAATATCCATGCCCGAGGGGGGATTCGAACTCCCGACCGTAGGGGCCGTGCAGACCGTGACTAGCGCGCCGCAGGCCCCTCGGCCACCGCGGCCGGCAGTTACGAGCATTGTAAATAACTGTGGCAGTACTACACAAATCCTGCTAAATCGCTTAGTTAAAAAGTCATCCATATTTGAAAAAAAAGGCTTTGTTATAACATTTCGGGGGCTAATAATCAGACATTAAGCGTGTCACAGGTTCATGATGTACGTATGGCACTTTTGATTTCTGATTATGGTCCGACCGAAACGCGTGACAATGAAGCCATTTTCCACCGCCTTTCACGAAACCCTATCACTTCCGTATGCGATAGTAGCTGAACATGCTGACGATCATCATCCTACGTCCGCGACCTCCAGAGCAAGACTTTGCGGTCCCCGAAGCAGTCGCGACCCACACGTTGAAAAACACTGGACTAGAGGCTGTTGGAAATGCCGAAACTCTAAAGTGAACCGTCTGATCGTGGAAATTCGCTGAAAACTGTGTTGCTTGAAAAGGAAGGAAACACTTTTTCAAGGCAGTATCCGTTGTCAAAAAGTGGGCTTGATTTTAAAGCTGAAAAAGTATTTTTATTACATCTACATGTACATAGATATTCTGCAAATCACATTTATGTACCTGGCAGAGGCTTCATTAACCACTTTCATAACTTTTCTCTACCTCTATTCTCTGATAGCTCGCGGGAAGAAAGAACATCTAAATGGTTCAGTTTTCGATCTAATTTCTCTTATTGGGATGATTATGTCGCCCTAAGTAGGTGGGTTCTAGAAAATATTTTCACATTCAGAAGTAAAAGTCGGTGATTGAAACTTCGCAAACGGATCACGCTGCAATGAATAACGTCTTTCTTTTAACGATTTCCACCCTAATTCGTGCAACATTTCCGTGACACTTTCACCCCCGTAACGTGATAAAACAAAACGAGCTGACCTTCTCTGAACCTTCTCAATATCCTCCGTCAGTCCCACCTGGTGAGGGTTCCACAATGGGCAACAGTCCCCCAGGAGAGGACGCACAAGTGTGATGTAGCCAGTCTCTTTGGTGGAGCTGGTGCATCTTCGAAGCGTTCTGCCAATGAAACGTAATCTTTGGTTCGCCTTCCCCACAATATTTTCTGTGTGTTCTCTCCAGTCAAAGTTGTTCGTAATTGTAACTCCTAGGTATTTAGTAGAATTTACGACCTTAAGGTTTGACTGATTTATCGCGTAATTGAAGTTCAGCGGATTTCTTTCAGTGGTCATGTGTATTACATCACACTTTTCTTTATTTAGTGTTCATTGCCAATTTTCGCACCATGTAGAAATTTTGTCTAAATCGCTTTGCAATTGCTTTTGATCCTCTGTTGACTTCACTAACCGATAAACGACAGCATCATCTACGAACAATCTCAGGAAGCTATTTAGATTGTCTCCTAAATCGTCTATAAAGACAAGGAAGAGTAGGGGACCTATAACGCTTCCCTGGGGAACGCCAGATATCAGTTGTTTTACTCGATGACTTATTGTCTATTATTATTAGTAACTGTTAACTGTGACCTTTCTGATAGGAAATAGTGAATCCAGTCGCACAATTGGGGAGATGTTCCTTAAGCACGCAATTTAATTAGAAGCTGCTTGTGGGGTAGAGTGTCAAAAGCCTTCCGGATATCCAAAAATATGGAATCGATTAGAGATCCCTTGTCTTCACTTCATGTGAATAAAGGGCAAGCTGTGTTTCGCAAGAGCGATACTTTCCGAATCCGTGTTGTCTATTAACGTTACAATTGGTTTTGCGGTGTTGTGACGGACTCGTCATGAGTTAGGGTAAGAGTCGGTCGCGGTGGAATGCGAGTGGTCATGAGTCTGCGGCGGCGGCGGCGGCGGCGTTTCACTTATAGGTGCAGCAAGCAGTCCGCGGCGGGCAGAAACCTGTTCCGTGCAGCCATTGTGGCCGGACCGCGGGTTTCGTCAGCGCCACCTGCAGCCCGGCCGCTACGCTCCGTCCGTACAGCACATCCGCTGCTCCTGCTGCTGCTTCTGCTCAGCCCACACTCGCCGTTAAGTGTCGCCGCTGACACGCCATGCTCACTCATTGCCCATCCGTCCCCCATCCCCACCTCTCTCTCTCTCTCTCTCTCTCTCTCTCTCTCTCTCTCTCTCTCTCCCTCTCTCTCTCTCTCTTCTATGCTCGAAATTACTCCCGCAGACTAGTCCATTTTTAAGATGGGCACCGCGCACAAGCGCATGTAGCCACTGACGCCTACATCTATACACCGCAAGTCACCTTACGGTCTGTGACGCGGTGTACTTGGAGTAACACTCCCAAGGGGGAAAAAATATCACTTCATGACAATTGTACATATTCTATTACTTTTTTAACCTCCGCTTGTTTTATGACAGATATGTGTAACCCTACTAATACAACGTAGGGATTTTATCATGTCAAACGTTAAATTGTGATCTATCTATATCTATAAATGTGAATGTCTGTTCGGTGTACGTTTATCACGTCTGAACCACAAGACATAAAGAGCTAAAAATTTGTACAGTTACTAATGTCTACCCGAGGAAGGCTTTAGGCACGGTTTTATGGCGATCGGATAGCTATTTATCTATATATATTAATGTGAATGTCTGTTAGGTATACGCTTATCACGTCCGAACGACAAGACGCAGAGACTTGAATATTTGTACAGTTACTAATTTATACGTGAGGAAGGTTTTAGGCGCGATTTTATAGCGATCTGATATATATTTAGTAATTTGAAGAATATAACGCGAAATGAGGAACAATAATGATTCTTTGAAAACTATATTTACTCTTTGAGGGTTGATAATGATAAAAGGTTATTGGGATGGAAGTTATATCGGTGTATATAAAATTCTACGCGGGTGTGTGTGTGTGTGTGTGTGTGTGTGTGTGTGTGTGTGTGTTAAATGTTTCGCTCTGCAGCGAAAACTAGAAAACGCAAACGAATGGTCTGTGTGTAATTATTGTCCGAAGTCTCCCGTTGTACACCATAGCAGTTCCATGCCGATAGCTATAACTGGTTGGAAGATATGGTGGTTGAAAGGACTGAAGGCCAGCGATGACGTTTGCGACTTCATAGTAAGGAGGTTACATACAGCGAAACGTGATACCACAGACCATATCTTTGGTCTATGCATGCATGTCTTCAGCTCTTTCTCTGTAAGGATAAGTATACGAATAAGGAAATATAAGAATGAATGACTAAATAAATAAAGCAGTAAAAAAGAAATTTCTTTTAATAGATCTCTTTAAAAAAATCGATTTGATGTTTCGCGCATTATATCAAGTAATCTGTGATATTATTACAAACATTATTGTTGAATTTCTCGATTTCTTCGAAACGAGTGCATTTTTACGTGTGATTTGGTCTACACTATTTACTTTCCTGAAAAACGGTAAATGCATAGACTTCCGCAATCTGATACGAATAGTTTTTCAGTTCCTCTTTATCAGCGACATTTCCTCAAAAATGAGTGAAGTTAATGACATTGTTATTTAAACTTCGTTTCTTATAACTTCTCCAATAATGTTTTCAGAAAGAAGAAAATGGAGAGAGAGAGAGAGAGAGAGAGAGAGAGAGAGAGAGAGAGAAGGCATACGAGAAGTACTAAATCAAGGCAGGAACAAATAAATAAATACCCGGGCAACGCCGGGTTTTCAGCTAGTATTTTATAATAGCTGACAGTATCCGTCAATTTTACTCCCGTTTGAATACGTCCCAGTCTCCCGCCTTTCTGTCCTCGCCTTGCCATGGGGCACCACCAAAGGTGTGTGAGTTAAACAATAAGAGCTGCATACAGTTGTATGGTATTGTTCCATCCTCTCCATTTTAAACTTAAATATTTTTAGGATTACTACGTTTTAATTCTTTCTAGTTGGTTTTATATAGTTTCTATTTTTTTTTTTTTTTTTTTTTTTTTTTTTTTTTTTTTTTTTTTTTTTTTTTTAACTTTGTCATTTACACTAGAGCCACCTAATGGCGTCTACCGTTTACTTTCACGATGTTGGGTGATTTGGATTTAGTAATGTTCAGCAGGGCCTTGACGCCATACAATTTTATGTTAACCCTCCTCCACGGTATGTAGTTAAGATATTTGTGTTTGTGATGTACTTTGGTATCTCTTTTGTCCATACAGTTCTCTATCTTTTTGTGACACCAGGCTTACTGATGTTTGTAACTTTACAGATTCTGAAAATGATTTAATCGAAACGCGTCAATAAACGTTGACCACATGACTACCTGTGGCCCTATAATTTTATACAGCGTCCTAATAGCACTGTTTATCAATTTATCAATATGGGCGCATACCTCATCAACGACTTTGTCACGCCTGGAACTCCCAAGTTTCCCCTGTTGCAGTCGCGTATGGTTCGCGGGAAAAACAAACTGCATGCCGTATGGACTGTAATCTCCGTAAAATTTTATCCTCTTGGTCTTTTCGCGAAATCTACGTACCAGGGAACTACAAAAAAGTGCGCTCTAGGAACTCTGTAGTCCAAAATTTGGTGCACAACACATCTCTTGATGTGATTACCACCTCCGTGGCGCTTTCGCGTTTACTTGCTAAATGAATCTGTGACGAAGTGTGTTGCTCTTTTTAGTATCTTCTCTATCGCCACTCTCAACTTTGTCTGCTACGGCTTTCACACATGTAAACAATTATAACTATTCGTCGTGCAAGTGTTTCGGAAGCTATTTGTTTTAATGCACTACATTTCATGAGAATTCTCCCGTTTAATATCTCGCATCTACCCATGATTCATTTCACGTGATCGTTCCACGTTTCCGACACACAGTTTCAATCTGCCAGGATGTTTCGTGTCAACGCACACTCCGCTGCAGAGTGAAACTTTTTCTGTAAACATCCCTTAGGCCGTGGCTAAGGCATGTCTCCACCATGTCCTCTCTTCCAGGACTGCTATTCATGCAAGTTACACTTCTGTGAAGTTTGGAAAGTAGGATAGGTACTGGCGGAAGTGTGAGGACGGACCGTGAAGCGTGTCGGGATAGCTCAGTCGGTAGACTGCATGCCCGCGAAATGCAAAGATCCCAGGTTCGAATCCCGGTTCCGGCACACAATTTTAATCTGCCAAGATGTTTCGTATCACCGCACACTCCGCTGCAAAGTGAAAGTTTCATTCTAAAAGTTCTGTTAATGGGCAATGCCTTAAAATACGTAATGCTAAACGTTGGCCCAGGAGAGACTTCACATGTGTGGGTTGTAGTACTGACAGAAACAAGAATATGAAATTGCTTTTGGTATTGCTGCTCTTGAGGAAAATATGACCTGGTATTTGTTACATTTTGCTCTACATTATTTTGAGTTTTTACGGTAATAATTTCAAGTAAGGTTAAATCAGAAACCTTTAAAGCGTCTTCTTTAAGAACGTGTAGTGTTCCTTGTGTTAACGGGGAGGATACATGGAAAACGAGGAACTGTCCTGGACGTGAGACGTGTCTCATACCCACCAAGCCGTAAACGGTCTCTCGTGGACGGCGCGCGTCCTTGGCGTTAAGGGATTTACGCGCTCGTTAAGTTTCTTTACACTGCCTGAGGATACACAGTATGGGTACACGTCGCGGTTGAAGGTCACAACTTTACCTAGCGACTGTCGGAAGCGGAAGGAAGGTTAATAGTACAGGGTTCAACGTCTCATCCACATCGGGTTATTGGAGATCGGGTAAGAAAGGGGGAAGCAAATCGACCGTACCTTTTATTAGGCACCATTTGCCTTCCGCGAATTCGTTGAAATCACGAAAAAACTGAATGTGGATGGCCGGCCACGGACTTTTAACCGCCGTCCGCCCGAATACCCAATCTTACTCGGTGGCCGGTCATTACAATGCAGAATAATTGGATTCGTTCAGATGTTTTCGCGTTGATTTCAGACTTTCGTAATGACGTTATTTCTGGATGATGCCGGTACACAGAGCTGATAAGAAGATGCATAAATTCTTCTACTGATTGTTTAAAAAGACGCAGAAGCGATTGTTTTCATATTGTAGTCGTTTGACTGTATGAAAGCAAACAACGATGATTACAAAAATAGATTTTCTCATCCATTGTAATACGCACGTGGTAATTAATTTTTACGTGGGCAGAATCTATAGATGCTGAAAAGAACTACTTATTGTACATTTGATCTTCGTGACAGAACATCGCATGTTAATCCAGGTAGAGAACTTCATTGGGTATAGAACCAAGCACTCAACATTGACACCTCCACAAGCAGGTATTTATTACATGCAATACTGTTTGATCATTTTCCGCAAATATTCGTTTTCTTGAGAGGACCCAATTACTATTAACGTTGTGAATTTGGATTCGCTAAGCACTGGTACTCACCTTTAAAATACATAATGAAGAAATCAAACTTTGAAATTCTTTTCTACGGCTTTGCCCTTTTTGGCCGTTCGTTTTCAGTTTTCAGTTTCTACTGTAACCCACGATATTGCAATGGATTTATCAAGGAACAGTAATGAACTGGAGACAAAATTTGGAAGTTTCAATTAGTTCGTTGGGCCATCTAGGACCACGTTAGGTCTTGCTGCACTTAGCACTAAGACTGGCTTTTTTCTGAGCCCAGATTTCCCTCATTCGTTGAGAGGACTGCTTGAGCTCTCCTGTCCGAAGGGCACTTTTTTCCCCTTCTTTGGTAGTTGCGTTAGGTACTATCTTCTTTCGGGAAAGGACTCTGTCAAAAACATCTTCTGGTTTGATATGTAGCATCTGGAATTATTCTTTGGTGTTTTTAAACCAGGCATTGTATTTTTTGGTTTTGAATCCAAAATGAGAAACATGTTATGTTTTTGATGGGTGCCATTCTTGTACTCGGAACCTAGCATTCCTACAATGATTTTGCTCTTCCTTTCTCTAGAGTTCTTCGAGGAGTTCTTTATCAGCATTTAGGCATAAGGTTTCGGCTGCATACTAAACTACTGGCTTGAAACCTATTTTGTAGTTACGTACCTTAGTGTGTTGGGAAAGTCATATTCATTCTTTGTTTAGTCCATTTTTCATGATCGTCTCACACAGGTACTTGAATTTATCTACACGGGCGATGACACCATATATCGTACGGAATATTATTATTGTTGTTGTTAGTCGCAAAAGCTCCCAGAGTGGAAGATGCTAAGTAAAGACGGGCGATTTTCAGTTCTTCTTGTTCCTTTTTATTTGCCCACCAGTTTTTCATTGTTAGAAAGAATTTAGCTCTTCTTTCTTCGCTACCTTTTGTTCGGACTTTTGTCTGTGGTTTGACTTCACATTTTATTCTGGGGAAGTTTTCCAGAATAGAATACGCGCGGTCTCCTCAAAATCGGAGCTGGACGCGGTGGACGAGAGGACTGCGGCGTGCCAGTCACGGTCTGCACGGGCACTGCGGTCGGGGGGTTCGAATCCCCCCTAGGGCATGGATATTTGTGGCGTCCTTAGTGTTAGTTCATGAGTAGTTTGTAAGTTTAGGGACTGATGACCCCGTAGTTAAGTCCCATAAGCTATACAAACATTTGAACCAGAATCGGAACGACCGGTTCCAACCTTTTCACTAGGTGGGTAGGTTTCACCACCTGGAGTAATTTTGTTATTACGGACACGAACCATGATTTTACTTGTAATTGATAGTTTTGTCTGGCATATGCCGTTGATGGGATCAAGGTTTTGAGCCTTGAAACATGACTCAGCCGCCACTAACGCGTGGAACAGACACTGTTGGATACCGCCACTAATATGTGCAACCGTCGTGCCCTTTGGTGCTAGTTTTGGTCCTCACTGGGTATTTTATTTCCCCGGTACCCACAATATCTGGTGAGTATCCTTCTGTCCGAAGCCTGGGGATTGTTGTTATTATTAATGTAATAAATGTCCAAAAATAGCAGTCGCCTCTTCCGTACTGTTTCAATTGACCGATTATTGAATAATGATTCTTCTTTCTAGGACTTGAAGTTGGCGTAGGTTGTAATTGAGCACTAATCGTTGACTTGCATAAAGCAAGCTTTACTAATGTGTTGTAATGCTGTATTTTTAGACAGAGACCTCTTCAGGCGTGATAAATATCACATTTTTGGCCCACTTTAGGTTACGGTAGTAACGCTAAAACTGGGCCTTTGCGGTCGTCTTTCGACAGCTCGAAATTTAAATGAAAATAACGGCTTAATCATGCATCGGACACGAAAATTGAATAACCGAATTTGTAGAGGAGAAAATTCTCTAAAACTATGTTCCCTTATGGGTTTTTTCCATATCTCGTATCGTTTGAGATATATTTGCAAAAATAACGGAGTTTTGACACCCTCCATTGAATTAACGAAAACCAGCCGTTCGCAGTTGTCACATCACATTCCTCGTCCAGAACTGTTTCTGGCATACGCCATCTTGCGTTGCGTATTTGATTTTCTTATTGTAACGTACACGTTGTCATTTAAAGCAATGGCGCACTGAAGAATAAACAAAAAGACGTCGTTCTTCGTACGATAAATGATAATCAAATGCCATATTAGCATCAGTTAACAACGGCCATTAATAGTATGGGATTAAAGAACGCAAATCCTAACTGTTAGCTGTAGCGTAGTGGGCAATGTGTTGGACTGTGACGCTGAAGGTCAGTGGTTTGGAACTCGCAAATACTTAATCTTTTTCCCCCTACAAGGGTTTCAGACACTATTATTTTTTAATCATCATCATCATCTTCTTCATTAGAGACTGATTATGCCTTTCAGCGTTCAGTCTGGAGCATAGTACCTGTAATAAAATTCCTCCATGATCCCCTATTCAATGCTAACATTGATGACTCGTCTGATGTTATGCATTTTACTTCAAAATCATTCTGCACCGAATCTAAGTACTTTCTTCTTGGTCTACCTCGACTTCTCTTACCCTCCGCTGCCGAGCTCATGATTCTCTTAGGTAACCTTGCTTCTCCCATGCGTGTAACATGACCCCACCATCTCAGTCTGTTCGCTCTAACTGCTTCATCTATGATGGTCATTCCCAGATTTTCTTTGATTTCAAAATGTTCAAATGTTTGTAGAGGCTATGGGGCGCCTCAGTCCCCTCGGCCAACGCGGCCGGCTTCTTTGATTTCCTCATTATGGACACCCTCCTGCCATTGTTCCCATCTATTGGTATCTGCAAACATTCTTGCTACTTTCATATCTGTAACATCTACCTTATGAATAAGGTAACCTGTATCCACCCAACTTTCACTCCCATACAACAAAGTTGGTCGAAAGATAGAGCGGTGCACCGCTAACTTAGTCTTGGTACTGACTGCCTTCTTGCAGAACAGAGTAGATCTTAGCTGAGCACTCACTGCATTAGCTTTACTGCACCTCGATTCCAGTTCTTTCGCTATGTTGCCATCCTATGAGAAAATACATCCCTGGTACTTGAAACTATCTACCTGTTCTAACTTGGTTCCTCCTATTTGGCACTCAATCTGTTTGAATCTCTTTCCCATAGACATTACTTTCGTTTTGGAGATGCCGATCTTCATATCATAATCCTTGCATCTCTGATCGAGCTCTGAAATATTAGTTTGCAACCTTTCAATCGAATCGGCCTTTACAACTAAGTCGTCCGCTTATTTATTTATTTATTTATTTAACCTGATCACATTAGGGCCATCAGGCCCTCTCTTACATCGGAGCAGGGTTTTACACATACAGTATTTCTTTACATGTGAGTTACCTATAACATAATAATGATTTTTACAGATGAACAGTTAATAACATTATTTATACAGGTTGATTACATGTAAAAGGATATAAATACAAGGTAATAACTTAACTCTACATATGTAATAACTTAACTCTAAATAGGATTAATACTAACAGTACCACTGAGACACCTTCTGTTGCTGCTGGTGTAATAATAGAAGTAACAACATTGATATTAGCAGATACAATATTTACTTTTGAATATATCGAGACTGGTTGACGCATGGCGAATTCTGACAGAAGCTGTACCTGGCGAGAGCAATGGCAGTCGGAGAATATCTGGGAGGAGGAAAGGATGTGACGTACCTGGACCGTAGGGTAATAAAGACTGGCGTCATTATTGCTTTAGTAGATAATCCATTAACTGTCGTTTGAAGCTGGCAGTGTTATTCAGTTCTCTGATATACTGAGGTAGATTGTTCCAGAGCCTGGTTCCTGCTACTGAAAAGGATTTTGAGAAACCGGCTGAGTGATGTATAGGGACAGAAAGGGTTTTGCTCTGACAGGAACGAGTAGTTCTGTTATGTTGATCAGATAAGAGTGTTAAGGTCGAGGAAAGATATGACGGACAGTGTACGTTGATAAGAGAGTAGAGGAAACAGTGTATGAAAATCTCTGCGCTTGTCAGCACGGAGCCATGATAGTTGCTTATAAGATGGTGAAATGTGATCAAAGAGACGAATGTTACATATATATCGAACGCAGGCATTCATGATTAGTTCCAGACGTCGTGAGCTTTCCCAAGAGAGACCTTGCAAGATAACATCACTGTAATCAATAATTGGAATTACAAGCGTTTGTATAAGTTTCTTTTTAACATCGAGAGGAAAAAACTTCTTATATCTCTGTAGGGCATGAAGAGATGCTGATGCCTTGCTACACACGGCGGCTGTGCGCTCAGCCCAATTTAGTTTGTCGTCTATTATCACTCCCAGACTTTTTGCCGAGGGCGAAAAATAGATAGGTGTGTCATTTAATATTAATGATGGTTGAGATTCGCGGTATTTGTGGTTAATGAGTCTAATATTTAGATTATTATTTTGGTCCAAAATGTTTGCAAAAGCTTATAAAACTACAAATCTAAAGTGGGCCGTAAAACACGACAGTGCGATTTGTTTTCTTTCTGCATCGGGTTGTGATGTACAGAGACGGGCGCTAGCCCCTCTATTTTCGCGGCCGTGATCCCTGTGAGCAGAGCCTTTGGCTGTGCCGGGTCGGGCCGATTGTCTCCGGCATCACTTAGGCAGATCTGCGGCCTAATGGGCCCGGCGGCCGCCTGCCGCCTGCCATTACGTAATCAGCAGACGGCGCCCCCAGCTCATAAATACAGCGGTGGCGGCCACCGCGTCTGCGAGTGCGCGGCCCAGACAGGCCTGCCCTATCGCAGTCGGCTGCCCCTGGTTATCCGCCGGCAGGTAGTCCTGTGTGTGCCGCCGAGGGTGTCAGACGCCGAAAAGCGCCCACCGCTCAGGCTCCACCACCATCGAGGTTTTAGTGTCTCACTTATCGCGCCCTTCACCTCTAGTAGTGGTTCCTTAGCCCTTTCCTGCCCAAACTATCAAATATTCGAGCACATGACTTCATATTTATTTATTTTGCTACCAAAGTAAATAAAAGGACATTAGTGTATTCACACATTTTTGTTTTCCTTATTTTACGCAAAAAATTATTAAATAAAAAAATTAAAAAAATTGGCTTCAAAGTCCAAGAGGATGTAATGCAATTGACAGACATTATGCAGTGCTTATCACTGTTAACATAAAGATTAACCAGCAACAAACCGATAGCAAAATATTTATATCGAAATGCCATTTTAGATGTTGATCTAAACGGGGCAACAAAAGCCAACTGTAGTTATCCCTGAACCGTATTAATATTTCGAAATCCATAAACAAAAGAAAACAAAACTCCAATTTGTTAGTGACATATAGCAACAAAAAGACAACATAAATAAATTACACAAAATGCCTAGGACACACTGCCAGTACTAAAAACTTCCAGTCACGCTATATAAATAAAAAGAGCTCTATTCCTTGAATAATATCGGTTTTCATTACCTAAAACATTACAAACCCAAATTACCAACGTGAGAACACACAACAGCGTCTTTTGGAGACAGCAAAACGTGCCTAACTAATCGTACACAAAGATATAAAACAATCCGTTTTTTATTGCTCTTTGTCAGCAGATATATATTGAGAAATCTCGGCCAGCGAGCGTTTCATATGACACATCAGAGGGATACTAACATCCCGTGAGGAACACAAATCAGATATCATTTTCGACTTTGTTTTATGACGCTGGAAATGGGCAGGGACTTTTAAGTCCCGTCGGGCAGGAAAGGGTTAATGTGGGGGGAAAAGCCTACCTGCTTTGTGATACGGCGTTATTCGCTGACAGCCATGCAAAATACAGCACCAAGCAACTCTGGAGATACCACTCAGAGATAACAATTTGTATAGAAAATCAGAGGTGTAAGGTTTAAAAGCACATAGCCAAAGAGGAGGGGTCTTGGGAGGGGATCTAGACACACCCCCCCTGTATCACCTAAACGATAAAATACTACTCAAACGTATGCTAAGGACAACACACACACAAAATGTTCAAATGTTTGTAGATCTATCGGACCAAACTGCGTGATCATCAGTCCGTAGCTTACAAACTACTTAAACTAAGGTAAACTAACCTAAGGACAACACACACACGTATCCCCCAGGGAGGACTCGAACCTCCACGGCGAGCAACCGTGCTCTCCGCAGCGAGGTGCTTTAGACCGCTCGGCTACTCCACCGCGGCAACACACACACACACACACACACACACACACACACACACACACACACACACACCAATGGCCGATGGTGGACTCTAACCTCTGAAGGGACTAAATGAAATAATACTCGCCCAAGCTTCCGTGTAGTGAAACTGAATGATATTGTTATAATCAGTCATACGACGAAAAAGAGATACGCTATATCGTCAGTTAACAAAGCGTCTATAGATTTTAATTATCGATACAGCTATAATAGCATTGGCTATTGCGCAGTCCTCATTTAGCCATCGTCCATTATTGCTATGTTAAGCACTCCATTTCTTACTTGCAGTGGGATGTTATGTAACTGATGCCGTTTATTTCTTTTGTGCTGTTAAAATAGTTTCCAATTATGAATAACTTCATAACAAGAAAAAAGAGAAAAACCGACTTTCATTCGTCCACTAGCGTGCCGGCCGCGGTGGCCGAGAGAACTGAGGCGCTCCAGTCACGGTCTGCACGGCCACTACGGTCGGGGGTTCGAATCCCCTCTCGGGCATGGATATTTGTGCCGTCCTTAGCATTAGCTAGTTAATAAGTTGTTTGTAAGCTTAGGGACTGATGACCCTGTAGTTAAGTCCCATAAGTTCTACAAACATTTGAACAAAAATAATGTCTGTAGGAAAGAGATTTCAAGAGACTGAGTGCCAAACAGGAGGAACAAAGTTAGAACAGGTAGGCATTTTCAAGTCGTAGGAATAAAGAAGACATAAAATGCAGAATGGCTATGGGAAGAAAGACGTTTCTGAAGAAGCGAAATTTGTTGGCATCCGATATTATTTTAAATGTTAGGAAGTCCTTTCTGAAAGCGTTTGTCTGGAGTGTAGAACTGAATGGGACTGAAACGTGGACCATAAGGTGTTCAGACAAAAAAATTATAGCTTTCGAAATGTGATGCTACAGATGAGTGATTGATATTAGGTATATCACGTAACTAATGAAGTGGTGCTCAACAGTATTGGGGAGAAAAGGAGTTTCCGGCGTACTCTAAGAAAAGGGGTCGTCGGGCCCGGTGGTCTTGGGGTAAAGTGCTCGACTGGAAACCGAAGGATCGCGGGTTCAAAACCCGATCGGAACTCGGATTTTTCAGTCTGCACTTTAACCCAACCTGAACGATGTGAGGATTCCACCTGAAGCTGTAGGTCCCATTTCCCCGGTTGGATAACTGGGGTAGGCTAGGGACACGCAAGTCGCCGAAGTGGCGTCCAATTGAAAGACTTGCACTAGGCAATGAGCCACACGAAATTAATATTAAGAGAAGGGATAGATTGGTAGGACACTTTCGGAGACATCAAGGAATTGTCAACTTAGCGTTAGAAGGAACTGTGAGGGGTAAAAATCGTACAGGGAGACCGAGGGACGAACACAGTAAGCAGATTCCAAAGGATGTAGGTTGTCGAACATATGCTCAGATGAAGCTGCTTGCACAGGGCAGGGTAGCGTGGAGAGCTGCAGCAAGCCATTCTGCGGACTGAAGATCTCAACAAGAAGTTGTGCAGTTTAAAACCTGGTTTCTAAATCTATGTCTTAACTTTAGGAAATCAATCTCGTATCTTCATCTGTCTCGTGGTCTTTTCAATCTATACAACCTTCTTTCATGGTGCTTAAATCAAGTGTTTCTGGTGATTGAATTGTGCTCTGTGCAAAATTCTGCAGGAGGCAGCCTCTTTTCTCAATCTCCTCATCAACGGCAGGGCTGGTTGGCATATATACGAGGCATGACCACAAAGTAATTTCCGTATAAAACAAAGGTGTACGGCTACAGAAAAAAATATTTATTGTACAAAAATATACAACTATTAAACTACTTTTCTATATAGCTTCCGAAATATTGTAGGCATTTGTCATAGCGTGGCAGAAGTCTTTGTATGCCTTCTTCGTAGAATGTTGCCGCCTGTGTATTCAACCATATGGTAACATGTTCTTTCAGCCCGTTATTATCGCTGAAGTGTTGACCACGATGGACAGGTTTTACGTGTAAGAAGAAAGTCGCTTGGAGCGAGACTGTACGAGGGATGATCAAACACGTCCCAGTGAAATTTACGTAAGAGTTGTTTGATCACATTCACCAGTGAGGTCGGGCGGCAACGTGAAGGGAAGAAGACTTCTTTCATCTCTTCTTACACCTAAAATCTGTGCTTGGTTGTCAACACTTCAACGATGATGAGCTGAAGGACATGTTTGCCACATGGTTGAATACACAGGAGGCAACCTTCTATGAAGATGGCACACAAAAACTTGTCCCACGCTATGAAAAGTGCATACAAAATTTCGGAAGTTATGTAGAAAAGTAGTTGAACAGTTGTAGATTTTTATACAATAAATATTTGTCTGTATCTGTTCACTTTTGGTTTATATAACCAAACGGAACTTACTTTGTGGACATACCTCGTACTTGTACTTGTTTGGTGGGTGTTGACTTGATATCTATGATATGATGTAATTGTAACCTTATAATCACTCACCAAGCGAGGATGCGCAGTGGTAACGCACTAGACTCGCATTCGGGAGGACGGTGGTTCAAATCCATCTCCGGCTATCCCGATTTAGGTTTTCCCTAAATCACTCCAGGCAAATGCCGGAATGGTTCCTTCGAAAGGGCACGGCCGATTTCCTTCGACATCCTTACCCAAAACTCCGAGCGTTAGCTCTGTCTCTAGTGACCAAGCTGTGGACGGGACGTTAAACCCTGAGCTTCCTCCTTGCCGAGGTCATAGTGGTGGTGTCCGCGCCGGCAGGAAGGAAGCTTTGCTAGCCGGTGTCCTGCCCGCACTAGCAGGTCGGCTGGCCGCAGCGCAGCGCGCAGCTGTTTCCGGGAAGCTCTGCCGGTGCCGCATGGCCGTATCGGGCGCCGCCGCCGCCGCCGCCGCCGCCGCCTCCTCCTTCCTGTCAGCCACTTGTGCGGCCCTGATCACAAAGTAGCGCGCAGCCACAGGTGGCGTGCCACCGCCGTTACTGTCCTAGCTCACACGACGCACCCTCATCCACCGAACTAGTGGCAGAGTGCGTAACTACTTGCTGCAATGAAACATGCTGGCAGATTAAAATTGTGTGTCGGAACCGGAACTCGAACCTGGGACCTTTGCCTTTCTCGGGCAAGCGCACTACCGACTGTGCTATCCCGACACGATTCACGATGCCGCCTCACAACGGTACTTCCGCCAGTACCTCGCCTCCTACTTTCCAAACTTCACAGAAGCTCTCCTGCGAACCATGCAAGACTAGCACTCCTGGAAGAAAGGATATGGTGGTGACACCCCTTAGGCTGTGGCTAAGCCATGTCTCCACCATATCCTTTCTTCCAGGAGTGCTAGTCTTGCGTGTTTGGAGGAGAGCTTCTGTGAAGTTTGGAAAGTACGAGGCGAGGTACTGGCGGATGTAAAGTTGTGAGGCGGCATCGTGAGTCGTGTCGGGATAGCACAGTCGGTAGTGCGCTTGCCCGCGAAAGGCAAAGGTCCCAGGTTCGAGTCCCGGTTCCGGCACACAATTTTAATCTGCCAGGAAGTGTCATATCAGCGCACACTCCGCTGCAGAGTGAAGTTTCATTCTGGAATGTTGTACATCTTTTTCCTTCTTGGATGTCTTGTCTTCGGTAGGAACAGGACACTGATAACCATGTAGTTTAGTCTCCTCTGAAGTCCAAAACAAAGAAACATAACGTTGTACCGGCTCATTAGATATGTCGACTGAGTACCCCTGCACGTTCACCTGATTCAGCCTCTCTTCAAGAACGTGGTCGTCAGAGCGCTGTGGAGCGGCCGAGCGTTCCAAGGCGCCTTGTTGCGGAGAGCGCTGCTGTTCGCCGTCGTGGGTTCGAGTCCTCCCTCGGGCATGGGTGTATTTGTTGTCCTTGGAATAAGTAGTTTGTAAGCCTAGGGACTAATGACCAGAGCAGTGAAGTCCACAGATTTGCAAACATTTCAACATTCAAGAAACTGGTGTACAGCAATATATCGCACACACTAGGGGAGCTATGCCATGATACTGAAAGGACCAGACACGGAATTCCTGTAGCTTTTCTGAGGGATGCCACCAACAGTATGGTTCATCGTGCTTAAGTATGTTTGGAGGCGGGTGGATTACAGCTTGAACACTTACTGTAACTTTTTATTTTTATTAATTGTAATACTTACGATAATGTGTTACGTTTTTCTTCTTGTGTATACATTTTTTGTGGTCACTCTGCATTTGTCTGTTCAATATACATGTACTGTATATGTTGCTACTGATGCTGAACTAACTTCCCGATAACTTACAGACTTAAAATTTTCAATGTAGCTCAGACCCGAATGTCACTGCAATATTTACTCGTTCTTTTGTCTGTTATACTTTGGAGAGTACTTTTTTCTTGCGCATACTTAAAGTTCCACTCGTACGAGACACATCCAAAAAGTAAGTTTCCCTAATATTATTTTAAAGGCAACATAGGTACATGAAAGCCGTTATTAGTAATAGCTACAGAAATGTTTGACATGTTATTCGACATCGTCAGCAAAAGGATTGTCACTTCTGTTATCGAACTATCAACATTTCTATTCCAGTACCGAGGGAGGTGACGCAGTGATAACACACTGGGCTTGCATTCGGAAAAGACGATGGTTCCGATCCACCTCCGGACATCCAAATTTAGATTTTCCGTGATTCCCCTAATCACTCTAGCGAAATGACAGGATGCTTCGTTTGAAAGGCCATGGTCGATTTCCTTCTGCATCCTTACTCAAAATCTGAGCGTGGAGTCCGTCTCTAATGACGACGGTGTCGACGGGATGTTAAACCCTAACCTCCCTCCATCCCTCCCTCCCGTCCTTCTTCCTATTCCTTTGTCTTAGAAGTATGTCGCCAGTGTATGGACGTAGCACCTGTCATTTCGTCAACGGCTTCAGATATCTAAGCGAGCTTTCTAACAACCGATAATGCTTTAAATGGCTCTTAATTCGGTATGTGTGATAATGAGCTGTAGCTCCCTTATCGATCAAGATATTGAAGCAAATATGTTTTTAATGTAATCCTATACTTTTAATAATTGTTCAGTTGCTCTTGCAAAGAAAATTTCATTGATATAGTGCGTTTAATATTGACAGTGAAAGTTTTTGCAAAAGAGTTGTTTTTTTTTAACTTGAAAATCTATTACAATAGGAAAAATTATGCTGAGTGGATTCTTGCCGTGCAACTACCGCGAAGCAGATCTGCCACGCCAGACATCATAAAGCATAGGATAGGTCTACGCATTTAAAACCCGATTTATTGTAATACCTAAACGATCAGCTATGATTTTAATAAACAGACATACGTTAGATTGCGTGTGGCATTTTTGGTCGTTAGACCCCATCTGTGGCTGTGTTCGGCCTGTCTGGTGCAAGTGTTCAGGTGATGCTACTTGGGCCACTTGCGCGTCGATAATAATGATGATGAAAAGATAACACCCAGTACCCAAGAAAATCCTCGACCCGGCCGGGAATTGACCTAGGTCCTCCTGCGTGGCAACCCATGATGCTGTCCACTGGACTACGGAAGAGGAGAGACCTGCTGAATATGGTAGCTTCTGACGGAGTGAACGAGCGCATTGAGGCGCTATGATCCGATGCGGAGGCCCTTCCCCGTCGGGGGTTCGAATCCCCCCTCCGGCATGGATGTTTGTGCCGTGTTTAGTGTAAGGTAGTTCATAAGTAGTTTGTAAGTTTAGGGACTGATGACCCGCAGTTACGTCCGTTAAGCTTAACAAACCTTATTTATGGAGTGTATACAGTTATTTTTACATGTCATTGGCAGTCTCCGGCCGCTTATCACGTACGGGGCCCTTAGGTAAAGATCATTCACTGGAAACATAGTTTCGATGTTCGCATCATACAACACTTCATATTATTTGGAGTGCATTAAAATTGTTGCAAAAGTATATCGAAGATGAAGGTAAAGCAATGAACTAATATTTGTGATGCGGCCGGGAATCGAACCCGGACCTCCATGCTTACTAGGCAGACGTCTTACCGTTAGACCACCGCACCACTACCGATTAAGGCGCCTCGGAATAGTCTAAGTACGACATCCCTCCACGTCACAAACTATAATTCAGCTTCCTTGTTCCATAGATAATTGCCACTACTGCCAAGGCTCTCCATGCAGCGGAATAGCACCCCGGCATTGGACATAGTGGAACATTGCTGATCAGATGATATAAACATCAATTTAAATATAAATACCGTAACGGTAAGACGTCTGCCTAGTAAGCATGGAGATCCGGGTTCGATACCCGGCCGCATCACAAATTTTAATTCATTGCTTCACTTTCATCTTCAATGCCATGGACATATTTGAGAGGGTTTATTAATGTACATTTAAAGTTACTAAAGTAGTTCAACTATCACTTAGTATTCTAAGAATTCAAAAAATTTAGTATTTTTCCATATTTTGAGAGCGCATGTCATTGTTCTCGAACGGTTGCAGACTTCGCGCTAAAGTCTTAGCAGTTCTGAGACAATGGTTCTTTTTTCGGGAGAAGCGATAAATACCTTCAGGCATTATGGATTTCCATTCCCTCCATTAAGCTCTCCTGAAAAATGTCGAGAACTCTGGCCCCTTCGTCTCCTGCCGTCTAGTTCCTCACTTCAGATCTTATTTAATCGGTAATGAACTTTTCGACAACGAGACTCAGTCGTAGAACCGCGCACACCTTGCTGGGACTGCAGGTACACGTTGATTATTTGCGCTTGTTCATGGGAATTAGCGTTAAACTGCGAGCATCATTAATAGTAGTTTCCATGAATGTGAAGAGAAGTGTTGAAGCAATCGGCTACTAATTTATTCTGGAGATCAGAGATGGCTTCAATATGATTGAAGCTGAAGCTGTCGATTCAGCTTGCAAATTTAGGAGTGTATGGAAAGTCGAGGGTGCGCTGCTGGTTGGTGGACGCCCTTCGCCTCCTGATGAGTTTTTCAGTATATGATTCAGCATAGTGTCTTTCATCTCTGCCAGCGTTCTGCTTGCAGTCTGTTGCAACTTTAACCAGTTACCAGTCATCACAAAGGTGTGGTTTCACATAATCTGGATTAACGAGAGTAGCCTTAACATTCCGAGTTGATAGACATTGAAACCAAGTTTTCTTTCACAATGCATAACCGCGAAAAGTATAATTGTTCGTAAGACAAGTGTCACGAGTTTTTAGCATACAGAGTGTGCAGAGTAAACTGCAGCTTCAGCAGCGCGCGGTATGCAGTAAACGCAAAGTGGACGGGATTGTAAATAAAATTCTCAGTGTATCGCAAACTCGGTGGCGCTCACTTTTAAGTTGGTTATTCTGTGACTGAAACCTCATATCAAACAGCGGAGAACGCTGCAATATCCGGAAGGAAATCCATGCTCTGAGGACAGACAATTTTATCGATGTTTATACGTACAGAAGAAAAGGGATGTAATAAATTCAGCACCTGAGGAAAAGCAATCCTCTTTCGGAATTGCATACGCCGCAAACCACTTAACGGTTTGTGGCGGAAGATACTTTGTGTGCCACTACAATGCCAACGGGACCTGGTCTCTTCCCAAATGACCTGCAGGAAGATAAATGCCTGTTTCAGCTGGAATGTGTCCAATTTTATGTTCGTTGTCTTGTTAAAAAAAAAAAAAGTGTACAAAGCAAATCTGGCAAAAGTTTGTAGAGATTCGCGAGTCTATAAAAACAGCAATGTGCGAAGCATACAATAATTACCACCGTCATACCTTAGCAAAGGATCTTACTGAGAACCCCCCCTCCCCCCCCCCCAAATTCTGGTTTTATGTAAAATCGGTAAGCGGATGTAAGGTTACTCGCTGATCACTCTTGGATGGTGATAGAAGACATCAAAATGAAGGTAGAAGTTTTAAATTTAACATTCCAGAAATGATTCACGCAGGAGGACTATGCAAAAATACCTTCATTTGATGGTCGTACTAACTCTCAAATGGAGGACATAGTAATGAGCATAGCTGGTGCAGATAAGCAGCTGAAAGAGAGGTGAAAACAAGTCGCCAGGTCCGGATGGGGTACCAATCCGGGTTTACAAAAGGTACTCAGTGACATTGGCCCCTTAATTTGATCCAGCGCAAAGTACCAAGAGACGGGGAAAAATCACAGGTAACTACCGTGTATAAGAAAGGCAATAGAACGGACCCACGAAATTAGACTGTGTCATTGACATCAGTTTGCAGTTGCATTATTGAATATATTAATTTCCTTGAGACGGAAAAGCTTCTGTCCATGCATCAGCACGGCTTTCAGGGAGCGTCGATCGTGCGTAACCCAGCTTGCCATTTTCTCTCTTGACATCTTGCGTGCTATGGATGACGGGCAACAGGCAGACTGCGTACTTCATTTTCGGAAGCCGTTTGACACGGTACCGCACTACTGATTCCTAACCAAGGTACCAGCTTATGAAATAGGTACCCAAATATGAGAGTGGCTCGAAGACTACTTAAATAATAGAACCCAGTACGTTGTCCTCGATGGCCACTGTTCATCAGAGACTAGGGTATCGTCACAAGTGCCCCAGGCAAGTGTGATTGGACCGCTATTATTTTCTATCTATATGAAATTATTTGACTGACAGAATGAGTTGCAATCTGCGGCTGTTTGATGACGACGCTGTGGTGTACAAGAGGGTGTCGTCATTGAACTACTGTAGTAGGATGCAAGATGACTTTGACCAAATTTATAGGTGGTGTGACGAATGGCAACTATGCTTAATGTAGAAAAATGTAAGGTGATGCAGATGAGTAGAAGAAACAACCCCGTAATGTTCGAATACAAAGTAGTGTGCTGCTTGACAGTCGCACGAATTATCTAGTCGTAACGCTGCACAGCGATATGAAATGGAACGAGCATATGTCAGTCGTGTGGAAGGCGAATTGTTGAATTCTCTTTATTGGTAGAATTTTGGGAAGGTGTGATTCGTCTGTAAAGGAGACGGCTTATATGACCCCGTCTTGACTATTGCTCAAGTGTTTGGGATTCCCACAATATCGGTTTAAAGTTCAGAGGCGGGCGGCAAGGTTTGTAACTGGTAGATTAGATCAATGCACGAGTGTTAGCGAAATACTTCGGGAACTCAACTAACAGTCGATGGAAGGAAGGCGACTTTATTTTCAAGAAGCACTGTTGAAGTAATTTAGAGGGCCGTAATTAGAGTCGGACTGCAGAATGATACACGTGAGGGAAAGCAGTGTGTAGGTTGACTCCTGTGCAAACAACATAAGTTATCAGGAACTTTATCGGGTCTGCCTCTTGAGTGTGCTGTGCATTTCCCTGGCGTGGCGACGCTTAATAAATGCTCCTTTTACGAAACTCACTCCTCAGTCGTAATAATCCGATAGTTTGCATGTTGTTTTCAATACACTGTTCAGTCCAAAATGCAAAACCAAGGAGGACTGGACATAACCACGGCCAACACGCTGTACAAAGATCACATGACTGAAAATACAGGCCAGGTAGGGTTGGGATGGTTTTGCCGTCATAACTGGTAGTAACTACTGCTACACGTCTCTAAATTAAATCAGAGGGTCTGCATTTCTTGATGGGCGCGACGATGATATCATTCCGGAGTAGAGGGTTTGGATTGGGGAGGGATGTCGAAGACACATGTAGCCTGAGGTGACGCATGGAACTCGTTAATCGAAACAGGAAGTCGCTGCCGAGACTCTGCATTCCCAGATTGAGGCGATAGCTAGTTACAGTCAGAAGCAGAGTAGATGACAGGGTAGCAGTAGCTGTCAGGCTTTTGGTGTGACTCATAACAGAGTGAATATCAAAGCTGCCGGACTTGTTGTGCATCACACGTGACGACTGACTCGCCTGTACGCACGTTTGCGCAGACGTTAGTGTTTTTACGCCGGCTATAGAAATCACTTAAGAGGCCCGATTACGTAATAGCACTGTTAAACGCAGCCGAATAAGTAAAGAGTTACTTGACGTTTCAGTGTTATTAAAGTATACCGCATATGTAACAGAAATAAAGAAACGTTTAGTTTCAGGCATTATTTCCATTTTCTGTAAAGATTTATGATAGCAGCAGCTGTACACGTTTACAACGGATGCTGGCTGTCAGGACTGTAAAACAACCAATTGCTATTAATGACGTAAGCTCTCCCTCTTCTACGAACTTCAGAGTTTCAGTAGCGATCATCGAATAAAAACTACATTGATCAGCTGTAGGGTGTACATAGAGGTTTCTTAAAGAGCAAGTAACACACACACACACACACACACACACACACACACACACACACACACACACACTAATATATATATATAAAGAATAATAGTATTTTCTGCACAGAAGTTAACCCTTTAATGCATAATGTAGCTGATCAGCTACATGCTAGATACCTTATTTTTTCTATTATCTCTCAAACTGATCGACATTTTACCATAAATTCATTTATAGCTACTTGTATACATAGTGCCTGCAAGTAGCTCGTACTAGAAATTATAAATTGCAGAGAGCTACTGAATCAGTTTCACCGGTAGCTGCATTGAGGTTCTCCTAACATGTGCGTTTGTTTACTTTAGTACTCGTCCTCTGTCATGTGAAAGTACTTAGTCAGATACTACTATTTCAGTGTTACTTTCTGGAAATATTATAGGCATAATGGTGAAATTTTCTGCATCGGGTACATCATGGAAGCATTATACAGTTGACCAGCTATGAACTTTTTGTTGGTAGTAGCGCATAATAATTTTGAAGAATGTTTTCAGTATTTTTCTCAGTTTATGCGCACTATACATTAATCGTAGTAATTTTTATAGCTTCAAATAAAAAGGCATGCATTAAATGTTTAATAAGCCCTGAGTTCCATAAATTACTTTTAAAAAATTCTTGACACTTCCACCCAGATAACGTGTGCCAGACTGGAACTCGAACCCAGGACCTTTGCCTTTCGCGGGCAAGCTCTTTATCGACCTAGTTGGCTATGCAGCACGCCATTCGTCAAATATTCTCGAAGCTTACCGATCAATAAACCGCTAAAAATGGTGCCTATTGAAGCTCATGCACGAAATCGGTGCTTGCATTCTGTTTTGGCAAGACTCCATTCTGAATAATGCATGCAGATGGGGTTGTAAAGTAGGTATTTATATGCCGAACCCATCACGAAACTTCTGCCCCTTAGTGTATATCTGGTACTCAAATTCCTTAGCTTCCGCAGTCTCAAACCAAAATGCGAAAACTGCGAAAGCTGGAACATAACACTGTTAGCACCGCCTCTGGCAGTAAGTCGATAACAGTTAAAACTATCCTGTCCTTTTGGGTTGCCGATATCAGCAGTACGGTCATTCCGTCAATTTAATTTGTATTTGGCGAGGTAAGTAGATTTAGAGATGAAGCTCTTACAATAGAACGGTTTTACTCTCTGGGAAGACTGACGTAGAGCCGCAGTCGAGTGGCCAAGCTGTATAAGGCGCCTTGCTTGCGGAGCGCGCGGTAGGAAGTTAGTCCTCCCTCGGGCATGGGTGCGTGTGTTTGTCTTTAGGTTAGTTTGTAAGCCTAGAGACTGATGGCCAGAGTAAAGTCTCATAGATTTACAAACATCTTTAGACTGGGGTAGGGAGGAATAAAATGCAGACTGGCAATAGTAATATATGATTAAAATATATAGTAGAATAGAATCTTCGGAAATACGCTGGTTCAGAAGAATACTGAAAATCAGATCGGGTAACAAGTGAAGTGCTTCTGGGTTATGTGGAAGAAGTGTTGCCTGTAGAAGTCGCGGCCATGAAACGCTGTGTATCGTAGTAAAAGATGTGATTCTCGTCGGAGGTTAGAGTCCTCCCGCGCCTACGAGTGCGCTCGTTGTCCTTGGGTTGGTTGAACTCAGTTCAAGTAGCTAGTAAGCCTAGGGACAGATAAACACGGCAGTTAAGTACCATAGATTTACAAGCATTTGATTTTTTTTGAAAGATGAGATTAATGCTTATCACGACAAGCGTGACAACAAAAGATGTAACGTTTCAGATGTCGAAATGGCAGGTTAAAGTTTCTACGGAGAGAAATTTGCTGGAGTAGGAGATGTGAACTGTGGACAGATGTTGTCTTTCATGTTCACCTTCGAAATGGTGACTCGTCTGAATAAATTTATTATTAAAACATCAATCAACTGGTGTGATTGACAAACATGAAATTGTAAAAAATAAGTCAGTCTGATCATGGTCGTCCTAGTCTTTATATGTGAAGGCGGAAATAAAGCACCGGCAGCTGTATAAATGTTAGCCGCAGCGGAGCGGCCGTGTGCATTGAGGCGCTATGCTGCGATGCGTGAGGCCGTTTCCCGTCGGGAGTTCGAATTCCCCTTCGGGCATGGATGTTTGTGCCGTCTTTAGTAGAAGGTAGTTCATAAGTAGCTTGTAAGTTTAGGGACTGATGATCCAGCAGTTAATTCCCATAATCTTTACAAACATTTTTTTAATATATTTATGCAACTGGTGGTACTTCCTTCCACCATCAAATTTATCAGCTGTAGTCCCAAACCTTTGATTTTGGAGATAATTATTCTTTGTTATTGTTCGGGTTTGCGGTAAAACGTGAGACTCTTCTAACACAACTGAGTGGATCGATTACTCGTTTCCTCGAGTGTTACATCTGCTTCCTTAAAATTGCTTCCTTTTCAAGTTTTCTCGTATGTGTCTTAATTGAACTTCATGCAAGATGTCTGCGAAGACGGTACACAGAAGGATGGGAAGAATAAAATGAACCATTAGTTTTAAAATGGAAAACTGGACAACTGTTAATATATCAGAATAAAATTTTCACTCTGCAGAGGAGTGTGGTCTGATATGAAACTTCCTGGCAGATTAACGTTGTCAACCGAACCAGGATTCGAATTCCAGTTTGGCACACAGTTTTTATGTGACAAAGTGTCGTGTTAGTTGAATGGGTGCAGGTGGTAAAGCATTCGGCCAAAATATTTGGTTGAAACAAGGCTTCAGGAACTTCCTGGCAGATTAAAATTGTGTGCCGAAACCGGCACTCGAACCTGGGACCTTTGCCTTTCGCGGGCAAGCGCACTACCTACTGTGCTATCCCGACGCGATTCACGATGCCGCCTCATAACTTTACTTCCGCCATTACCTCGCCTCCTACATTCCAAACTTCACAGAAGCTTTCCTGCGAACCATGCAAGACTAGCACTCTTGGAAGAAAGGATATGGTAGAGACATGGCTTAGCCATAGCCTAAGGGATGTTTCCAGAAAGAACTTTCACTCTGCAGCGGAGTGTGCGTTGATATCAAACTTCCTGGCAGATTAAAATTGTATGCCGGAACCGGGACTCGAACCTGGGACCTTTGCCTTTCGCGGGCAAGCGCACTACCTACTGTGCTATCCCAACACGATTCACGATGCCGCCTCACGACTTTACTTCCGCCAGTACCTCACCTCCACAACAAGAAAAAATGGCAATGTAAACAGTGCTGTTTCACAGCAAAAATCGCGCTGAAGACCATTAAACATAACAGGCCACAAACAAACAAGCAGCAATAACACAGCTCAAATATGACAGGCTGTCAAAACTTGTCATTCCTTAAGTAATGCACATGCAAATCCTGCGAATGACACAATAAACACCAGAAACGCACGGAAGATGGCACAATAAGTGCCGAAACTAGTTTGGGTATTAAAACAAAAAAAGTGTCTTGCATAAGGCGGAATCAACCACAAATCTAATACTGCAAGCACGGAAGACAGAAGAACTGCACCGTCACAAGATGATCGTCTATCATGGCTTTTCTCTTCATATTACACACAAATGTTTGCCCCTGAATTTTCTCGGACGGCTCTTCTTCGTAATTGTGGTCTGGAATGTCCGCAACATCCATTTTCTCAATATAAATTGTTTTAATAAAGCTACTTCAACCTTCAGTTTTGTACGTCACTCATGCTGCATCACTTTCTGAAACTGGAAGGGTTACGTTTCAGTAGTAACATTTTCCCTCCCGTTCTACTCATTGAAACTTGAAGTGCGTCGGAGGACATCATCACTGGTAAGCGATCGGCCGCAGACTGACAAGTGAAGCCGCAAACGTCTGGCAGTGCTCCGGGCTGGTACCTGCAGGCCATTGTGCAAGGTCGGTAGGAATGAGTCCTGTCCCCTGATGACCTACCTGCCATCGGAAGGAATGAGTTCTGCGTCCAATCACACACATCAGTGAAAGAGCCTTCCCCCACCTTTTTTCCCCCCAACAGAGTTCAAGCCGTTATAGAAGCTAAGACCTGAGACATCCTGTGTTAATGTCCATTGGTAGTAGTCTTGTGCAGTTTGCGAACGAACTAGTTCGGAAGAGTGCTCCCACAGGCGAACTACGCGAACTAGTCGGCAGATCCCTCGCCTCTTAGTTCGTCCGCTTCTTTTACGAAAACTGACGGGTAACAGCGAGAGGACGCGAGAGCGCGTAGAATCGCGTGATTCCCTTCTGCCAGTTGCTGTCATTTCGAGGTAGGATGCAGCTCAGCTGTAGTTTTAGTAGCGGTAGCGAAAGCCAAAACGAGCGGACGAACTAAAAAGAGCGACCTACTTCGCGACCGAGCTGCGAACCAAAAGGAGAGCTACCGGTCGCGAACTAAAATATGCGCGATGGGTCGCGAACAGAATCAAAAATCACGTGTTTGCCTTCTGTTGATGAGAGCCATTTCGAGGTTAGCGTCTGCCTGCTAGATTACATAGTTCAGTGCTACAAAATTTCTGTTTTGAAGTATTCTGCACTCTGCAATATCTGACTAATGAATTCCATAATGTCAAGATATGGATGTGGTATCGCACGAGTCTGAAGTGCGCGCCACGTACTTTCGCCGCGCGCCGCCATGCACGCACGGCGCGGCGTTCTTACGACGCCAGCCACGAGCGCCCTCTGCTACAACTCAGCTCGTGGCCACCACTGAACTGCATCGGTCCTTGGGAATCAGATAGGCACCACTTAAGACTTGGGATTAGGACAGGCACTAGGTCTCATCAGTAGGCAGGCCTCTACCTAATTAACCTATGTCTCAGCAGTACACTTAGTTGGCAGTCATGAACTTTGTAAAATTATCATATTTTTACGAAATATACAACTTGTTCTAATCTAACTTCGTGTTTTTAGTTTCTGCTGTCCTACTGGCTGGTCGCCTCGGACTCTGTCCCGCACACGCGTGCATCCTATTTCCTTTCTCTCTCTCTCTCTCTCTCTCTCTCTCTCACCGACACCCGGGACAACCGGCGGAAACGAGACACAAAAATGGAGATAACTCTAAACTTAAGCGCGAGAAAACTGTTTCTTTTGGTTTGCGTGATATCGTTAGCGGCTCAAGCAGCAAGCGCATGAAGCAGCTAGATGGGGGAACTTCTCTCCCCCCCCCCCACCCCACCACCTGCATGCGCAGACCACGCCGCTCAGCCGTCACTGGGAGAGGACGAACTAAAAGAACGAACTAGTTCGCGGCAGAGCCGCGCACTAAAGTGAGCGCTCCCGATCGCGAACTATTATGCGCAAGTCTAATTGGCAGGTGTCCGGATACTTTCGGTCAGTCGTACCTTCAATGAGGATGCAGATAGTGTAGTGGCGGACCGCTTGGAATTCCGCTGCACGTGAGTAGTTATGTCCGCTGGCCCGCTAGCCGCTTCTTGAGCCGGAGGCGTGGGAGAGGTGAGCCAGCCAGTACAGCAGAGCGCGCCTTCTCGGAATGGGAGCGCTGGCGCTACGCTACGCGCCTTATCACCGCTGCCCGCCGCTGCTTAATCCGCAACTCGGCGCTTCTGCTCTCCCATCCTCTGCAAGTCACTGCCCCCAGCCAAACAAAGCCTGCGACAAGCGGCAAGCGGCTTACTCCCCTCCGCCGACAGGCCCACGTTAATTGGCGATCCCGAACAGCGCCAGCGGCGGTGCTGATAATGCGATCTCACCTGCTGTCGCGGCTCACGAAGTATCGGCGCTGTTCTCTTAATTAGGACGGCTATTTTTAAATTTTTATTTTTAACCTCCTGTTGCTCTTATTCGTGAACGTAAAAGCCCCGTGCTACTGCGCAACTGCCCCATCAAAACCATCTGCCAATGCCAGGTTCACGTTACTACCAGTTCAGCTACAGCCAAGGTAACATTGCCGTCTTCATTGATTCTGCTGCCAAGTGATAGTTGCGAAGCGTCATTCGTTTTCTACTGGCAAAAGCAAATAGTGCAGCCGAAATTCATGGCAATGATTTCGTGTAGCATTGTTGGCCGTTAGACCCCAACTGGGGTCTTGTTTGGTCTGCCTGGTGCAAGTCTTTATGTAACGATTTGCGAGTCGATGATGACGACGACGACGACGACGACGACGACGACGACGACACAACACCCAGCCCCCGAGTGGAGAAAATCTCCAATCCGACCGGGAATCAAACGCGGGTCTCCTAAGTGGGAAGCTACCTCGTTGTCCACTGGACTACGGAGGTGGACATGGCAAAATAAGTCCTGTTTATTGGTGCACCCCCTGATAACTGCGGAACAAAAAGAGAGATCTACGGGCATGAACGTGCGGCAAAAGCTTATGAAACTTAAGTACTACAACGCATTCTAAAACGTAAATAATTATTATGTTCAACATAAACGTATGTTTCTAAAGGGACACCCCACATTTTTATGCAATCAATAGCTTGAAAAATCGAAAAAAGAATAGCGTTGGCAGTATCGCAATACATCACTTACACCCAGAGAATCGGGGCGTAATAGCCGTGCGCACTAAGGTACCTTGCTGCTGTGCGCACGGCCGATCGCCGTCGGAGGTTAGAGTCCTCTTTCGGACAATGGTGTGTGTGTGTGTGTGTGTGTGTGTGTGTGTGTGTGTGTGTGTTCTTAGGATAAGTTAAAGTAGTTTAGGGGCCGATGACCACTGTAGTTACGTTCCATAACTTTACAAACAATTGAACAGCCCGAGAAACTGTGAAGCGTAGTTTACGCTTGAAATAAACACAAACGCTCAACTAGCGCATACATCGAAACTCGTACGTGAATCTCAAGCTTCCCGATATCTACGCGCTCAATTTGTTTCAAGGTTAAATTAGCAATTTCTCGGGATGTAATTGACGTATTGCGATGCTACTAACGCCATTTTCATGCTATTGATTGAATAAAAATATGGACCTCCCTTTAAAAACATAAGTTTATTTTTAAAACATTGTTTACGTTTAGTAGTTACTTTCATAAGCCCCTGCCTTAGTTTCGCCCGTGAAAGTCGTTTGTCAACGTGTTATTGTTTCGGAGATATTTGGGATGAAGTGCTACATCTATACATAAGTGGTGTGCGTGAATGGTGTACGAAATTTCAACGGATATTCATCGCGAAGGTGGAGAAGGACGCAAGTCTGTCCTAATGACTAAAACATTGTTCAGCAAGTGAGTTGGTGAAGTGCGTTGATAAAGTGGGTCGAGAAGAGCAGAGGTATACCGTCAGGGAGTTGTTGGTAATTTTCCCGACGTATCAAAGGCAGCGCTTTACAACTTTACAACGTTGTTACAGAACAACTGGACTATTGAAAACTTTGTACATGCTGGGTTCCCAAAAAGCTGCCTAAGAAGCACAGAGCGTTCTACTAGCCTTGTCGTTTCTAACGCGTTACGCGGATAAAGATTTTTTGACCTCCGTTGTGACAGCGACTGAAACTTGGCTTTTTTTTTTGACAATCCAGAATCCAAACAACAATCTAAACAATAGATGCAGAATCAATCCCCGCACAAGCACAAAAAGTTAAAATACACGATCAGCAATATAACATGGCTAATGTTTCTTGAGATCTGAAAGGTGTGCTACTTGTAGAGTGTTTGGAGATAAGGTCTAGCATCACTACAAATACGTACTGCCACACACAACTGCGCCTACAGAGGGTCACACAAAAGAAGGGGTTTGCTGTCATCCTGAATTGATCTGCGAAACCGCACACTGCTGCGGTAACCAGGAAGTTACTTAATCAGTTCCACTGAGAACGATCATCTCACATGCAACCCTGATCTAGCCGCTAGTGACTTTCATATGTTTCGCTTGCTGAAAGAAGGTCTGGGAGAACTTTAGCACCAATGGAAAACTTCAAAGTAAACCACATACTGAGGGAAAAGCGTTCATGAAGAAGGTATTCGAAACCTCATTTTCGATAAGACAAATCCATTAGTCTTCATGGTGATTATGTGGAGAAATAACTGTAATTGCGTTTGACTTCTGGTAATAGATTGATTTTGTGATTCATTGTTGTCTTTGTTATGCTCCATCGGTAGTTGAAAAACAGCCGTAATAGTATTACTGCTCTTACCCGAACGTTATTAATATTCCCTTGTCTATAGCTAATCATATCGCGGAATATGTTTTATTACACCCACTATACCGAGCGACATGGCGCAGTGGTAACACTTTGGACTCGCATTCGGGAGGACGGTGGTTGAAATCCACCTCTGGTCATCCAGATTTAGATTTTCCGTGATTTCCCTAAATCGCTTCAGGCAAATGCCGGGATAGTTCCTTTGAAAGGCACGGCCGATTTCATTCCCCATCCTTCCCCAAAACTCCGAGCGTAAGCTCCGTCTCTAATGACCACGCTGTCGATGGGACGTTAAGCCCTAAGCTTCCTTCCTAGACCCACTATATTACTCTAAATGTGCCTCGAAATCATTTTTTATTACTCGCCTAGAATTGGTTGCTTCTACGAAGCACTTTGTTAGCTCTCATTTTTTGTTTTATAGCTGCATTGGTAGTGTTAAAAGCAGAAACTGCACTTGAAAAATGTGCGGTTTCTACTTTGATTCATTTTTTGTACATCTAGAGGTACATAGCAAAGAGTCTCGATGCTTGAAATTCCATACACAAATTTCTATAATGCCATCCCAGTTTTCGAAACTATGTTAAATTCGTAATTTTTCGGCCCTGCAACGAAGTAAATGTCTTTCAGCGACTTAATGCAAGTATTACCAGGTTTGCTGCTTTCTTTATTTTCAATTCTGATCTCATTTCGGCTATATAGCCACCAATGACAATCTGATGATCGCTGTATGTCCGAAATGAGCTCACAGTTAAAAAAGAATGGGGGGACACACAGGAAGCCAGGAAGCAGCAGACTTGTTTATACTTGAACGATGTTAAATTCATTGCGTTTATTGTGTACTTCGTGATCCGCGGGAAAATCTCTCTTCAAAACTGACACAATAGTTGAAAAATCAGTAATTCGGAAGTATCGTCATTGCTACGCTAACCCTTCATATAAACGCGCAATAGCAACGAACCTTTCTTTAAATACGTTGCTGGAAATTTCAAAATTTGGCCGACGGATTCCCCACAGTTGCGTCACTATTATGTAAGTCAGTACGTCCAGGTATATCACTTGTACTCCTGCAATAGATAAGACAACCGCGTTCCTATAAGAGATGGTCATTAAATGTCTTCCAGCCTCCAAATGCAATAACAAAGGACGTCCGTTTATATAAAGACTATAGCATAATTAACTTCACATTTAGTTACACACACACACACACACACACACACACACACACACACACAGAGAGAGAGAGAGAGAGAGAGAGAGAGAGAGAGAGAGAGAGAGAGAGAGAGAGAGAGAGAGAGAGAGAATATAAATACTACCTCTTAGTTAGCCTTAGAAACGAAATTGAAATACGTCTGTCAGTGAATTTAGCAATACATGAAATGAAGTTTGAGGAGAATCTCGCCAGTATAAAGACATTCGAAAACCTGTGTACTCGACCTTCTCGGTAACTAACTCCAGAAATGACCCTCTGATTTTACAAAGGTAATTTCACGAGAGTTTGCTGTAAAGTGCAATTGGGTAACCTCAGGCAGAAACCCAATCCTCCAGTCGTTACTGCTCTAACAGGTTTTTTAAATCACTCATTCAGTAAACTCCAGGTCTATTATGTACCGTTGAAAATTGTATAATTTTCTGAGCCCTTGAGTACCAGGTGCTTGGGCTTAATAACCCAAGTCTTCAGAGAAGACGGAGTATGTTCCTTCAACTCTGATCTTTTACGGGACAAAAGTTTATATTTTCCTTGGAAGAAAACACAGAACAACGCTGAAGAGCAAAAAGTAAAAAATAAAATACAAAAAATTAACATTTAATTTCTGATTTCTGTTTTCTTCCCCATTGTTGTCTTAGTTCACGTTTGATAATGCCCTGTACTTACAAGTAACAGCTCGTTCAAAGTCTTTGTATATCAACAAAACTGGAGCTTGTAGCCTTGAGATTTCACTATTATTACCGTTACACCTCAGAGTCGCAATTTTTTTATTTAAATAACTGTCATAAAATTGTTTGTTCCACAATAACATTTTTGTTGTAAACTGGCTTTATGCTTCTTACGCCACCTTCAGAAAAAACTGCACATTATTCAGATCACACCAGCTACTGTATTTAGAGTACAAAGATTTTACAAAGTTGTGTGTCCACTCATAAACTATGTAACCTTTTAAGTATTTTAGAAGAAACAGAGACGTCAACAAATTAAAGCAAAACGGTAACTAAGAAATGCGTAGATTAAATTTCAATAAATAAGCTGAAACATATGGCCAGTGAGTATACCAGTAAGTACAATTATATATGGACCGTGTTATGCATAACAAGACCAAGCGCCGTTACTTTATATTTCTGATGTGAGCGCAATTAGTGCTGTTTAGTAGTTATTTACAGTGAGATTTCACTACTAACTGAAAGTACACTAACCCTTCTTTGGTACAAAAAGTCGATAAACGTTCATAAATAAATATATTTTAAGAACATGTAAAATTTAGGCTCCATTATGTTAGTTATGACATATGGCGCTTGGACTAGTGATGCATAACACCGTCCATATTAAATTAACTTATATAAGAGCAAAAGTAGGACGGGGAACAGGTGTGGAAGATATAAAAATTGAAATGTGAGTGGTGGATAATTACATATGTTTGGGGAAATATTGATTTATTTCTTATTTGCTGTTTCTGCATTTCTCCTGACAGTAGAATACTTATGGCTTCGTTTATTTAATTATTAATTCCAGTCTTGCAAAAATCAAATAAAATTCGCGTGTAACTTAAGAAATCATGGAGTGGAATTTAACGATCGCCTAGTTTTGTAGGTTCATCTGTAATTGTTATACGAGTAATTATCTAATACATTTAGTATGTGCAGTCTTCAGCATAACAGACATAAACCGGATCAATATTCCGTAATATAGTCGTTGATCGAAAGTCGTTGAAGGCCCTAGTTCTACCACAATGCATTACCAGGCCGTAGTTTTTATATATTTTGTACGTCGTTCATCTTGCTCCGACGTCGGCAGCTTATTGCCCTACCTTTGAAGTGTCTCTCCGCTTTTAAGATTCCGGTCTGGTAGGTGTCTTGGCTTTTAGGACCTAGGGCTGGCAGGTAGTCTATAACATTAAAGGTGAATGACGCTCGCGGAGTATTCTCCAGATAAAAAATGGCAGCGGATAAGCGCCAGCCCTGTGGGAGAGCCACCACCTGCATGGGCAGACTGCGGGGCGTCGGCACTTGGCACGCGTGCACTCGCCTATCTAATCGGCCCGCCCATTGTTCGGCACACTTTCGCCGAGCTTTATCGTCGCGAAAGCTCCCGGTACCGTTAACCGGGGGCCTTCCTGTACCTAATGACGGTGCGCTACTGTGTAGGAAGGTCTTTCTCCGCGGATCCATTACATTAGCATACTCGTGTCGTGCGTGGCCGGTGGATGCTGCTGGCGTGCTCGTCAGCAAGCCGTTCCTGTCAATAACGTCTCTAAATACTCAACAGGCGGTTGTAGTTAAAATATTTGAGGCGTTTATGGGGAGTTATCTGCTTGTACTTGACTGGTGAGCTGCTGCGTCGATGCCAAGTCAGAATTAAGGCCTGGAATGCACTTGGTAGCCAGCTGACGGCCAGTCATGACCAATCGACCTCTCATCTCAATAGAAAGGCAAAGCCACGAAACAGATATTGATACATCGTCTACTTCTGCAGCGTCACACAAACGGTTTCTTCGAAATTATATAAGAATATAAATGGAATGATTAACCGTAAGAGGTTTTCGGTCTTGTGTTGGCTGCAAAAAATGTTCAAATGTTTGTAGAACTTATGGGACTTAACTACGGGGTCATCAGTCCCTAAGCTTACAAACTACTTATGAACTAACTAAGACTAAGGACGGCACAAATATCCATGCCCGAGGGGGGATTCGAACCCCCGACCGTAGTGGCCGTGCAGACCGTGACTGAAGCGCCTCAGTCCCCTCGGCCACCGCGGCCGGCTGTTGGCTGCAATTAAGACAATTATTTTACACCAGACTCATTCCGCTTTTTATTTTAAAAGCATCTTCTGTGGTTCTGTAAATGATACATAGGTTTGTACTACTCCTGTCGTACGAATAGCTTAAAAACATTTGCACCTTTTGTGCAAGTTACACGTAATTGATCTAGAGTCTTCGGGCTGTGTTTTTTGCCTCTTTCTTACAGCCCACTTCTATTTTTCCGTGTTGTTGATTGGAGTTGGTCGGTTTGTGAAGTGTGTTTTGATAGTATACGGCAATTTGTGCCTATTTTGTCCAGTTTTTTCCGTTTCTTATGCGAAGTGTAAGCAAATGGAACGGAAAAACGATATAAAATAGGCGAAATTTTCCGTATACACTCAAAAAACGCACACTATAGACCGACGAACACCAACCAACAACACGGAAAAACAGCAGTGGGACGTAAGGAAGAGGGAATATATTATACATCAATTAAAACATAAAGTGGATAAAAAGTTTAACTATTTTTAATCTATAATGTACGAAACGAATTGTACAAACCTATGTATAACTCACAGAACATGATTTTAAAATAAAAAGTCGAAAGTGTGTGGTTTAAAAGAAATTGTCCTACTTAATTGCAACCAGCATAAGACGGTAAACCTCTTACACTTAATTGTAACAGCTGCCGCTGAAGTTGCCCATACAGCCAAACAAAAAATATTCAAATTTTTGTAAATGTATGGGACTTAACTACTCTGCTCATCAATCCATAGGTTTACAAACTACTTAAACTAACATTTTCTAAGGGCAACAAATACACCTAGGACGAAGGGAGGACTCGAACCTCCGACGGCGAGCAGCTGCGCGCTCTGCAGCTAGGTGCCTTAGAACGCACAGCCACTGCACCGCAGCACACAAACCACCACCATAACCTTTTGCAAAACATGAGAGCTCCCATTATGGGCACTCGTACTTACATGCAAATTTGCGTAATTGCAGATGAAAAGTTGTTGGTTACTTTCAATTCAGTCCTAGAACAAATATGTTTGTTCATATACAATGCTACTTCAAATAATTTGTCACGGGAATCAAGCCACCGGTCGCAGTGGCCAAGCGGTCTGCGGCGCCTCAGTCACAGTCTGCACGGCCGCTACGGTTGGGGGTTCGAATCCCCTCTCGGGCATGGATATTTGGGTAGTCTTTAGTATTAGCTAGTTCATAAGTAGTTTGTAAGTTCAGGTACTGATGACCCCGCACTTAAGTCCCCTAAGCTTAACAAACATTTGAATATTTTGGAAAAAAGCCACAATCCACTTACAAGGGAAAAAAAATTCTTGCAATATACGGCAGCAAATAACACCACCAAATAATAATGGTCACAAAGATTAGAAAATGTACTATTAAAAAAAATCAATTCAATGCCAGGATTGCGGAGAAAAAGATATTTGGGTCGACTTCGTTTTCTCCCCTGGCCCTTTGATTGTAAAGTTGCTAAAGTCACCAAACGGGTCTGATTGTTTTCAAACACTCTCTTCACACACATTTGCGAGTTCCTCATACCTTTTTTTCTACGTCTTGCTCGCTGTAGTCTTCACAAGACAGATTCCAGATTACTCTTTGTCCTTCAGTTTTACGAAATTCCTTATCTAAAGTAATCGCAAATTTTGTTTCGAGATGCAGACAAGGTCTGGCTGTTTCGTCAAGTACGTGGATACTGAAGGAAGCCACACACTTTCTCTGCAGAACACGATTTTAAATGGCTGTCATGCAGTCGGCCTTGTTCTTGCAGCACCATGTCTGTAGGTGGTGATGGTTCTGGTGGTTGCCGCGGCCACACCATCGTAGCTACCCCGTGCGCGGCCTGCAGTCAAGTTTACGAGGTGTCCAGGTGCCCGTACTGCCGCAACCTGTGAAAGCTTTCGTATCGCGCAAATGATCTCTAGGTGTTCCTTAACACGTTGGCTGTCGCGATGACGTCAGAGGCGCGCCAGAGCCGCCTGCTGTGGCCGCCGGCGGACACGGCAGCCAACGTGTTGCGAGAATCGTAGCTGGTGATGAGACGTGGCGGGTCTACGGTTATGGCGTTCAGACCAGGGGCGGGGACTTTTATCAAAGACCAAAACAGATTCGTCAGATCACGTCACATCTCAAAACAATAGTTTTCTTTCACCTTGAAGGAATAGTTTGTTACGAATTCGTGCTACACGGCCAAACTGGTAATCAGTGATATTATCGGAACGTGTTGTGACGCCTGCAAGAAAACGTGAGAAGGAAATTGCCTCAAATACGGCCAGACAATTAATGGCTTTTGAATCACTTGTTTCACTGTCACAAACGAAGATGTTGAGAAACGCTTAACCTGTTTATTATTTATGTTAAGTTGATTATTCGTCTCTTAAAGCCTTCAAATACAAGAAGAATTAAAATACACGTGATATAAACTGTTATCGGTAGCACTTAACAGATCACAATCAAGACTTTTGTTTCTTATTTGGAGAGTTCAGATATGACGGTTAGGGAAACAGTTGTTCCATTTTAGCCATCAGGTCGGCACTCCTGCAACATCTATAGAAGAACAAAAAGTGTCAATTTTCAGAAATATTAACGAAACTTATACATATACGTTAAAATGGATGTATGTAATCTTATGTATTCCACTTCGCCGCGGTGGAGTAGTCAAGCGGTCAAAGGCGCCTTGCTGCGGTGCGCGCGGTTGCTCGCCGTCGGAGGTTCGAGTCCTCTCTGCGGCATGGGTGTGCGTGTTTGTCCTTAGGTTAGTTTACCTAGGTTTAAGTAGTTTTTAAGCTACGGACTGACGACCACGCAGTTTGGTCCGATAGATTAGCAAACAAAACACTATTCCACTTCCCTTCCTAAACTTTTGCAACGATTTCAAGCAGACTTTGTACACATTTTCCTTACTGTTCGGCAACAATCGCTGTGGTGGTAAGAACCATCTAACAAGAGGTGAAAAGAAAAAGGTAGCCGTGGACGCGTGAGCAGCCGAACTTGATTTAATCAACTAATAAACCTTACACACAATTTCAATTCTTTCGGAAATATTTTCTAGCTTATAACATCTGTAATGAGAGAGATTTATAGTTACTACTTTTCAGCTGTCCAAGCAAAAACTGCATTTAGCATGAAGTTACAATTCATTACTTCTACATTAATAACAGTATTCGCCAGAGATTTCACAAACAATAAGCATATAATACAATGAATCTACCTTCAAAATTGTATCGTAGAACGACACACGGTTCATGGAATATGACGTCACAAACAATGAGATGGATGTAAAACCGCTGTGACGTATAAGGTAAATTACTACGTCTTCAGAGCTTACACTATTCGCGACACATTTCGCTGACAGTTTCCTAGTATTCCCTTAAACAGGTATGTAAAGTATGTCATAAATGATTCGTTTTACAGGAGATACGTCGTCATCAGGATTGTTCTGCTTGGAAAGGAAAGTACAGACCGGAATTCACTACAGAGTCAGGTGACACGGACAGGAGGAAAAAGCGGCGGATGGAGTGGGTTGTGACTAACACAAGAATGGAATACATACGAACCTGGCAACGTCACTCGTGCTAGTATTTATATAAATTACGCCTTAGCACATATCACTCGGTTAAGATATGTGCGCACGATGCAGTTTCTTGATAAGGATTTCCGCCTCGTCATGGCTTTAAATTACGCTGGTATATTACATCGCTGTAAGAGGGGATGAAATTGATGTGCACTTCAATTAAACTTACGTTGTTCACTACTCGATATCTGCCTTATTAATTTGTATAAAAATCTGCTGTCTCTAAATGTCACATTTCCATGTTGTAACATACAATATTAAAACACTTAACGTGCCATAGACATGTGAAAAAAGTTTCACTAAATTATAAGAAATTTGCGTAAATAGTGTTAAAGCTTCGGAACTGGATACAGATCTAACAAGGAAACCACATATATATCGGACTTCAGAATTTCTAATTATGGTTCGTGAAGTTCAGAACTTAAATAATCAGCCGAAGCCATTCGACACAACTCTCAAAAATTCTTGAAAAAATCGATTTTGAAGTTTTAGAAATTCGTGTAATTACCAACAATTAAAACAGAAGTACCATCTGTCGGTGTAGCTCAGGTGGCAGCGTTCCGGCATCACAAACATAGTCGATGGTTCGATTCCCACTGCGACAGATTATTTTTTCTCGTTTTCGAATTCAGTTACATAAAACATTTTGGGGTCTCTAATTCCACGTGTTGTCAGTTTTTGTTTATGTATATGTAAACGTGCTGAACCTTGTCACCTAAAACGATGTTCAGTAGGTTAGCTGCATGGAAGCCTTTGTGGGTATGGAGACGACTTTACAAAAACAGCGTCGTAGCTCTTCCGTCAGTGGACAATGAAAGACTACCGTCGTCAACTAATAGCGAAGCCAATACTGTAAAAAATGTAACTTATGTTTTTTAAATTGTTAACAAAATTTTATAAAATACAGGAAATTACGAATATACAAGAATACGTGAATTTTTCGTAAAATTACCATTAGATATTAAAATTGTTAAAGTATTCGAACACAACAAAAAATATAGAAAATCGGCTATGGCACAATACGAACCACCGACCCTATGGTTGTAAGGTCACACCAACAGATGCTACAATAGATGTAATTATTGGTACCTACGTGTACTAGCAAAAACTTCCCAAGTCGATTTTCTCAATTACACACACACACACATACACGTGATCAAAAATCCAGTATCAATTTGGAAACTTAATAAATCACGGAATAATGTATTTAGAGAGGTAAAAGTTCACACATGCTTGGAATGCCATGGGGTTTTATTAGAACCAAAAAACGTTCAAAAATGTGCGACAGATGCCGCTTCATCTGATCAGAAGAGCAATAATTAGCATAACAAATTAAGGCAAAGCAATGATGATAATCTTTACAGGAAATGCTCAATATGTTCACCATCATTCCTCAACAATAGCTGCAGTCGAGGAATAATGTTGTGAACAGCACTGTAAAGCATGTCCGGAGTTATGGTGAGGCATTGGCGTAGGATGTTGTCTTTTATTTTCCCTAGAGATGTCGGTCGATCACGATACACTTGCGAATTCAGGTAACCCCAAAGCCAATAATCGCACGGATTGAGGTCTGGGGACCTGGGAGGCCAAGCATGACGAAAGTGGCGGCTGAGCACACAATCACCACCAAACGACGCGCGCAAGAGATCTTCCACGCGTCTAGCAATATGGGGTGGAGCGCCAACCTGCATAAAAATCATACGTTCCAGCAGGTGTTTATCAGCCAGGCTGGGGATGATGCGATTCTGTAACATATTGGCATACCTCTTACCTGTCATGGTAGGAGTTACAAAATCAGAATCACGCAGTTCCTCGAAGAGAAAAGGCCCGATAATGGTAGATGTTTGGTTCCAAGAAAACCCCAAGTCATTCGAAGCATGTGTGTCAATTTTTACCCCTCTATCTACATGATTCCGTGATTTATTATGTTTTCAAATCTACACTGACATTTTGGTCAGCCGGTATAGGCTACATATATATACAGGGTGTTTGATTAAGTGTGTTTGCCTCTGTAACTTATAAAATAATAGGTGACGGGAAATTTTAATGCGGTAGGTCAACACAAGGAATGTTACACTTTCTGTGGAGCTATGAACATAGTTTATTGTATCATTTTCCACAGAGTTACAGCACAAAGATATAATTTTTTAAATGAAAGAATAGTTTTTTTCTATCGTGTATTGGGTTCGTTTAAACCAGCTGCGTCCAAATCAATTTAAACTACATTCCTATCACTGTTAGTTTGGGAGCTACAAGCCTTCAAAGTTTAGGGGGCGGAGGCTGCGATAGCGTAGCTAACTGCCCGAGAAGCTATCCCCTGGGGCACGGCCCACTGTCTCATGACCACCAGCCAGTTAGCTACGCTGTCGTAGTCTCCGCCCCCCTAAACTTTGAAGGCTTGTAGCTCCCAAACTAACAGTGATAGGAATGTAGTTTAAATTGATTTGGACGCCGCTGGTTTCATCGAATCCAATGCACGAAAGAAAAAACTATTGTTCCATTAAAAAAATTATATCTTTGTGGTGTAACTCTTTGGAATATGATTTAATAAACTATGTTCATAGCTCCGCAGAAAGTGTAACATTTCTTATGTTGACCTACTGCATTAAAATTTCCCGTCACCTATTATTTTATAAGTTACAGAGGCAAACACACTTAGTGAAACACCCTGTATATATTCTAAAATCCGAAAACCATGTGGTCTCCTTGTAAGTGTTAGTGTGACAACGTTTGGTGAGATTGTTGTTTCGGAGCCTAATCGGTGATTGTTTTTATTTATCAGTCTGGGAGGGGGAGGGAGGGAAGAGTTCTAGGTGGTAATTGCAAACAACTCACCGTTACGACTGCTGGACCGTAGGTAGAACACACTGCTAGTCACGACTTAAACATCGATCGGCCGGGTGCTTCGCCGGCGGGCTAGAATTTCCCTTGCTCGGTAGTAATTACATAAGCAAGAGCCTGCGGTGGGAAAGATGCGCGCGCGTGTGTTACGTGAGTGCTGCGGAGGTACAGCTTGTAGCGCGCGGCCGTGACTGGGCTTTACACGGCGGCGGTCACCGGATAGCCGCGGCTGCCGTGTCCCACACGTGCCGCCGAGGCCATGACGACGCGAAGCCATTAACACCGTGCCCACCTCAACACTTTTGGATAGTAGACTAAATGAACCGCATGTATAGTTGCAAGAAATAATCGACAATATGAAACCCCCCATCTAAAGCCCTTTTTAAACGATGAACGAAAGTGAAAAAGATAGATAATAGTCTACTGAAGCGCTCCTAGCGTAATAGTCCTGAACTACAAACTCATGCAAGATCTTGTGGCAGCATGTTTAGATGATAAACGTAAGCAGACAACAATACCCAATGTTGGAAGTGAGTTTATGTTGGAAGTGAGTTTATGTTGGAAGTGAGTTTATGTTGGAAGTGAGTTTATGTTGGAAGTGAGTTTATGTTGGAAGTGAGTTTATGTTGGAAGTGAGTTTATGTTGGAAGTGAGTTTATGTTGGAAGTGAGTTTATGTTGGAAGTGAGTTTATGTTGGAAGTGAGTTTATGTTGGAAGTGAGTTTATGTTGGAAGTGAGTTTATGTTGGAAGTGAGTTTATGTTGGAAGTGAGTTTATGTTGGAAGTGAGTTTATGTTGGAAGTGAGTTTATGTTGGAAGTGAGTTTATGTTGGAAGTGAGTTTATGTTGGAAGTGAGTTTATGTTGGAAGTGAGTTTATGTTGGAAGTGAGTTTATGTTGGAAGTGAGTTTATGTTGGAAGTGAGTTTATGTTGGAAGTGAGTTTATGTTGGAAGTGAGTTTATGTTGGAAGTGAGTTTATGTTGGAAGTGAGTTTATGTTGGAAGTGAGTTTATGTTGGAAGTGAGTTTATGTTGGAAGTGAGTTTATGTTGGAAGTGAGTTTATGTTGGAAGTGAGTTTATGTTGGAAGTGAGTTTATGTTGGAAGTGAGTTTATGTTGGAAGTGAGTTTATGTTGGAAGTGAGTTTATGTTGGAAGTGAGTTTATGTTGGAAGTGAGTTTATGTTGGAAGTGAGTTTATGTTGGAAGTGAGTTTATGTTGGAAGTGAGTTTATGTTGGAAGTGAGTTTATGTTGGAAGTGAGTTTATGTTGGAAGTGAGATTATGTTGGAAGTGAGATTATGTTGGAAGTGAGATTATGTTGGAAGTGAGATTATGTTGGAAGTGAGATTATGTTGGAAGTGAGATTATGTTGGAAGTGAGATTATGTTGGAAGTGAGATTATGTTGGAAGTGAGTTTATGTTGGAAGTGAGTTTATGTTGGAAGTGAGTTTATGTTGGAAGTGAGTTTATGTTGGAAGTGAGTTTATGTTGGAAGTGAGTTTATGTTGGAAGTGAGTTTATGTTGGAAGTGAGTTTAATACTGGAATTAAGGAAACAACGCTAAATGTTATTGACGGCCAGAGAAAACCTTGCAATGTATGTTTTTGGTCAACTTAGTATGGTAAAGTTCTGGGAAGTGCAACATTTCAAAACATTGACATCTTTTTTCAAGCGGAAAAAAACTAACTTATGAACACATCAAACAATATTTATAAGCGCATAAATAGACCTTATTTACTTTATCTACTACCATTTGCCCACTGACATTGTTAATAACGTCATGCAGAACTAAATTTTTGTCAAAATTACTAAAAATTTCCGGGCTGTTATGCCGTGGTCTAGTGGATTTATTATTAAAACCCAACGTTTCGTCCTCGACTGCGGAGGACATTCTCAAGGGGGATCGTGGCACTTTCGGATGTCCGATTCACACACTCAGTAGCAAGCCAGGGTGTGAATCGGACATCCAAAAGTGCCACGATCCCCCTTGAGAATGTCCTCCGCAGTCGGGGACGAAACGTTGGGTTTTAATAATCCACTAGACCACGGCATGACAGCCCGGAAATTTTTAGTAATTTTGACCATTCCGACCGTGAAAGTTTACATTTTACAATAAATTTTTGTCCTTCATTTGGACTTATTTTTTTTTCATTTAAACAACCATTTAATGAAAATTGCATCATCAAATTAAAATCTTATTCAAATAAACAATTGGCTCCAGTCTTTTCTGTTACAATATTGCAAAACATAAACCATTTTTCGGTGTCACATATACGACCTCGCTTTTCGGTGGACAGCAATTGAGATAAATTTTGAAGTCGTCATGAAACATTTGCAATTTACCGCTAAACCAAAGTATAATAATAAAATAAAGATTAATAACAAATTTGCGTGCAAACCATGTAATTGTCGACTACAGTATGAAAATCGCGTGACGAAAATAGGCTAACTTCCGATGTTAGCAGACGACCGTTCAAACAAAACAATCTTCTCGAGAAAGCTTAACGTGAGGTTGACGTTAGGTGACGGACAGTATGAATGCCGTCATTAGAAATACATTTTGGAGTACTTTATGATCAGAAACATCGTCATAATGCAAAATATACGTAAATACGAAGGAAAATGGACTAACTGGAGCGGTTACTGCAGCTGACAGCAACTAGCTCGCGCATGTGCAGTGAACCCACTAGTACCGAATTTAGAACTGGCCCTATTTCTTTATCGCTGTAATTATCGCACTTCGATTCTAGCGCGATCATACTAGTGCAGCCCCTCAAACGATAGACGGCTGCCATTAACGCAGCTCGTTATCAACGTATTAAAAGTCCGTTCATCGTTTAAAACGGGCTTAAGTCACTTCATCTCAAGAAGCGGTTTAGAAAGGCAGGTCGGGAACGCTGAAAAATTATTTCATGCCACGAGCGCGGCAACGTTACCGTTGTATAGCGTCAATTTCAACAGCACCAAACAAGGCGACGGAGTGATTAACATAGGCGCAAATCACCATCTATAAAAGTAAGCTGCCTTGAAAGGGAATGAATGTACGTAATCTTCAATGCTAAGTAGTATCATATCACACGACATGTGTAATACCAAGTTCGATGACATCGTGAATCGTGTTACTTTAATCATGCGCAAGTATGTCAAGATTTTTTTACTTAAAATGCTTTGAAGCTGCCTGATAAATCGAGACGCTTGTTCTTCTCTTTCACATATTTGTTTCTGGTCACGAGAGATTTGCCGTGTGGGAATGGTCGCGCGGTCTTAGGTGTGATGTCAAGAATTGCGCGATTCTTCCCTTCGGAGGTTCGAGTCCTCCGTGTGTGTGTGTGTGTGTGTGTGTGTGTGTGTGTGTGTGTGTGTGTGTGTTTTTGCAGCAATATTCTCCAACCTTTTGGCCCACTTTAGGTTACAGTAGTAACACTAAACGTGGGCTTTTGCGATCGTCTTTCGACAGCTAGAAATGTAAATGAAAATAACGGCTTAACCATTTATCTGATACGAAAATTGAATAACGTAATTTGTAAATTGTCTACAATATTGCTCTTATGTTTTTTTCATATCTCGTATCGTTTGAGAGATATTTGCAAAAATAACGGCGATTTGACACCGTCCACTGATTTTTACGAAGACGTTCGGAGATGTCACGTGACATGCCACGCCCAAAACTCTCTCTGGCATACGCCATCTTGCGTTGCGTATTTGATTGTTTTCTTACTATAACTTACACATTGTTATTTCAAAGCAACGGCGCACTGAACAATTAACAAACACGTCGTTCTTCGTACGATAATTGATAATATATTGTCTAAAAATACCTTGTTAGCATCAGTTAACAACTGCCATCAGTAGTACGAAAATAAAGGACGAACTTTAGTGGGCAGCGCGTTGGATTGTGATGCACATGGTCTGTGGTTCGGGACCCGCCACTACCAAAAATGTTTTTCTTTTCCCTAAAATAGTTACGCGTTGGGTGCATAGATATTATCACAGTATTAGAGTCTTAATCATACACTATAATTCTTTTATTCTTTACATTATTATTTTTGTACGAAATGTTTGCAAAAAATTATAAAATTACATATCTAAAGTGGGTCGTAAAACACGTCAGCGCGATTTTTTTTATCCCCAACCCCCTTCGAAGTATAAAAAATTGTGGCGACCCCCAGAATCTTAAGAGTCAGCAACTTTTCTTTCTGTTGACACTGCTAATCAAAATGTCACTTTCACTGTGGGAAGGTAGTCGCAATGAGCAGGCGTCGGGGGCGAGATAGGGTGAGAGTACGCGTGGTTTTGTTTGTCTCCATCAGATGTCCGAGTACGCCAGCAAGTAGTCTTTGTGCTTCACGAAACGGAGAAGATCCTCAAAAAATCTGCGCAGCTGTCCATCTCTAGAGCAAGTGGCTCTGGAGAAGCGAATCAGAATAGAAAAAATATAGAATTTCTGTTACATAAAGTTTGTTGTACTGACATGAACAATACATATCAATGTGTAATTTATAGCCAAGTACTGTCACATGAGTGTGACACCTCTCAAGAACACGTTCCAAGCAAGTTAATAAACCGCTATATTTCTTCCAAATGTAACTGAAAAGCATTGCCCAGCAGCAAACACGATGCCTCAGTTAGCAAAATAGTGTTATTTGTTGAGTAAAATAGCAATGGACAAAATGCTAATTAAAAATAACTTTTCTATCGTTAACTTGTTTTTCTACTTTAACTATAAGTGATTTTTAGGCACCCAGTGTCAGTAAGAAACTATTGTTAGGTAGAAGTTTGGAAAGTAGGAGGCGAGGTACTAGCAGAATTGAAGTTGTGTGGCGGGATCGTGAGTTGTGTTGGGTTTGCTGAATGGTAGAGCTATTGCCCGCGAAAGGCCAAGGTCCCAGGTTCGAGTCCCGGTTCCGGCACACAATTTTAATCTGCCAGGAAGTTTCATATTGTTAGGCAGTCACCGAAACTTAAGTTGTCAGTACTGCACAAGAAACTGTCACCGCACAATCGTTGCCACCCAGAAATTACTTTGGTCCTTGCCCCCCTCGTCACATCCAGTGAATAAGTGTACAGAAGTCAGTGTCTCGCTGCCCTTAGTTCTATCATCGTTTCACTCCTTCCCACTACAAACTTTAGCGAATTTGAAGTGTTCCACAGGTTAAAAATAAATTAGTATTCAAGTGACTTTATAGTATACTTTCAGGAAATCTTTTCAAATTAATTGATTTTTTTTTCACTTTATTGTGACATTCAACAGTTGCAGATGATCATCAGGAAACATACGTTGTCGGCCATACTGCTCTTCCTTCGTATGTCGACCGCGACCACCTAAGAAAGACTTCGCGACCCACAGGTTGAAAAACATTTCACATTTGTCATTCGTTGGACTAGAAAAGCATTTTTCATTCTAGTAGATTGGGCGAGAAACTGAACACAGGATTTGTCCATATGAGCTGCACCTTTGCATACCTATTTACCATTTTCAGCTGTGATAAGGATTGGAGAATGGATATCCTCGATATGTATTACTGTCGTACAAGGGACTAAACGTGTTATGCGCGACCATAGACGCTAACAGACCGGACAAATAGTAGGACGGTTATACACACCGCGTTGTAGCAACATTGAACCACGTGATTTTTCAGTAAACGACGGTATTTTAAACTAATAATATACGTAATGTTCAGTGTGACTCAGTTTCACAAAATAAACCAGCTGACAACCATTAGCACAGCTGTACACAACCATTGGTTAGCCTACAGTCACAGGGCGCATCAGCAGTAACGTCGGTGCCGTGCCCCGTCTACCAGCGTGTATGGTGGATGTGCGTGACCCGCCAGGCTCGGCTTGTCGTTGACGCGGGGATCGGCTCATGGCTCAGCTGTTCCGGCTGGCCGTGGTGAGTCACTGGTGCGTTGCGTCAGGGCCCTGCACTTGGCGGCATTACCGGAAACCAGGCCTGCTTTCGCAAAGCGACCGTGAGCCGCTGCGGCCGGGAAAAACGCTGCACCGTTAACGCCGAATCGGCCCTCTAAATCAGTCGTCCGACATCCACCACCTGTCAGTCGCAAAGTCGTTCGTACAGTTCGTGAGCATAAACTTGATTGTCGGCCACCAGAATAGACCTCAAACACTTATAAAGACCTTAGTGTTTCTGGTTGGCAGAGCAGCGGAAATCCTCATTGAGAGGTGTTGATGCCGCTAATCCGGGAAATTTCCCGGATAGCTTGTTAGTGTAACTGAGTAGAAAAAAAAAATAACCTTCATAATTTAGAATTTCCATGCACTTCACAATCCGTAGAGTCATTAATTTCCTCTGCAGCTCAAATACCTAATCCGTGGTGATGGATTGCTCTTTACTCTGAGCTAGCTGGTTCGTATTACGTGGCGTTAGATGAAATTAGTTTCGCCTACTACGGGAAGAGACGTTTGACTGCGAATCATCAGTTTATGCGTTTCAGACTTACCTCGCGGCGGGATCACCAGATGGAGATATCATCCCCTGTTGGTTTTATTTGAACTGTGGGGCGCAACCGAGTCTTCCTTTCGTTTTCGTGTTGTCTTACAAAACATTAAGAATATTAGCCTCTTGACCGTGTGAAATCTGACATGTTTCGGCGTGATTTTCTGCATTTGTAAGTGCGACGATTTTCGCATCTGCAGTCTACACTTTGAAACGGTTTATGTTATGAATGACTTTTCTGGAGGAGTCGGCGTAAACACATTACTTCTCGAAATAATCTTTACTTGTAGTAATACATTTCAAGATCGTGTATCAGAAAAACACCTTGTAGGGACGACTTCGTCAAGAAAGAATGCAATTCTAATCTTTTGGGTGGTACTACCGTGTGGACTTAAAAACTGTTGAATATATTTTTCGTCTCATTAACTATCACTGTTAACAAGCTATCTTAATTTTTTTAATCATTCAAATATGAAGAGCAAGATTGCGGCTGATATAAATTTCGCACGGCTTCCCAAATGTTGGCGAGCTCAGTTCGTCGAGTAGCAGTTTCAGAAGTATTCCTACTGGACAACAATTAATGGTACGGTGACATCATCAACACAGTTCGTTTCTTTATTCGTTCGTTTGTTTCTTTATTCGTTCGTTTGTTTATTCGTTCGTTCGTTTGTTTATTCGTTCGTTCGTTTGTTTATTCGTTCGTTCGTTTGTTTATTCGTTCGTTCGTTTGTTTATTCGTTCGTTCGTTTGTTTATTCGTTCGTTCGTTTGTTTATTCGTTCGTTCGTTTGTTTATTCGTTCGTTCGTTTGTTTATTCGTTCGTTCGTTTGTTTATTCGTCGTTCGTTCGTTTGTTTATTCGTCGTTCGTTCGTTTGTTTATTCGTCGTTCGTTCGTTTGTTTATTCGTCGTTCGTTCGTTTGTTTATTCGTCGTTCGTTCGTTTGTTTATTCGTCGTTCGTTCGTTTGTTTATTCGTCGTTCGTTCGTTTGTTTATTCGTCGTTCGTTCGTTTGTTTATTCGTCGTTCGTTTGTTTGTTTATTCGTCGTTCGTTTGTTTGTTTATTCGTTCGTTCGTTTGTTTGTTTATTCGTTCGTTCGTTTGTTTGTTTATTCGTTCGTTCGTTTGTTTGTTTATTCGTTCGTTCGTTTGTTTATTCGTTCGTTCGTTTGTTTGTTTATTCGTTCGTTTGTTTGTTTATTCGTTCGTTCGTTCGTTTGTTTGTTTATTCGTTCGTTCGTTTGTTTGTTTGTTTATTCGTTCGTTCGTTTGTTTGTTTGTTTATTCGTTCGTTCGTTTGTTTGTTTGTTTATTCGTTCGTTCGTTTGTTTGTTTGTTTATTCGTTCGTTCGTTTGTTTGTTTGTTTATTCGTTCGTTCGTTTGTTTGTTTGTTTATTCGTTCGTTCGTTCGTTTGTTTGTTTGTTTATTCGTTCGTTCGTTCGTTTGTTTGTTTGTTTATTCGTTCGTTCGTTCGTTTGTTTGTTTGTTTGTTTATTCGTTCGTTCGTTTGTTTGTTTGTTTGTTTATTCGTTCGTTCGTTTGTTTGTTTGTTTGTTTATTCGTTCGTTCGTTTGTTTGTTTGTTTGTTTATTCGTTCGTTCGTTTGTTTGTTTGTTTGTTTATTCGTTCGTTCGTTTGTTTGTTTGTTTGTTTATTCGTTCGTTCGTTTGTTTGTTTGTTTGTTTATTCGTTCGTTCGTTTGTTTGTTTGTTTGTTTATTCGTTCGTTCGTTCGTTCGTTCGTTTGTCTGTTGGTTTTTGTCTATTCATTCGTTCGTACATGGAGTCACTTAAATCCCATAGTATATAAGTTTCAGGGATACGTAAAGACAAAGTTACACATTAACAGAATATTATACAGTGTACTTCTATAATCTCCTCCACTCGCTCGATCATGTCGCCAGACCGTCTGGTGTGAGCCCGAGATTGCTTTCGTGTGTAGTCCAACGAATGCACACTTGATACGTCCACGACACCATCACCAGATGTCTCACTCAACTTGGAATGAATTAAGTCGGTGACATATCACGGAAATGAAGAAAACGAATGATTACTCGATGGTCTTGTACTGATAACGTCGCCATTTTAAGTATCTATAACGGTCCTAACTCTTCGCTGCTACTGGAGTTTTGTACGCCTCATTCGCAGTGAATGCGTGCTTATTAAAAAAGAAAGAAACAACCAACCTTTTTCCCATTCGTAGCCAGCCCCGAGGTAAAATACCGGAAGTGTTGTAACTTGAATGCTCCTCGTATCCCTCTGGAAATGGAATCTGTAAGACACTGTTTAAGCCACAGTGTTTTGTTTGAACACGTTGGACATGACTCTCCTACGGCTTCCCGGTGGCGTCGGTTTGGCTTCGGATGGATGTTGGGGAGTCTGCATCAACAAGTCCCTGGAGTGTCCGGCATCCCCTGCCCTGGCCTTGCCCCTGTGCACGGATCGCGTGCAGACGACGTGTCTCGGCAGAGCTGTGTTGCGCATCTGCGCGCAGCCTCACTCGCTGAATGAAGTAGCCAGCCAGCTGTGCGCACGCCGTGTTTTATTCAGGGGCGCGCGTCTGCATTATGGAGGCAGCCGCCGACGCGCCGCGCCGCCTCCAATATTCACACGCCATGCCACGTGGCCGGCCTCCAGTCCCTGTTACCGTGTCCCATCACCTGTACCTGATTCCTCTCTGCCGTCCTCCACCTGCTCCACTGCTGTTTTCACTGCCATAATTGCCACCACCAGTTCTCCGTCACCACCACACGGAATCGCTTCTGTTGTGTGTAACGTGTATTCTTTACATACCCCCTCTGTTCAAAGTCACTTTGGCTTTATTGCATTAGCACATATTTTAAACAGCTCTGGAGATCATCCCCACTGAACAAATCGAAAATATGAAGATAAAAATACACAGCCAGAAAAAATTGTACATCTGAGAAAACGATGTCAATTTTGATCCAATGACGGCAAATGTCACAGGGAAGATACTAGTTGTAGTGATTATGATTTCAACATAGTCTGCCACAAAATGGCGTTGACACACATTGAAATAAGTAGTTAACGTAATATGCAACAAACAGCTGGGGAACAATCAAGAATGGGGTGCCACAAGGTTCGGTCTTGGGTCCTTTTCTGTTCTTGATTTATGCTAATGATTTGCCATTCTATATTCAGGAAGATGTAAAGTTGGTTCTTTTTGCTAATGATACAATTATAGTTATCACACTTGGTAGATAAAAACTTACTGATAAAATTTTAAACGACGTCTTTCAGAAAATTATTAAGTGGTTCTCTGCAAATTAACTATCATTAAATTTTGATAAAACAGTGTGTAGAGTTCCATACGGTAAATGTTTCGTTCAGAAATCTGTACCTAAGGTAGAATATTTAAAATGTTTGTTTACATTGATGAGAAATTGCATTGGAAGAAACACATTGAAGATCTGCTGAAACATTTGAGTTCAGCTATTTACGCTAGCAGGGACATTGCAAAATTTGGTGATATACAAATCGGTAAATTAGCTTACTGTGCCTATTTTAAATCATTGTTTTCATATGGGTTCGTATTCTGGGTCAATGCAACGTTGAGTAAAAACGTATTCATTGCACAAAAGCGTATAATCAGAATAATTGCTGGAGCCAATACAAGATACTTGTGCACACTTAAAGAGTTGGGGATCTTCACAGTAGCTTCACAGTATATATAAATTGGCTTTATTACCAATGCGACCGAATTCAAAAGCAATAGCACTGTGCATTGCTACAACACTAGGAAAAGAATGATCTTCACTATTGGTTAGCCGCACGAGAGTAGCCGAGCGGTCTGGAGCGCCACGTTGCGGACCGCGCGGGCCTCCCGCGTTGGAGGTTCGAATCCTCCCCCGGGTATGGGTGTTTGTGCTGTCTTTAGTGTAAGTTAGTTCATAAGTAGTTCGTAAGTTCACGGACTGATGACCCCGCAGTTAAGTCCCATAAGGTTAACAAGCATTTGAACATTTGAATTGAAGGTCATATCTATTATTGGCACATAAAGGGGGTGCGTTATGCTGCCACAAAAGTCATTGGTCACTTACCAAATTGCATGAATAGTCTGACATAGCCAACTAGCATGTAAAAATATATTAAATGAATCTCTGAATGGCAAATCCTTCTACTCATTAGATGAATTTTTAGATATAAATTACAGATATTACATTATACAAAATTCACTAAAGACACATTTTATTAACATGACACGTTCAACATCATTAAGAAGTAACGTATTTGTTACGTATGGAACAAGTACCAATGTAATCCAATCATAGTTGCCGAAGTGCCATCTCTGTATTTCCTTTAATAGGTAATGTTTACATCCATAAGGCTAAGTGCGGTATCAACGTGTGAACAAAACAGGCGCCCTTCCATCAACTCACCCCTGCTTCCTACAGTCAACTGCGAATTTCAAAGGGGTTGAATTGTCGTCTTCCGAGTGGCGTAACGGCCCTTTCGGAGACTTGCCATCCGAATTAGACCTGCTGCCTCAGTTGTGCTATGGTACTGGTGGCAGTGGTCACGTGAACGTTCTCATACCCGTAGACGAGTTTATGGACGTCCGCACAGCACAGACGTCCGTCAAGTTGTTTGTATTCTCAGGGCAGCAGTGGCACATGGAACAGCTTCCACAGCACAGGTAAGAGGGTTTGTGAGCCCGCAAGTGTCAACACGAACTGTTGACAACCGGTTGCTAGCAGTGGGACCAATAGAAAGAACAGCTCTTGTCAGTCGTCCATTCACGCCTCATCATCACGCATGGCGCAACCCCACCCTAATAGTCTGGTGTGCCTTAAGGTACTACCCTCGTTATAATAATTTCGTGTGGCTTATTGGCCTGTTGCAAGTCTTTCTATTGGTCGCCACAGTCTACGGGGTGTTTCCAAAAAGTAGGATGCGAGGTACTGGCAGAAGTTGTGAGGACGGACCGTGCGTAGAGTGTGCCGGGATAGCTCAGTCGGTAGTATGCATGCCCGATAAAGGTAAAGGTCCGAGGTTCGAATCGTGGCTCCGGCTCACAGTTTAAATCTGCCAGGAAGTTTCATATCAGCGCACACTTTGCTGCAAAGTGAAAGTTTCATTCTATATCTGGTGGGACGTGATTTCCGTGTAACATCCATGTCTCAGAATCTGTCATGCTATATTTCTGTTCTTTTTTTGACTGTAGAACTTCCCGTGGAATAGTTCTTTATGTAGATATAAACTTGCGAACTTTTATAATGACGTCAAGTGACATCTATATAGACACTTATTTCGGAAGTTATAATGTCGAAATTGGAGTAAACTGTCGAAATTGGAGTAAACTGTCAACATGACAGAAGTTAAATCCATATGATGGAAGTGACTATGGAAATCGACGCGAAATATACCTGTAGATGTAATTTAGTCACAGAGCAGCGTCTGCGGTCAATCAGCATAATTTAGTAACGTCTCATTGATATATATGAGGGATATGAGTACAAAATTGTTGATCTTTGACTCTTTCATCCAGTCGGTATATCTGATTATTGCTGCATTTATCCGTTGCTGTTTAGGCAGGAGGAGAACTGTATTGGAACTGAGCTTTCGTACTTTAAAGGCTTTGTAGTTCTACCTATTACGGTGTTTAACAATCATAAAACTGATGCGGAAATGACCTTAAAGAAATTCATTGAGTCCCAGGCAGTCGGACTAGAAATTCAGTATGATTTATTACTACTACTTACTATTACCACACGGCGGTATTGAACCGCGTTGGTCGATGCGGTAACGCGATACATTATTCATGCAGAGAGAGATAGGCACTCGGCACTTTCTCTCCATCTAGTGTTCACATTGCGGTTGCCCACAGTCGCGTACCCGAGCCTGGGAGGCGTCTCCGCACACGTCAGCTGAACGGCCGACAAAGACGCCAGCCCGCGCCGTGCTTTAATAAGCGGCCGGCGCGTGCCCAGGGAACAGCTGGCCATTATGCGCGCCGTGTGTTTATTCAGACACGTTCCGTGCGCGCCGCTTCTTCCTTAATTACAGGCTCCGCCTTAAGTAACTCCTCACCTCACCTCTACCTCTCCTTCCTCGAGTTTCGTGGCGCACCTGACTCGATCGGAGATTGAGAAACAGGCACTCCCTTCTCCCTTCCTCTCCTCTCCCCTTCACACACACACACACACACACACACACACACACACACACACACACACACACACAAATCACTCTCTCTCTCTCTCTCTCTCTCTCTCTCTCTCTCTCTCTCTCTGTGTGTGTCGTGTGTGTGTGTGTGTGTGTGTGTGTGTGTGTGTGTGTGTGTGTGTGCGCGCGCGCGCGCCTGCTTATCTGTGCCTCATTGTAGAATATGGCCGTTTCAGCTGTATATTACTTATTATTTTGTCAACTAGTTTTGTGGCACTGCAGCCACATCAGGGTTTCCCTGCAAACAAAGAAAGGAGCATATAGTGCTAACAACCGTGTCTTAATGAATTTACAGTTAGACTGTAGGGGAAAATGTACACACGATTAAGTCAAGGGCCCAGAAAAAAAGTGGTACTAGTGACATTTCAGTACTTATATACCGGAAAAATGCACGTCGCGTTTACCGTGATATAAAAAAATCACAACACTGTGAAAATGAATTTCAGTGATATGTCTGCAACACATACCGATAGCCAACGGCCATACCACGTTGCATACACCGGTTCTCGTCCGATCACCGAAGTTAAGCAACGTTGGGCCCGGTTAGTACTTGGATGGGTGACCGCCTGGGAACACCGGGTGCTGTTGGCTCCCTTCTTTTCCGTGGTTCGGAACCCACGTTAAACTGTAGGTCCCCCTATAACTGGCTGGGTAAGTCAGTTTCGAAGGTCGGAGGAAGGCAACGGCATACCACCTCCAAACAGGACCATGCCTAGTAACTGTGGTGTTCAAACCAATCTTCGGATTGTTGACTGCTTTACCTTTTTACCGATTGTATGAAACATCTTTAAAGTTAACTTAATGAGTAAACCTGTAATAATTACCTACTAATACGAACATTAGCGCAAGTGAATTGCAGCTACTTGTAATGAAAATGGTAAAAGTGCACGAAATGAAAGTAAGTATCATGAGCCGATGGATGAATTTGATACTGTATGCGCTATCTCAAGCTATAGGACACACTACTCGCTGTCCGTTTCAAGCGTACTATTGTAGGAGTCATAGAGTTCATCAGTGCTCATTCCTTCCCCGGGCTAGATCCACGTCCAATTCCTCTACCTCTGCTAGCTGAAGTACCTTTCTTTGCTTTTCCATCATCTGTCAGGGATATATAAAATTTGTGGGATATCGAAGGAATGAGAGATAACGTTCCTGAAGATTATTTCCACTTTATTTCCTTTATGGGGTTCTTGATAAAGTCTATCTAATTTGATGGTAGGCGACCTTCTCTCCAGAATTTCCTGAAAATCTACCTTCAGAAATTCATAACCGTGATTGAATGTTGGCTTCACTAACGTAACTAATGGTCTCTGTTTCTCAAAGTGCATGCAGCGAATAGATGACTACTTGAATGGGTGTCCTTCTGTGTCCTTATGTATCCTCACATGTAGGTGGCTTGATATCAACAATGGCATTGATTGCGTCAGTAGAAATAAAATCACTGTTGCATTTTTGACTTCGATGAAGCTTTTGTTAGCATTAGAAATTGCGCTTGCCAATTCATCAGGTGCAAAAAACATATTCAGTTTTCTGTTTGCGTTTCTCAAAGTCCCTGTCACATTCCATATAAGTAAGGCCTGCCTCCAATATTTTTGTGATCAATCGTCTGCAGAATTCCTTCCTTGTTCTTGTTGCTGTTCTGCCCTCCACATCATTCACTATTTGCTATGAGGTATTTATCATTTGGGTGGTATTTCAGAATCGTATTCAAACAGCAAACTACTTCTTGCAAGCCACTGGAGGTTATGGATTCAATCCATAAAAACAGTTGCTTTCCTCCTCCCTTGTTTTCCGTCTTAAATACCGCACACGAACAGCTGAATTACTTGTACCATTTGTTTTCCGTTCTCTGGATTTCTCACGGAGTTCATGTTCTGTGACACTAGATCTCAGCACCAATCAAAGATACAACTGGACGATTTTTTTCAGTGTTCTTTGTTGGCGTCGGACACTTTCACTGCATATTTGTTTATTTTGTCACTTGTACAATTTTTTCTCAGCCCTTAGTCCCGCGATTTGTTAGACCAGTTTTTCTCAATCTGAGGCGATGTCGTGCTGTTAGCAAAGTCCCTCGAGTCATCGTCGTCTGCCGCCATACTCCTGTTAATGCCGAACTGCACCACATTCTTTTCACCGGTTCGTTCGTCGTTGTGAGGTTATTTCGTGTAGTCCTGCTTGTTAGCCCTGACAAGTGCAGATAAACGCCGCTACACTCGGTTAAATGGAGGCTGTCGGCAATTGCACTGTCCGTCGTGAGAGGTAAATTCTAAAACTAGGTATTATCGAAACACCCTCTGATACTGTGTATATGGAAGTATTTAATTTCCTAACAATTTCGTAAATGGGACGTCTTATGCGTGTGACTGCAACTACCATTCTCCTTTTAAAGTCAATTAATTCCCGTCTTGCGGCCATAAAACGCTGGAAAGCTTTTCCATGAGTCACCAAAGCACATGCCGCGGCGGAGCGGCCGAGCGCATTGAGGCGCTATGCTACGATGCTCGAGGCCGTCCCCCGTCGGGGGTTCGAATCCCCCTTCGGGCATGGATGTTTGTGCCGTCTTTAGTATAAGGTATTCCATAAGTAGTTTGTAAGTTTTTAGGGACTGATGACCCCGTAGTCAAGTCCTATAAGCTATACAAACATTTGAATATTTCATCAAAGCACAAATGAGCATTCTGTCGATGCACAGTCCTTTTATACATTGTATACACTATGCTGCCACGATGTGTATCTGAGCATATCCCATTACCATAACTTTTATGAACCCAATGTCAATCTGTTACTGGGTACATCAGTTCCTTCTGCCACTTCCTCAGAATCCTCAGAATCATACTATCAAGGACGACAAAAAAGCAATCCAGACTGGGAACTGAGATTGCAAACGCGTTTCTTGTACAAAAACTTAGAAACTTAGCACAAGGTTGACATTTTCCACTCGCTCCGTCACACAACTGACATGGAGGAGTGGTGGCCTTGGGATACCGTAGCATCTGATCCATTATTCAAGTCGCGTTTCTAAAGAAAACGCGTCATATAACTCTCGGCGTTGATCCGCTATGTGAGGCAATAAAACGCGGTGTTTCGGTTGACCTATAACATTTGCAGCAAAGCAATTGTGTTCCATCGGCCGTCCATCACTGACCACCTCAACCGGAACTCCCGACAGGCGAAGTTCTCCGGCTGGCACCATTGATTGCTGCGCCTGCGGCATTCCCAGCGTTATTATAGCGCTGCGTCAGCTATCTGAGAAATTCGACTGTCCGCAACTCTTAAAGTTCTATGACATGCATAGCAGATGTTTGCTCTGAACGTATGAAAGATAACAGATCACACCACTCTTGACGAGTAAACCAAAATAATTATTTTCCTAATAGATTTTAGGGGTGGAAGGCAATGATAGTCATTAGAGAGGAATGTCTTGCAACAACTGAAGAATTTGGGGAAACAGCTTAAAAAGATGAGAAATATAGATTAAAAAGACTACAAAAATACCTGCTGAGTCATAATTTACTCATACGTGTGAATTACTAACCACTGCGCCATTTGGTTATGTATTTACATCAATACATTCACATTCAGTAGGCGCACGATTACAATCTCGGGCCAATTTTCGGTCTTTAACAAATTTCGTTGATCGATGAAGCTGAATTCCACTGTGCTTTATGTGTGAGAGGAGACTCATTTCTTTCACGACCGTTGTTCTGACTTGGACGCGATGGTAAACTTCGTTGACGGTGAAAAAGCCACACGTGGAATTGTTAATAGTAAGTCACTTCCTTTTAATAACTGCTAGCGATGCAAGTTTCGAGAAAATATTGTAAGACCCCCGTCGGGGTTCGAATCCTCCCTCAGGCATGGATGTTTGTGCTGTCTTTAGTGTAAGTTTATAAGCAGTTTGTAAGTTTAGGGTCTGATGACCCCGCAGTTAAGATTACCTTAATAGAAGCATCATCAGAGACCACCGCTTCTATTAAGGTAATCTTAAAAATCGGTTTTATGTTTCTCACATCTTTACCGAGTATGTTCCAACTGTAATTCGTTGTTACCCGATCATTTGTAAGGCTACAAGGAAATCCAAAACTTCCAGAAAAATAGAATTACCGCAAACCAACTTACGCTGTCACTCACGGAGAGCGCATTGTAAGCTTTGTTTACCATTTATACTGTCTTCTTAACACAAAATAAGCCCATGTACCATTATACCCATTTTGTAATTCCACCTTGTAATTTTGTATAAATTCTGTCACGCAGATAATCTGAAGACGCCCTGCTAAAAAGGGCGAAACGCGTCATTAATTAATAAAACATTTTGCAATCAAGTCGGTTTTTTACTGAGGGAAGACGATTTCCTTGTTGGCTCACAGTGACTCGCTAGAGCTCTCTGACATAACACGCGATGTGTAGATTTTCCCCGTTTGAAACTGGGCTAGTATCACCCCGTTAGAGGGGCAGATCGGTACACAGAGGGGCGGAAGCTACGATGAGAAACGAACGTAAGCTGCAAAGTTTGAGTTTAGACGCGCGGTGTAGGTAAACATCGTCGGCCGGCATACGTAAACGCGCCTGCCGGAAGGCGAAGATATTTCTGCTGGTGCTGGTGGTGGTGATACGGCAGGCCGCCGGCCGCCGGCCGCTTGGCAGCGGGCCAGCCAGACGATGCGCTCCCCTAGCCTAGCCGGCGTGTCCACGGAGGGCGCCGCTGCGAGCCCAGGCGCCAGGGAACAGGTGGACAGTGCTACCGCAGCTCGTTACCGTGTGTGGCTGCTACTGTGCGAGCAGAGGTCGCCTGCTTGACGGCGTCCACGGCGGGTGAAAATTGGCGGGCCAGCTTTTAGCGCCAATTAGGACGAGGCGCTGAGTGGGCGTTCCTCGGTTTACCCCGGAGTCAACTTACTGCGCGCTTCTGGTTTCACGCTGCTGGTTTCACGTCGCCACTGCAATTTCAGAAGACATCGAATGAGCGCTGCAAAATTCTGCAGTCACTTACTAGAAAGGCACAGTTCCATTAAATAGCGGTAATACTCTTATTGTATTGGTGTGGTGTCTGTTCTTTCGGACGTCCGAAAGAACAGATACCACACCAATACAATAAGTATTAAACGCGACTACGGCGTCAGCTTCAGTTCTTTCGCCGCAGATGCGGTCATACGTCCGACCTCGCACGGGAATCCGTAAAGGCGAGTGTAAGACGGCATTGACGATAGGGGCGCTACAAACATAGCGTGTGACTTGTGAGAATCTGAGACGGCCGGGAGGCGAGCACGGATGTCCAAGTGGTTAAGGCGACCGCTGGCCCGAAGCGGGAGACCCGGGTTCGATTCCCGGTCCGGCTCACATTTTCATTTGTCGCCATTGCTTAATATCAATGCTCAAATGCGGCCATTGTCAATCCTTTCTTTCCTATCCTTCTTCCTTCCCTTCCTTTAACATTTCAAAAGGTAATACTCTTACCTGCAGTACTAGGCTTTTTTACATTTTGTCGGAATGTGAAATGAACTGATCGAATATAAAAATGTAATGGGGATAGTTTGCAACTCACTGCAAAGGCCTATGTCGAGCGGACACTAGCACAGGAAAGAGAGATTCGTACACACGCAACTTCGCTTTCGGCCATTACCTTTCGGCAGAAAAAAAGAAAAAATCGCACTGGTGTGTTTTAGGGTCCCCTTTAAGTTTTCCTGTAGTTTTGATTTTTGCAAACATTGAGGACAAAAATAATGGATAATACGATTACGACTCTGCTACTGCCAGTGTTGTGATAGTGCAGCTCTTGTATCTTCCGTGTTTGCTGTGATAAACTTGTGAATAAATCCGCCTTATGCGAGACATCTTTTTTTAACATCCAAACATGTATCCGCACTTACTGTGCCATCTTCCGTCGGTTTTGGCCTTTTATTATGTCATTCGCAGGGTGTGCATCTGCTTTGAGGAATGACATGTTTCCACAGCTTGTCATATTCGAGCTGTGGTGTTGCTGCTTGCTTGTTTGTGGCGTTTTATGTTTCATGATGTTTAGTGCGCTTTTTGTTCTGATCTGGCACTGTTTACATCCCCACCGCGATGCGTGAAATAAGCCTGTCATTTGTACTTCTGCGACAAGTTGCGTGCCATTGATCCTGTTGGTCCGTTGTTATTTGCTGCATGCAGCGTGTAGGATCTACACGACAGTTTCTTAGTTACTTCCGATACGATTGCTATGATCCTCGTGTTCATCGACACTCGTTTCTCTAAATTGACTCAATAATGAGTATAAAAAAGATATAAACTTGTTAATTTTTTAAAATTATTCTTTCCACTTGAAATTACTGAACATGACGGTTGCAATAGGCGAATCTCACGAGGCCGCGGTAGAGTAGCTGAGCGGTCGAAGGCGCCTCGCTGCGGAGCGCGCGGTTGCTCGCCGTCGGTGGTTAAAGTTTTCCCTGGGGCATGAATGTGTGTGTTTGTCCTTAGGTTAGTTTACCTTAGTTTAAGTAGTTTGTAAGCTACGGTCTGATGACCACGCAGTTTGGTACGATAGATTTACAAACATTTGAACATTTTTTGAATCTGACGAGGTATCAGTGATTTCACCCACGTGTCACACCTAATGTGTATGGACAGTAAACACTTGAGCGGCACTCTGAAATGGCACACACTAAAACTTTGTCCGCAGTTTCATTTTCGTCTTCTATTGGATCTCCCCACTATTGAACGGGGAAGAGTTGTGTGACTGACAATGATAGCTTCATCTTAGACGTCCCACATTACTTTCTTTAAGAATTGACACACACTCTTCCACCATCTGTAAAAGTGTGTGTCATCATGAAGGAGCCACCCTGTACGGTATCCTCAAAGATTCAAACAAAAGCTTTTGAATATGTGATGCCTTTTTTCAACTCTCTGTATTCTCAGTATTAACGAATTTCAACTGCCGCGGTAGAGCAGCTGAGCGCATTGAGGCGCTAAGCTACGGTGCGGGAGGTCGTTCCCCGTCGGGGGTTCGAATCCCCCCTCGGGCATGGATGTTTCTGCCGTCTAGCTAGTTCACAAGTAGGTTGCAAGTTTAGGGACTGCTGACCCCGCAGTTAAGTCCCATAAGCTTAAATTTTTTTTTTTTTTTAATTTCAACTAGATGAGCTTAATTGTGCATTTCGCTACAACTGCGACTGTAGACATTTACTCCTCTCTGATGGCAATATTCAGTTCCCTAAATTGATGGCACTGCGTCGTTTCTCACGGAAAGGAAACCATCAGAACGTAGGCGGAGATACATAACCTTAATGTGTCGCTTTACGCATTCTCAGATCAAGGTTACTAGATGAACATAACATTTTAGTAAAAACCTACCACATGGCTTATAACAACGCTGGAAGACGGAAAACATAAAACATACATATTACAGTTGCCCTGACAAGTTTGCCTGTTATCCGGTTTGCAGCAATGCTATATTGAGCTTTAGGTCAGCGCACGATAACTTCGTGATTCCCCGTTTTTTGAGCTTCAGTCGGGTTTCCGAGGTCGTATGTTACAGTGTAGTAGTTTCTTACACCGCAGGCATAAACCAGAAATTAAGGCGTTGATATGGAACCCGTGATAACGACCAGCTCATCAAAATTCTTCTCTTAGGGTAATAAATTGGATCTAAGCTGCATACATAATTCTAAATTTCTTAATCGAGAGGCAGAAGGAAAATACTTTTTCTTAACCCGCGAGAACTCGCGCCTTTAAAAGTTACGCGTTCGATCGCGTGTATAGCATTTTTCTGACAGTCAAAGAATATTTTGTAACATACTTAATATGTCTAAATAAGTATTTCTAGTTGCTTTTGTAAGAAAACACGTATATTTGACTACTTAAAATTGCTAAAACGGCGATTGTTTTAAAAATACTGTGAGCAAAATGCTCATCGGGAGTGCTCGCGGGTTAATAGAGACTGCAAGCGAACTGTGTCAACAGTGACGAGTTCTTCGGTTCGGTCACATGTAATTGTTTTTGGTGAAACCCATCTGAGTCCTGCATTCCGTGGTATACGGTGGCCGGTGCGTGGGTACTGGAGTAGTGATATAGCGTGCCGGGCGACCCCGCTCGCCCACCCGTACCGCGGGAACCCAAGTGGCCGTCTGGGCGCTCAGTGTCGGGTTACTGGTGTCCGCATGCGGGTGCCACCACCCTCTCCCCTCTGCTCGCCGCTACTGCTACTGCGTGCTGAGCAGATATGCATCGTCACTGCCCCTACCATCCGTACAAGGCGAACGGTGACTACAGTGTTAATATTGTGATACGAAACTTGCGTAGCGTACATGATCTAATACACCAAAAGTCGTCATAACTACATGCGTTCCTTAGAAAGAAAGATTCAAGAATATGATCCACTCAGGTATATTTCGAACTACGGTGCAACTCGACAATTTTAACAATAATAACAGCATTGTCAGAGGTGAAAGCACTGAAAAGTAGTAGATAAAAGTACGCGGACTCCGCGAGGATTGAACCCGCAGCCTTTAAATTCATAATCTGGCTCTCCTATCACTCTGCCTCTGAGCCAAATGCTGAATTACGACATCTATGATCTGTCTGCTGCCGGCCGCGGTGGCCGAGGGGACTGAGGCGCTCCAGTCACGGTCTGCACGGCCACTACGGTCGGGGGTTCGAATCCCCCCTCGGGCATGGATATTTGTGCCGTCCTTAGGATAAGCTAGTTGATAAGTAGGTTGTAAATTTAGGGACTGATGACCCCGTAGTTAAGACCCATAAGCTTTGGAGAAAAAAAAAAAATCTGTCTGCTGCGTCAACTAGCCACATCCAAATGGAACCGGACCATTTTCTGCCTCCCATACCAATACTGCAGTATTAGCATCTAGTCTCTTACTCCACCCAAGAATTTCATGTACTGATGTATTGTTTGAATCATCAGTATTAGTTTTTTGTTTTGTTTTGCACCACTGAGGTTTTTAATGGTTTATACTCCAAATTCGCTGGCCTGTACTTTACCTTTTTGCTGTACTGCCGATAGTTACACTCAGAAAAAAGGAGAAAAATAACAAGCTTTCGGAACTGTGTTCGTCCTTCAGGTGGAAGAAGGAACACAGTTCCGAAAGCTTGTGATTTTCTTCCTTTTTTCTGAGTGTAACTATCGGCAGTACAGCAAAAAGGTAAGTACAGGACAGCCAATCTATCTCTTTTGAATAATAATTTATCATCTCTGTGGAGAATTTCCATATTAATCGCTTACTCCAAATTCATTAGACAACACCGTAAGTCGACTGATTCACTTTCTTTATTGGGTGTAAGCGCTATTAGTGGAGTGTCCGTACATCAAGCTGAGGAAACAAATCTCTATCTCGTGTAATTTCATAGATTTTCCCGGAGTAATAATTGTTGATTCTATTCGCGGGTTTACCGCCGGATTTAATCGATCTTCTGACACAATATTTCAGCGATTAATGTGAAGATGTCGGTCAGGTGGACTGCTGAAATAGTATGTCAGATCTATGAAATCCGGCCGATAACCCGCGAAGCGAGTCAACAAATCTATCTCCGTTCCCGTGGCCTGGCTTTGCACTCTCTTCCATGTCGGAAATAATGACCAGTAGAATGATTGTCAGCCCCCTCAGACTACGCCTTCCGAATGCTCGATGCAACACACCTGGCACGTGTGTTGCGCAGGTCGCCTTGTCCAGGCGACCTTGTCCGGTGTCACAGCTGGGTCGTTATCGACCCCCTAGGTATATATGGGACTAGCAAACTCGACAATACTTAGCGAAAGCTAAATGTGTCTGTGAATGTTCTATACATCATGAAGTACTTTGGTCCCTCCCCTTTCCTCTCTACCAACCTGCCAATCACCACCTCCCTTTGGCTTTGTCCATATCGTTATCCTCCACCCCCTCGAGTATCATCCCCTCACCACTTTCTCCTCCTTCGCGCTCTTCGTATTTATATTACACCCCCCCCCCCCCCCGATTTCTCAGTCCTCGCTCGCCATTCTCTGGCGTTAGCTTTGTTTATTGTTGTTATAAATAAAAACTTCATTTGAAGTCGCTTAAAATAAGCTACTATCCTATAACATCCTCCAGAGCAGCTTGAGGGGTGTCTTTCATCCCCTGTATACCAATAATCACAATTTTTACATTATTTTATAATTTTTGGTTAATATTGTTTTTATTTCATTTTTTTATAGTGTGTTTTGGCTAATTCTTTTTCAATAATTTTGTCCATATATGTGGTGAGTTCGTTTTGTTGTTTAACTGGTAGATTAGCATTATCTATTGCAATTTTACCAGTTGTGATTGCATGTTTTATTGAATTTTTATTCAGTTTTGGTTGAATGTTGTATTTGATTCCTTTACTGAGTAAAATTGCAATAGTTAATGCTCATCTACCAGTTAAACGAACTCACCATAAATATGGACAAAATTATTGAAAAAGAATTAGCCAAAACACACTATAAAAATAAGAATGAAATAAAAACATTAACTAATATAAACCAAAATTTATCAAATAATGTAAAAATTGTGATTATTGGTATACAGGGGATGAAAGACACCCCTCCAGCTGCTCTGGAGGATGTTCTAGGGTATTAGCTTCAGAAACAAAATTACTTCATAGTTTAAATCTCTAATGGTAGCATTACAAAGTGGTACATTTTTTCTTTTTCGTAGTAAAATACATTTCAGGGAAGAGAATAAATAGTACACATTAAATAATCAGACGTTAATCCGCAGTTGGCGAAAACTACCGACCTCGGCTACTCTTCTGAAGGTGGTTTGTCACTTCGTGACATACGAAAATTTGTTCCGTACCGAAACTCTAAACCGGAAGTCCCGTTTTCCACGAGCGATCGCTTTAACCTCTCTACCATCCTCCCCGAACAGACCCAGACTTCTGTGTGTCACATTTGTCTAAATAACATATGCTCGCACGCATTTAGTGCGATTTCCGCGACAGGATAGAGACATTTATACCTGTCTTAGCATGTCATAATTCACTGTTATAGTCTGTTTCTAAGGAACGGGCACTGGTGATAATCCGTACCTATGTGTATTGCACAATTAGATATTAATTTATTATGGAAAACAGCCAAGATCGCTTAGAAGTTTATCTAGATTTCCGGTTTCGGCAGATTTCATTTCATTCATCACGTCTAAATAAAAATTAGAAGCAACCTTAGCTGTTTTCCATAATAAACTGACTGAAAAGATGCCTCCTCCCCTCGAAAAATTGCAAACTCTTATGAATCGGATATCAATTCGCAGTTTTCAAAAACACCGGTTTAATATGCTCTTCCTAAGGTCAACTGATATTATATAAAAATCTGTGAAAATCTCTGTCGGTTCGGGACTGAGCCCGGATCTCCTGCTTTCGCTTAACTCTCGGACATTCCGAGATAATAAACCACAATAAGTCGGTAATTTTCGCTCACTGGGAGTTATTGCCGGATTATTTAGTATATTAACTGCGGAATATCAGCAGCGTGTCTTCCTTTGAAACAGATTTATCGCACTAATAGTGGTGTAAAACTACATAAAAGCGGAAAAAAAAGGAAATGGAAGAAGCGGTTAAGCTGTTTAAAAACCTATATTTGTTCAAAAGAAAAGAAATCCAGGTTTTCATACCACCGCATAGCATTATTATTTTTATTATTATTATTATTCCAGACTGAAACTTTCATATCAGCGCACACTACGCTGCAGAGTGAAACTTCCTGGCAGATTAAAATTGTGTGCCGGAACCGGGACTCGAACCTGCCCATGCCTTTCGCGGGCAAGCGTTCTACCGACTGAGCTATCCCGACACGACTCTCGATGCCGCCTCACAACTTTACTTCTGGTACTGGCGGAACTAAAGTTCTGAGGTGGTATCGTGAGTCGTGTCGGGATAGCTCAGTCGGTAGAGCGCTTCCCGCGAAAGGCAAAGGTCCGTGGTTCGAGTCCCTGTTCCGGCACACAATTTTAATCTGCCAGGAAGTTTTATTATTATTAATATTATTGTTTGCACTTGGTCTTAACAGAACAACGGTACATTGTTGATTAAAAAATATATAGCCTGCCTCTGTATGGATGTTTGTTACAGCATCGTGAGAACATATGGGGAAAATCGGTCAAGAACATTTCGACATTTTTGGTAATACCGCTAAAAACAGCTTGTTTAAATACACTGTTACAGATAAACAAGATTATTTTTACTTTGGCATGACGGTCGCACAGCCAATATTACAGCGCAGAAGTATGTGCCCTACTTTGGGGTACCCCGAAACTAAGTTGTACACCTTTCGATACGGAGTGACGGATTAGTAGTTTTCCTCGGCGGGCGTCAGTCCTTCTGGCGGCGGTTTAGCGCAGCGCTTGCCCTTATAAGGCGCCACCTCGCGTGCACCAGTAATTTGACGCACGGCCGTGGCCGAGATGCCCTTGTGCGGAGGCCGTCTTGAAATTGCCGCGTCCGAAACACCTGCGGCGAGAGCTCTTTACGGGATTAAAACCCCCTCTCCGGTGGCAATAATCGGCGTCGGAGAGCCGCGGCGCACGAAAAGGTGTCTTATCTGGGTCAGTGCCGTCATCCATCACGGTTAGCGGAGACACGCCCTTAAGTCGAGGGCGCATCCCTCTCTGTCCGCCACTGATGGCGGTTATCTCCCTTATGGTGGCACTTACCTAGGTTGTACAAGGTCGCCTAAACCGTGCGGTTCACAAGTGTCAAGTTCCGTGCGTATTACGCCGCAGTTGCGATCCCTGATTGGCGAATTGTCTGCTTTCGATTACCGTTGACACAGTTGTGGCGCAGTAGGTCCTTGATACCTGAAGGAAACGCGATTGTTAATTACACAGTCTGCAGCTGTCATTGCCTAGCAACATACCGAGAAACGTATCGAAATAACAGCCTCACAGCGAACTCCAACGACCTCGCCAGTGCCTCATCGAAGTGGAGGAGCACAGCAACCATACACTTGTGCCGCTCTGGATGCCAGCTGTCGGTCACCGCATTTCACCAACCTGTTAAAAGCTAGTGTCAGTGCAAGGATACCTTTGAAGGTGCCACGTTTTTAAAAAGGATGTTAAGACACAGCTGGAACTGTAGACCACCCATAGTCAACACGCATCCAGAGAAACACAGTTAGGTCTTTACTCACATGTGGTGAGTACTGTCGATAACGGGTCTCAGATCGATTTCATAGTTCTAGCTTTCCGAAAGGCTTTTGACACTGTACCTCACAAGCGTCTTCTAATAAAATTGAATTATGAAATATCGATACAGTTGGGCTATTGGATTCGGGACTTCCTGTCACAAACCACACAGTACGTTATAAATGACGGGTAGTCATCGAGTAAAACAGTAGTGATATCTGGCGTTCCACACGGGAATGATACAAAGTCACTACTGTACCTAAGCTTTATAAACGATTTAGGAGACAATCTGAGTAGCTCCGTAAGACTGTTCGCCGATGATGCTGCCATTTATCGGTTACTGAAGTCACCAGAAAATCAAAAGCAGCTGCAAAGTGATTTAGATATCTAAGGGTGCAAAAATTGGCAGTTGACCCTTAATAATAAGTGTCATCAGAAATCCGTTAAACTTCAGTTAAACGATAAAGCAGTCAAATCTACGGGCCGTTAGTTCTACTAAATACCTAGGAGTAACAATTAACAACTTCAATTGTGAAGAACACACACATGGTGTTGTAGAGAAGGCGAAGCCAAGACTACGTTTGACTGGCAGAACAATTGCAACAGTTCTACTGAAGAAACTGCCTACCCTACACTTGTGCGTCCTGTTTTGGAATATTGTAGCGCACTGTGGGATCACCACCAAGAGGGACTGACGGAGGATGCAGAGAAAGCTCAGAAAAGGGTAACTCGTTTTGTACGAGGTACCTCCAGAAAGTAAGTTCCGTTTCGTTATATAAAACAAACGTGTAGATATACAGAAAAAATATTTATTGTACAAAAATCTACAACTGTTAAACTACTTTTCTACATAGCTGTTTGTAGGCACTTGTCATAGCGTGGCACAAGTTTCTGTGTGCCTTCTTCATAGAATGTTGCCGCCTGTGTATTGAGCCATGTGGTAGCATGTTCTTTCAGCTCATCATCGTTGAAGTGTTGACAGGACAAATTTTAGGTGTAAGAAGAGGATTTCCGTCAAAAGGTGGTGTTTGTTTCCAGGATAGTGCCCGACCTCATGTGTCGAATGTGACCAAACAACTCTTACGGGAATTTCACTGGGACGTGTTTGATCATCATCCGTACAGCCCGGGCCTCGCTCCTAGCCACTTTTATCTCTTCTTACACCTAAAAATCTGTCCTTGGTGGTAAACATTTCAACGATGATAACGAGCTGAAAGAACATGCTACCACATGGCTGAATATACAGGCTGCAACCTTCTATGAAGAAGGCATACAGAAACTTGTGCCACGCTATGACAAGTGCCTACAAAATTTCGGCAGCTATGTAGAAAAGTAGTTTAACAGTTGCAGATTTTTGTACAATAAATATTTTTTCTGTATCTGTACACGTTTGTTTTATACAACCAAACGGAACTTACTTTCTGGATGTACCTCGTATTATCACGATATAGGAGAGTGAGTGTTACGGATATGATGCACAAGTTGGGGTGCAATTCATGAAAATAAGGCGTTATTCGTTGCGGCGAAATGTATTTGCGAAATTTCGTAGGAAATCACTTTGAACGAGAAACCACGGGAGTACCATCAAAAAGGTCCAAGTCGAGATCATGTGACCGTGTGGAGGTGTTAGAGCAGCAAACAGCGTCCTACTGTATGCAGGCTTGGACCCTGCTTACCGCTATGGAGTTGCCGAGCGCTTTAAGGCAGCGTTGCTGCGGAGCGCGCGGTTGTTGACCGTCGGAAGTTAGTCCTCCCTTGGACATGGTATGTTTGTCCGTAGTTTAGATTACTTTATGTAGTTTTAGACATTTATGGAACATGATCGAGAGGTTAGATCGGATATAATATTGTACACCACCAAGACATTCCCCATTATGAATCGCTACAGAAGCGGCACGGCTCAGGATTCTTGCAGGGCGCTTTGTACGACTTCTTCGCGACAGTCCGTCATTCTCTGGGCGTCGCCCTGTTGGTGTGGTTTCGGTTTTCATACTGCTCAGGCCGCATAAGAGAGTCTGACCAACGTTGGCGGCAGAACCGCGAACCGATAAACCGCAGACTTGCCTCTGTCGAATTCCGAAGTGTGGTGGTAGTCGTTTATCTTTTTACACAAGGCATTACGTAATCTCCACACAAATAAGAAACTCTAAGATGCATTTTCTAGGAGGGAAACAGTCTCCATTCCATTCATTCCCTTTATTACAAATGTAAATTCGGATTATTACTACTACTTAATGAGTATGATTGCACTGTAATGCTAATAATCTGCGTATCCCAAGGAATTACTTCTAAAGTTTACCAAATTCTCTACCGAAGCAACAACACAATTTTTAAAAGTGGAATTTCCTCCTAGCCGTTCACAGTTTCGGCCTAGCCTTATGAAATCGTAGACCCAACAGTTTAGCATGTCACACCTAGAGTCTTTTACCAAACCATCAAGTGAATGGAGAAATTTCAAATCCGACCATCCGATATCACAAAGGCGTGCCGAAAAGTAATGGCTCAGGAGTTTTCAATCTCTTCTGTACGTCGGTTGAGGTATATTTATCGGTAGTTTCCTGCTTTACTTACGCAAGCTACAACCCTCTGCCTATGGAGTACTGAGAATTGTAGCGTCTAACATGGCGGTGGATGCAACATAAGTATATCTGCACGTGAGGAACAGCGTATTGTAATAGTGTTTCTAACCGCATAAGACGTGCATCCAACTAGAATCGCTGGGAGAATGAAAGTTGTGTACGATGTTGCTTTTGCGTACATCAGTAATTTCTGACGTTACGTTGTTAACGCTCGTAATAAAGGTCACATGTGTGACAGATTTTTGAGTTGTGTTCGGCAACCGAAGAGACTCATAAGAGGAAATTGTCGGATACACACACTTCTAACAAGTACGGGGGGATAAATAGCGGGGAAAAAGATGGGATAATGTCTTTAAACTTCGACAAAGTTAATTATTTGAAAGTGAATACTGAGCTTCCAACTTTTACCCTTATTTCAACCTTGGTCCTGTTACCAAGACACATCGTGCCAGTGTTCCTATTTATGATAGAAAAAAGCACTGCACGTATTGCTTCCTACCTCGTCAAGGTATGAAGACGAAAGTTTGTCCACTAAGCCGGTATCTTCTTTCGCTGCTGTTATCCCCTGCGCAGAAGCAGCACTCAGGATCGTGGAACCGTAGTCTTTTGATGTGCGACTGAAATACTAGTATAATGTGGCTAGGCTTTGATTCTGAAATGAATTGTCACACGAAATTTCGGGATGCCAGTGGATTTTCTTCTTTTATTTATAATTCATTGTTCCGTTACTGTAAGTCACAACTGTATGCTTAAGATACACAAACATTTAACAATATGAAACATTTTGACACGAAACCCGCACGTGATTTTCATAGACTGTTAGATTTTAACTGTCTTAGGCGCTTACCTCGACTGACTGGGCAGGAGTAATACTCCACGCCGGTGGCTACATTTTGGCGCCAACGGAACATTCTAGCGTTACACCTGTAATCTCTCTATTAAATATTTAAATAACTTTTCAAATAACAGAAACAAAGCTAATTTCAAAATAATTACATTGAATAAAGGCATATTTAAATTAATTGCAGTATATTAAATATTAATAAAAAAAGCTGGTTGGTTTTGTCGGACTGGTATTACTTGTAGGAGCCAATCAGGTTTTAGGAGGTAGTATGGTTGGAGTTTTCCCACGGGATACTTTCTCACCATACCATATACTCTGTTTTACTCATACCCCTCTCCTGCAAACGATACTTTCCATGAATAACTTATTGGGAACTTCTGTAATGTTGACTTTAATCAAATGGCCTTTCATCCTTCTCAGAGTTAGCGCTGCGTCACAAATTACCGTGAAGAAGACGGGACGCTAAACTCGGGTTCAAATATTTGTAATTCTTATGGGACCAAACTACTTTAATCATAAGTCCCTATATTTACAAACTACTTAAACTAAAACCCAGAATGAGACTTTCACTGTTTGGCGGAGTGTGCGCTGATATGAATCTTCCTGGCAGATTAAAATTGTCTGCCGGAACCGGGACTCGAACCTGACACCTTTGCCTTTTGCGGGCATGCGCTCTACCACTGAGCTATCCCGACACGACTCATGGCCCGTCCTCACAACTTCTGCCAGTACCTCACCTCCTACTGTTTACTTAAAACTAAGTTGAACTAAACATAAATTTATCCATGTTATTTTGATTGTTCTGAGGTATACGATTGTATTATAAACTTTTTCGGCATAATTAACGCTGCAGCAGTTACTTTTTACTAATATTTTTATTAGCACGACGCGTTTCGCCAGCAAGCTGCCATCATCGGGTGCATTTTTACCGTTACTGGTTCAATATTGTTTTATTATGTTTTGTGTTGTGGGTGCCAGTGAGGTTATGTTTGGACATTTTAACAGTTTTGTTGATAATCTTGTTGTCTGGCACACACAAGAACACAGTTACATATACAGCACATGTAGACATTTTGTGTGTTCTTGTGTTGTGTGTGCCAGACAACAAGATTATCAACAAAACTGTTAAAATGTCCACACATAACCTCACTGGCACCCACAACACAAAACATAATAAAACAATAATGAACCAGTAACTGTAAAATGCACCAGATGATGGCAGCTTACTGCCGAAACGCGTCGTGCTAATAAAAATATTAGTAAAAAGTGACTGCTGCAGCATTAATTATTCCAAATTTTTTTTTAAGTTGAACTAACCTAAGGACAACACACACATCCATGCCCGAGGGGGGATTCGAACCCCCCAACGCGTGAGGCCGCGCGATCCGTAACGTGGCGCTCCAGACCGCTCGGCTACTCCCGCGCGGCTGAACTCGGGTTTGCCTCTCATGTGTGTCCAGTCGTGTAAAATAGTGACAGGGACGTCGACTCTACCTAGACTTGGAAGAGACAGACGGCAGATGTTCTGTGGCCGACATTTTCCCCCGCAAAAGAAGTTTCTGCATTCAGAGTGCCGTGTCCGGAGAACTGCGGACAAAGAGCGACGCCGCCTGTGTAGCGACGGTACGTGCCGGCAGCAGCTCTTGCCCGCACTAGGTAACTGGGTCAGTGTCATCGCCGCCAGCAGGCGCGCTTCTCGTGTATGCCATCTGCTGCCACACACTGCCCGCAACCCCCATGTAAACGACAGCGCATGGCTTTCCTACGTGACCGGGATCTTTCCTCCCTCGATCTACTGTTGTGAAGTAGCTCTACGGACAAAGGTTCAACTAATTTATTAACCAACGAAAAGCCCGGCCAAGGCCGATCACGTGGTCTTCCCATTCAGCAGTGCAATGCAGCAATCAAAATAGTTGTCCAATTCTGTTATTCTTGACGATAAGCTGTAAAGTGAAATTGAAATTAAACTTGGGAAAGTTTATTAGAAGTCGCTAACTGCTCCTTGAAACACTTGATGATTATAGGATGAGAGATTTGCCCTTCATTTATAACGCAGCTCATTATTTATGGCCGGCCGCGGTGGCCGAGGTGACTGAGGCGCTCCAGTCACGGTCAGCACGGCCACTACGGTCGGGCATGGATATTTGTGCCGTCCTAGTTTGTAAGTAGTTCATAAGTAGTTTGTAAGTTTAGGGATTGATGACCCCGTAGTTAAGTCCCATAAGCTTAATAAACATTTGAACATTATTTATGTCGACTTAAGTTCCCGAAAATTTCCTTTACTGTGAGATAATTTTTGAAATGCGTTCACTTAAGTACTAAAAGCTAAATTTGTAGTAAAGAACTAATATAGTACAAAGTCACGCCTCTTGTTGAGTTTGTTACTGCTAGCCAGTCTAAGCAGAAAGTAGTTAATAAGGCCTGTGATTGTCTATCACATCTACTTGGCGTAGAGTCATAATTTTGCTCATACATTCAGTGATACATGTGGATATTGTTGCAAAGTGATTGGCGAATACTGTTTGTAGTTCAAAAGTAATACATTAAAACGTCATCGCCGATTATGGAGTTCGGCCACGTGAATCGTGAAAGGGTAGTACCATAAGCACTTGTTTCCTTCATTATATTCTGGTGGTGGGGGGAGAGATTGAAAATGTATGTTAACTTTTTTGAGCCAATATCATTATTTTCGAGTAATAGATGAGCAAACGTGGAATATTTGCCGTCAGATTCAAGACAAAGTAACAGTTTAAAATTGTAATTCTTACCAAGTTAAAATTTCAAATTTTCTCTCTCAACGAATAATTGCCAGAATTTAAAATTTTTTTAAATTCTGTCAGTAATGTGCTAAATATTGGAAATAAAAACTTTTGTTGCTCCTGTAATCCCGTACATACACCACCTCCAACGAAATCCACGACATTGAAAATCGGATATTATAGGTTTGTTGTACGTATTCCCGTACATGTAGGCATTAAACGATTTACATACCTCAACTAACTAATGCGTCTTATAGTTAACTGTCTCACGAACCAGAATAGTAGATATGAACGATCCCGACGTAGACGGTCAAAATCCTGGAAATATTGAGTTTAGTCTTAGTCCCGGAAGGTGAATATTGATGACTGCTGAAATTGTGTCATTGACTTTTTCTGTGGAATTAGTAAATATCGACTGTAATCCATAATCGCGCTCAATTGTCTTTGGAATGGGGGACAAGTACAGGACCAGGTACTAGCGAAGTGTCAGTTTCATACGTCTTCCCGCAACTACTTGTTCTCATCTTAAAATACGCTGTTATTCCCACATTTTATACAACACATTTGTCTAAATAATAATAATAATAATAATAATAATAATAATAATAATAGTAATAATAATAATAATAGTAATAATAAAGATACTGAAGTTATTTACAAGAAAAATAAAAATAACCAATGTGAGGTGGAAATGTGCGCTCAGATTATGAACATTTCATGTACGATTACGATTATGAACACTGGTTTCCAGGGTACACTTGTGCAATTGTGTGAATTAAAGGAGTGGTGTCACTTTCAGAAGTTTCCACCTTTGTCTTTCTTTCCCTTGCCCTACTAAACTGCCTGGTTTTTACTGATTCGGACTGTGAACTCAAAAATTATCGGGTTTCTTGTTCGTAGCAGGTAGTGATGGCCTTTAACTTTGCGTATTTGCCCGAGTTTCGGCCTGCCTGCCTACCGATATTATGTATCTCTAGTCTCACGTTTACCTGGTTCGAAAGTTCTTTGTCGGAAGGCTATTTGTCGGCTAGCACTTGAGGCAGGACGTGAAAAATTACATGTTCTAAACTTAGTTTCTAATATGTAATAATTTCTTGTTAAACCTTTTTTCCTACTACTTCATTATCTAAGAAATATCTAGGAAACTTGAAATGGGTATCTGTAGCCGCGGTGGAGTATCGGAGCGGTCTAAAGCGCCACGCTGCGGAGCGCGCGGTTGCTCGCCGTGGAGGTTCGAGTCCTCCCTGAGGTATGGGTGTGTGTGTTGTCCTTAGGTTAGTTTACCTAGGTTTAAGTAGTTTGTAAGCTACGGTCTGATGACCACGCAGTTTGGTCCGATAGATTTACAAATATTCGAACTTTTTTTTTTTTAATTTGAGATATCTGTAGAAATTTAAACGCTTGTAAAATGTTTTATGAGCATTCCCCTGGCCCTAATAGTTCCTTATAAGCGCGACTTCTGGAACAGAATATCAGAGAAAGGTCAGAGTGTCGTCGACTGCCATGTATATATTCAACGTAGGCTGGCCCCTGCTAGGGGTATTTATGCATCTGGTTCACATTGCCGGCTGGCGCCGTGAATAGCTTTGCAGCTTGGCGAGGCTCCTCGCTATAGTTCAGCGACCCCGGCGATTTTCCCCGCAGACGAAAACCACGTGTCCGGAAATATTACGTTAACAGAGCGCTCCGTGTTTGTTACTGAAATGCCGTTTGTTTTTCCGCCGCAGTTTCACAGACAGCTGGTAATTTTTTAAATGGCTGATCACGAGAAGCCGTCGGTTTTCAGCAGGGCGCGCGCATAACGTCTGGCGGTGGCAGTTTCTCCGCACTGCCCTCGCGTCGGCGGCTCCACCGCTGCCTATTACGGCAGTGCGCGCTGCGTAGCGTAACGCACGCACGAGCGCACGCACGGGGCGAAAGCTGCGCCGCCATCGCCATCGACGTAGAATCTTGTTTACGGGGAGGCGGTGTAATCACTGCGCCGGCTAGCGCTCTCACTCTCGTGGGGAACCACTTTATGGCCGCCTGTTGGGCGCATCGCTAGAAAGTCCGGAAGCAATCCAGCCGCAGCCGCAGGTAACACCCGCTTTACGTAAAGGCCGCGGTATAACCTACTGAAACAGTTAACAGCCTGTTTCGTCGGACTCTTCGGCTTTTATCAGTTTTATTAAATCAACTAGAGGACACGTGCGGACACTTCGCACATTCACAAGGGGAACACCAAGTATGGTACCAACGGCATTTGATGGGTCGTAGGTATGTTGAGAGCGATTTCCTCCAGACCATGAAGCTTTACATCTACATAGACACTCTGCAAATCTCATTCATGTGCCTGGCAGAGGGTTCATTAACCACTTCCATAACATGTCTCTACCGTTCCATTCTCTAATAGCGTGGGGGAAGAAAGAACACCTAAATCGTTCCGTTTTCGATCTGATTTCTCTTATTTTATTAGGATGGTCATGTCTCCCTAAGTAGGTGGGTGCTAGCAAAATATTTACACATTGAGAACTAAAAAATCAAAATGTTCAAATGTTTGTATAGCTTATGGGACTTAACTACGGGGTCACCAGTCCCTAAACTTACAATCTACTTATGAACTAACTAAGACTAAGGACGGCACAAATATACATGCCCGAGGGGGGATTCGAATCCCCGACCGTAGTGGCCGTGACTGAAGCGCCTGAACCGCCTCAGTCCCCTCGGCCACCGCGGCCGGCGAGAACTAAAAGTCGGTGATTGAAACTTCGCAAACAGATCACACCGCAATGAATAACGTCTTCCTTTTAATGATATCCACCCAAATTCGTGCAACATTTCCGTGACGCTTCCCCCCCCCCCCCCGTAACGTGATAAAACAAAACGAGCTGCCCTTCTCTGAACCTTCTCAATGTCTTCAGTCATTCCCACCTGGTGAGGGTCTCACAAGGGGCAACAGTACTCCAGGAGAGGACGCACAAGTGTGATGTAGGCAGTCTGTTTGGTGGAGCTGGTGCATCTTCGAAGCGTTCTGTCAATGAAACGTAACCTTCGGTTCGCCTTCCCCACAATATTTTCTGTGTGTTCTCTCCAGTCAAAGTTGTTCGTAATTGTAACTCTAGGTATTTGGTAGAATGTAGGACCTTAAGGTTTGACTGATTTATCGCGTAATTGAAGTTCACCGGATTTCTTTTAGTGGTCATGTGTATTACTTCACACTTTTCTTTATTTAGTGTCAATTGCCAATTTTCGCACCATGCAGAAATTTTGTCTAAATCGCTTTGCAGTTGCTTTTGATCCTCTGTTGACTTCACTAACCCATAAACGACAGCATCATCCGCGAACAGGCTAAGGGAGCAATTCAGATTGTCTCTTAAATCGTTTATAAGCACGAGGAAGAGTGGGGGACCTATAACGCTTCCCTGTGGAACGCCAGATATCACTTCTGTTTTACTCGGTGACTTACCGTCAATTACAACGAACTGTGTCCTTTCTGATAGGAAATCGTGAATCCAATCGCACAATTGGGAAGACATCCCATAAGCACGCAATTTCATTAGAAGCCGCTTGTGGGGTACAGTATCAAAAGCCTTCCGGAAATCCAGAAATACGGAATCGATCTGAGATCCCTTGTCGATGGCACTTAACACTTCATGTGAATAAAGGGCAAGCTGTGTTTCGCAAGAGTGATACTTTCAAGGATTTGTTCCAGTGGGCCTTGATTTCTAAAAAAATCGAGATCAAATTCGCAGCAAATTACCATGCGTAACGTGTCTACTTATAGGTGGCGGTTACCGCTCAACGAGACAGCGTGGTGTAATCGGCAAGATGCGAGGCTGCCATGCAGGCGACCTGGGGTACAAGTGCGACATGGGTCAATTCCTTTTCACACCTGTCCGATGATTGTACATAATTTTGTATTTTTATAACCATTCTTTTGTAAACGTTTGCAGTAAATGGCAGGATAAAAACGTGTAACATTTGCTCAATATGTTATGTATTGCGCGACGATTATTTTATTCATTCTGTTTTTTCGAAGCACACTTTTACGCGGTTGAAGCATATTTCGAAATCAGTAAACAGTCTTTTGTTAATAAAAGAAATGAAGAAAAGTGAAAAATAAATGACCCGAAGTGGAAGATTTATTATTTTTTATTTTGTTAGTTATTTTTTTAATCGTTTGATGTTTTATTTTTGTTTCTTTTTATATTTTTCTTTGCTTAATTTTTTTTAATATAAAAGTAGCAATTACAATTTTAAAAAAATTTTCTGCCGATTACTCTTCGCTGTCCCGCTGAGCGGTAACTGCCATGTATAAGTAGACAGGTTACGCGTGGTAATTTGCTGTTAATTTGATCTCGAGTGGAATAAATCATTTTAGGTTGATGGTCTGCAGGAATTCCCTCACAACATACCTGCGACCCATCAAAATCCGTTGGTACCATACTTGGTGTTCCCCTTGTCAGTGGAATGACAAAAACGCTGGGAATAAATGGAAGTAAAGTTGAATGTTTACGCATAGCTTTCTTCAGAATCAATCAATGCGAGTGTTTAAAAGCGCAAGTGAAAGAGCTCGACCCGCTGAGTGTTTTTAGGTCTAAAAGAACTGCTTCTCTTAATTAGAACCGAAGATATCGTAAAACAAACCGATTAAAATATACAATGCCAGGATAGAAGGATATCGCGGATGAATAAAAAAAATCGCACTGACCTGTTTTACGGCCCATTTTAGATATGTAGTTTTATAAGTTTTTGCAAACATTTTGGACCAAAATACTAATCTAAATTATAAAAAATTAATTAATAACTGTGCCTGAAACCCTTTAGGGGAAAAAAATTAGGTAGTGGCGGGTTCCGAACCACTGACCTTCAGTGTCACAGTCCAACGCATTGCTCACTACGCTACGGCTAACAGCAAGAAATTGCGTATTTTAATCTCATACTATTGATAGTCGTTGTTAACTGATGCTCATATGGCATTTATAGACACTAGATTATCATTTATCGTACGAAGAACGTGTTTTTGTTAATTCTTCAGTGCGACTGGTTTTCGTAAATTCAATGGAGGGTGTCAAAACTGCGTTATTTTTGCAAATATATCTCAAACGATACGAGATATGAGAAAAAACATAAGGGAACAAAGCTGTAGAGAATTTTCTCCTCTACAAATTCGGTTATTTAATTTTCGCATCAGATGAGCTGTTTATTTTCAATTAAAATTACATTACAAACGGCTTTTTTCAATTACTAACGTATTTCTTGTCCGAAATATTTGAAAAACCTAGGTTCTGGTATCTGGTAGCCAACAATTGTCTGTAAAATTTGGTGCTGATCGGTTGAACGGTTCGTCTTAAAAACAGGGACCATGTTACGGACACTCAGACATCGCAAAATCGCCGTTATTTTTGCAAATATCTCTAAAACGATACAAGATATGAAAAAAGGAAAAAAAAAACATACATAAGAGCAAATTTGTAGAGAATTTTCTTCTCTACAAATTCGGTTATTCAATTTTCGTGTCAGATGAATGGTTAAGCCGTTAATTCATTTGAATTTCGAGCTGTCAAAAGACGATCGCAAAGGCTCACTTTTAGTGATACTACAGTAAAGGATCGAGCTACTTAATTCTTGTAGTGAATGACAAATCTGCGATTGAATACCCTTCGTTTAAAGCAAAAATGAAGGTAATTGGTCGGGCAGAACGGCCTGAGCGGCTGACTTTTGTTTACAGCAAGGGCATCCCCATAAAGAAATACACAGAAGGAAACCGCGGTTGATTATAGAAAAAGGAATGTGAGAGCTGTGTAAACTCTGATACTTGATGACAAATCTGTGGATGAATATCTTTCGTTTAAAACAAAAATGAAGGAAATTGGCCGGATAGTTTGGTCTGGCCGACTGACTATAGTTTTCGTAGATTCTTTTAATATATAAAATAATACTAAATGAAAAGCATTAGAATACTTATGTTTTTATTTTTGTTTTCGTAACACTGCTAGACATGCCTGTTTTCTTACTCGATTTGTTTCACTTCGTCTTTTGTGTTTTCAACACTTCCGGATCAAGAAAAGTTACTTTTATGTCTGAACATTCTGCTCATATATATTTTACGTCCTTTTTAATTACTGCCTCTTATTGGTTAAAAGTTAAGTCATACAAATTTAAGAATAGGGTAGAGTGGGGTAATACAGTTTAAAAATGGCTTAAATGCACGTATATTTATTTTCGAATTCAACTGAAAAGATAAACATCATATTTTGTCAAGTATTCAATTCCCTACACGTTTATAAATTGCATATTTGGTATGTTAAATCTATTGACATGTCTGCAGGTGTTTTGCAAAAATGTGACACCTTGCACGGTATTGCCCCAAGCGGCAAGGGGTAGGGTAATACCGTGAAGTCTAAAACATCATAACGCCATAAAAATGAAACATTAAATAATTCGTACTTTAGACTTCATTTATATTTGAAAAATGAAATTTTCACAACTTATCAACGTTTTGGCAGTGTGTGAAAAAAATGAAACTTCCTTTTACTGGTAAAATAATATTGTAACGTAATGTACTCATTTTGTTTACACACACACACACACACACACACACACACACACACACACACACCTTGTGTGGTACTGCTCCGTGACAATCCAGCGTTTTTAATTGTAACCTGTCGGTCACGATATTTAACTACCAACATTTGATGTTCCAAATAAGGTCGAGAAATGCGCAATTAAATCAAGCTACTTTTAATATTGTTGTTATTATACTTCCCTTAGCTCTACACACTTGATCTGCTGATTTTATAACAGTTGAAATTAAATGAAACTCACTGACGAAAACGATTCAACGTAAAAAGCTCACAACCTCTCTGCATGTAAACTGTATTTCCTTCCGCTATGCGGCAGCGCTATGCAACACTCTTTACACCCTCTAGGAAACTAGAAACAGCGGTACGTGGTACTACTACAGTGAACGGCCTTATCCCGATCTCTCCTGTATTGTGTTAAAAACAAAACACAGGTATTTATTAATCGCTCTTTAATATTCTCTCATTGTGTCTTCGAACATTCTCAGTCATTCGAGATAAACAATTTGCACAAACACTGACATTACCGTTGCGATACGAAAAGGTAGTGTAACTATCAGATCTAGGTACGGAAAATGCTCGTGTTTTTCTGCACAAGTATCCTCTTTATAACATCGCTGCCAACCAGCTACATAACAGCTACATAACAGTTGTCGTACTACATTCCCATTCTGACGAAGTTTAGCAGGAAACCGTGGTATTCCTTTTTCCTAAATTTTAGACCACTTCAAGGTATATAATTGGTGTATAATTTTGTAACGAATAACCATTAATTTATATCTGTCGAATCTAAGCCGTAGCAGCTGATCAGTCTGAGATGTGCAAGGAAAAACTTTTAGTTCGTAAGCAGCACTACTGCTAGTGAAACTGACTTTACAAATATGACGAGCCGTTAGATTTCATCCACTTACATCCATGAGTAGACAAACCACCATAGTGCACAATGACACCCTCAAGGTTGCAGTACAGTAAGTCGCAGAGTTTATAGCTGTTCCTACGAACATTTTTGCGTCATATTTCGCGGGTTTTTGGTCGTCACACTCAACCATTCACAGACACCGCGACCAAACCACTATGTCCTGAAATACACGGACACTGAGAGATGTATAGCGGGGAGAGGGGGAGAAACAACTCTATAATGGCGTCAGAGTAAGGTATGGGCTTCGGCTACAGGCATTGGTAGACTGGACACGGCATCGCATGTAGTAGCTTACAGGAGAAACAAAACTTTTCATTTTCAACAGAATTAAAAAATTTTAACTGCTGTCATAATCTAGTCATTAAGAGGTAAAATTTTAAATTTTAACACGGCAAGGATTATCTACAGAATAAAACTTTCGTGATAGAAACAATAGTTTAACAGTTTCCAAGAAATGCAACAATTTTGAACTAATAATACTTACACATGAAATTTAATGTTACTTTCCTTTGCAAAAAGCTCTATGCAATCACGTGGTACGGCTACAGAGACGTGTGGAGATAATTGTTGTCAAAAGGACACACTCGAAATGCCTCCACATTGTACCGCATTCAGAGCTCTGTAATGGCATCGTCATCGATGGTGCAGGAAACTCTTTCTTTAAAGGTAAGTTCGCAATCCACTGCACGACGCTTTCCAAATAGATCATGCCGCCGTAGATTAACCTTGTAAGCAGACGAGTATGACCCTTTTATCTTTGCGCTGGACTTCACTGTCACTCAAGAATCGCATTAGCTGTTGTCGAGTACGTGCCTTATCGCACAGTTTCTGACCAGAACAAATAAAAGTTGATTTCACCGATGAATCATCAGGTTTACATAATTGGGGGATTCCCAGTCGTGCTTTCTTTTAAAATATTAACCGCTGTTGCTATGCCATTTTGGCCACGGAGTGGTAAGGCTGCCCTATCTAAGAGACTTAGATGTTTCGGCAAATACCTGCAATATCGTATTTGCAATGTGTAACTGGAGTCTCCAAACAAATGCTGCTCGTCATGTGTTCCATACTACTCCCCTTGTCTGTTCCTTCCTGTCATGTACAAAATTAATTTTTAAAGATTGTTCGATAGATCGAGCCAGAATTAGCAAAATGCGCTATTCGTTTTACCGATTGCCATTAAGAGGGATGATCAAACACGAATAATACACTCCTCTGTATCGCACTTAACGCCGCAATACAGAAGTAAGAGAACTGTTCCGAAATGAATACTGTGATAGTGGTCTGAAAGGCATGAGAGACGAGAGACGGAACCGACGAACGAAATAAAAGGATATTTATTCGTTTTTGGAAATAAAACACCGTTTTCTTGGTGCTATGTATATTTCCCAGACAGGTTTCGCCTTTTTTTTTACCTACAAGGCATTCTCAATGGATTCTAGAAATCGCAGTTTTGTTTTTGGATGTATTATATATAGTTTATAAGCGGTTCACATCATCTTAAAGTACATAAATGGTTACTTCGAGTTCATCGTCTTTCCGGCTTGGGTTTTGCTGGTCTTTCCTTATGTTTAAAGTCTCATATTGCACAATTGTTCCACTTACGTAATTATGCAAAAAATTACATAAGTAGAGCAGTTAAGCGACAACAAACTGTAATCGTATGGGAAGAAACGCAGAACCGAAAGACGAAAAATTGTAAGTAGTTTAATATTTACTACAGAAAAAAGATGTGAACTATTTATAAATACTACACCTAAAAACAAAACTGTTATATCTAGAACCCACTGAGGATGCCTTGGAGGAAAGAACGGCGAAACTCGTCTGGGAAAATACATTGCTACAAGAAACAGCGTTTTTATTTAAAAAAATAATAATAATAAAAAAAATAACTCGGCGTATGATGTGCAAGATAGCTGCACAATCCAACTTGTTAAGAGGATATTTACTTCATAACTCTATATGAGTACTTTATTATATCCTGGGCTCAACATGCTGGCGCTGTCGTACATTGGTATAATTATATGATTATTATCCAGAGCAATGTGGTATTTAATAATGCTTACAGTTTACACAATGAGCTGCCCATTTCGGCAGAAAAGACCCTCTCCAGGTGTATGTCTGCAAATACTGTATATGTAGTTTTCGTAATTTTATATTGTGTAGTGTGCACAAAAACATATACGTGATATTATACATACAGTATTATGATTAGCTGTTACTTCATGATTCATAAATCTTACGACAAAACAGCAATGTACTGCAAAAAGTAGTACCACACATCACCTACTAAACTAACAGTCGATCAGAATATTGTATGTATAATGCCACGTGTGTCTTTCTCGGTGTAATAACTGTACAATACCTTATACAATTACGAAAAGTTACGTATTTACAGAGACACACACCTGAGGATGGCTCTTCGGTCGAAATGAACAGCTCTCACTGTAAAATAGAGAAAAACATTCAATTTGCAGTGTTCTGGATAATATTATATTGTCAGTAATATACTGAGTAAGCAACTCTGTCGTAAATTAGTTTCTTTTATTAGGGTTACTTAAAAAAAACTGAACGTTTGTTCTGCACATCTATCAAGAACCGCACCACAAATGGGTCATTTTATCGATTCTTAAGATAGTTGCATGAAGAATACGAAGCAACAGATACTGAGATTATCATTCACTACGTTTTTTCACTTTCGACTCTTCGTATTTCTTCTGCGTCAGTCCTTACTTTACTTTTCTCAGACGAATGCTGAAAACCAAGTGGTTAACTCGCTTAACAACTAACGAGGTGGTTCTGAACAGTACTGAGGAGAAGTATTTCTGGCATATCTTGACTAAAAGATGGGATCGATTGATAGGACACAGTCTTTAGACATCCACGAATCGCGAAGTTGGCGTAAAAATCGCAGAGGGAGACCTGAGGTTCAAATTGATGTGGATTGCCGTTCTTAAGAGCAGATGAAGAGGCTTGTTCACAATAGAGTAGGGTGGAGAGCTGCACCAAATCAGGCTCCCAACTGTATCTACCTTTCATTCTAAAGTGTTATCGTATTTGTCCTTCAACTAGCTTGAAATTCAACAAATGCTATCTCAAGTGTTGAACTAGTTCGTTTTTAAGCACTTGTTCGAACAGGGATGCAGAGTCTTGATGAACCCTAATTGTATCTGTTAATTTATCGTGTATGCAATGGTTTAACAAGTATTTTTTCATAAAGTGCAAACACGATTTTGTCCTGCAGAAGCCGGATTCAGTATGTGAACCATACACTAACGGCAGTAATCGGTGCAGGCCTAGTTATATGTAGTAAGTATAAGGTACTGACTACTACCACCATTCAACAGTGCAACGTAATCGGTGGTAATACTTCCTGTTTTGCTATCTATATGAATACATCTGAATAAAACTAAAATCAGTCTACATCAGATTGTTACAGCTCCATGTAATTTAAACACAATTTTGTTAGTAACGGAAAACTGTTGTTCCGTCAATATTGGGCTTCGCAAGACATGTTTTAGGTAGTATTTGTCCGGACTGACTCCAGCTACAGACTTGTTGTTGCAGTTGTTGTTGCTGTCTTCTGTCCGCAAACTGGTTTGATGCATTTCTCGACACTACCCTGTCCTGTGCGAGCCTCTTCGTCTGAGATTACGAACGACAACCTACATCCTTTTGATGAATCTGCTTACTATATTCGTCTCTCGGCCTCCCTCTACGATTTTTACCCCCCACACACTTTCCTCTAATGCTAAGCTGACGATTCCTTGATATCTCAGAATGTGTCGCACCAATCTATCCCTTCTCTTAGTCAGGATATGACGGAAACTTCTTTTCTCCCCACTTGTGTTGAGCACCTCTTCATTAGTTACGTGATCAATCACAGGCTTTAAAGAGAAAAATGCAGATTTCTACAGAAACACAATGAAAATGTGCCTGACGACTATTAGGAGAGTAACCCAGTGCATATACTTTTGTGTCCCAACTTCATCGCCGCTTTTGTGTCCCAGCCTCGTCGTAGGTGTCGGTGGCCGAGTGGAATGAGACCGACACAGGAATATAGATAGCACGCTGGTGCAGGTACGGAGGGGAGCAGCCAGAAACTACAAACACTAGAGTAAATTAGAAAGAGATATATATTGCACAGAATGTAACAATACTTAACTTTTACATAGTACTGCAGAATGTTGATACATAGTTGTTAGAGGCCTGCCTAGTGCCTGTACAATAGCAAAGTCTTCACTGGTGCCTATCTGATTACGAAGGTCCTAACTCGTTGCTATCTCAGTCCGAAGTGCGAAGTGAACGATGTCCTTCAGTGGTGGCCACGAGCGGCGTTGTCGCAGAGGGCGCTCGTGGCTGTCGTCGTGAGAACGCCGCGCCGTGCGTGCATGGCGGCGCGCGGCGAAAGTAGGTGGCGCGCACTTTGTACTTGTGCGACACCACATATACCATAGTGGCTATGTAAACAGTGAGCACGACTATTAAAAACCAGCGTCAGGAAAATTATGAAAAGCATTAATACAAAAATAAAAATGCGAAAGTAAGACTTTTAAGCGAAATCTGCGATTTTTATAAAATTCTACGAAATTTATACTTTTCTTTACACACTGCTGTTGAGGAACTCGTAGCTCCTGCTCCGTTGCACACCATCTCGGAACTACATCCTGAAGACAGCCCGAAAATGGGTCGAAACTAGTCGGAAATAATTTTTTGCGCTCTAGACTGTTTTTGTATATACAAATGTTATAGTTCTGAAGACTGTAATATTTTAACTCTTCAATGCATGACGTCTTACTTGAAACTATAAAAATACCACGATTAATGTATAGTGAGTATATACTGAGAAAAAAATTGAAAACAAAAATTCCTTAAAATTTTTATGCACTAGTTGCAACGAAAAGTTCATAGCTGGTCAGATATATAGTGCTTCCATGATGTACCCGATGCAGTAAATGTCAATATTCTGCCTTTCTCCTTTCCAGAAAGTAACTCATAATGCAACCGTAGTATGTGATTGACTACATGGCAAAGGAGGAATACTAAAGTAAACAAACGCCCATGTTAGGAGTAACTCAATGCAGCCGACTGTCGAACTGATTCAGTAGCACTATGCAATATATAATTTCTCGGGCGCGCTACTAGCATGTAACACTGTGTATAGAAGTAGCTACAAATGATTTTGCAGTAAAATGATCAGTTTGGAAGGTAATGGACAAATTAAGGTATGTAGCTGATCAGCTACGCTATGCATTAAGGAGTTAATATACATAACGGATAACTAATGAGTGATAAAACTGCATTTAGACGTCTAGACGTCTAGACTTCTAGTCTTCAGACGGCTGATATTCGTTTGTAACCTTAAAATGATCGTTCCACGAGTAACGAATTTCGATGTGTCGAGAATAATAACGCCGAAATTAACAAAACATTCACTGAATTCTGTCGCAGGGACACACAATGGTGCAACACACCAGATTTTTGGGAGAAATAGCAGCATTTTGGGTAGTATCACTTTTGAGAAAATGGCACCACTTTTGGGAAAATGGCACCACTTTTCTACATCTACATGTGATACTCTGCAAATCACATTCAAGTGCCTGGCGGAGGGTTCATCGAACCACCGTTATACTATTTATCTCCCATTCCGTTCTCGAATAGCACGCGGGAAGAAAGAACACCTGAATCTCCGTTCGAGCTCTGATTTCTCGTATTCTGATGGTCCTTTCTACCTATGTCAGTGGAAGTCAACAATATATTTTCGGATTCGGAGGAGAATGTTGGCGATTGCAGTTTCGTATGTAGCCCCACGCCGCAGCGATAAGCGCCGTTGTTGTAATGATTCCCATCCGAGATCCTGTATCATTTCCGTAACGCTGTCTCCCCTGTAACGTGACAATAAGAAACGAGCTGCCCTACCCTGGACTCCTTCGATGTCCTCCGTCAAACCCACCTGAGAAGGATCCCACACTGGGCAGCAATACTCCAAAAATGGACGGACAAGCGTAGTGTATGCAGTTTCTTTTGTAGTTCTGTCCATGTTTTAAGGGTTCTGCCAATAAAACGCAGTCTCTGGTTTGCCTTTCCTACGACATTATCTGTGTGTTCTTTCCTGTTTAATTGCGAAGTAATATTAATTCCTAGGTATTTTGTGGAGTTTACGGCCTTCACGTTTGATTGATTTATCTTGTAAACAAAGTTTAACGGATTTCTTTTCGTACTCATGTGGACGATTTCACACTTCTCATTATTTAGAGTCAATTGCCAAGTTTTATACTATGGTGATATCTTATTCAGATCGTTCTGCAGTTGGTTTTGATCTTCAGATGATTTTACTAGACGGTAAATGACGGCGTCATCAGCAAACAACCTAAGAGAGCTACTTAGTCGCGGTGAACTAGCCGAGCGGTCTAAAGCGCATCGCTGCGGAGCGCACGGTTGCTCGCCGTGGAAGTTCGAGTCCTCCCTGGGGCATGGGTATGTTGTCCTTAGGTTAGTTTACCTAGGTTTAAGTAGTTTGTAGGGTACGGACCACAAAGTTTCGGTCCGATAGATAGATAAAAAAAAATGCTACTTTGATTTTCGACTAAATCGTTTTGGGAAGGGGGGGGGGGGGGAATGGCACCATTTTGGGAAAAATTAGAACAAATCAGGAAAAAATTACATCGAGTTTGGCCGTAAAATAAAAAGATTTTTGCCTGTCCGAAGTAATTAATACCTTCCAAAAATTTTTGAATATACCTTAAGTGTATTAGGAGCGATTTGCAAAAACATTACTGTGCTAAATAGTCATATGCGGGCAGTGGGACGGGCGAACAGAAAGCGCGGACGTGTAAGAGGCGCCTAAGTAGCGCTTGTGGACAAATGTCACGCCCGCACGTGGCCGTTATCTGTGCCGGCAGGCAAACACCGCGCCGTGTGGTGTGCTCTCACCTGCCGAGCCACGCTGCCGGTCCCACACACATACACACACAAGCTCTGCCGCTGCCGCTGCCCCGATTGTTGTGTGGCTTCCGCTGTGTGATGGTGGTCGCCTGCACTACGTCACGCGCCACGGACATCGCACGCTGCTTCCTGTGCCAGCGATCGTGAAAGCAGCGACGGACATGCGACTGTAACAAGGTCACCGGCTGGACCGGGAGACTGAGGGCCCCGCGCATAGCTACGCTTACGCCATTACCTCTCTTTTGTTTTCCATGGCGCGCAGACAGAGTTTGGAAAAATGGCTTTTCCCGCAACCTAGGTGCTGGAGATTAATACGGCACTGCGGAGACTTTTTTATTTTGCTATATATCAAAGTATCACTCGCACATACCGCTCCAGAAAGAAAGATTCGTTATGGAAACAGTCCCCAAGACCTTGATCCTGACGAATACATTTCTCGGCCATATGCAATATCCTACTCATCACTGTTTCTGTGTTGTTGTTTCTAGGGCGAAGCATTGAATCAAAATTTGTCCCGTGTCTCATGCTCAGGCAGTTGTGGTTAATGCAGCTGCACCCCCCCCCCCCCCCCCCCATATTAACTTCTATGCTACCTTATGTTGATCTTGCCCTATTGTGGGCTGAGGCGGAATTTAAGTTCGTGTTAACGATTCCTTATGTATTACGATAGTCCGTGCATCTGGGTTAGCCGCAATGCCTGGATAGCGTAGTGGTCAACGCAACTGCTTTCTGAGCAGTAGATCCGGCTTCGAATTTCAGTACTGGCACAAATTGTTTCGCCTGCTACTCATTATCATAGATAATATGGGTACTAAGTCCGTCTTGGAATAAAGTAATTTAGTGGATTTAATCTGCTTTCTTACTACTTCATTATATGCATATTGGTTACAGCATAGTAATATGGCAATGCTCGAACTTGTCAAGAAAAATCAGTTTAAGTTGAAACCTTCGTCGAGATGGTTACTCAGTTCCACAGGGATGGAGGACGGAATTATTAGCAGAAAAAGTAAAAGATGCAACGAAGTCACTACACTTGTGTCGTCTTCCTATACAAGGTGTCAGATCGTTACCAGACATGACCGACAAAGGTTACTGAAGAAGGATTATACCAAAATATAGGATAACTGCCACGTTAAACTTAGAAGTCCTGCTAATATTTTTCATCAACAATAACATCAGATTTCACATTCTCCCTGTTTCACTTCCACAGTACCACAAGACATCAACGACGCTGAAGAACACAATACGTGCTAATCAAATGCATTGGTAAAGTATTACGTTTGAGGAAGGAACAGACATACAATTTATTTCACTGTAATCATCGAACATCCTTGAGAATGGACTACTGTTATCGGTTTCCAACAGAACGCTACTGTTAACTTCCAAGAATTTCGTGTTTTGCGTAAATTGTCACGATGCTACCATCTTTCAGGGCAGTGACGCTAATATGGTTCTAGAGAAAAAGACAGGTCTTTCTTTTTTTTATAGACTATAAAAGAAAACGGTTTTGTCAGAATAGTTCCACGCAATTAGGAGTAATGAACACTCTAATGACAGTCTAAATTTAATTTTGCGCAGTCTTCGGAATTTGTCAGAGCACTTGTGTGTGTGTGTGTGTGTGTGTGTGTGTGTGTGTACACAAAAAAGACGTGACACGTCGATCATGTGATCATGTGACGTAAACTTAGGGCTTTCGTTATGTAAGAGATGTTGCCGGTACCAAGTTGAGTAACCCTCGCTTTGGTCTGCTGTCCTTGGTGCGGAACGGAGCACTCTCTCTCTCACTATTACTCTGCTTTCGCCACTGCTTCTAACGCCATAGACTATCTTCAAGACCCACCGCTCCACTTAAAGTTTCTCGCCTGTAATTGTTCCGGCTTAAGCCATAATATATATAACGTAAAGAAAGTTGGACCTACCAGGCGAAAAGGCACCGGTTCGTTGATACACAAATAAAAATAGAAACATACACATACACACAAAACTGAGCTTTCGCAACCTATGGTTACTTCATCAGAAAGAGCAGGGAAGGAGTGGGAAAAGGAAAGGATGAGGGTTTTAACGGAGTGGGTAGGGAGTCATTCCATTCCCGGGAGAGGAAAGACTTACCCTGGGGGAAAAAGGTAAACACACAAGACTCCTTATCCGCTCCCTTAAAATCCTCATCCTTTCCTTTTACCCCTCTCCTTCCCTGCTCTTTCTGATGAAGCAACCTTAGGTTGCGAAAGCTGGTGTGTGTGTGTGTGTGTGTGTGTGTTGTGTGTGTGTGTGTGTGTGTGTGTGTGTGTGTGCGTATCTGCCTTTCTCGTCCGGTAAGTCCAACTTTCTTTACGTTTTATAAATATTTTTTCCGAACAGGATTGTTTCTCTCTCTCTCTCTCTCTCTCTCTCTCTCTCTCTCTCTCTCTCTCTCTCTCTCTCTCTCTCTCTCTCTCTGTTAGGGCTAAGAATGCGTGCATTTCCGTTCGAGATACGAAACTTCCGGGAGTGAGTAAGGAAGGTTGCGTAGCTGTTAGTTGGTTTTCGGTATAGAAAAAAAACTAATGAACAATTTTTTTAATTTTATTGTGGAGCAGGGTTTTAGTCATAGTGTGGTGGTGAGATGCGCGCGCATTGTTTATTTTGTCTTGGATAATGGAGTGCATAGTCCGAGAAATGCAGTAAAACTACTTACTGCTGTTCCTGCGTGTGCTTCAGGGACGTTTTCCTCGATTCCTAGGCGGGTCCTAGAACTGAATGTCCCATCCCAATACTCCTAACGAGCAAGTTGGCGCGTTGGTTAGCACACTGTCTCGCATTGTAGAGGATGTAAGTTTAAACCCATTCCCAGCCATCCTTATTTCCATTTTTCGTGATTTCCCAAAATCACTGCAGGCATATTCCGGAATGGTTTCTCTCGAATAACACAACGATTTCCTTCCCTATCCGCAAGGAAAACAATCCGAGGTTACGCTTCGTCTGTAATGTCCACACTTTCCTTCCCAATTACTCCCATTACTTGATGGCGTTTTTGTTGGAAAGAACAGAGGTCTACTACAGCCCATTCTGCGCCAAAAGTGAATATCACATGAATCGCTCTAGCTTTCATATCTTTGTCTCTTCTTTCTTCTCGCACCTATCTCCCCCCCCCCCCTTTCCTCTTTCCCCGTACGTCCGTGTGAGAGTCGCCGCCGCCTCTCCCGCCATGTACTTTGGATTGTTCCTCTTCTTCACTGTGTCCCCCACCTCGGCGGTTCCCCTGTCGGCACTCCCACTCAACCACCTTCGCCTGCCACCCGAAACCACCAACCGCGGCCACAGTTGGGCTTCTGCCCTAGCTGACCGACAAACGCCTCTCTGGGACATCAGATTGCGGGACCGTCACATTTCGGTAAGTTACAAGTGATTTAGCCAAATTCATTGTTTGCCTGTGTTTCCATGACAACATGAGTAGTGATGAAGTAAACGACAGAAAGATGCTAAGAACATCGTTGTTGGAATTTCTTAATAATAATAAAAAAAAGAGCCGCCATTTAGAGGTCCAGACGTTAGTGTTTCTAGCTACTGACACTTAGATCAGTGATTAGATTCCTGGTGACCACATGAAGTATTTCTGTGATGGAAGGTTAGTAACGGGGTCCCCTCAGACTAGTGAGGTCAAATGAGAAGCTGGCGAATAAGTAGCAAGCCGAAGTATTGATCTAAAGTCGAAATTTGTACATTACGCTCGGAACCACACGAGATTTAATAATGAAATAAATCGCAAATTGCTATCAGTTATGGCTACACTGTACTAGGTTTATATGGGATACCGAAGTGCGGCGAATGAAAATTTGTGCCCGGCCTGGATTCGAACACGGGATCTCCTGCTTACTAGGCAGGGCACAAAGTTTCATTCACCGCACTTTAGTATTCCATGTAAACCTAGTACAGTGAAGCCATAACTGATCGCAATTTGCGATTTCATTCAATGAACGCTGTAACGTCAAAAATACGTAATTGAGATTTATTAAATTTCGGCGAGACTGGAACCCTTCTTAAAAAATGGCTCAAGGTAGAATTCCACAGCGACTCTTGCCTTTATTTGCTAAGACATAAACGTTGTCAAGCATGTAATAGTACGAAGTAGCCAAACACTTCGAAGGAACTTATATGTTTAATAACTGTGTGAAGTAACTCCGCGAAATTCACATACAAAGGATTATAACCGTTTGGTGAAAGACGCTGTAAATAGCTCTTGAGGACTGGAGTAGTTGTCCAAACATTCTACAAATACGAAACCTGTGACTTCACTGTACTTACAGTATTTCCCATGTAATCGATGTTACTGTTCACGGCTTACTGATATGCGTTTCATTGTTTCACAGTTTCCACGTTTTAATAGCTTACTTACAGACTAGTAGGTTTGTTTGCAAAGACTGAGAAAACTCAACAGCGATACTTACCTTGTTTCGATAATAGCTGTGATAGCTCCGTGTCGAACGCATAAAAACATAACGCCTTTATCACTACCTATTATGTTATTGTGCAAGCTGCCTTTCGTTGCACCTGGATCTTTATCTTTACAGTCAGATCTACTGTCTCGACAACTTATTTTTCAGAAAACTTCTTCAGACAATTGGATTTCGAGTGCGCTTGTTAGATGGAGGCGTTCCCCGCTCATTTCCGCGTTCTGAGTGTTTCACCTTCTAACTTCCTCCTTCCCCCAGGTTTGCGACGCACCCTTCGTGAGTCGCAGTCAGAACTTTGTTCACATTGGTGTGATTCATTTGTGTGTGAGCATGCGCGCTTTGCGTGCGATAAAAAACATGCATACAGCATTTTCGCACTTGAGGCTGCTATGTCGTACTCAGTGAATAGTGGTTAAATTTTGGGAGTTATCTAGCGTAGATCACAACTTCATCAGTGTAGCTGAAAACCCACTTACACCTGAAATCGCGTCCGGAGTTTTCCCTCATACAGTTTGATGTGCTAACATCTTACATTCCTATCATTCTCAATTAACACTCTGGGTGGGTTTGGGGATTTACTCGGGCACTTGTCGAACAATCTCGAGAACTTCATGGTACCACCTAATTTACTATTGCTGATGAAATATGGAAGATGGACATTCCCGTTGCTACCTCAAGTCGAGCGCAATGAGTGGTGACAAGTGCGAGAGAGGGTTTGTTTAAATAACTTGAAGTCGTGGATTATTCAATGCCTCGTTTGATATACGATGCCACAAAATTTCTATGAACTCACACATTTCCATGCCCGTTTCACTACACGAAGCAGCGTCAGTGATTACTCACATCGCATACGAACGACATACCATCGAGCACAACAGAGAAAAAAATTTCCAGTAAGTGGTGTAACAGTAACTACATAAAGCTTTCTGATGGATTAAAATTGTGTGTCGGAACTGGGATCGAACCTGACACTTCTACTTTTCGGGTCAAGAAGTACATAAGTTAAAATATTTTAACTTTGTGTATAAAGGATAAGCCTGGTTTAGATACACTACAGATATAGACGGACCAGTCGAATATTTCGCTGGTCTGTCACAGCAGTGCTGCCGTGTTTGTGCTGGTTCTTCTTGAGCAGACGGACACTCTTTGAGGTTAGCTCGTAAGTTTCGTGTGTATTTTAGAAGAAAACTCCGTTTATTTCTTTTGGTGAGATCAAAAATTTTATACTAGATTTCTTCGTTATGTAGTTACGTTAGTTCGAATGATTTCTACGTAATAACAAATGGAATAGCTTTATTGTATACTTGAGTATAATCTTAACCTAAAATGGCGTCTCTGTAGCGTTGTTTGTCTGAACAGGGAGCTGGTCTCTCTCTCTCTCACACACACAGTTGGGATACGTGGACCAGTGAAATTTGGGATAGCTGGACCACTTAAAAATCTGGTATAGTTCAAGAAATGATGTCGCTGTTGCTACTACTAGCATCTCGAGAAATGATAGTAATGTCGATACTTCTTGAAGTTATGAAAACGCTTCTGTACTCTATACCGGACTCACTCTCTTCAGACTTAAGCATCGCTTGAAAGTTCGTACCAAGGCCGGGATTCGAACCCGGTTGTTCTGATCGTTAGATACTTTTGCTCACTACTACGCCAGCCCTGCAAAGTAGCTTCGCATAACCGTACGAATTTTCCTTGGCAGGCCCCACTTCTCATTCCAAATCCTCTTCTCTGTCCCAGTCTATAGTTTGTGTCCCAGGTCACGATAAATCCACGAGAATTTTAAGTATTCCAACATCTCGACTGTTGCAGGTTATTGTAATAAATTCAGTGGCGAAGCTGAAAATTTATGCTGGACTGCGAATCGAACCCGGATTCCCGCTTCGGGCCAGCGGTTGCCTTAACAAATTAGGGTACTCAGACAAGTTTAGAGTCGTGACCAAATTTTCAACTTGCTGCACAGTTCGAATGTAGTGCCCATTAATTCATCTTACTTACAGCTTTAACTGTATTCGCGTAAGGGATTGGACTTCCTTGGGTACCCGCACAGAAATTATTCTTTGCCTATTTGAGGCGTAAACGCCCACACATACGCCCAGTCCCTTGCGGGAATACAGTTAAAGCTGCAAGCAAGAAGTAGTATTGTGCGGGAGAATCCACAATCGTAGTGTGCGATAAGATGAGTATTTGGGCATGACGGAAAGCGTGTCTGGATAACCTAATCGGTTAAGGCGACCGCTGGTCAGGGAGCGAAATCCGGGTTCCAATGCCGGTCTGAGCACAAATGTTAAATTTCGCCATTGAATTTATTTCATTGTCCTGTAACAGTTGAGATGTTTGAATATTTCGAATTTGTAACGTCACTGTTGTTGTTTTCAACCAATTTCAGATAGAACAGACATCATGTGTTACTTATAAATCTGTGGTGGTGCGAAGCCACTGTGCCAGGTGGTGTAGTAGTGAGCGCAGGTCCCTTGTGAACAGGAGACCCATATTGGAATCCAGCCACGGTACAAATTTTCGTACGATGCTTCAGCTTGCATGTATCCTTATTGAATATTTGTGACTTGAAAAAGTTTTTGGTTCACATATTTTAATTTGTATTTAACGTGGTGATTGGCAAATAGAGTGAAGACTCTCAATGTTTTTGTGTACTTGCCGTGTTGGTCGTGGTAGCGTAACACTGAAATTGCTGCAACTTAATAGGGCATACTTCCAGTCGCTTCATAACATCTGATGCAGGTGCATCTGCTGAGTGCGCATTTGTTTACGCTAGGGATCAACTTGCGACAAGTGATTTGCCTCACTTTCTACCGACCTGGAGATTCCAGGATCTATTCTCGCTTCTATTCTTTTTAATTTTTATTTTTTGTAGAAGTCTGTAACGGGGTCTACTCAGGCCAATAAGAAGAAATGAATGAGCGCGCGATGAAATAAACAGTGAAACTGACTCGCAATCCGCCAGAGTAGCTACACACACATCGTCCATTTGTCAAAGCAGTTAGTTCCCTCCCCGATACTACTTGAAACTTTCCTGACGGAACAGGACAGTGGTTCCGTAGGTGCGTCTGCTACAGACGGACTAACGCGGAAGCTGAACGCTCTGTATGCCGGCCGTAACTTTCGCGCGTGCGTAGTACGCTCATGAGACAAAGCGGCGGCGTGTTCTAGGGCAGTGTGTTAGTGTCCCGGCCGCGTCTCGCTGTCGTCGGAGTTCGCTCTCTGTCAACCTACTCATCAGTCTCCGGTCGCGCAATGGTTCTGGCGTGGTAGACCACGAGAACGCAGAGACTAGCTAGCATTTACGCTTGGTGTTACAGTCTCATTTAATGTCAGAAAGTTAAAGGTATATCTGCACATCGCTCTCTTATCAACTGAAATCGCTGTACATCAGGCGTACTTATTTTCTAAAGGCACAAGGAAATTCCGAGTACTAGAATAAAACCACAGTTGTTACGTGACCTAGACTTTAGGCAAGTACCTGTGTCGGACCATTTATGCGCAATATAAATACATACGAGGCGCATCCAGAAACTACGTTTCCCTGTTTAAAATAAAACAGAAGCAACACGATTACATGAAAAAACTTTGTTTGAAGTACGACATAAATCCACAAAGTAAGTTCCGTTTGGTTACATAAAACGTGTACAGATACAGGACAAATATTTATTGTACAAAAATCTAAAACTGTTAAACTACTTTCCTAAATAGCTTCCGAAATTTTTTAACCACTTGTCATAGTGTGGCACAAGTTTTTGTATGCGTTCTTCATAGAAGGTTGCCGCCTGTGTATTCAATCATGGTGTCATGTTCTTTCAGGTCGTCATCATCGGTGAAGTGTTGAGCACCGACAGATTTTAGCTGTAAGAAGATTACTGTTGTTTATTTACCACGATAATACCCGACCTCTTGCGGCGAATGTTCAAATGTTTGTATAGTCTATGGGACTTAACTACGGGGTCATTAGTCCCGAAACTTACAAACTCCTTATGAACTACTTACGAACTAGGACGGCACAAATATCCATGCCGGAGGGGAGATTCGAACCCCCGACCGTAGTGGTCGTGCAGACCGTGACTGGAGCGCCTTAGTCCCCTCGGCCGCGGCGAATGTGATCGAACAACTCGTACGGGATTTACACTGGGACGTGTTTAATCACCCTCCGTACAGTCATAGCGACTTTCATCTCTTCGTATACCTGTCCTAGGTGGTCAATGCTTCAACGATGATGACGAGCTGAAAGAACATGTTGCCACATCGTTGAATACACAGGTGGCTAACCTTCTATGCAGAAGGCTATACAAAAATTGTGCCACGCTGTAACAAGTGCCCTCAAAATTGCGAAAGCTATGTAGAAAAGTAGTTGATCAATTGAACAGATACAAAAGAAATATTTACTGCCAAAAATCTACACGTTTCTTTTAATCAACCAACTGAACTTACTTTGTGGACATAACTCGTATTTTTCGACATAATCACGTAAATAACTGACACACATCTAATACAATGGGACCAAGGATGATATTTTTAATCTGCCAGGAAGTTTCATATCAGTACACTCTCCGCTGCAGAGTGAAAATGCCAGTCTGGACACATCCCCTAGGCTGTGGACAAGCCATCTCTCCACTATACCCTTTCTTCCGAGAGTGCTAGTTCTGGAAGTTCCACAGGGTAACTTCCGGCACACATTTTTAATCCGCCAGGAAGTTTTCATAGCGGGATCAACTTTTGTATTCCTTTGTCGTAGTCTGTCGATTGTGAATGGAACCAGTGCGTGGTAGTCGTATTCAGCCCATCATAGTTATAAAAACAATGTCGGAGGACAGGTATTCCTTGAGGGGCAACAAAAAATGGAAATCGCTGCGGGCAAGACCGAACTTCTGCAAAACAGGTGCTGTGCGCCGAACTCTATGGGGACCGGCATTGTCAAGCAGCAGCACAAAGCCTGTAGGAAGCATCTGACGCCTGTTGTTCGGAATGGCACGTGGCAGAGTCCGCATTGAGCTGAAGGTGACTGTCACGCTTGTTCCATTCACATGCTGCAGATTCTTACGGTACAGGAATACGCAAGCTGATCATACGAAATGACAAGTGACTGGATTCGTTTGTGACGAAAAATAGCTCAATATTGCTGTACCTATTACCAGAGTTGGGCACCGTTGATCAAAAAGTTAACATCTTTAATCACTAATCGTTAAACGTTAAAGCGTTACTTTGCGGACAGTGTAACGGAAGTTAACGTTAATAGTTAAGTCTTCACAGTATTATGCAGCCACGAAAAATCTCCTTCAGTCTCCGAATTTATATATTTATATTATTGAAATCAGCAATAACAAAGGCATTACCGTACTTGATATTTAAGAAATATGTTTTAGATACGCAGGTTTAAAGAGGCCTTGGACTGTAAATAAAAACTAGTTACTCGGCCACTCGATCGTGGCAATTGGCGGTGAATGTAGCCAAATGAAGCCTAATCACATACTATAGTGTAAAATAGCCTCCGCAAGTCATTTGCCTTGGGGGGGGGGGGGGGAATCTTATGTTCTTTGAAATGATTTGCCTTCTTGTATAAAAAGAATGTATGTCATTTGTTTACGCTCGCGGCTGGCTGCCACGATATGTTGTTGTTATGGTCTTCAGTCCGGAGACTGGTTTGATGCAGCTCTCCACCCTACTCTATCCTGAGCAAGCCTTTTCATCTCCTCATAAGAACGGCAACCCACATCTATTTGAATCTGCTTACTATACGCATATCTTGGTCTCCCTCTGCGATTTTTACCCCACACACTTCCCTCCAATGCTAAATTTACGATTCCCCGATGTCTAAGAATGTGTCCTACCAAGCGATCCCTTCTTTTAATCAGGGTATGCCAAAAATTCCTTTTCTCACCAATTCTGTTCAGTACCTCTTCATTAGTTATGCGATCTACCCACCTAATCTTCAGCATACTTCTGTAGCACCACATTTCAAAAGCCTATATTCTCTTCCTGTCCGCACCGCTTATCGTCCATGTTTCACTCCCATACAAGGCAACACTCCACACAAATGCCTTCAGAAGAGACTTCCTTACACTTAAATTAATATTCGATGTTAGCAAATTTCTCTTTTTCAGAAATGCTTTTCTTCCCATTGCCATTCTGCATTTTGTATCCTCTGTACTACGACCATCGCATGTTATTTTACTACCCAAGTAACAAAACTCATCTACCACCTTCATTGTTTCGTTACCTAATCTAATTCCTTCAGCATCGCCTGATTTTCTAAGACCGCATTCCATTATTTTTGTTTTGCTCTTGTTAATATTCATTTTATACGCTCTCTTCAACACACTGTCCATTCCATTCAACTGCTCTTCCAGGTCCTTTGCTGTCTCTGATAGAATTACAATGTCATCAGCAAAACGCAATGTTTTTATTTCTTCGCCCTGAATTTTAATCCCTATTCCAAATTTTTCCTTGCTTTCCTTCACCGCTTGCTCGATGTACAAATTGAATAACATCGGAGAAAGGCTACAACCCTGTCTTACTCCCTTCCCAACTGATGCTTCCCTTTCATGCCCTTCGAGTTTAATAACTGCGGTCTGGCTTTTATTCCAGTCAAGTCACGATATAGTGTACGAGTAATATATAAATTTTAATTTTTAGTAATAATTATATAACAATAAAATAAAATTTACAGCAGACTCAATATATTTCACTGAATGTCATTTGTCATAAGGTGTATGTTTCCTTTACTAAACATTAGCATATTAAAATTCTCGTCTGACAGTGAGGCACGTTTCGGTGTCAAAACATCTTTTCCCATGGAAAAAAAAAGACGTTTGACTGTGGTACTAGGTGGAATAGCAGTATTATATTTAATGAAAATATTTACGAAATATTTTCCCCAAGAAATGCCGAATTATTAAATGAGGCGTTGGATTTCATGTCCAGCCACATCTTCACTAGAATTTCGGCTTTTGTTATAAGAAGCATGTACAAAAATAACGGATTAACGGACTTACTGCAAATTAACGGAAGTTAATAGTCCGTTAACGTTTTTAAAATTATCTTAAAAGGTAATCCGTTACTCAAAAAGTTGAGTCGGCTTCAGTCTAGCGGCCGGTACACATGGTAATCTGCCACTTCAGTTGTATTCGCACTTCGCCCAGCACGGAAATGCAGTTTTTGATCACCTTGCTGGAGCTGATGAACCTCACTACAATGACCACAATCTGGCTACCCATCACGTCGCCTTATGTCACAGGCCAAACAAATTTTACTAAACTGATTGTCTACTTTTCTATATTTTTACCAAAAAAGACAAGAACCGCACGGTAGACTTCTTTTTACATTTTTGACGAAAAGAGCGAAGGTGCTTGCGGTACGACCTCACCATTAACCCCGTGATCTATCACAAATGACTGATAAGGAAAACTTTTAAAAAAAGCACCTGAATATGCAACTGTAAATTGCGAAACCGGTAGTGCGGGTCTTCACGATTCCAATAAAATAACAGCTCAAGTGGACCAAGGACTTTCATTAAGACTATTACAATTTTAACACCCAATTTTTAACTGTGTGGAAGTCTCTTAATTATGTCAAAAAGTTAACAATTAACGATTAATGGACTTGAGCCCAGCTCTGCCTATTACCATTAAAGATTTTCGTGTAGCTCAGTCGACAGCGTCGCTGACTGCCACGCAAAGGGTATCAGGGTTCGATTCCCGGCAGGGGACTGGGCGTTATGTTGTCCTCGACATCATTTCATCATCATCATCATCGATACGCAAGTCGCCGAAGTGACGTCAAGTAAAAGGACTTGCGCAAGGCGCCCGAACAATCCCAGACGGGATGTCCCGGTCAAAATTGCCATACGATCATTTGATTTGATGTAACTTTGTTTCCGTTCGGTGTACGTGGGACCAGAGCTGGCCTGGTATTCCTTAAGATCGTATTTTTATAAGTAAATGACAAATCAGAACCTGTACCAAATGCGTTTCTGGTCTTCCAGATCTCGCAGACAAATATGGTGAGATGTCTAACATAATACCATAGCGAGATAAGAGATCAAAATCTTTATTTCATGGATGACATGATGAAACATAAGAGATTTTTATTTATGCTCGTTGGAGGTTAAAAGAAACCTGTAGAAAAACACGAGAAATAAAAAAAACTGTTATTGTTTGTTTGGTTGCCTATGCTCAGATTTTGACACTTTAACAAAATCTGAAAATCTCATTATCATGAAACAGTTTTAAGCCACCTTAAATGGCGTTTAACTATTATGTGATATGTACCCAGTAACTTCTACATCGTAGAATTATTTTGTATCTAATATTCACAAAGGCAAGAGATTCTGACAATTGTTTTTTAACAGGCAGTCTGGGCAGCTTTGAGCCTCGCCATATTTCTACAGACAGAGATAATGATAAGTGGCACTTGGCTGATGGGACGTTGGAGAGCGGCAGATCGGTGGTGGTAATGAGTTTTTCCTTGAAGGTCAGCGGTGCTCGGAATCACTGGCAGCTTTTTGCGGCGATAACTTGGGGCGACCCGAGAGGCCTTGAAATGAAAAGCACGATCTAGGCAGGGTCGCGGGAGCTGCACGGGTCACGGGAACAAAAGCATAAAGTACTCCGCCTGCACAGAGATGAACCAGACGCTCTCCTGTTTCAAGGTTGCGCGCGCGCCAAACTTCCTTCGCCAACTGTTTTTCGTTGGGTCCAGAGGCTGTCTGTAAGACTACAACACTTGTCACTGAAGAGTATTTTTTTTTAGTTTATACTGTAATACGCAAGATAAAAATGAGCTGTAAGTAACCCGAAGCTTCTTAATATGGAATTAAAAGCGGTGGCACAGTTAGCTTAAATCGTCGCGATTTTAAGTTAGTTACATTTGGTGGACTGTCAGCAGAAGTTTATAGAGCAAGGGGAGCAGGATGCAGCGAAAGAATTTACTTCCATTCTTATTCAAAGTGCACCTCGTAAATGTATGGGACGTACTAGTGTATAATATTGGGAATATTGTGTCCACTTGCTGTAACTCAAAAATGTCTGTAAATCTATCGGACCAAACTGCGTGGTCATCAGTCCGTAGCTTACAAACTACTTAAACCTAGGGAAATTAACCTAAGGACACACACACACACCCATGCCACAGGAAGGACTCGAACCTCCACGGCGAGCAACCTCGCGCTCCGCAGCGAGGTGCTTTACACCGCTCGGCTACTCCACCGCGGCTTGCTGTAACTGTTAGCATAAACATACACGTCACTGACACGGTTATGTCTGGCTCAATGTAACATGTAACACTTTAATTTTCCCCTACCGGCTGCAAAACGTTTAACGGTTAACCAATGATTTGTTCGGAGCTAATTTGGACCGTGTTATGCATTACAAGACCAAGCGCCGTTACTTTATATTTCTGATGTGACCGCAATTAGTGCTCTTTAGTAGTTATTTACAGTGAGATTTCACTACTAAGTGAAAGAACACTAACCCTTCTTTGGTACAAAAAGCTGTGAAACATTTATAAATATATATATTTTAAGAACATGTGAAATTTAGGTTCCATTATGTCAGTTATGACATATGGCGCTTGGACTAGTGATGTATAACACCGTCCATTTGAGCACAAAACAAACGGAATTTTTGTAATCTTTGGGTCCTGCGCCGTTGTACATGTCACTTGCCGACATAATATGAAATATATTTAACCAAATCGCTGATTTAATATTTACATATATATTTTTAACACTGGCCATTTCGGGTACAAAGCCATCCTCAGGTTATCTGCAATTGTATAATCAAATTTCGTTAGACATTTTAATATAAAAGTGACAGGATACGATAATTTTATATAAATTTAGATTTTACATACTTATTGTAACGTTCGTTTTCCATATAACATCGTTATTGTTACGCCACCAGGTGTTGTACAGTTCGAACATATTGTAATTTATTGCTTTGAAGACATTTACTGGTGTTTGTCAACGATATTTTATGGTTACAGAAACTTCTTTATATCTATACCAACGATATATTAATCAAGAAGTATGTATAATCTAATTTTATAGAAAAATTATAGTATCCTGTCATTTTTTATAATGCCTCACGAAATTTCCATCATACAATTGCAGATAACGTGAAGATGGCTTTGTAGCCGAAATGGCCATTGTTTAAAAATGCATAAATATTACAGCGGCGATTTGGTTAAATCCATTCATATTATGTCTTTAAGAAAGGGGATTTTGTTTCGCCAAAAAATTCTTCCAGTAAAAACAAACAGTGAGTCAGGTGTCTTGCTTGACTTGTTCCTCTGTAGCTTAATGAAATACTTCACATAATACTAGTAGTTCTGCTGTTGCGTTACGACGAAGACATGCACTTTCTTTGGTGCTTGTAGTACACATTATTATTTAACCGGACAACGGTATGGAAGAGATAATTGCATCCGCATGCTTGCCTGATGACTTAATCAGCAACCAGGATGTTTCCAGCGTCTTCAATGCCATCTCTGCTGTGCGCTTGCTGGGTATCATGGAGTTTGATGTCTTGTCAAACCGGGAATTATAATTATGTCATTGTGAAGTATGTTTCTTTCTATAGTTTAATTGAATGCGAGAAAGATTAGTTAAGAAAAATTTCGACCTAGGACGGAGTACTGAGGTCTCTGATGGATGAAAATGAAATAAAAATGGATTTAACTAACTAGTTACAAAGCTTCGAAGAAGTGAGAGACGGTTTCATAATATACAGTTAATGTCGACAGTTGTAGTCGGTAAAGATGTCGGTTATGCTGTAACTATATACGCCATTAGTAACGCGAATTTTCCTCGAAGGGAAGTTTATAGCCAATCGCATCAAATGAATTATTTGTATAAATACACCGAGCATTTTAAAGAACAAATATGTTTTTCTTGTGTCTGAATATTCGATGAAATGGCCGGCACTTCGCCTGCAACAAACAAAAACCTCAACTTGAGGTGATAAAGTGGGGAAAAAAATATAAATTAAAAAGTGAGTGCCGGCCGCGGTGGCCGAGTGGTCTGCGGCGCGCCAGTCACGGTCTCCACGGCCACTGTGGTCGGGGGTTCGGGCATGGATATTTGTGCCGTCCTTAGTATTAGCTACTTCATAAGTGGTTCGTAAGTTCAGGGACTAATGACCCCGTAGTTAAGTCCCATAAGCTCTACGAACGTTTGAACGTTATAAAGTGAGTGCTCGTCATGAACTGTTTCTGCAATTAATGCAGTCTTCAGGTAATCAAGCGCGGGTGAGCGCATCATTAGGTTATAATAATGCATTATTTATCAACTACGAAGCAAATCTTCCTTTAAAAGGACTAAATTAGTACGTTGTATCACTTCTTGGCAAACATACAAGATGTATTCAGATGAAATCTAGACATAGGCAGAAAATGTAAACTGTTCATTATTTCAAAGACGATACAATTATGCCACATTGAGACAAGATGTTCATTGTCTTAATGAAGAACAGTATCAGTTCTCAGTAGACACGCAATTGTACCCTGGCGTCCACCCTTCGACCCAAGCAAATTACCGCCTTTGGCTGTTCGTACGAGGTATAACTCCCCAAAGACATTGTCTTTTAATATTGGCAGGCGACTCAGAGACGGTTGATCAGATCCTCAATTAAAATCACTTTATGTTTGAGTATCCTATTATCAAAGCCGGACATCTGTCGTTCGCCAGAAACGTAAACGTCATTTTTTATTGCGAAACGTAGACCTAATATATTTATAAGCTGATTTGAGCATTATCAACTTTATTACTCGAGGATTTATACCTGGAAGTGGCTAATACCAATTGTGTGAAAATACAATGTCCGTCTTTGAAACCAAAACCTGTAGGTGTCCGCTTTTGATGTGAACACGCTTTCAGGTGTCCGTTTTTGATACAGAGAGATTTGCTTACTGCTGACGAGAATCTTTTACAGGTATATAATCTGGGAAATTATAGGAATATCGGCATAAAGTGGAAAATATTAAAGTCTGAACTCTGTTACATATTGGAAAAATGAAGAATTACAGAAATCACAAAATCACAATAATTTTAATTTTATATACAAAATGAAATGTTACGGCACTGAATCTCAAAAATTATTAGCATAAGATCTTTTGAAACTGTCGCCAGATTTTTCCATAAACATCCTTACGTTATTTTTGACATCTAACTTCTTTCCAACAAGTGATAATTTCGTACAACACACCTTACAATAGAACAGTGTAATTTACAAGCAAGTCTTACCTTTCTTTTCAATGTTTATTTTCCACTTTTAATGTTGTCTCAACCACTTCCTAGCTTTTCCTTCAGACGCTGGTGATTATTATGTTCCATTTCACTCGCTTTGAGATGGTTATTAGTAATAATACTATAAAAAATTACTGAAAAACTTAAGTAGGGGCTAATACGTCTTAGTACCTGGCACATACTGTCGCCATGTCTGATTTTCGAGGTCATGTGATCATATACTGTGTTTCCATTGGTGCACACTGCTTCATTCAACTAGTGTCCGAATTAGATATCAAGCTCTTGCGTAGATTTCCGCTTTCGATGTGAACCGTCAAATGTAACGTGTGATTTATCACATTAGCGTAAATTTTTTGGGGAAAAAACAGGTCTTCACCAATGAAAAGAGCGGAAAAACTTTCTCTAGGATCGACTGCTAACTAAATTTCGACCATTAGGTTAGATGACCAGGTTTGATATTAGGCTACTCAATTTTTACAAGATTTTACATTACGTTTGGAGGATAGGTTGAGCATGGTTGTAGCGTTCCCTATTCTAGGCTCGGTCTGGGATCCATGACGTCATTCGTGGTCTTTTATGTAATATTGACATTGCATTCTTTATAATATAAAACATGGACACTGCACATTGACTAGGATTTGATTAGGAAATAAGACAGTAATTGCAGCAGATGAATGTTGCTATTTGAAGAAACAACTGACGATTCCCGAAGCTGAGAGTATGTAAATAAAATGCATGCCGACAACAGCAAGAAAAGGAATCTTTTAAAAGAGATGTTGGTTAACATGTTAAAAAGATCTTCTCTGGAGGTAACATGGGGTGTAGCCGTGGACGCTAATCTGCACGAACAAGAGGAGAATAAAGCGTTTGGAATGGCGTTGTTCAGAAGACTGCCGAAGATTAGATGGGTGAGATGAAATATATTCCTGGATGACGACGAATTACTGTGATTGAAATAATTCAGATATTTCACCATTAGGGAGGGGCAGATACATCTATACGTAATGCAGTGTAGCTTCACAGTTGGGAATTAATATTTAGATTTCAATTATTTTGACCCCTCTTATTCCTCACCATCCAAGACTATTACAAATGCCTAAACGAGGCAATGACGGTTTGGAACATAGGGCGATGGCTCGTTTTCTTTCTCTCTGGTGGGAGAATATAATATAGGCTGCGAACACTAAAGGATGGACATAGTTTGGCTGTCGTATATGTGGACAGTGTGGCTTAGAGAAGTTGTCGGTCCTGGAAACGTGTTCGGATTGTCGAATAGTAATAAAATCGTTTCCGAAAAGCAAGAAATCCGCGTTCGAGTCTCGGTCGGGCATAAATTTTCGTGCCTCAGCATAGGGTATTACATCTATACGTAAGATAAAAGAAAAAAAAGTGACTTTTCAAGTTGCCGCGGTGGAGTGACCGAGCGTCGTAAGGTGCCTTGCTACGGAGCGCGCGGTTGCTCGCCGTCGGGTGTTGGAGTCCTACCTCTGGCATGGGTGTTTTGAGTTGTCCTTCCCAGGCTCATATTTTTCGAATGTTTCGGGCATGAGAGGTGTGTCAGCAAAGTTTGCTCCAAAACTTCTCAATTTTGTTCAGATGAACCGTCGCATGAGCATCGGTCAGGAGCTCTTGAATGACGTCAATGATGATCCTGATTAGCTCAAAAGGGTCATAACTGGTGACGAAACATGGTTTTGCTATTATAGCGTCGAAACCAAAGCCCAACCGTCCCAATGGAACATCTTATAGAGCCAAGACGAAAATGTGACATTTGATCGAACTTGGCGTGCTGACTTCGGCCTTGGCTCTGGCTCACTGTTTTTTTTTTTTTTTTTTTTTTTTTTTTTTTTTTTTTTTTTCCATTTACCGTGGCTCAGTAAATCCTGAATTATTGCGTGGAGGTCGTAGGGTCAATAAGGGGTATTACCTTGACGTTGACGTTATCCGCCGTTTCCGAGAAGCAGTACGCAAAAAAGTCCACAATTGGGGGAAACAGTTCATGGCTTTTGCATCACTACAGTGTGTCTGCTCATTCATTATTGCTTGTGAGACATTTTTGGGCAAAAACAACAATCTTGCTTCAGCCACCATACTCACTGGCATTGCTCCCCTGCGACTTTTTCTTGTTCCCAAAACTGAAAAGACGTTTGAAGGGACGAAGATTCGAAACGATGAGGAAATAAAAAGTGTATCGTTTGAAGTACTCAAGGCTGGATCAAAAAGGGCTTTTAATAACAGCTTCGAGGGTTGGATGAAGCGTTGGCACAATTGTATCTGAGAGGGATCGCTTTGGAGGGGACAAAATGCAATATGAATATTGGTTTTTTTAAAAGGATTTTTTAAATATGAAGTCTTCTTATTTCGTGACCACCCTTCGTACAGGGGAGCTTGGAGAAATTCGCTGTTACAAGTGAAATTTCTATTTTTACTCTTTATGGGACAAAACCTTTTTTTCTGAGAATTTGAAAGGTAATCATTTTATTGCATCCCATTTGAGTTATAGGAAATAGGCGTTTGCTGTACAGATCACTATAAATTTGGCTGGGGCTTAGACTACTGTAGTTAGTGATCATTTAAAAGACCACCTTCTTATAACTGGAATGGATAACTAAAAATGGCATTTGGAATGTAAAGAAGATACAGTTTATTAAATAATTTACTGAATAACAATATTCTAACACTAAAATATTACTAAACACTATGAAATATTACAAATTCCAGTGGTAAACTGAAACGTGTGAAAAAAAGGAAGGCAAAGAGCTACATACACTGTTTCGCACTTACGGTAGGTGGGCAATATATCGACCACTATCCTATAAAGGGTTAAACTGAGGAAATACTTTTTAATTCTGGAAAAATATATTTACGTATTAACTTGGATAAAAGAAGGGGAAGGTTGATGGGGCAAATACTAGTGCATCAAAGATCTACGGTCTGCTTTTTGGATGAAACTGTGGAGTGTAGAAACTGTAGAGGGAGAGAAGCGAGCCAGACAAAATGGATGTAGGTGGCAGTCGTAATGCAGAGATGATGACGACGCTCGCGAAAGGTAGTGGAGAGCTGCATGAAACTGGTCATCGGACCGAAAGCCACAAGAACAACACAAGTGTTCCACGCATTATGCGCCTGGAACTGAAGCCGTTAGGTTGCCGTGAGCTTTATCGTCTGCTTTCCTATGCTTGTAAAGCTAAGTCTAAAGCCGCAGCAGTGAAAAGAGAGGTAGGGGAGCATTTGGCCATATTTCTGTGGCGGATAAAAGTCTCATTCGCGTCGGCCACAGGCGTTCTCGTTATTGTCGTCAAAGTGAGTGTGTGTGTGTGTGTGTGTGTGTGTGTTTAATGGCCCGTGACTGCGGCGATAGTGTTTCATTGTTTCTGCTCCGAGCTGTTGAGGGAAAAAAAGCGGGAGGTAATTCGCAGCACATGCCATTTCCTGCGGCTGTGGTTTGGCGAGCAGGGGCGGCGAACCCCCGGGCAAATGGCTTACCGAGAGGGGTGAACAGTGTGGGGGGGTAGGTGCGCTCACCCCCAAGAGGGGAGGCTTGCGCCCGGGTGCCGCTGACACCAAGTGCGAGCGAGGGGTGGAGGGCGTGCCCTGTATAGCCGCACAAAGGCTGAGCCTATCACCTCCACTGGTGCCGCTTGTCACTCATTATGCCTATTGTTCGATAATAGTGTCTAGGGTAGGTTGTTATCCATGCGGATTAATCGAGAATGTTCCGATTTTCACTCTTTGTCCCGGGATCCCAAGAAGACTCAATCGGAGCGCCATATGTACACATTTTTAAGTAAGAGAATCAAAGATTTATAATCTATTTTGTCAAAAACTGACATTTTGAGCCCTTGGTTGTGTATGAAATACAGGGTGATTCTTATATTAAAGAAGGCAGCAACCAACCACTTTTGATCATGCTACTTATTAACTAAATAGCGCCGTTACCGGTTTCGAACCTTTCAGTTCATCTTCAGACGGCTGTTCACGTCCACACTGTCACTTACCTTTTTATTTTAAGCAGATAACTTTTCTTGTGGTGAAAAGTTTTCTCGACCTTAAATGTGACTCATGATACCAACAAATATTGTGAACAAACTTTCATGATAGAATTTTTTCTTGTTATTTATTTATTTACTTACGTCGAAAAGTCGGTTCCATTATGTTGTGTCGCTGATTACTGCAACTGTTGCTGCAATAAGCACTTTTTGAAACACTTTTACGGAGGAATATAGCGCGATTAACCACATACACACACACACACACACACACACACACACACACACACACACACACAATTGTTTTTGCCACATTGAATACACAGATGGTAACGGCGCTGTTTAGTTAATAAATAGCATGATCAAAAGCGGTTGGTTGCTGTCTTCTTCATTATAAGAATCACACTGTATTTATAATCTGCTGATTCACTATACAAGGTGAGTCGAAAGTCGCAGTACACACTTTTATTTAAAAAATTCTGCTTGAACTGAGAAACCTGAATATTCCAGTAGGATATGGGCGAGGTGGTCTATCTTTTATGTGTGTACTGAACCTTGGTGCCATCTTGAAACTGTACCATTTTTTAAAATGATACATAAAATATCAAACTGGACTGCGACAAGGATATTCACTGGCGCCACTTGGTCTTGGAAAAAGTGAGTCGCGATATTTCCCGAAAAAGAGTAACGGATATGGTGGGAACAGACACAGTCCTGTTGTGATCCTTGCGACAGCCAGCAGCACCGCGAAACAAATAGGGCTCGTAGTGAACGAGAGAAAATATCTCGTTGTCTCGCGACATTCATTCCATCATTGTTGACGGGCATACTTTTGGACGAGTGACAGAATTCACATACCTGGCATCCATATTGACCAGCAAAAATGAAGTAACGACGAATAGTAAACTCTAATCGCATCTTCTTCAGCCTAAACAACCTTTTCTAATCCAGGCTAATATCACAGTAAAACAAGATTCTATTATACATGACACTAATACGACCGGTAATGTTATATGGTTCTTAAACCTGGGCAATTTCAGCAACAACTGAAGAAACCATCTGTGCGTTCGAGAGAAAGATAATCTAGAAAAGATATGGACCTGTATACATTACCATAGAAGGTAAATGAGAAAGAACAAAAGACCTTTGCCAGTAGTATGGAAACCACACATCGAATATTGTGGCAGAAGAGGCTACAATGGTTTGGGCAAAGCCGATGCATCCCTTCCAAACCGTCTTCTCCGTTCCCAACCCGCTGGAAGACGTCCAAAGGGACGGCCGAAAACGCGAAAGTGAAATAATGTTTCATCATCAGCTAAACTCTGGCTCAGGAAAAGTAGTACCGGCCACCCCACTCAAACAAAAGTCTCACATTGAAGACTCAGTGCAGTGATAGCACGCTAGCTTCGCATTCTTAAAAGCTGCTCGGGGGCGGGGGGGGGGGGGGGGGGAGGGGGCGGCAAGGATCCTTTGCCCCCCTCCCAATTGCTGGTTACCGATTTAGATCTATTAATAGATCATTTTCAGGTACTTAACGATGGTTTCGTGAACTTTCACTTTGTACCACAGGTTTAATTTTCATATAGAAAAAATATCGTATAAAATGTTCCTAAAGTGTGTTGTGCACTGTGTTTTTTAATCGCAGAGTGTCTTTATAAAGATACTAACTGCTGAAATTTTTATTTTTACGCGAGAATAAATGTGCAACTGTAGACTCTTGTAATGAAGTACTCTCCTGTCTATTTTCATTTTACTCAAACGGAAGATATGGCTGTCACTTTGCACGAATGGACGGAGTGCCTTTAAACAGCGATCGCCCAGAGATTACGCCAGATAGGAGGTGTAGGGTCTACCTTCGTCTGGCACCTGGTGGACAAAACCACACATCCTCCGCAAATCCGGCCCAGTTATGTAATTTGCATTCGAAGTATTAGAAGCGAACAGTATTCAGTATTCTTAGACGTCCACAGGGCGGAGAAGCCGTCGGAAGTAAATGTGATGTCTCGCGTACCGAAACTCCTGCTAGATCGTCACGCTGTACTGTTGTTAGACTCATTTTCGGAACTCATTCTCAGTTCGCTGTAAAAGCGACAAAATACGTTTACGAACTTGTAAGACAAGCTGTCGGTGTTAGTGAGTTATGCCTGTGTACGTGTGTGTGTGTGTGTGTGTGTGTGTGTGTGTGTGAGAGAGAGAGAGAGAGAGAGAGAGAGAGAGAGAGAGAGAGAGAGAGAGAGAGAGACCTAGCCAATACGTGGGTTACACAACAGCACATTTAATTTCAAGCGGTTGGCTATCGTTCACAAATAGCATAGCAACTGCAACGAGTTCTATAATGTTCGGCCATATTGCACTTAGTCGTTCGAAGTAACATACTGCATTTGAAAGAAACAGTTAATATACTAAGATCAATTAATGTTTATTCGTTGATATACTAGTAGAAAACAGTATTCGGGAAAACGACGATAATCGTCTATCCCAGAGGTCAGCAAGTAATCTTAGACGGGGTCCGGATACTTTTGAAAATATTTCAGATGTAAATCTGAATGTTCCTTACTAATTTTTTATTTTAATTTTAATTTACAATAGATGTAAAATAACAACGTACAAGCAACGTACTCACAAAAAGTATGAAATAAAATGTATGGTCAAACTTTTATTGGAAAGTTCAGAAACTGCTCATGCATTTTACATACTATTTTTTTAATTTTAATTTTCACTGAGGCGCTCCTGTCACGGTCTGCACGGCCACTACGGTCGGGGGTTCGAATCCCCCCTCGGGCATGGATATTTGTGCCGTCCTTAGTCTTAGCTAGTTCATAAGTAGTTTGTAAGCTTAGGGACTGATAACCCCGTAGTTCAGTCCCGTAAGTTCTACAAACATTTGATAAACCTGAAAAGGTGATTTTAAGAATCGTGACAACTTGTCTATTTCTGAAAAGCCTTTGAATCTTACTGCAAATCCCTTCTTAAGATCTGCCAAGAAATTGTATAATACGAAAATATCTATTTCAGGATTATTTTTATATTCAAAAGTTGTTGCGAAATGAAGAAATTCTTGACTTAAAACGTCTCTTTCAAAGAACCAGCTTGCGACGGAATGGTGATACAGTTTGAACCAAATCACATTTTAATTGCCCATTACCTTGTAGTTCGGCGTTGTTATACACAAAAAAATTTGTTTTAAATAATTATATAACTTACACTTTAAAAATCCTTTTGGCGGTCCAGTTCTGGGCTTTCCGCGGCCGCGGTTGCCGTGGGGACTAGGCGCTCCAGTCACGGTCTGCACGGCCACTACGGTCGGGGGTTCGAATACCCCCTCGGGCATGGATATTTGTGCTGTCTTTAGGATTAGCTAGTTCATAAGTAGTTTGTAAGTTTAGGGACTGATGACCCCGTAGTTAAGTCCCATAAACTTCCGCGGTTCGGACGTGGACCGCGGTCCGCCAGTTGCCGACCACTGGTCTATCCTGTCGGAAAAAGGAAAAGTCCCACCATGTCTGTTTAAAATTTGTGTATCAGCTCGGACTTAACAGTAATCTACCAGCTCCTGTACAGAGAGATGCGTGTAGACACACTTCAGTAGGCTATAGCCTCCTATTACGTACGGGCATCATGTACAACCGCAAGTGTTTCCCGCAAACGTTGGCCATTTAGAACCTTTCGCGGTTTACTAGTTGCTTCAGCCAAGGTTGGCAACTCTCTCACTGGTGCTCATTCTGCCCCCCTCCCTCTTTTCCCCCCCTTTTCAGCCACAAACGATCCCGACCCCCTCCCCTTTCTGATGGTGATGTGCAGAAACAAGAAACATGTAGACCCACCAGCCGTTAACTGAAGAGCCTTAGTGAACTGTGAGCAGAAGCAGCGAGACACTTATGCATTTAATTAGGCAGTACTTTCAAGCTATATTCGCGAAAGAGGATGTGTAAAACAACGTTTCTGGAGATCATCAATATCCAGGCAGGTTCGATGCGGAGGTCACAATTACTTGTCCTATGTCAAAATTTTAGTCTCTGGATATTCCAATGTGTTCAATTGTATATTGGCTATATCCAATCTTCCGCCGCAATATATTCCCCTTCGTGGCCTGATCTCGTACCTTGGAAGTAACTCCGTGATGTATTATATCATCACTTTTCCAGTCAGTCTTTTTCGGTTTTCGCACTGTCCATGATTCATGTCTATCCTATGTTGTGCTAATGTACATTCTCAGAAATATTTTCCTCTCCGTTTGGCTTCTGTCGCATGAAATTATGCCGTAACATAGATATTGTAACGGCCATACAAATGAACGCTAGAACGCTATGATCCCAGCTCAAACAGAAACAGAGTACCACCTCCACTAAAATTTGCTCTTCCGCACTTGGTCTATGCAGACATATTAACACAGTCCTTTCAGCTGAACTTGAATAATAGTTCTGTATATTCGTGAATTACATCTTCGTTATACTACGTAGTGTAAGAGAGAGTATCTGTTTTACACTCTTCTTAATCCGAGCACTTCTCAGTTGGCATTCAGTTCTGACTCTTCCCTCTTGGTTTTTGTACGCCCAATATACAGGGTGTCCCATTTATCTTGACCACCAAAAAATCTCCGGAACAACAACACCTATTGTAAAATGACTTTTACCGGTACCAATGTAAGGCAGGGGCTCATGATGTAAATCTTTTGAAACACTATAAAACGAAACCAAATTTAACACGAACATGTGTTTTTTTTAATGGACACCGTGTATATTTCATCAGCAATCTATAGCATGACAAATCACGTAAAGAACGGCCTTGCTTACATCGCAATACGGCTAGCGCACGTCCTGAGACTCAATCGTGATCCCCATGACTTGGATTATTGCTTTTACTCGGGTAATTGGTTTAAACATGTTTTATTTATGGTAATAATAACAATGAAATTTCCGCGCGGGATTAGCCGAGCGGTCTGGAGCGCCACGTTACGGATCGCGCGGCATCCCTTGTCAGAGGTTGGAATCCTACCTCGGACATGGATGTGTGTGTTGTCCTTAGGTTAGTTGAACTTGGTTTAACTAGTTTGTAAGTCTAGGGACTGATGCCCAACTTAGTTTGGTCCCATAGAATTACAAACATTTATACATTTTTAACGATGAAATTGAAGAAATTAAATAGAAGTTAATACATAAGAGTAACGGAAATCAGTGGCGTAACTAAGACTTGGCTTTGGGGGGGGGGGGGGGAGAGATAGATCTCCTTGACGAGTAAAATTTTACTGTTTCCAGACAGACTACCATCTACCACTCCCGTCGAAGAAACTAATTCACTCCCTTCCAATGAAAGCTTATGGTAAAACACCCCAAGTTTCCAATCTTTACCTTTACCAGATTGCTGTAATACGATTTCTTTTTCTTTTATATATATATATAATCTTTCGCGTTCTGGAGGGGGCTCTATCCCCCTCATCCACCCCCATAGTTACGCCACTGATGGAAATTACACACAAGGATCCCAAATAAATAATAAAGAATAACAGGAACAAAGAGTAACCATATGACAAAGTTTGTACAATGTTTATAACAATGTGAAAAAGGATTAAGAATAAAACGTCACATTTAAACCTTCGTTACATCGTTCAGAAAATTACGCACTGCCCTTACACTCTTTCTTGCTGCTACTCTCTCTCTCTATATTAAAATCCCTTTGCGACATTGTTCTCCACAGAACTAAGGAATATTGTTTATTAGAACTTTTGCATCTGAACATACTCTTTTGATTACGTATATTTGCGCGATGCCTACCCAGTACAACAGGCGCTAAAAATACGCACCTGCCCTATCACAGTAGAGTGTCTGTACCATGACGAGCCACGTGCGTCGGTCGTGTACTCTATTGTACGTCTTCGGCCCAATCTGGCCGTAAACATAATTCGGTGTTCTGCCGTCGGCGATTGTGGATACGTGTATTACCCGTTCACTTTTCAATCTGACGCTTCATATAGTTTGCACAACTTAAGGGCGCGATCTTCTTCGATAGAGAAATGATGCTAAAGGTATTGTTTTGTAGAATTTTTTTATTCCTTGTTATTTTTATTTATTCGTCATCTTGAAAATGTCAGGTAGAGTACTCGACGTATTAGTGAAGTTTATTTAAAACTAGCCGAAAATCCGGCTTTTATTCATTCCTGCCTTGTTAGTATTTTTCCTATCCATTCTCTCTCTGTCCATCTTTTTTTTTTCTAAAGAAAAAAAGCTATATTTATTGGAGAATAAATAAGACTGTCTCGCATGACGTACAAAATTATACGTGCAGTATCCAAACAAAGAAAGATAGTAATCTTTATCCGAGCACTCATGCCCCTGGATATGTCCTAGTTATTTAGATTGCCTTATATGTAGTTTGACCCGTTGCAGAAACCCGTAATTCCGATGCTTGTCCCGTTGCTTTCATGTTCTTTAAGCAATTAAATACTATTCCTGTTGTGGTAGTAGTTTTGTAATATAAGTAATTTCGATAAAAGCAAATGTAACCACGAGTCCAACCGAAATACGACAAGTCAGCTTGGGGAGCGGGGAGGGGGGGGGGGCGAACAGTGGCTTAATTCACTTCTTCATTATTACTGTGTGTTCATCAATTCGTGTGTTGATGTATGCTTTAATGATACACGCAAAGGCAACATTTAGTGTCACACACATCGGTACCCAAAGGTGTCCCGTATTTTGTTTGGAAATCTGGTCACCCTAAGCTAGACTGCTGAAACTAGTCACGCTGAGACGCTCCAGTCACGGTCTGCACGGCCACTACTGTCGGGGATTCGAATTCCCCCTCGGGCATGGATATTTGTGCCGTCCTTAATATAAGGTAGTAGATAAGTAGTTTGTAAGTTTAGGGACTGATGACCCCGTAGTTAAGTCCCATAAGCTTAACAAACATTTGAACATTTTTGAAACTAGTTGTACAACAATAAAATAAAAATTGCAAAAAAGCGATATTTCGCATCATTTCTGTATTTGACCATGTTGAAATTTGAGTTAATACTGTGGCAGCTGTCCCAGTTGTAGTGTTAGAGTGAGTTGTATAGTGTGTGTTGGATGAGTGTATTAAGGTGGCGACTGTTGGTGCTCAGGTCGGGCGCGTCGAGCCAGCCGGGAGGAGAGCTGCCGCCCGCGGGCCCCGGGCTGGCCAAGAGCCGCAGCCAGCCGTGCGTCCAGCAGCTGTCCGCCGCCGCCTCTGCCGCCGCCCACACCCCGCCGTCAGCCGCCGGGCTGCAGCGCAGCAGCACGCAGCCCATGGCCGCCGACCTGCACCACTTGTCCGGCGCCTCCATCGCCGACAGGTGACGATACACACGCCTCCACCCACACCCGTACTCTGGCAGAGGTGCCGCCATCCTAACTGCGGAAACCTCAAACCGTTTGTGTGTTGTTGTTGTTGTTATGGTCTTCAGTCCGGAGACTGGTTTGATGCAGCTCTCCACCCTACTCTATCCTGACCAAGCCTATTCATTTCCTCATAACAACGGCAACCCACATCCATTTGAATCTGCTTACTATACGCGTCTCTTGGTCTGCTTCTGCGATTTGTACCCCACACACTTCCCTGCAATGCCAAATTAACGATTCCTCGATCTCTAAAAATGTGTCCTACCAAGCAATCGCTTCTTTTAGTCAAGGTATGCTAAAAATTCCTTTTCTCACCAATTCTTTTCAGTACCTCTTCATTAGGTAAGCAATCCACCCACTTAATCTTCAGCATTCTTCTGTACCACCACATTTCAAAAGGCTCTATCCTCTTCCTGTCCACACTGTTTATCGTTCATTTTTCACTCCCGTACAAAGCAACACTCCACACAAATACCTTCAGAAAAGACTTCCTTACACTTAAATTAATATTCAATATTAGCAAATTTCTCTTTTTCAAAAACGCTTTTCTTCCCATTGCCATTCTGCATTTTATATCCTCTGTACTGCGACCATCGCATGTTATTTTACTACCCAAGTAACAAAAATCATCTACCACCTTTATTGTTTCGTTACCTTATTTAATTCCTTCAGCATTACCTGATTTTTTTGACTGCATTCAATTATCTTTGTTTCGCTCTTCTTAATGTTCATTTTATACACCCTCTTCAACACACTGTCCATTCCATTCAACTGCTCTTCCAGAATCTTTGCTTTCTCTGACAGAATTACAATGTCATCAGCAAAACGCAATGTTTTTATTTCTTCACACTGTACTTTAATCCCAATTCCAAATTTCTCCTTGCTTTCATTTACCAACTGCTCAATGTACAAATTGAATAATATTGGAGAAAGGCTACAACCCTGTCTTACTCCCTTCCCAACTGATGATTCCCTTCCACACCCTTAGAGTCTAATAACTGCGGTCTGGCTTTTGTGCAAGTTGTAAATAACTCTCCTTTCCCTGAATTTTACCCCTGCTGACTTCAGAATTTGAAAGAGTGTATTCCAGTCAACATTGTCAAAAGCTTTCTCCAAATCTACAAATGTTGGAAATGTGGGTTTGCCTTTCCTTAATCTATCTTCTAAGATAAATTGTAAAGTGAGTATTGCCTCCCGAGTTCCTACGTTTCTCCTGAATCCAAACTGATGTTCTCTGAGGTCAGCTTCTACCAGCTTTTCCATTCTCCTGTAGATAATTCGTGTCAAAATTCTGCAACCATGACTTATCAAACTGATGGTTCTGTAATTTTCACACCTGATCTTTGGATTGGGGATTATAAGATGTTTCTTAAAGTCTGAGGATATTTAACCTGTCTCCTATATCTTACACACTAGGTGAAATAGTTTTGTCATGGCTGGCTCTCCCAGAGACTTTAGTAGCTCTGAGGGAATCTCATATACTCGTGGGGCCTTGTTCCGACCTAGGTCTTTCAGGGCTCTGTCAAATTCATCTCTCAGTATAGTATTTCCTATTTCATCTTGATCTACTTCCTCTTCCCTTCCTACACTTGTGTATGGTACAAAAAATTACCGTCAAACACGATACTTGTACTGACATGAACATTACTCTAAAAGTGGCGTCATTAAGACCTCTCACAATAAAGTCAATAGTTCTATAATATTAACATAGATGAACTATGAACTACACATTGTCCTTCAAAATAGTCACCTCCTGTAACTATGCACTGCTGAGCGAAACATGTCGTGGAAACTTTGCCACATTGGAATGGTTGAGCATTCTAAGGCACCTTGTTGCTGAGTGCATAGATGGAGGTTCAAATGTTCAAATATTTGTAAATCTTATGGGACTTTACCTCTGTGGTTATCAGGCTCAAAGCTTACAAACTAGTTAAACTACCTTAAACCTAAAGACAATACAGAAACCCATGCACGAGGGAGGACTCGAACTTCCGACAGCAAGCAGCCGCGCGCTCCGCAGTGTGGTACTTCAGACCGCTCGGCCACTCGACCGTGGCAGATGGAGGTTAGAGTCCTCCTTTGACCATAGGGGTGTGTGTTCTCTTCAGGTTAGATGAAATTAGTTCAAGTAGAATGAAACTTTCATTCTGCAGCGGAGTGTGCACTGATATGAAACTTCCTGGCATATTGAAATTGTATACCGGAACTGGAATTAGAAACCTGGTATCTTTGCCTTTTTTAGGCAAGCACTCTATCATCTGAGTTATCTTGGGAAACTTCATGGTCCGTCCTCGCAACTTTACTTCTGCCAGTACCTCGCTTCCTAATTTCCAAAGTTGTGATGCATGCTGGGATAGCTCAGTCGGTAGAATGCTTGCCCATGAAAGGCAAAGCTTCCAGTTTGAATCCAAGTTTTGGCACACAATTTTAATCTGCCAGGAGGTTTCATATCAGAACACATGCTGCTGCAGAGTTGTAGTTTCATTCTGGTAACATCCCTTAAGCTGTGGCAAAGCCATATCTGCACTTCCAGGAGTGCTAGTCTTGCAAGGTTTACAGGAGAACTTCTGTGAAGTTTGGAAAGTAGGAGTTGAGGTACTGGCAGAAGTAAAGTTGTGAGGACAGACCATGATGCATGCCAGGATAGCTTAGTTGGTAAGAACACTTGCCCGCAAAAGGCAAAGGTTCCAGGATTGAGTCCCGGTTTTGGCACACAATTTTAATCTGCCAAGAAGTTGGTTTAAGTGGTTTGTAAGCCTAGGGACTGATGACCAATGAAGTTGAGTGCTGTAGATTTACAATCATTTCCTGCAAGCTTTGCAGGTGTCTCCATTTGGGATGGTGTTAGAAATTGTCATCACATTTCCTTGGATGTCAGTAACATTGTCAAATCTCTTCCCTTTCAAAATGAGTTTGAGTTGAGAGATTAGGAAGAAGTCCTGAGTATTGAGATCCACCATGTACAGTGGATGTTCAACTTGTACCACCCCAATTTTTTTTCCCAGGAACTGTTTGACAATATTGGCTGTATGTGGGCAAGTGTTGTAATGAACAAAAGAACTAGGAACCTTGCTGTACATACTGGGATCATACCCTGCTTAGACACTGCATGAAAAGCATCAAAATTTGAACATACATAGCAGTGTTCAACATCGTTCCCCCGAGCAGCATTCTCATGTGTGATTTTTCAGCTCTGACCTTTCCCCAATGAGGTGATGTTGGAAAATGTCATTCTATGCTTTGCGGTTAGATTTCATGGTTGCACCAAAGTCACCTGGTTCTATCAGTGACAATATAGTTGAAGAAATTGGGTGTCGCATCTGCTGTTTTGACAAAATCCTGTGAACCCTCTAAATGTACCTACATCTGATCATCAGTCAAGTGATGTGGCACAAGATGACAACACATTTTTCATTCCCTAATTTCTGGGTAACAATTTGAAACAGATTCATAATTAATATTCATTTGCTATTATGCACACAGTTAATCAACATTCATTCGTGCTCAGTGACTTAACTTTGTAAATGTTTCCCTCACTGATTGCGATCACTGGTCGTCCACTGTGGGGACTGCCAGAAACACTTTCCTGGCTGCCTCAAAAACAGCAGAACCACTCTTCCACAAACTTCATATGCTGTGCTTGATCCCCATAAACCTCGACCATCATCACATACATTACTATTATTATTATTGACACTTTTGTAGATTTTTCTTGACATAATTGCCTGGTGATGTCTCTTACAATTTTCAGCCAAGGTTTATTTTCCATGTTTCATCACTAAGTGGCTGGCATTGTTATAGATTCACTGTCTGTTCCTGGTGGCAAAGTGTGGACTGAAAACTGAGTTTATATGTATGGCTCACCCACCATCAGTAAATTTCATTTAGTGTTCTGTCTCCTACAACAATGTGCTGTGGCACAGACAACTTTCTGCTTACCCCATTGTTAAAGGTTATTTATGTTCTGTGATCCAGTTATTCCCATAAATACTCTTCAACAATTACTGACAGTTCACTTTATTCTCAGAACATGTTGGAAGGGTTCCTTTTGCTGTCATAAACAATGATTCATCTTCCTAGTGCTAAGCACAGATAAAACACAGTGCATTACATGAAATACCAATCAGTTCATTGAAGCCCCTTCTCTCCGTCGCTGCCCATACAGAGGTAAGAGGTATATCTGCTACACAGAAGCTCTAACACCTTGACTGTATGGATTACTGAAGATCCACAAATTTATTGTTGCTCTGAGATTGATTTTCAGCACTCTGGCCTCACCAACATATAAGCTAGTAAACACTTGTCTCCATTGCAACTACATGTGGGAAAGCTGGACATATACCTAAAGAACTTAGGAAATTTCAATGAGAAGCTCAAGAAACTAAAATTTGGACCATACGACATTCTGGTCCACTTTAATGTTGTTTCTTTGTTTATGAAAGTGCCACTCGGTGAATCGTTAAGTCAAAATACTTCTTTTTTCCCCCATGACATCACCAAACACTCTCATGCGTACCTTGTGTAACATGGCGACTTCAGCGAACAGCTGGAAGCCACTGCTTTGGGTAGTCCGCTGATGGCCAGTCTTGTGGTTCCAAATTTCTTTCTGAAACAGTTGAAATCACCCAAGTCAGAAAATGGAAATGTTAATATGCTCATATTATGTACCAGACCAATTGTGAGTTACAGTATCTTAGATGTGAGGTACAAAACCTGAAGAATGTTGTGAAGAGCAATGGATATTCAGTCAACTGCATAAGAAGTGTCATGGAACACAACACTTTGTGAAGTGCTGGTTAGAAGAAGAAATGTCAGGTTGAGCTTTTCTGTTGTGCATTACCAGGATGGTGAACAGGACCCACCACATATTTTTAAAACACAGCATTCACAATTTACAAATCAACCAAGATGGGAGTTTTATTCAGCAAAGGACAAAGGGAACCCAGTTGCAGTGTCAGGAGTATACCATAAACCTTGTGCATTTTTAAAGGTCAGTATGGCAGTGATTGGAATGGGCATCAATACCAGGCTCACCAAACATTAATGGCAATTCAGGGTGTGGCAACTAGAGAAATTACTTCTGCTAGAGAAAGTGCTGTATAAGACTAAATATACAATAAAATTTGCCAACACTGCTGTTCCTTACACTTCTTCAGGAAAGCCATAGAGATGAACTAACAATTTCAATAAGAAAGAGAGAGGCCTAAAACTAAATGGATGTTGGATTCGTGTTCCAAAGACCACTGTTGAAAGTAGCCATGTAACAGTGATACATTGTGTCCAACATGTTTACCAATCCATCTGTTCATCCATGGGACCTTAGTATGAGCCAATTAAAATAGCTGAAACTTTTAAACAGGTATATGCCTCATCAGAGGGGCATGGTTGTACCATAGAAAGAATGTTTTAAATGTTAAACTCAGCACAGTTACTGCCTACAGAGTCAAAACATGAAGTACAGAAGGCTTTCTAAGTGCCAGCTGATTGTCAATGACCATGGTATAGCCCCTCAGTAAGCAAGTATTTTACCATGGTGTCACTAAATGAAGTTTTTGGAGGTGTTGTTCCCTCTTCTTTTTCTGGCAGTGTTAACGCCAAGTGGTGCCATATGAAATTTTTTATTTGCCTGAGATTTTTCTACGAAAGGTTTGCCGTATTTACAATTTGTTTGGATTATATGTAGTTTGATGCCAGTCATAGACATTGGAAGAAACTGAAATGGCATTACCATAGGGTTCGATCATTGGCCCCCTATTTCTTGTGCTATAAGTTAATCATCTACCACTATATTTAAATCAGAAGACTAAATTAGTCATGTTGCAGATGTGATAAGTATTATTATAATGCCAAGAAAAGAGGAATACACACAGATGATATAATTTTTTTTGAACGAATAAATCTGCATTGAAACATCAAAAGATAACTACACACACCTGATTCAGTTATACATTATCATAGAACATAGAACATGAACAAGAAGTCATAAATAGGGTAGAAAGTATTTAGCTGTGCATATTGGTGTGAAACTTTAAAACTGAAGAAAGATGTAGTAGCTCAATAAAACACTTTGGTTTGGTTACTAGCATGTTATTGTAAACACTGGGGATGTAAAAGGCTGTAAACTGAGATATATTGAATAATTTTTTTCCAAATATAATTTTTTTAGGTAACCCCTTGTGCATGCAAAAATATTCATTCCAGAAAAATGTAACTATAATTATGTGACAGTTTGAAACACTCTGTAAGCAGCTGATAATATTAACCACATTCTTACAGTTAATAGTTGTGTTCACAAATGAATTTTATTTTATTTTATTTTATTTTATTTTTTTTTTTTTTTTTGTAAACAATCTCAGATAGAGATTATTAAAGATATCACAACTACAATGTTAGCAAGGAAAAAAACTATTTTATGAGGTGAAATATATTAACTCACTGAAATAAAATGCTTGACATGCATTAGAAGTGTTTTATTATACAGATTATTAAGAATTGCTTCACACCATTAACAAGTACTGAGAAAGCATTAGTCACTTACACAGAAAAAACTTCAAATGTCCAGCATTTAGCGATATTACTTTTAAGACATATGTTTTTGTGTTTGTTCGATCCACATGTTATTCAGATTAATGTTTATCATAAATGTGTTAATAGGACTAAGTAACCATCCAAGTGCACCCCTCATTGCTCACTGTACCACCTTGTTTACTGCTAGTCAAGATATGACCATACAAAAAACTGTCGCAACCACACCAATATTTATTAACATAACAGTCTATGAGGACCACTGAATGTTCAGCTGTCATGGCGAAGATCATTTACTGCCTAAATATTATACATTATCTCCATCATTCTCAGCTGTGGCAACAGTAACTAATTCAATAGTTTTAGATGCATTGCTACTGAACACTTACCGGAGCGGTTCCCAAATTGCCAGTTAATTTGAATTTCTGAATCATATTCTCCATTCCAGTGTGCAAAAGAAGTCGCCATATTTCTTTAATTTGGCAATACTTACAAATTTCAGCAGCAGTATTGCTGTTAAACAGATTTACAGCTAAAGCTTTCCAGTCCTTGTCCAGATGAACGTTGACTGCCTGCAACTGTAACAGTCACTGACACTTGCTGTTCCGGTACTGACGCCTAATGGACAATCATAACACTAGCCGCGATGGAGTAGCTGAGCGGTCTAAACCATCTCGCTGTGGAGCGTGCGGTTGTTCGCCGTGGAGGTTCGAGTTCTCCCTGGGGCATGGGGGTGTGTGTGTGTGTGTGTGTGTGTGTGTGTGTGTGTGTGTGTGTGTGTGTGTGTGTGTGTTGTCCTTAGGTTAGTTTACCTAGGTTTAAGTAGTTTGTAAGCTATGGACTGATGACCACGCAGTTTGGTCCCATAGATTTACAAACATTTGAACATCTGAATCATAACACTAATGCTAATAACATTACAATTTTTGCAGCACACAATCTGAACATTATTTCCATGAAGTTTACTCATATGGTAAAAAGTTTTTCATCCACATTTGATATCAAAGTATCAAAAGCTTAATTATAACCATCCTGTTCATAAACAATTTGACAGATAGCAGCACCATAAAATTCTTCACTTGCCACGATATTGTCAACTGGATAGTTGTATAAAGTTGCACACACACACTTCGGCAGAGTTCACACTTTTTGTAAAGGGTGGTTACTTCGTTTGAGTGTGGATAAATGTTAATAAAGCCCCATTGAATTGAACATGTTGAGTACATAACTTATTATTGTTGTTATTATTATTATTGTTGTTGTTTTAATCATATATGTCAACTGCTTCAGTCACATGGAGTGTATGGTGTGCACTTTTTATTTTTTTAATTTGATTTTTTTAAAATTTTATTTATTTTTTTATCTAAAATCATAGACTTAGCCTTAAATATGCTTTCATAATGAAAGATTCAGATAAAACTGTCATCCCATATTTCACCTCCTCAATGTTTGACTTTCTAAAAGCTGTGAAGCACGAGTTCTTAAAACACTATCCAAGAAGCCAAGTATCAATTTTTGTAGTTAGAGCTTCAAAATTGCCTGTACATATCACTCCAACTGAACAATAATGTTTTTCATCAGTCAATGAATTATTATGAGAATTGTCATATTGTGAAATCCTAATGTGATTTATGTCTGTTGCTCCTAGTATATGTTGTTGTAGAGCTAGTTAGTGTGTATTGTTGGAATTTTTATTTTAATGGAGACAAGTACTATAAAAGTGATATATATTACCAGTAAAGATGACTAAATAAACATCTTCATCTTTAGGTTAGCTGCACTTCAGAAGAGTGGAGACACCCAATGGAGAAAACGAATATCGCACTTGAATCCAGAGGATGAAATTACGATAATTGCAACAAAGAACCAGATCAATGTGAGTATACTTTCCTAGAAAATTGTCAATTTTCTCTGGCTGTGCTTTTAATGCTATTGTTTTAAATAGTGAAAATTATTGTCCACTGTAAATTGGTCTTAAAATATTGGCAACTGCACACTGAAAACATGATTTTTAATAATTTATTCATTTTATTGGATTATTGAGTTTGTGGCTGTGGATTATATTATTTTTATAAATAATATGATTTTTCATGGAATGTGATTCAATTGTGTTTATAGTTGCCTTCTGAAAACAGAAGGTAATAACATTCTGGATAGTTCAGGCATTGAGTCATCAAGGAACATCCACTCAAGACAATGGACGGCTAGAGCCAACACCCACCTGCCCCTCCTACACACCCTGTATGGCAATGTTGTGTCAGATGAATCCACAATGTCAGGAATACTGGAATAGGGGCTGATTTCGTAGAGGAGGAGAGTTGGGGGAAGGGAAGTTGCTGACTTGTAGGGAAATAGCAGGAGCATGGGAAAACAATGTGGCACACTTTACAGGAATACACAATAGGTATCCAAAACAGACACTGGCATGTGAGAGTCAATGCATGAATATGACAATGATTTTGGGGAAGAGGGTGTGGGTGCAGAGTTACTGGTGTTACAGTTCTGGCATAGAAAAGATGTGGGAATGTGTGCAGATACTGAAGTTAGAAGGTTTAAGGGAAAGAAGGATGTGTTGCCAGGAGACCTTCCACCTAAGTCGTTTATAAAAGTTATTGTCCCCTTGGTTCAGTCTTTGCTGCCCTCCACTCACAGACCTCCACTTCGTCCCAGGACCATAACTTCAGCCATCCTGTACCCACACCCTCTTCTTCTTAGTCGCGTCTTCTTCTGATGGGTCACCCCACCCCACCCCACTCCAGTCCAGTCTGTGGTTTCATCATAGTGCCCTGCGTAAACCAACCACTGCTGGTGCCTGTGTCACAATCATATCCCACTGCTGCCTCTTCCTCCCACATATGTCTGTACACTATTGGCCTCCCTCTGTCCTATCAGCCACCTCAACCCCCTTTCGTACATTTCCATTTGCCACCTTCTTCTTCTTACACATCACACTCTATACACACTTTATACAGCCCCATGCCTTAACCAGATTACAGAATGACAACGAATTTAAGGAAAAATTCATCCAGTAACTTGCAAGCTTAAGTTTTATTACAATTCCGTGAATAACCGAGCACCACTTCAAATTTTGAGACTTTCCACATTTACTTCTAGTTACAGTTTGATGCAATTTTTTAATTATCTAATTTATGATTTTGTTTCATTACTGGTATGAACTTCAAAGTTCATTGCTGACTTGGATTGAAAAAAAGCAACTCGCATGAGATCTGAACTTTCATGTATAGTATGCGCCCTTGAACTCTGTTGCAGTCGGTACAAAGCAAGTATTAAAACAAATATTGTTAATTATTTTTCTTGAACCATATCCAAAATAATCAGCGTAAACCATAGAATCCGTTGTTAGTTTTGAATGTAAGTTGGATGGTTGGTTTGTGATTAAGGGAACTAACTTTTCAGTGTACTAGTAAAGAGTAGTTTCCCATAAAAATTATGTAATATCACTTTGTAAAGCACAAATTTCACAAATGCATAACGTTTCATCAATCACATAATTTTTATTATTATTATTCACCTTAAACACAGTGCTATGAACAAAAAGTTGGAGCTAATGTTTTTCAATTAAACAAATTTGTTACTAAAAAGGATATAGTACTATATTAAGAAGGCAATGGATTGGTTCAAAGCCTTGTTTGAGTGAAAGTATTCCACAATACTAAATTACTACTTGTATTACAGATTTTCTGTATCTATCAGATTGCCTTTATCTGAAACACACACATTCAATTACATAATCTACATTTACTGAGTATTATGTAATTTGCATGCATACTCACTTCCATAGTAATGACAACAGATTCAGTGTGACAGGCTAGTTGACAAGCTAATGTAAGGCTTCTCGACGTTCATTAAATTCATTAAATTCATTCCGAGACATAAGGCACACTGAGCTAATGTCTTATTTCATATAATTTTTCATACTACACTTGGCTTAAACTGCTTCAATTTTAATTTTATTTCTATTGTTAATAATAATTTGCATACCTAGGCTACTCCACAAGCTACCACATGATGATAGGCAAATTGTAAATATAACAGCTATGTCATTTCTTTCCTACTCAATTTCATATAAAATAAAGGAAAATCAACTGTGTATGTTGTTGTGGTCTCCAGTCCAGAGACTGGATGCAGCTCTCCACTCTCTTCATATCTTTGTAAGAATGGCAAACCACATCCATCTGAATCTGCTTACTGTATTCATCTCTTGGTTTCTCCCTGTGATTTTTAATCTTAATTTACAGCACCTTGATATCTAAGAATGTGTCCTATCAATTGATCTCCTCTTTTAGTCTAGGTAACCTAAAAATTCCTCTTCTCCCCAGTTCTGTTCACTTTCTTCCCATTAGTTATGAGATATACTCATTCTTCTGAAGCACAACATTTCAAAAGTCTCAGTCCCCTTCCCGTTTGAACTATTTATTATCGATATTTCACACTCTTACATGGCAGCACTCCACACAAATGCCTTCAGGAAAGACTTCCTTATGCTTAAATTAATTGTCAATGTTAGCAAATTTCTCTTTCTCAAAAACACTTTTCTTACCATTGCATTCTGCATTTGATGTCCTCTGTACTGCAATCATCATGTTATTTCACTGCCCAAGTAACAAAACTCATCTACCATCTTTATTGTTTCATTACATAACCTAATTGCTTCAGCATCACCTGATTTTCTAAGGCTGCATTCCATTACCCTTGTTTTCCTCTTCTTAATGTTCATCTTACTTGCTCCTTTTCCTTTCAGTTGCTCTTCCAGGTCCTTAGCTCTATCTGACAGAATTACAATGTCATCGGCAAAATGCAATGTTTTTATTTCTTCACCCTGAACTTTAATTCCTTCTCCCGATTTCTCTCTGCTTTCCTTTATACCTTGCTCAATGTACAAATTGAATAACATTGTAGAAAGGCTACAACCCTGCCTTACTTCCTTCCCACCCTCTACATCCCTTTCGTGCCCTTTGACTCTAATAACTGCTGTATGGTTTTTGTACAAGTTGTAAATAAGCTTCCGTTCCCTATATTTTACCCCTGCTGACTCTAGAATTTGCAAGAATCTACATTGTCAAAAGCTTTCTCCAAATCTAAAAAAGCTAGAAATGTAGGTTTGCCTTTCCTTAGATTTGATGAAATCTTCTTGGGCTTCCATTCGTGTAGCTGTGATAAGTCTGTGTTGTTTCAATGAGTCATTATCATCGTCTTCTGGCAAAGTGTCAATGACATACTGGCATGCCCTATATATAGCTGAGCAGCGGCCACCTCCCCCCTCCCCTCTTCTTGGCGTAGTGGCCGGTGGTGGGGGAATGCCCGCTGCTGCGCACCGTTCGCTGAGCTTGAAGCGTCCTCAGTCTCACCCAGACACCAATAGCGTCAACTGCTGGCCAAGGTCTTGGCGTATGGGTACTAATGCAGAGTTTCATGCTGAATTCAGTGGAAGCCCTCATCCCTGTTGATAAGATATTTGTTTAGCCTTATCTCCACAAATTCTTTAATTATGCCCTCCCAGAAACTATTTGCTCAGCAAAGAAATTTTGTTTCCTCAAAATCGAAGGCCTGTCTCTTGCAGAGGCTGCGTTGAGCCACAGCCGACTTGTACTTACGGCCCAGATGTATGCAGCTGATCTGCTCTTGGCAGCACTGCAAGATGCAGCACTGTGTTTGCCACACTCGCAAGGGATACTATACACACCAGTCATTTGTAGAGATCAGCTTGTCTTTTACTGAGTCCAAAAAATCTTTCATTTTTGGTGGTAGTCAGAAGATTGCCTTGATATTGTTCTTTCTCAGGATTCTTGCCATGTGGGAGGAGGCAGGCGAGCTTCACTTCCTCTTAATTGCAGGTGGAGTTGTTATTCTTTTTCTTCAATAAATGTCTTATCTGTGCTTCACTGTAACCATTTGAACGTAACACCTGTTTGAGGTGTTGTAGCTCAGCTGGGAGGCTGTCTTCATCACAGATAGTATGTGCTCTGTGAATTAGGATGGTAAGAACTGTGTACTGCTGTGCTGTATGATGGCAGCTGGATGCATGGAGAGACAGATCTGTGTGTGTGTGTGTGTGTGTGTGTGTGTGTGTGTGTGTGTGTGTCTTCTTTCTATAAACTGAATATCCCTGAGTGCAGTTTTTTTTTTTTTTTTTTTTTTTTTTTTTTTTTTTTTTTTTTTTTAAGATGTCTAAAAATGGGAGGCATCCATCTTGTTTTACCTCCATCGTGAACTGTAAGTTTGGATGGATGCTGTTCAGATGGTTCCAGAATTCACTCAGTGAGTCTCTGGCTTGTTCCCACACACGGAAGGTCTCATCAGCGTAACGGTAGAAGTGTTTTGGTTTGAGCCTTGCAGTTTTTAGTGCCAACTCCTTGAAGTGCTTCACATAGCGTGTGGCAATTCCTGGCACAAGCCGCAAGGCCATGGCTACTCCGTCATCCTGCTCATAGAACTCCCCACCACATTTAAAGTAAGTTGTGGTGAGGACATGCTCAAACAGTTCTACCATTTTGGGCGCAAGATGCTCTGCTAGGGGTACCAAAGTGTGCCGTAGTGGTACTCTTTGTAAAAAGAGATCTAACATCAAAGCTGACAAGCAGATCATCTTTCTGTAGCTGCATCTGCTTCAGCATGGTCACGAATTCGGCAGAATTCTTCATGTGATGGCTGCAGTGTCCCACCATTGGGTTTGGGAGTGTGGCTTGATATTTGGCTACTCCATAAGTTTGTGCATTAATATTACTCACTATCAGGTAAAGTGGAACCCTCCTTTGTGAACCTTGGATAGTCCATACAATCATGGGGCACTGGAAGTCCAAGATGATTTCATCAACTGTATACACTGGCAACTTTGTCTTTCTTTAATATATCATCTAAGATAAGTCATAATGTATTCTCTCCCATGTACGTACATTTATTCTGATTCCAAACTGATCTTCCCCTAGGTCAGCTTCTATCAGCTTTTCTTCTGGGAATAATTTGTGTTAAAAATTTTGCTACCATGACTTATTAAATTGATGGTTCTGTAATTTTTACACCTGTCTTCGTGTGATTTCTTTGGATTGAGGATTATTACATTTTTATTAAAGTCTGAGGGTATTTCATCTGTCTCATACATCTTATGCACCAGGTGAAATAGTTTTGACATGGCTGACTCTCCCAGACACATTAGTAGCTGTGAGGGAATGTTGTCCACTCCAGGAGCCATGTTTCAACTTGGGTGCTCTGTCAAATTCATCTGTCAGTATGGTATCTCCTATTTCATTTTCATTTATGTCCTCTTCCCCTGTACAATTTTGTCTCAGATTTCACTTTCTTTATAGAGCCCCTCACTCAAGGAGGTTAGAATCTCTGGAGATGCCCTAACACTGAAAAAGTGAAGCCAGCAAATTGAGCAATCTGGCATATGTTTGTGCCCAAAACATTTGTCATAGTGTGTGTATATAGTGGTTCTAGCCATTGAAATGTATGTCATATCTAAGTAAATATTCCGATGTGACTGTCAATTTAGTGACATTACGTAAGGATCACAGTATGTCCACAGGGCTTAAATGAGAAATCTTTGTTTGGGCACAAAAGCGTGGCCCTTCTGGCTTAAACACCACCTCCTTGGTTTCACCTTTCCCATCTTTGCTTGGAATTTGTTTTCCATCTGAGCTCTTTATATTCACACAGTTGCTTTTTTGTCTCAAAATGTCTCTTATTTTTTCTATAGGTGGTATTCATCTTTCTCCGACTTCTACATTCTTCTACAAAATTGCATTTGCGTTCCATCCAATCTTGATTATGCATTTTGCATTTTCTGTCAATCTCATTTCTTAGTACTCTGCACTCCATTTTGCCTGCTTAAATTACTGTATTTTTATATTTCCTCCATTCAGCAATTAAATTTAGTATTTACTGTAATATCCAAGGATTTTTTTTGTCTGTATGCCTCCATAAAGACATAATTTCTTTTACCTTATCTTTGCTGTCCCTAGGTAAAATGTAAGTGATCGGCAGAAGTATTTTTTCTACAGTCAACTTCACATGTGACCCTTCAAGTTTTCTTAGTAGTACTCCTAAAAAATGATGTTGCCTTTCCTCCAGGAATTTCCATTTGGTTTCCTGAAGCATCTCTGTAACTGGGATGTTGATGAACCTAACAAATGTAGCAACCTAGCTCTGAATTGGTTCTGTGTCTTTCTTTAAACTGACAGGTTGTCCGCCTCCGTAGCTCAGCGGTAGCGTCGCTGACTACCACGCAGGAGGCACAGGTTCGATTCCTGGCAGTGTACTGGCTTTTGTGTGTTGTCATAATAATAATAATAATAATAATAATAATAATAATAATAATAATAATAATAATAATAATAATCTCATCATCATTTGCACTAAGTCGCCCACACGGTGTCAAATAGAAAGACTTACACTACGGCGGCCAAACAAATCCGCAAGGGTTCTCCTGGTCAAGAAAGCCGTACACTCATATCCATTTCAACTGACAGGGTGGGTATCCCAAACAGTTGAGCAGTTCTCAAGAATGGGTTAACTAAGTTCTATACATTGTCTCCTTCACAGATAAACCACATCTTAGCAAAATTCTCAAAATAAACTGAAGTTAACCATCCACCTTTCCCACAACTTTCTTACCTGCTCATTCCATCACTCTGCAATATTACGCCAGTAAAAATCTTGATCAGTGGCATGACTTAATGTACTTACCTGATGTGGTGCGGCAGTGTTGGCAACAGTCGCCATGGATGCTGGAATGAATGGTGCCCCACAATGTTTACAATGTTTAATATGTTAACATCACTTGATCACTTTTTCGTACAGATAATAAAATAAATAAAGCTGTAAATTGATTAAGTGATTCTGAGCTGGAGATTCAGGTGCTATGCACCCTCACATGCTGGGGAAAAAAAAAAATCACTTCTTGTTTAACCTATACCTAACCTAGCTTTCACTGAAAATGGTCACTGCTTCGTACAGATCGTAAAATAAATAAATAAAACATGCTATACCTGCTCTATGGTTGACAGGTTCTTGTATGTACCCTCATAGCCATTGGCTACTCGAAATGTACTACATTACCAACCTGTCACTGCTATGGATGCACCGCGATGCTCCCCATTCTCCTAATAGAGACATTAGCCTATTATGCCTAGATATTTAATTGATCAGGTTGTCAAGCAGAACAGTACTGAAGCTGTTTTCAAATATTATGGGATTGGAATTAACTAAGAGTTATGTACATTTTAAGCTAATTTCCATTCTTCAAGCTGGGTAAAAATCAAATTCAAATGTTCAAATGTTTGTAAAGCTATGGGAGTTAAGTGTTTGGTTATTAGTCCCTAGCTTACAAACTTACTTGAATTAAGTTAAACTAAACTAAGGACAACACAAACACCCGTGCCCGAGGACGACTCGAACCTCCGACAGCAAATGGCCGCGTATCACTGCACCTCAATGTGCATGGCTATTCCGCTGTGGCGACTAAAAATCTTACAGAATTTTGTATTCTCCTACAGCCATGCTATAACACTAACTTCCCATACAACACATCATCATCAGAAAACAGCCTCTGATTGCTATGGAGCTTGTCCAACAGCTCTATTATATTGATAGCAAGCAATAGCAATCCTGCCACACTTTCCTGGAGTGCTTCAGATTGTTTATGATTAACACTTATTGCCAGGGACAGTACGTTGTTGGAATGTTGGTGGTAATGTGTCATAGATGCACTTTAACAGAGTGAGTCCACAACTTTAGTAACATGTGTAAAATTTATTACAAATTAGTGTGTACCGGTACCAGTACTCAGCTTTGAGCATTGTAGAAGTACAATCAGACTGATATAGTTGAGACATATATAAATAATTCAGATACATCACTTATCCATGAGAATTCCTGTATCAATACACGCAGTAGTCTTGCAGCACTGTTCTGTGAATTGTTGCACTTTGTCCTGGATTGTAGTAAAAACTGCTGAATAGAATCTCACTGGTGATTCGGTGCACACTCTTACTGGCAGTATACTCAGACCATTTAATGGCGCTTTGGCCGGTCATGTTAGCGAAAGAAGCTAGTGGTTGCAGTGCATGGCTTCTTGCAAGAATGTATTAACATGTACTACAAACTCTGAGAGTTGGCATGGCCATACCAATATTGGTGTAGTTGTATTTTGGTTGCTTCACAATATGTGACACTATGCAGTATACTAAGTTCTACTAGTTAATGTCTCAAAGCTATTCAAATATCTTAATACCTTCTCCTGTATGCTCGTATGTTCATTATCAGTCTGCAACAGGGAACAATGTCAAATATGAAATGGAACATGACATTTTCATTGAAAATAATGCTACATTTTGGGTCTTCCAAAGAACAGAAGATGCGTGCAACAATAATTTTTATTAATGGGTCGATTAAGGTATTTAAACGGCCATAAAGCTGGCAGGTCATTGGGGTTCCCTTTACAGATGGGATGCCGAAACCATGAACAAGAGAAGCCACTCATAGACGCTATTCGTGGGTGCATGCAGTGACAGCTGAGATCAAGTTCTGGAGTAACTCATGTTAAAAATACTGATTAATTTAAATGGAACATTTATTTCATAAAAATAGTTGGAGAGATAAAGGTTTCTTATGGTGTCTCCCAAAATCAATCGGGTGAAGAAGACTGATTTTGCATGGGTTGGTGGCAGCATTTTGCGGAACTGCTCATTGAGAATATACAAAGGTGACTGAAAGTTATTGTAAGAAAGAAGGTAAATGATCAAAAAAGAAATTATGCAAGAACAGAGTTAATTTAGTGTCCTGGCAGAACAATGAGTTCCGTTTGGCACCACTGTGTACATGTGCTGCACACTAAGAAACTAGCAAGGGACATAACAAATACCTTTGGGAAATTGACAGATATGGAGTCTACCTGTTGCTAATCACAACCAAAACTCTCAAGGTATTGTATGAGAAAAGGGCAACCTGAGTTGCAGCGCGCACACACACACACACACACACACACACACACACACACACACACACACACACACACTGTTTCATAAACAGAAGCATTTCTATCTCGAGGAAATTTATTACATTTGAACTGAGAATAAGTTTGAAAAGTATGCCGCTAACTGACATTAAGGATATTGTACATTTACACAGGAAATCACTTCCACTTTTCCAGTCAATTGGGTTAGAGTTTTGTGATAATTGCCAGTAAAGTAAGGGGGCCAGTACATTAGAGTAGTGTTTAGAAAACATAATTGGGGTGCCATCCAGACCTGGGAACTTACTTATTTCCAAATCTCTCGGCTGCTTCTGTACACCAGGGTTGCCCACTAACACAAACTGTTAAATAGGTAAACATTTTAGTACATAGTGTGGGGCTCAGCAGTTATTTTAGATTATCTCGTGCTACCGGAGGCACATATATTATTGGCTGACATTTGTGGACTGATTCAAGTAGAAATGCTTGTCAAGAGAAGCTATAGCCTATCCTTAAACAAAACATAGAAATGAATTTCCTCTTGGACTGTATGTCCCCCTCCCATTACTTGACTATTCAGAATACAGCTTTGTGCATCAGCCAAGTTCTGCATCTACATCCATACTCCACAAGCCACCTCACAGTGTGTAGGGGAGGGTACTTCATGTACCATGGTCATTTCCTCCTGTTCCAGTTGCATGTGGTTAGCATGAAAAATGATTGTAAGCAAGCCTTCTTGTGGGCCCTAATCTTTCTAATTTAGGTTCATGGTCTTTTCACAAGATGTACATAAGAAGAAGTAATATATTGAGTGACTCTTCAAGCAATATGTGCTCTCAGAACTTTGGCAGGAACCCGTCCCGTGATACAAAAGTCTCTTTGTGATGCTTTCACACTTACTAAATGAGCCTGTAACAAAGCATGCTGCTCTATCTTCTGTTTACCATACCTGGTATGAATTCCACAATGATGAACAACACTCAAGTGCTGACCAGATGAGATTTTTGCAACCTAATTTCTTTGTTGACAGCAACACTTCTGGAGGTTTATTCCAATGAATCTGTATGGAATCTACCTTATCCACAAGTATTTTTATATGGTTATTCCATTTAAAATTGCACCTTATGACCACTCTGAGGTATTTTCTGGAAGTAGCTGCTTTCAGTATTTATCCTGCTATTGTTTAGTTATATAATAAAGGATATTTCTTCCTTTGTAAAGGCAGCACTTTAAATGTGGTTATGTTGAGGCTCAATTAACATTTCCTGCACCATGTGACAATGTGTTGCAGATGATCCTGCGTTTCACTACCCTTTTCCAATGTTGTGATTTCTCAGTAAACTGCAGCATCATGCACAAAAAGCCACGCTGTACATCCAGTGTGATCTACAATGTCATTTATGTATATTGTGAAAGCCAATCATACTATAACACTTACCTGGGGCACACGTGAAATTACTTTCGTGTCTGACAACACCTTCCATTGAGAATAACCTAGGAACGCCTCAGTCCCGTCACACAGTTGGTCGATATTCTGCGTGCTCAAATTGTGTTCATTACCTGTTGATTTTTGAATGCTACAGAATGTTTGTGGGAGTCAAGAATTACAGTATCTACCTGGGATCCTGTATCTACTGCCCTTTGTATCTCATGGATGAAAACTCGAGCAAGGTTTCACATAATGATTGCTTTCAGAAACTACCGTGATTCCTACAAAGGAGATTTCTTTTTAATTGTCGTTTGTACTAGACATCCAGATTCTTTTCTTCAAATTATAGTACATTTTGAGGATGTAATTTCTCTCCCATGTATAATGATACTTGTACATCAGGTGCTAGAGTTTCTCCATGAAAGTTTCAATCACAGTTGATGATCTTAGACTGTCATAGCCACTATGCTATCTCTGATGGACACAATGTCAATGGGACATTAACCACTCAACCATGCTCGATGTGCTGAGTTCAGGCCAGCACTCATCAAAATTCGGGAGACTGTACCAAATGTATTGAGACTTTTATATCAGTTACAATTGTCTCTTGAAATATCAGCATTATTTTTTGAAAATAGGCCGTAACAGTTAATAATATAAATTATCGTGAATAGTTTCTACATCCACATACGTGTATCAACCAACAATTAACAAATTGTATTCCTTGTTGACAAGGAATGCCTACAGCCTTTGAAACTACCAAATTTAAGAACATTTAAAAATTCTTTTTGTTTTTGCAATACACATCTTTGCTGCCAATAGCATAGAACTATTAGCAATGTAAAATTGCAGAAAAGCACGCCAAAACATGTCTGATAACTAAGTGTAGTAGGACATGCCACAAGGGTCAAGAAAAATTACATGGTCAATGGTTTAAACCCTAATCTTCCTTCTTTTTATGGTCACTTTGGTGGTTTGTTTGGTTTACTATTGCAATACCCTATAACACTTTGCCTCTTTATCACATGGAATTGTGAACAGCCAAAATTTTAAAGTTGTTGTATGTTGTGTTGAGATGCAGGCGATGGTATCGTACATTTGGCCAGATAAGAAATTGATCAGTACTTATTTAGTCATGTCATACTTATTTTGGAAACTCTGAAATTCTATAATCCTGCTACAATTTGTTCTGCACAATACTCTCTGCCCTTTCTTATAAGAGTATGGACCTTTGCTTCAACTTATGTCCCTCAGATGTTACCATAGCACCAAATACCATACCGCCATTTAAAACACTCTGTGTTACTGATACATGTCAGTACATCTTAAACACACACCTGCTTCGCAGCTATATTGCATTTGCAAATTATTGATGGAGGAGAAGGAAGAAGGATTAGGAAGGAAAGGGCATTAAAAATAAACACAAACAATAAGTGAAAATGTGAGCCAGGCTGAGAATTGAACCTGGGCCTATGTTGGAAATAGATGGTCTGGGGTATGTCTGTTTTAATTTAATGGGGTGTGTCAGTAACAAGAAGTTTTTTATATGTGGAGTAATTTTGAACAATTTTTTTGCAATTGTAACATTGTTTGTGCTTTGTTATTCATGACAGTGTATTACTGATATCATTTTTTATAACCTTTGAAAATGACAATATCCAAAATGTGTAAGGCGTAAATAAATTACTTAGTGTGGTCAAGAAATTTATATTATTTTTCAAGCAATTCTAAAAGTAGTGTTACTAATATACAATTGAGACTATATAATGGCCTTCCTTGGTGAAATTTTTAAGCTGCTGATAACACTGTCAGTACAAATACATCGGACACTCGAGAATGATGACAACTATGATGATGACATTCTTCTTGGCACTGTAACTGATCATGTTAAGTGCCCTTCACTATTGCTTTTCATTTTTTCCACTTAAAATGCTCAGAGTCTTATTATTTTTCTTCTTATTGTGTCTTTTTGAATTGTTTCAAACATTTCTCTGGAAAGAAAAAGTGGTGGTGGAACCAACCACAAAGGTATCTCTCATCTTGTCCGCTGAAACTACCCAGGACTGGAACAAATGAATCAAAGCCTTTGTTCAAGCTTTTATTATCTATCATCATGCACTGAAATGAAAGCATCCTACCCAAGATCCTTCCAAACTCTCCTAATTGGTGTGCCATCACCCACCCAATCTCAAAAACATTTTAGTCCATATCTGTGCCACTCTTGCTCTCAACTCATTGTCACAGGGATGATATTCGTGTGAAAGACCAAAGTGTGAGACCTGCCAAATCCATCAGTCACTCTTGTTACTTGCTTATCCTTCACTATCAGGTGCCAGGTAACCTGTGCAAGCATCCATTCATATATCTGCTCCACTGCAGTTATTGTCCACCTCTCTCTCAGAAATGATGTCCAATGATGTCCACCAGCAAACTGTGGCTAAGACCAATATTTACCAACCTGCTGCCTTACATGTAGCAGTGTGTAATATTGTTGATTTCAGTGGCCATCTGGATCCTAACCTCCTCCATCATCTTTTCTGAACTATAGAGCTGGGAACTATCTTTAAGTACCCTACTTCATTCTTCAATCATCCTAGCTTAAACCTCCAGTAATCTTGTTGTGCACTATATTTTGGGCTACTGTGTGTTGGCTCAAACACCTATGAATCATGTACGAGGGTTGTCCATAAAGTAAGGTTCCCAATGCGCTACACTCGCGAGGAATGTGGTTAAGTGCGATCTGGCAACACTGCCATGCAGCTCGGTTCCCCCTCTCCCTACTGCCACAAGTTGGAGCTGTCTGCGACGATCAGTTCAAGCTTGGCAGCCATTAGCGATGAAGCTTCCGCTTGTTTCTCCCACTAGGTGTGAGTTACAATCAATAATTCATTTTTTGTGCACAAAAAACACTGCTCTGATGGATATTCATGCATAACTGTGTTAAGTTTATGGTGACAAGCGCATGAGTGTACTACATATTCGTAAGTGGTGCAAAGAATTTAAAGAAGGACATAAAGATGTCCATGACAAACAGTGTTCTGGTAGGTCATCGGTTTGAGACAAAACGATCACAAAAATGGAAGAGACAATGCTGAAGGATCGATGAATAACAGTTTGGGAACTTTGTGAGTGTATCCCTGATATAAGCAAGTCCACCATAAACAACATTATGACAGAAAATTTAGGCTATTCCAAGTTTTGTGCAAGGTGGGTCCCGAGAATGCTTACGGAAGACCACAAAGGGTAACATGTTCAAATGGCCCGCGAATTTCTCCAGGTCTATGAAAGCCATGGAGAGGAATTCTTGGACTCCATTGTCACTGGAAATGAGACCTGGGTCCACTATTTGCACCGGAAATGAAGGAACAATCCCGTCAGTGGAAACGCCATTGTCATCGAAGCCGTGTAAGTTTAAGCAACAACTGTCTGCCGGCAAAGTGATGGGGAGCGTGTTTTGGGACAGGAAGGGGTTATTGTTGTGCGAATTTTTGCCTACTGGGACAACAATAAATGCTGATCGTTATTGTGAAACATTAAGGAACCTTCGCCGAGCGATTCAGAACAAGAGGGGGCCATGTTGATGAAGTGAGTGAGTTTTCATCAAGACAACACTCGTCCGCATGTCGCCCATGTGACAACTGAACTGATCAACAACTTTCAATGGAATATTGTCACACATCCGCCCTACAGTCCAGATTTAGCCCCAAGTGACTATCATCTCTTCCCCGAATTGAAGAAACCCTGGGCGTGACGCATCACGCAACCGGAAAGGAAGTGAAAGTAGTAGTTCTACACTGCCTTCGCAGCATGGTGGGAGAATTCTACGATGCAGGCATTAAGATGATGGTACACCGAATGCAAAAATGCATTAATCTTAATGGTGATTATGTCGAAAAATAGGAAATATTCTAAGCTTTTTTTTTCATTATACAATGTTATTTAAATAAATTTGTTTTTCATTTTGAAAAAAATTGGGAACCTTACTTTATGGACAACTGTCGTACTAGCCCACATGCTTACAGTCCTCCTCTCATGTAAACAAGACAACAAAATGTGGCTTGCAAAACTGATTATTTTCTTCTGCAAGCTGTTCTGCAACTAAATTGACTGACTGGATCCCAAGTAAGGTTTTTGATAGTGGGGTAGTATATACATTATAAGATTTTATTAGGAGCCTGAATTTTTTTATGTAACCATAGATTTTATATCTATCTACAATAAACTGACCAGGCATTGTGGTTATTCTGGGATAATCCTGGATTTCACATAAGCATCCTGGTATCTCTTTGGAATCATTCAGGGCAGATAATCAACCTGGTTTTTAATTGACAAAACAAAATGTTTGCATTAATATTTCTCATTAAATTAAATACTCGTGAAAAAATTTCATTCCAGCTGAATGTTGTATAAATATATTTTTACAATATATATTGCATTTGGTTTAAATGGTTCAATACCTGAAAGAGAAGTATGTGACATGTTGGAAAGAAAGCCATCCCTAATTTCCTAGCCTTGGTTTTTTATAAATGAGCTTTACTTATTGATTTCACAATAGAATAGTAACGGATTGGAAAGTATAAAGTACCAGGGGAAAAACGTAGCATACCTGTATCACTCCCACTGTCTACATGTGTCTTTCCCTCTGTTTACTATGCCTCCCATTGGCACTTTCCACTTTGTACCTCTTCCCCCGTCAGTTTCTTCGTTCCTTTCTGTTGTTCTTCCTTGCCTCTATGTCCTCCTCCTGCCATTTTCAATCTCTGCATCCCATTGCCTTTCTCTCATTCTTTTTCTTTCCCATTGCTGTTGTCTTCCTTTTCTCATTACAATCTAATTTTTCCTCTTCTTCAACTAGCATTGTGTTCTCTACACCAGTGGTAGCCCATGGTATCTAAATCTGGGTGTTGCACCAAAGTTTGTGACACACTTTTATAAGAATGCTTACAAGGGATGAAATTCTGTATTTCAATGCCTGGGTTCTTGACATTTGTCATGAAATAAGCTTCCCTTGAATTTGTAGCGTATGAAAGTCACAAAATTCAGTTTTATGCAAATCCAATTAACGATCCTGAGAAAAGTTAGAAATTTATGAGTGACAAAAAATTAATAAATAAATAAATCTGTGACATAGTTCGCACTACAGTTTATCAATAATTCTTAAGTAATGACCTACATTACTAGTTCAAATGAAATTCATTTGTCATTTAAACAACTGCAAATAAGACACACATTATACAATACAGGTACAGTTATTTTTACCTTATGTACTGAAAAATTCCCCCCTTTTTTTTATCATTGCGGATTTGTTGTTCACCTGTTACTTAACAGTAGAATGATTGCGTAAGAACTCACAGATATATATTTCCAGAACAGGCATCGCTGAACATAAACATTCTATTGTAAATTTTCATTCATTTGGATATTGTAATATTTACATGTTGATCCATCATTTTGTTTACTTATTCACTGGAACGTCTGTGGTTGGTTAAAGCTAACTGTGCGATGTTGACCCTGTATCTCACAGATACAATGTGAACACCAGTTGTAATGAAGCATTTTGGGATTTATTCCCATATGTTTACATTATGGAATCTCCTGATACCACACTTGCATAATAATAGATATGAAAGTAATTAATCTATTAACATTTTCTTTTCCAAAAGTTTTGTTATCATTTTTATAATGAAAGTAGCTGGAGTCATTTTTTAGTATTTTAAGTTGGAGAAGTTTGTTTAGTTAGTAAATATTAATTAGTTTGTGCCAGAGATATAGTATTATATTTCAGATAGTATGCTAATTAGTAATTCTGATAAGACTAATTAAATTATTTTCTCATGATATTAAAGTAGGTATTACTATGTTTCACAAATAATGTTAGGAAAGTTTTGCACTCATTAGATTCACTATAATTACTGTTAATTACAAAAGTATTGTGGATAAATCTATTTTATTATGTACGTAAATGAAATACTATTCATTGCACTGAGATTTGTATATTAATTTAATCGGTATTATTTATGCTATCTCTTACTCTAGCCATTTGCATATAATTATTTCCTTTTCCATTATAATTAATTTAATGTACATAATTAACAATACACAATTTCCAGTATCATTGTTTAAAAGATACAAATAGGATGCGTTCGCGGCATGTAATAGAGTATTGTTTTATCCATTGTCTGAGGCATAATCCACGTTAGTTCAGAGTATTGTTTCGGCCGCAAACTGAGGTCTAATTCATGCCAGTTTGAACTTTAATTTTTGACAATTATGTAAAAGTTCGTCAGTGTTACTAATGTGGAAAGTGTTTCCACCAGTATTATGAATGAATTATTAGTATTTGTGCCACATTAAGACGTCCACATCGAACTTTTGCATTCCACACACGAACTCTATAAATTTGTATTATTGATGTATGGAATGTGGATTCCTGGTCACATTAAATGTAATTAATGAAACTCTTAGGCTGGCCATAAATGGGGACTACTGGGCATTCATGACTTATTAAAAGTGTCAAAAAACTGCAATTCTGAGTGTTGTCTACGTTGTTTGTAGCGGATTAGTTTTTACCCAATGAAATTTCAGCTAGCTGCTGCCGAGAGCAACGAACAACGAGAACATGAAAAATCATTAATCTAAGACCAGGTAATGGCACACTATGTTCCTCATAGTAATGTGATCATTTCAGTGTCAAAGTCTATGATCCAAATCACAAGTTCTCTTTCAATGGAAAGCAACGCCAAATCAGAAAATCTTGCCTGGAGCACAGAGTTGCGTAAAAATGGTTTTATTCAGTTCAATGGGAAATCTGATTGGAATATCAATAATTGAGAATAGATAACAACACAGTGTAAACAGGCTCGTTGAGCTGCAGACAGACATTAAAATAGATAATGATATTCACACAACAAAGTTTCCACTATGGCCTTCACCAGAAAAAGAAACACGTTCAATTCAAAGTAGAAAAGCAACTTTCTGCTTCCACTGAAGTCATGGGAATTGTAAAAACTAGCTTTAACAGTTTAGAAAACTCGGTGAACATCTTCCCTAGGTTGTTGATTATTATAAACTTTACTGGGCTAAAAGCACTGGACAGTGATCTAAAATCTTGTGTTAGATAAATTGTGAAGCAAACAAAATTATTTTGACTGCTGTTACTATGTCAGTAATTAGGTGGCAGAATGACATACCCGAAAAGTCACAATGCTGGGAGAAGCATGGGGAAAAGTGTGCTCTGTAGAGTTGTACCTCCTAGCAGAGCGATGTGTATTGATTCTGGCCAGAGGTTTGGAGGCAGTCCGCAACCCTGTATGGCATCTCTGACTAGCGTGTTAAAGATGTGCCACGGTCAGGCCTGGACTCGTCTCTGCCGCAGGAATAATGGGCCGAGCTGTCCACCAGGGAGTTACAGCAAAAGTGCAAACCCCCTGGTGACTAGGCCGACAGCTTTTTTTCAGTGTGTTGCAAGGCAACAGAACGTATTATGAGCAAAAGTAGTTGATTATAACATATTAATGAAGCCTAACGTCTATCATGAATTGAAAAAATATGTAAGAAAAGAGGACATGGATATTAAAAAAGACGTTGGGAGCTGTGCAACACTGCAACAACACTGTGCACTGCCACTGCTCTACACATGTCTTTAGGAATGGATTTCGTGCAGGTTTGACCCTCAGACTGAGGAACTTCAACAGTTAGGTTTAGGTAGTGGTGGTGAGGGGGGGAGGGGCTTGGGGAAGTGGGTAAAAGTATTCAAATTGAAGTCTCCCTGTCTGGAATGTATAGACCCCTCCACCCCACCTCCAAGCTTAAGTATGGTCTCCACTTGCCTCTTTTGCATTTCCACTGTGTTCTTTCTCTTTTTGGTCCCAACACTAGTATTTCCCTCATACTGCCATCATCTGTATCCCACCATCGGTATCAGCTCTCTGTCTCTCCAACAGGCACTGTCTTCTCTCTTTACCCATCAATTTCTTTCTGTTATGCCAAATGTTTGGTGAAATAGGTGGAATGAGGATTGAGGCACTAGCTGGATGAATTTGTATACTTTCTCACCTTTTCCATACTCTTGACAGGAGCATTTTCCATTTCTTGTTATAATTGGTGATGCTCTTTGTATGAGGCCAAAATGAATTCATTACTTTAGCAAAGTTTTGATGGTTACTGTATGTGTAAGTTTACATATTTTGACACACATAGACTAACAAAGTAAGTTTTGCACCCAGAAGGAGTGGCCCAAAGTTTTTCTATTTTGATGCCTATATGTACCACTCAAGTGTGTAAATGTTTTAGATATATATGGCTCTATTACATGTAGAAAGCCCACTTAAGTAAATAGATTTGTACCAGTCAATTTCCAGGAGTCGAGCAATGAAGCAGGTATTTATGTACTTCACAAAGCAACCACTATGCCACACAGTCCACCAATTGAATGTATTTGACTGATGCCACATTGTTTGGCTGTGTGAAGTGGGATGGCCCTATCATACAATTGCCAGATGTGTGGGCTATTCAGATGTCACAATGACCCAATGGTGGAAGCAGTGGGTACATTACGGAACGAAGTTACATTGCACGGGTTCGGGTCAGTCAAGAAACACAGTACCAAGGGAGGGCTGATAATGCTACACCAAACAATGGTGGATCCCGTGTTCTCAACAACCGCTATCTGCGAATGTGTACTGGAGACCGTAGTAACATACTGTGAGTACCCTCATAGTGCCTCAGTGACTTGCATCTGCCAGACTGGGGTCCTATTGATCCATTTGTCTCTCTCCATTGACACAACAACACCAACGTCTCGAGTGCTGCTGTGCCCGGATGCATGGGCACTGGAGGGTCACATCATGTTCAGTAACAAGTCCCACTTCTCCATAATCTCAGATGACCATCATGTTCGGGTTTGACACTGTGAAGGGCAGAGGACACATCATGCTATTATTGTGTGTGTGGGGAGAGAGAGAGAGAGAGAGAGAGAGAGAGAGAGAGAGAGAGAGAGAGAGAGAGTAGCCCCAGGCATCATGGTATGGGGAGCTATAGGTTGTGTGTTCAGGTGACCTCTAGTCATGATTTGGGACAATATGTTAGGTATTCATCATTCGCACATCCTACCGCTGATGGAACATTAACTTAAGATACTGTAGTAACGAGATAATACATGCCCACAAACAGCACATTGTCTATGGGCTGCCAAACCTTTTAGCATACCTGGGCCACAGTGGAAGAAGGCAAGGGTTTTGGACTTCACTATACATCTTAGAGGGAAAGAAAGAAATCACTAACTGGGGCAATCAGAGGTATAGAGTTAATACATTTTGTTATCTAGTCTTGAAGAATGGTGGGAGTTCAGGGCTGGGGAGAAGGTGGGGAGAGACAGTGGGGTGCATTGCTGGCAATTTTGCATACCAAACAAATCGCTTGCTTAGGTAGGAATGGTGTTCAGAAGTGAAAGCTCATTAAAGACACATTCTTGTTCAAATGTGATTCTTATTTGTAGCAATAGATATGATAACAGTACTGTTACATAACAAACATTGGCAATAGTTTAAATATCCATGAAGATTTTTATCTTCTACCAACTTGTATAGATCAGAAGTATGGTAAGATACATCCTTTATTGTAGTTGTACATAAATAACACAGCTTTTCCTTGTATTTCCATGACTTAATTTCGCATTTGCAACTGAAGTAGCCATAAGATGATAAACCAATGTGTCTAACGGAAAGTTTGAAACTGAAAATATTCATCTGGTGATGGTGCAGCTCCTGTATCTTCCGTGCTTTCTGTATTAGATGTGTGGTTAAATCCACCTTATGCAAGACACCTTGTTTTAACACCCAAACATGTTTCAGCACCTATTGTGCTACTTTCGGTGGGTACTTGGCTTTCATTTTCTAGAATAACACGGTACAGATGTTTGGTTATGCAGTCATTTAGACGAGTTTTTTGATTTGACAGTTTTGTTGGATATTAGGCCTAATTTATTTACGTTAATTACGTTATGTCATTCGCAGGTTTTATATCTTATTTGATTGAGGAATGACAAGTTTTCACTGCATGTCATCTGAAAATAACAAGACTTACAGTTAAAAGGCATATTACGCTACTGCAGAGCGATCAACAGTTTATATAAAACACTTCATTCAGCCAAGATCGCTAAAAATTTATTTTCGTCCCTTAACCGGTTTCGGTGAGCTGAGTCACTATCTTCAGAAAGTCCAGTACAATCTCTTAGCGTCATATGTAAAAATAGAAACATAACCTTCTAACACACGTAACCATCTTGTTAAAGTTTTTCATCACAGGGTGGTTCGTCATAATGAATAAAATGTGGTCTTGGCCCAAGCAAAGAGTCTCCTGTTAAGGGATGGAAATAAATTTTTAGTGATCTTGGCTGAGTGAAGTGTTTTATATAAATAACAAGACGTTTGCTGTCGTCCTTAGGGACCTCCAAATATCTCTAGTTATTTTTGTTTATAGTAATACATAATTTCGAAATGGACGGAGGGCATCATTTTGTTTTGGCGCCGTCCCGGGCCTGCGACAACCTTAGCCCCCCCCCCCCCCCCCCCCCCCCATTTGCTCCCATCTGACCTCTTTTTAGATTTTAGTGTGAATAACGCATTGAGGAATCTTGGACAATAGTAGAAAATACCTTAATGTTTTTGTCGTGTTACAGTGTAAATGCTACCGCTGCTTGGTTTAACCGAGAAATTCAAGCTGTGCTATTACGTGCCTGCCTAACAACATATTCCACAGTCATGAGATAATTGCAGAAAATAGCTTAATACAGGGTGTTCATGAAGTCTGGGAAAACTTTCAATTATTTATTGTACAAGAGCCAAAGATCGTACAGATACCATACATGTTATTTTGAAGAGATATTGTTTTATTTTCATGTATACCACCACAGCGTAGTTCCGTAATTTTCCGATAGCAGTAGTCGTAAACCTGGCGAGATCAGCTGCTATACCGGCCCCTGCCGACAGCAACACTCATGGCACAGCGGTGTACCGGGAAACACACATGTTCGAGTAGGGATATCCAGTGACTGCTCTCGGCGACGAATAATTGGCCGTACAATTTTTGACCTGGCCACAATAATTAATGCCTTCCCATTAGCGGGAAAAGTGGCTTCGTTGCTAAAAATTAAGCAATCAACAATACCATCCCCATCCTTATTCAACTGTTGCACCTGCGAAAACACTCAACACGCCTGTCTTCATCGCCATTGCGGTTCTGCACTAGCTCCAATCTGAATGGTTTCATAGACAGCTTCTGTCGCAAGACTTTCCACAGTCATTCGAGCCATTTCTAAAAAAAAAAAAAAAAATTGATTAAAATGTTTGTTAATCTATCGGACCAAACTGCGGGGTCATCAGTCCCTAAACTTACAAACTACTTAAGAACTACCTTATACTAAAGTCGACACAAACATCAATCCCGAGGGGGGATTCGAACCCCCGACCGTAGCGGCCGTGCAGACTGTGACTGGCGCGCCGCAGATCGCTCGGCCACTGCGACCGGCTGAAATTTCTTCGCAGAAGTTAAATGAAATACGGTAGGTAATCGCAATAATATTCTCTACACATCTCTGTAGTAGATAATTTCGAGATTAATTCGGGCCAATCCTGACTAGCTGTTTTAGTTTCATCATTGATCATGCTTTTACCAACATCTACACGTCAAATAGAAGCTGTCGTTTTAAGCTACTGTTACAACGGCTGTCTCTCTCCGGAGGAAGAACATACAACAATGGGATGAAAATGCGCAAAAGGAGGGCAAAAGCGACTAAAGAAGGAGGGATGAAACTGGGAGCTGTTCGGTTGCGTGCGTTGCTGGGGCCAGCGAAGCAGATCGGCGCTTCCTGAGGGCATCGGTCTGCGACTCTGTTACCGCCGTCTGCACGGCCGCGGCCGCAGACGCGCTGGACCGCGCGCACCCACCCGTGGCGCTGCCCAGCTCCACAATAGCCGCGCTCCAGGAAAAGCGGGCTGACCAGGGTCACTATCCTCTGAAAGTAAACTAGGGAACACTACCCGATACACAATACTCCCTACTGTCAGAAACGGGCGTTATGTTATTACTACTACCAATGATTTAAAAACATCTTATTGTTGCGCTCTTCATTTAACAGACTAGTATGATGCCACTGTCGAGGCTGATCCAGCCTATGGACGCCGTATCGTTAAGCATAGCTGCTCAAACACATCCCGGAACGCACAGTCTATAGTATATTCACCGAGAGCTGAGACGAAACATAAAGTGTCACGTGAACGACTACGCTTGTTTACAGTGAACGTGATATGTAGGGGTGTGGAAAATCCTTGGCGCATGCTTTGCAGCTGACTGAGCTACTGAGCTGACACAGCGGACCGTGAGAAACCTGGCCAACAATGTAAGGAAATAAAGCGAAAAGAAAAACCATAGACGGCACCGAGGATTCAAAGCGAGTTACAATAATGTTAGAAGTACGATGAAAATGAGTACTTTCTTTTGAAGTAGATTTTTTTTCATTCAGGTTGCTAACTAAACGCTCCATTCAAACAAAATCAATTGTTAATAACAATATCAGTAGGGTTGCCAGATCTCCGGGCGCCGCCCGGAGTGCCCGGGTTTGGAATGAATTCTCCGGGTCTACGGGCCAATGACTCTCATCTCCGGGCTTGAATGTGACCTTCATCTTAACTTTTTTTTTTACGACGCTTTTTAAGTACTATGATCATGTAGCGACGATCTACATCGAACTTAACGTAACTTAAACTAAGGACGAACACAACATCCATGCCATAGAGAGGGATTCGAACCTCTGGCGGGAGCAGCCTCGCGAACCGTGGCAAGACGCCTCAGTGTGGTCGGCCATTCCCGGCCGGCTCCTCTCTAGTAATTATGAATAACTTTATATAAATGTCAATTTCTTATTGCAACAAAACGCTATTTTTCTATTCTTCCTCTGAAAACTTTTCATTGTTGCGTCGGTAGTAATCGGCTAGCGCATTATTAAGCAAACACTTTGCGGCAACATGTCAGCTGGCAAAGTCTATTATTTGTGTTCGTTCGTTCATTGTTTATCAGTTTACCGGCAATTTTTGGAATACTCGGATCGTGTGTGAACAGACAAGCTTACATTAACTCAGATTAGTGAGTAATAACAGTGAAATGAAGAGACGATATCTAAGTTCGTTCCGTGAAGAATGGTTGCAGGAAGAAAATTATAAGGAGTGGCTACAAAAAGTCGATACTGATGAGTGTATGTGTAAGTCATTTACTGTTAAGTACGACGGAGTTAAAGCTGTGAATAAACATTTACAATCAGAAAGACACAAACCGAATATTACTACACAAAAGAAGAATCAGTCGCTTCTTAATTTCTTCCCGAAACAATTTTTTTCAAAAGACGACAATCCTGGGGGGGGGGGGGGGTTGGTCGCAGTTGGGGGGGGGGGGGTGAGTCATTGGCCAAGGGGGAGGGGGGGCACGTCTGGTCTCCGGGCCTGCCTCGAGTTCAATCTGGCAACCCCAAATATCAATAGTAATAATGTTAATGGGCAAAGAAACAAGATTCACTCTGTCGAACTTGTACTGTTTTCATTGAAGTTTATAACAAACGGCTTCTCTCTCTCTCTCTCTCTCTCTCTCTCTCTCTCTCTCTCTCTCTCTCTCTCTCTCTCTCTCTCTCTAATGTAGTCTAATTTCCACATTTGAATTTCAGCTTTTTCTACGACATGGAGGACGCACTTGTTCCAATCTTCTGCAGTAACTGTTCTTGCCGCTTCTTCTAGCAGTTCTTTAAATTCCGGCCTTTTTGTCTGTAACATCGCCTTTGATTCTGGCCCACACTAACTCGATGACGTTTAATTCACGCCTGCAGCCACAGCTGCTTTTGAAACAGTGTCAATTGACTGCTCTGGATGTAACAGTTCCATTTTACCATTTTATACACATTAAGAACCATGTGTTTCTCTGAAGAAATTAACGATTACTTAATGATTTCTTCTTTGATCGCTTCTTTGGTGGACTCAAAACTGACACGTAGGCCTCGCCCGCTGTATCCGTGGATGACATAATGAGGTCACCCATATGTGATGCTAATGAAATAAACATATAAAGTAAGAAACCGTGCGATTATATTGGATGCGCACATAAACAGTGAAAGCTCAGCGTGTCTACAAACACACATACTTACTTCAATAATCAACAACTAGTCTTTCAAGTGTCTTTAAAGATGAACTTAAGAGTTCCCGCTGTACAACACGCACTAACGAGCTCTCGCCTGTAACGGAGGCGGGGACTGAGCACCCCTGTCTCGTACACTCCTCGACAGCAGCGCTGTGGTCACGCGTCTATTTACAGTACGTCTCTCGTTTTGGTGAATGAAGTATAATTGTGTGCTTCCTAACCTATGGTCTGCCGAAGATACGCTACGAGATCAAAAGTTTCGCACCCCCTCCCTCTCAAATACGTGTTTCATACTAGGTGCATTGTGCTGCAACCTACTGGCAGGTACTCCATATCCGCGACCTCAGTAGTCATTAGACATCAACAGAGAGCAGAATGGGCCGCTCCGCGGATCCCACGGACTTAGAACGTGGTCAGGTGATTGGGAGTCACTTGTGTCAGAAGACTGTACGCGAGATTTCCACACTCCTAAACATCCCTGGGTCCACTATTTCTGGTGTGGTAGTGAAGTGGAAACGTTAAGGGACATGTACAGCACTAAAGCGTACAGGCCGACAGTTGAAGGAGGTCGTACAGTGTAATAGGCAGGCATCTATCCAGGCCGTCACACAGGAATTCCAAACTGCTTGAGCATCCACTCTAAGTACTATGACATGTGGGAGGCGAGAAACTTGCGATTTCATGGTCGAGGGCTGCCCATAAGCGGAACATCTCGCAGGGCAATGCCAAACGGCGCCTCGCTTGGTGTAAGGAGCGGAAACATTGAACGATTGAACAGTGGAAAATCGTTGTGTGGGGTGACGAATTACGGTACACAATGTGGTGATCCGATGGCAGGGTGTCGGTATGACGAATGTCCGGTGAACGTCATCTGCTAGCGAGTTTCCTGTCAACAGTAAAATTCTGAGGCGGTTGTGATATTGTGTGGTCGTGTTTTTCGTGGAGGGGGCTTGCATCCCTTGTTGTTTTGCGTGGCTCTAGCACATAAAGGTACTATAATACCAACGGCCAAATACTTGGGAGTCACGCTTGATCGGCAGCTGACTTAAACACCAAGTCGATCATCTACATCTACATGGGATACTCTGCAAATCACATTTAAGTGCCTGGCAGAGGGTTCATCGAACCACAATTATACTATTTATCTCCCATTCCATTCTCGAATGAAGAATGAACAACTGAATCTCTCCGTTAGAGCTCTGATTTCTCGTATTTTATTCTGATGATCATTTCTACCTATGTAAGTGGGAGTCAACAATATATTTTCGCATTCGGATGAGAATGTTGGCGATTGGAGTTTCGGAAGTAGCCCACGCCGCAGCGATAAGCGCCGTTGTTGTAATGATTCCCATCCCAGATCCTGTATAATTTCCGTAACGCTGTCTCCCCTGTATTGTGACAATACGAAACGAGCTGCCCTTCGTTGGACTCTTTCGATGTCCTCCGTCAAACCCACCTGATAAGGATCCCACACTGGGCTGCAATACTCCAAAAATGGACGAACAAGCGTTGTGTATGCAGTTTCTTTTGTAGTTGCATGTTTTAAGGGTTCTGCCAATAAAACGCAGTCTCTGGCTCGCATTTCCCACGATATTATCTACGTGTTCTTTCCAATTTAAGTCTGAAGTAATAGTAATTCCTAGGTATTTTGTGGAGTTTATGGCCTTCACATTTGATTGATTTATCTTGTAAACAAAGTTTAACGGATTTATTTTCGTACTCATGTGGATGACTTCACACTTCTCATTATTTAGAGTGAGGAAAGTGGAAGGAGTCATTAACTGTTGTAAGAGAGCTCTACCCCCTTCTGAATGAGAAGTCCACGCTCTCGATGGAGTGCGGTTTTGGAATCTACTGTGCGTCAGTCAGGACCATCAGTCTTGTGTCTATCCTATGTGGGGTAGTACTGTAAACACTCACATAGATAAATTACAACTTCTCCGGAATAAAGCGCTCCGGAGCATTTTTCACGCACCGTATAATTCCCCAGCCTACTATCTGCAAGAGGCAGCTTGGGAGTCAACAGTAACTGCTACATTTCCGGAACGTGAAGTGAGTGTGATTTCACGCCTTCCTCATGGGAGTGCCATAGGGCCATTGTTTCTCACAATATGTGTAAATGACCTCTTAAATAACAGTGGAAGTTCAGTGAGGCTTTTGCGGATGATGCTGTAGTAAATCGAGAAGTAATAACGCTGGAAAAGGTTAGCGAAATGCAGGATGATCTGCAATGTATCGACGCTTGGTGCAGGGAATGGTAATTGAGGCTCAACATAAACAAGTGTCAAGTGCTGTGTTTACATAAATTGAAAGATTCTTTATTATAGCAGGACCAACAGTACACTTGCCACACGCTAACATGTCGCTGTTTTCTTCTCCTTCCATGTCGTAGCGTCCGCTTTTCTTCTTCTTCTTCTTCTTCTTCTTCATTCCAATGCACCCTAATATTTCTCTATTGAGGACACAACACACTCGCACTACCTTATAAAATTCGAGCTTCTTTCACGTTTGTTTTCCATAATGTCAATTAACAACTATCTACTTAACCTCTTCCCTGATAGTTAAATAAGGAAAACAGCTGTTTATTCAGACAGCACTTTCGTTTGTTTCTATTGCCAACCTAGTCGAAATATATCGTACCGTCTCGTTTTCTCCAGGTTAGCAAACGAGAAGATTAACGAGAGATGGACGAACCAGCCCTCAATGTTTCGTTATGAGTTAACCTGACGTTAAAAGATCTCAAACTGACTTAAGTTAACGAGTAGAATTCTGCTTCGTTACAAGGCTAACGACCAGTTAAGTGAGAATCTGTATGAAAATAGCAGGATTCCAAAGCGCTAAAATACCGCAATATATTCATGTGATAAGACCGATTTATCGAACAAAATAACAGAAGCACTAGATGTATGAAAAACTAGTGTGGGAAGCAGCTTCATTGGAAAATTTTATCGTCATAGTTGTCGCCCCAGCCATGTCAGTAGCTAGTAGATGAATCTGATACATTGCAGATACACAACATAACCTTAAAATTATTCTTGCGATATCTAAATACAAACTTATGGGTAACGACTAGTTCAGTGAGAATCGGTATGATGAAAATGGCTGGAATAAGAGATTTGGTTGACAATGAAGACGGTCAATATTTTGGTCGATCTAGAGGTCATTGCGTCTATAAGGAGTCGTAGATCTTATTATGTTCGCTCAAATCATTTTGAATGCTGGGATGGTACAAAATTTGTTACGCAATCTCGTCTTCTAAAGGCCATTTTGGAAACGCTACATGAAAAACTCCACGACCATCTGAAGATAGTTATGTATTCTGTAAGTTATCTGACGTAGTAGAAAACAAAATGCATTACGTCTGCAAGCTTATTAATTCAGTATTTACTTATGCTTGTTGCGCCTAGTGGTAGGCCTAAAATGTGATTTCTTCCTCCGATCTACAGGAACAGTGTACTTTCGCCTATGTGCAAGTTATTGCTTGCACTAAGTTACTACGCACTTGGCAGTATGTTATCGTACTAATCCCTAAGAATTTTTGCTCTCCTACATGTTCCATGGACAGCATTGAATTAATTTGCAACACGCGATCATGTCGCTTTTTTTTCATTCCTATGCACCCTAATACTTCTCTATTAAGGACACAACACTCTCGCACTAACTTCTTGTAAAATTCGAGCTTCTTTCACTTTTGTTTTCCATAGCGCCCAATAACAACTATCTGCTAACCTCTTCCCTGTTACTTAAGTATGGCGAACAGCTGTTTATTCAGACGGCACTTTTATTTGTTTGTATTGTCAACATAGTCGAAATACATCGTACCTTCTCGTTTTCTCCAGGTTATAAAACGAGAGGTTTATCTGGCAATGACAAACGCAATGCACTTAACGAACACATTTAACTGGACGTTAAAGGCATCTACTAGTTTACTAAAGTATACTGTACCTGTAGATCGGAGGAAGGAATCACATTTTAGGCCTCACACTAGGCGCTTTGGAATCCTGCTATTTTCATACAGATTCTCACTTAACTGGTCGTTAGCCGTGTAACGAGCAGAATTCTACTCGTTAACTTAAGTCAGTTTGAGGTCTTTTAACGTCAGGTTAACTCATAACGAAACATTGATAAACGCATTTCTCCGCTAACGACAAGTTAAAATCTTAACCGCAACTTAACGAGACATTGAGAAACCGGCCCTAAGAGTGCCTCCGAAGATGTCAGCGCAGCTGTGGTAAAAGGTCAGGAGCAGAAATGTTTCGTGGACAACTGTAATACAACCCGGAAGGTACATCAGCAACTGTTGACTTTCGGACGTGAAAGGCTTTCATTGTATGATAGCGTTAAGGGCTCGACAAGATGATGGGTTGCGAGCTCCTTATTTACTCGGACAGATAAGACTTTGGATGTCGAGAAATGTGACGATAAGCGGGCGCGTTCAGCGTCGGAAGGTGCGCGCAGGCAGGCGTGAAACTGCGCAGCCGTAGGAGTGGCTAGTGGCTAGCCCCCCACTGCCTAGGCCTCCTCGGCGCCGGCGCCGGCTCCGCGGCCGCAGTCGGACCGCCGCGCGCCGTCCCAGCAGCAGCCACAGCCGCCGCTATCCGGTCAGTTGCTCGCCTTCTCTCTGTCCACTGCAAGTCTGACCCTGCCCGCTGAACCAAGTGTTTCCTGCCTCGTACTCGCTTACTGCACGACATAGTGCCTTTACGATTACACGAATTTTGTTTGTTGTTGTTGTTGTGGTGGTGGTGGTGGTGGTGGTGGTGGTGTTTACCTTCATTGTCAGATCGTGGCGTCAGCAAAAACTGTGATGTCATGATGAGTGACGTTTCAAAACGCGATAAGTCCATTCGCAGACAAAAATTAGTTTGAAACAAATTTCTACTGTACAAAGTGTGATACATCGATCTATGATGTTGTTTTCACTCAAAACGATATTTTTAACCATTTAAGTCAAGTGCGAAATTCTACTTTCGGTTCAAAGTGCAATAAGTCCACCAGTGAAACTGATTCATATCATAACTCCATTTACTACCGATTGTGACCGGCTGGAAGACTTCCTAAGTAATAGATCGCAGTACGTTGTTCTCGACGGCGAGTGTTCATCAGAGACGAGTGTATCGTCAGGCGTGCCCCAGGGGAGTGTGATAGGACCGCTGTTATTTTCTATCTATATAAATGATCTGATGGACAGAGTAAGTTGTAATTTGTGGCTGTTTGCTGATGATGCTGTGGTGTATGGGAAGATGTCGTCTTTGATTTTAAGAGCATACAGGATGACTTAGACAAATTTTCTAGTTGGTGCGAAGAATGGCAGCTAGCTCTCAATGCAGAAAAATGTAAGGTGATGTGCATGAGTAGGAAAAAAAATCCTATAATGTTCGAATGCAGCTTTAGCAGTGAGCTTCTTGATGCTGTCGCGTCGTTAAAATATCTAGGCGTAACATTGCAGAGCGATATGAAATGGAACGAACATGTAAGGACAGTTGTGGGTAAGGCGGACAGCCGACTTCTGTTTATTGGGAGAATTTTGGGAAGATGTACTTCACCTGTAAAGGAGACAGCATATAAAACGCTTGTACGACCACGTCTTGAGCATTGCTCAAGTGTTTGGGACACGCAGCAGATCAGTTTAAAGGAAGACATAGAAGCAGTTCAGAGGCCAGCAGGTAGGTTCGACCAATGCGCGAGTGTCACGGAAATGCTCCGGCAACTCAATTGGGGATCGCTGGAGGAAAGACGACGTTCTTTTCGTGAATTTCTGTTTAGGAAATTTAGAGGGCCGGAATTAGAAGCTGAGTGTAGTACGATCTTGCTGCCGCCTACTTACATTTCGCGTGGTGATCACAAAGACAAGATGAAAGAAATTAAAGCTCGTACGGAGCCATAAAGGCATTCTTTTTTTCCTCGTTCTATTTGGGAGTGGAATAGGAAAAGGAATTGCCTAATAGTGGTACAGTGTACCCTCCGCCACGCACCTTACGGTGAATTGCGGAGTATATATGTAGATGTAGATTACTAACGAAAGTTTTTCAGTAAGACAACATCTGTGGCGCCAACACAGAATACGTTTTAAAACTTCACTACAATGTACCTGTTGTGTAACCGAACCACTTATCGTTGTGGCCAGTGTATTGTGACAAGAAAAGATTAGCTGGCCAGTATATTGTTTAACTGTGAGCTTGCTGTTTGTGAAAAATATGACTGATGTGTGAGGGACCACAGCTCTGGATCTAGGAAGTGGCAGAAAGGCGCTGTGAGAAGGGAGATAGGGCAGATGGAGAAATTTGTCTGCTAAACTGATTTTACTGCACACACTAACTACGTGTATCGATTTCATTTTTGGATAGGAGTCCACGTAAACAACTACTATTTAAATCTTCCAGATACCTTGATAAGGATCCTGAAATTCTGGAGTTTGAGCCTCCTCGTGGACACAAAGAGGGAAGATTGAAATGCTATAGCCTCACTGTATCAGAAATAGGATGAAAGTCTTCAGACACTTAAACGTCTACAGCAGGACAGGACTCGTATTCCTGCTTCATTTTTGTCGAGTCTTATTGCTGTAAATAAAGGACAAAGACTGGATTCTTGTTTTTTTATTTTTTATTTATTTTTATTATTATTATCTAAATTTGTTTCAAAATACACTGTCCTTTCGGCTGGTGCAAAACAAAGTCCATTGATTTCAAAAATTCAGTTGGCGACACTGCCTTTAAATAAAGAATGAGATTTGTCTCACCGATTCCATTCTTTTAACTTCTTGAAGCTTAGTAAATTCTCATATAAAATCCTAATTTACTGCATAACTTTGCCTAATACTAGTTTTTTGCTCCCACTGTATAATTATTAGTGGACTAATCGCGTCTTGAAAAGTTTTTCATTTGTACGGGGTGACTCAGAAGCTCTTTTGTATTTGAAAGGTCAATTTTGCACGGATTAATGTGGATAGTGTGTTAAATATTTACACGCGTGTTTGGGATGTTTTTAAGGTTTGTAAATCTATTGGCCCAAACACACGCACAAATACGCGCGCGTCCTCGTTGGAGGACTCGAACCTCTGTCGGGAACAGTCGTCTAGTCCCTAGAATGACGCCTTAGACCACGCGGCCATTCGACGCTGCTTCTTTTGTTTGATCAAGAGTTCTCTAGAAAACGAAAAAGTCCTCAAAATCACCAACAGGTGGCTTTCATATAATATAAAAGTAGGTCTAACAATTGCCGTAACAATTGATTTAGCAAAGTGGTGTTCTTTATAACAAACTAGTAGGCCTACATCATTAGTAAAACCCACGATTTCATAAATAATGGAATTCCTGTGAATAAAATTGCTTAAAACAATCTTTCTCTTTGGCCATGTTCCCGCACATGCAGGGTCGGCCTTGTGTTAATATTTACGGGGTGTCGGGATGCCATTTCTGTCGCCACCCCATGCCTCCCAGGAGGAAATGTGTACCCCAAATGTCTGCGTATAGCGTTGTAGGTGCGAAAGTGTAAAGTGTTACGAAAAGTTTGCGAGTCTTGTAACTGAGGCGGGACTTAGGGACCAGCCCGGTATTCAGCTAGGGTGTGTAGAAAACCGCCTAAAAACCACATCCAGGTTGGCCAGCACTCCGACCGGGGTCGGTTCGCCTTCCCGTCTCGGAAAGCGGTGCGTTAGATCACACGGCTAATCGAGCGGGAGCCTAAAACATACAATTGTGCTAAATATGTAACTTCAGCATGTAATCGAAAAAATGTTCAGAAACCAGCTGAAATAGCCTTTTATTTTTGTTTTTTCTTTTGATGTAGGACAATTACGTATCGTAATATATTTATTCTACGTTGGTTTTCCTTGTATGCTGCTATAATACGTTTATTTATTTATTTTATTCAGCCATCTTGAAGCATTTTCATGGAATTGACATTGTCATGTGTTGTGTACGAAAGATTTGATACAGTAAGGTTGATATTAAACAGAAAAACCATACACTTTGGTACACTGTATTTTCACTATTGACATTTAGGTGTTAAGTCTTTGTCAAGTGCTCTGCGAAAGGAAGCGTGATATTAAATTGTTTGCAATTATTTTTCTCTAAAGTATTACAGTATAGGAGAATAATGCTGGGTACATTATTACATACAATTCGCTTACATACAGCGTCTGTATAAGCCAGTATATGTATATATTTATAATTATTTAAATTCTGTTTTTGGTGGTACCACAGAATTATATTCTGACGGATTCTGAGTTGCAAGATATTAACAAATTTTATAAATTCGGAATTTTGTGCTGTCTTTGATAATGAAATGTCTCCGGTTTCTGAGATGATGTGTGCTGTTATATTAGAAATTTTGTGCTCTCCTTGACTATGAAGCAGTTTAATTTAGTCGCTTTCGAGCTGTATTAGGTCGATAATTTTTGTTTAAAGTCTTTGTCGTCAATAATAATTTCATTGGACAATGCTTCTACGTGAGTGTACAGTTCCAGAAAGTTAATTTTTGTGCCTCTTTTTAAAGCCAGATGGAAGTAACAAAGTGCTCTCTTACCAAACACTGGATGAATTCACGGAAATCTGCGTTCCATTTTAGACAAAATCTATTTTTTCATACATACCAATGTTTAGAAGACACATCTTCAGAACTAAGAATGTGTCCTACAGTGATATAATTCTGCAGTTAGATTCGGTGATATATGTAAGCATTGTCTGCGAAGTGTGTTGCCAATAGAGTTAACAAATTAAAACGCCATGTCAGGGTCATCTGACCACATTAATGAAACGTAAATAGCTGACAAACAGGTGGAGACCTTGTCTGGTGTTAAGATTTTTAGTAATATCGATTAATTAACAATTTACTTATATGTAGATGATAAACAGCAATCAGTCGAGATCTTCATATTGAAGTTTCAAAACATTTGTATCTATGTTTTAAGCATTTGTAATGGTCAGGCAATGATCGAAGTCTAGATCTTCCAGAACGAAGAAATATTTGCGACTGGTTGCTGCTGTTCATCCTCTGCGTATTTAAAACAGTTGCCGATCTCTGCGATTTAAACACAGGATGGAACTTGATAAAATCGATTTTTAGCAAAGGGATGTTCTATTTAATAAGTGCTCGGAATGTCGGCCGTTAGAGAGCAACAGTACCTGTAGCCGAGGAATGACGATATGAACAGTACTGTGCAGAAGGTAGAAATCCCCGCCGGATGTTCTCTTTCAGCATCTATGAGGTCGGTCGATCGCGCTATATTTGCGACCTCCAGTAACGTCGCGACCAATAATCGGACGGATTTGGTCTGTGGACCTGGGAAGCCAGGCACTGCGGAAGCGCTGGCTCAACATACGACCCTCGCCATCGATATGCGCGAGAGATTTTTCTTTCAGAGTTGGGAGGTGGGGGTGTTGTTCGCCATTCTGCGTAAGTCTTGCCTTCCATCAGCTACTTACCAAGATAGAGATGAAGCGATTCTGTAAACACATCGGAGTACGTCGTATCTGTCCCGCTGACCGTTTCAAAAGTTGCATTTCCTCGAGGAAAAAGGGCCCAATCAAGATTATGGTATATCCACACCACGCCGTGACTCGTCATGCAGTATCGTGGATTCCCACGATTGTTCTAAGATTTTCCGTAGCCAAAATCATGCAGGTGAGTGTTGCCAAACGCTCAGTGTTCTGTATAGCACTGTCTGTCGGCCTGTTCGTGCATTGTATAGTGACATAAATGTCATTTGAAGCACCTGTGTCACTTCGTGAATCTCTACGCACATTATTCCTGAATCCCAGAATGTTCCAATGTTATCCGACTTCTCGGACTCCCTGTTCTCTCATTCCATTTACTACACGCAAATATTGGCGAAATTTCGCGGAAATGCAGATGCAGGCGATTTCGTTTAAACGTACAGAAATGTAAAATTGTGAACTTAACGAAATGAAAAATAGTAGTAACCTATGGCTGCAATATCAATTATTCACCATTGGAATCAGATACCCACATGGGTGCAGTAGGTTGTCGTCATGATCTTTACTTCAAAGATTAGACTGTATACCTGTTTCAACTTAAAGTTTCATCTCTTTCTCGGTCGTCCAACGTCTCTGCATTCCAACAGCTTGTACTCGTTTACCATGATTGGAAATCTCTCTCCAGCCGCCGTTTTAAGGCTTTGTCTCCATTACTCCCTACATTCTCCAATCTTTTTGTTTAAGCTTTTAATACCCAGTCCTGCCCGGATATCATTTTTATGTTCTCCCACCTTGACCAACATTTGACAGAGCTCTTAGCTTGTTACTGCTGATAGTATGCAGTTCTTACCTCTTTCTCAGTCCAGGATTCACTGCCGCAAAGGAGCACGGCACTTACACTGTTTTGTATAATCTCATTTTTGTGTGTTTCCTAACCTTATTTTTTTAAAGTTTTGATTATAGTCCCATATGGTGAAATGTTTTGGTTTTCTTGTCTATGTCTTTGCACATGTACAGATTTATGTCGCTGTCTAAATAACTGAAACCGTAGACCTGGTTATTTTTCGTCAGCAATCTTAGATCGAACAGAGAGTTTTCCATAGTTGAAGAGTTTGTAAGGATATGAAATGGAAGGTTAACACAAGCCTTAAAATACGCCTAGGTTTATTGGTAGTATAGTATGAAATTATCAGCGTACTAAGTAGACTTACGCGACCTGTCATCCACTCAGCTATATTGAACCTAAGCAAAGAATTGTAAGAGGCTTGTTTGAGAGCGTCACCAGATATGCTGGAAAAACATGAAAAGGCTGTCACTTGAACGAAGGAGCCAGTTGTCACGCAGAAGTATAATAAACTAGCTTAAACCCGCAGCTCACAATGGAGTACTGTTGCCCCTTGTAGGAGCCTAACCTGGTGGGACTGACGGAAGACATTGAGAAGGTTCAGAGAAGGGCAGCTCGTTTTGTTCTATCACGTTACGGGGGGGGGGGGGGGGGAGGAGGATGTCACGGAAATGTTGCACGAATTGGGGTGGAAATCATTAAAAGAAAGACGTTATTCATTGCGGCGTGATCTGTTTGCGAAGTTTCAATCACCGACTTTTACTTCTGCATGTGAAAATATTTTCCTAGCAGCCACCCACTTAGGGAGACATGACAATCCCAATAAAATAAGAGAAATCAGATTGAAAACGAAACGATTTAGATGATCTTTCTTCCCGCGCGCTATTAGAGAATGGAACGGTAGAGAAAAGTTATGAAAGTGGTAAATGAACCCTCTGCCAGGCACATGGATGTGATTTGCAGAGTATCGATGTAGATGTAGAATTCTGAGCTCCACTGAAGGTTTCAAATAGGCCCTATCATGCCCATCGGGAATTTGCTTTAAAATAAACTGTTTAAATTTGTACCAATCAGACGGACAAGAATGCGGTCTAACAAAAATGTTACAATTTTCTACTCCTTTTCGAAGTTTTGAAGCTACGGGAAGTAGGCCTAATACTGTAGTTTCATTTTCTCCTCTTTATTGGGCGATTACAATAGCTAACGGTCCCTGCTCCCCTTCAAGCATAGTTTTTAACAGAGGATTTTGCGCCTTTGTTTGCCTCTTTTGGCAAAAATGTGATGTCATTGTAAGTAAGCACATGAGCCTGTAGCTACGATGCGTGAACATTGCACTGTCATTCTACACACTAAAAAGATGGCAGTGAGAATGCCCGCGATCTCTAAGCAAGCTCAAGCTTGTCGCTCCCCATCTCTCTCTGTTCCAGTAGCGGCTGGTGTGTGGGAAGAGAGATTGTTGGTAAGACTCCGAAGTGGTCTCGAATTCATCTAAATTTACGTTAATGGTGTTTATGTAACCTACCCTTAGAAGTTGTAACATGGTTAACTCTTGGTAGAGCTGGATGACCTTACCAAACAAATTCATATCGAATATAGTTTCCTTTGGACTTCCTCTGTTTCATCTATCAATTCTACTTGTTGCTGGTCCCAGTGTGAGAAGCCATGCTAAAGTAACGACCGATCGTAGTCTACACTTCGCGGAGATTTTTCAATGAATCTCAAATTTAACACCTATTTTTTTTCTACATTTTACTTCGCCTTTGCCACTTTCAGTGACCCGCTCCTGCTAAAATATGTACCACGAAAGATAAGATATAAATTTTCAAACTGTTATTCATTTTAAATTATTAATTCCTTGTTACGTGATCAGTCCCTCGTGCTGTGTGTTCACGATAACTTGACATCGCCGGTGATGACAAAGTGGAGAACATCGGTACCGTTTGAAATATGTTCTTTTGTCTCCTAGTGTTGGGAACGCTTATTAAATTCCAAAATGATAGCAACTATAAAATGCGTTTGAATACATACTCTTTTTGTTGTGAAAAGGAAAATCATGCAATAACTTTCTGGAAATCGCCTATATTCTTAACAAAAACGGTTATCTGCTTAAAAGCAAATCCAGGAATCGATTGAAAGTAAGTGATAAGTGTGTAGCCTTTAGCATCAGTATTAGCCCAAAAATAACCGAACTTGAAAATAATATTAAACATTTATAATAGTACTGTTTAGATATTACTGTTGAGTTCATCAAATATATTTGAGTTTTGATTAAAGCTTGTATTTAGACTAACAGTTTTCATAAATTGCTCACAACAAAGAAATCGAAGTGATCCCTGCTCTAAAAAAAAAAAAAAAAAAAAGGTTGTGATCAACTGCCGTTTTTAGATTAGATTAATATTAATTCCAGAGATTATTAATGAGAGATTTCGTAATTATGTGGAACGTGTCAGTTTAGTAAAAATAACATTACAGGACATTTTTATTATTTATTATTTTTGTAAAATTATTAATTTCTATGTGACTGTTCATCTGCGTTATAGAACGCAGTAGGTTTTCTCGACGGCGAGTGTTCATCAGAGACGAATGTATTGTCAGGCGTGCCCCAGGGGAGTGTGATATGACTGCTATTATTTTCTAGCTTTATAAATGATCTGATGGACAGAGTAACTTGTAATGTGCGGCTGTTTGCTAATGATGCTGTGGTGTATGGGAGGTTTTCGTCTTTGATTGTAATAGCATACAGGATGACTTGGACAAATTTTTTAGTTGGTGCGAAGAATGGCAGCAAGCTCTCAATGCAGAAAAATGGAAGGTGATGCGCATGAGTAGGAAAAACAATCCCATAATGTTCTAATACAGCATTAGTAGTGAGCTTCTTGATTCAGTCGCGTCGTTCAAATATCTAGGCGTAACATTGCAGAGCGATACGAACATGTAAGGACAGTTGTGAGTGAGGCAGACAGCCAATTTCGGTTTATTGGGAGAATTTTGGAAAGATGTACTTCACCTGTAAAGGAGACCGCGTATAAAACGCTTGTACGACCACGCCTTGAGTATTGCTCAAGTGTTTGGGACCCGCAGCAGATCACTTTGGAGGAAGACATAGAAGCAGTTCAGAGGCGAGCAGCTAGATTTGTTACAGGTAGGTTCGACCAATGCGCGAGTGTCACGGAAATGCTCCGGCAACTCAATTGGGGATCGCTGGAGGAAAGACGACGTTCTGTTTAGGAGACTTAGAGGGCCGGAATTAGAAGCTGAGTGTAGTACGATCTTGCTGCCGCCTACTTACATTTCGCGTAAAGATCACAAAGACGAGAAATTAGGGCTCGTACGGAGGCATGTAGGCATTTTTTTATCCTCGTTCTATTTGGGAGTGAAATAGGAAAGGAAATGCCTATAGTGGTACAGTGTACCCTCCGCCACGCACCTTAGGTGAATTGGGGAGTATGTATGTAGATGTACTTGGTAGCAGGAATTGTCATTCAGAAATTCTTTCAATCTGTTTTTAAATGCTGGTTGGCTATCTGTCAGACTTTTGATGCTACTTGGTGACCCAAGACTTGAGGCAGCATACTTCACTCACTTCTCTGCCAAAATTAGATTTATCCTTGAGTTGTGTAGATCAGCATTTCTCCTACTGTTGTAGCTATGCACACTATTATCTTTGAATTGGGTTGCGTTAGTAATAACAAATTTCATGAGAGAATATATATATGAAGCTACTGAGAAGATCCCTAGATCCTTTAATAAATGTCTGCAAGATTGTCTTGGGTGGGATCCAGAGATTATTCTAATTACACGCTTTTGTGCAATGAATACTTTTTTGCTCAATGATGAATTACCCCCAAATATGGTGCCATGTGAAAGAAGTGAATTTGCAGAGATGTTTGTAACCAAAATTTGCAATAACCCTAATAGCAAAAGTTGCTGAACTCAAACGTTTCAGTAGATCGTCAATGTGTTACTTCCAGTTCAATTTCTCATCAACGTATACACCTAAAAATTTTGAAAATTCTACCTTAGGAAACCAAACCGACATTTTGTTGGTACCTTATTTTTATAAATGTAGGAAGCTACTCTTGAATACACTACTTTCTCAAGAACTTTGGCTGAAGCTGTTGAGATTAGGCGGTAGTTGATGACATCGGACAAATACACAAATGTTCAGTGGGTATGGCTGTTTCCCCCGGCAGTTGGACATTTGTATTTTCACATGAATAAATGTTTTCATTAGGCCGCACACCATCCAGCCACTACATTTAGTCATTTTCCACGTGTGTCATCGCCGCGGAACAGTCCAGGGGATACAATTCCACTGGTAACGTTTCGTGTAAAAGTGATATTTTAATCACATTGTGCGAAATATGATTACGATGTTGTTCAGTATAATAGTAGTTATTTCTAAAATTGCGAAGTTGGTGACTTTAGTTGTATAGTTGAGCAGTTAGTGAATCTCCGGTGAAGTGAACGGTTGCCAAGACGCGCCAAGGCCTGCAGGATGTGGTCGTGATGCAACAAACTGTGAATCAGAGGGCAGCCAGACATAATTTTAAGATAACATTTCAGTCAACACTCCTGCAGTGGAAACAGCGAGGAACACAATCCTGTCACGCTTTCACATCCGCATTCACTAAAATACAGTGTGACCGTAAACTCATGGTGCAGCTTTCACAGGTCACGTAAAGGCGACGAAGAAAAATTGAAATGTGAAACCTTGAGCAAACGAAAGAAAAATTCTCAAAGTTTGTTACACAATTTTCTTTTTTGTGCGCACGGAAGTAATGACGCAACAATGAAATGAATTGCTTAGCTGCAAGAGGTAAGGCCGTTGCAGTGAAAATGTGGATGCTGTACAGAAAGGTCAGTTTGTTAAATTTGAACCCGTGACATGTGTTCAGCGTGATTATCGTCATTTGTACATTGACGTCCCGTCTCATACAAATAACATTAGACGTTGGGAGCAGCGTTTGAAAGAAATTGGCACCTTGCTGGACGAAATCCGTCCTGTTAGGCATGAGGTTGCGGAGCAAACTGTGACGTCAAACTACGTGACTAGTTGCAGTTGTGTGCAGTGCCACAGATTAAAGATGGAGGTGAAGGTGTCATCTTCCAACGACAAGGCGCTCCTCCTTACTAGGCCAGAATATTTTGGAAGATTCTGGATAAAAAATTTCCTAGTGATGGATAGTAAGGCGTGGATTTAAGGCATGATTTTACGACTTGACAGTTGCAGACGTTTTGTGGTGTTATGGAAAGCAAAATGTGCACTATGTTACCAACGACATTGACCATTTAAAAGATATAATGAGTGACATTATTCATTCAGCTACACCTGATGTACTTCAACGTGTGATAAATCAGTTATACTATCGTTTAGATGTGTGTAGAGGGACAAAAGGAAATAACATCGAACTGTGGTGAACAGGTAAGCAAATGTTTCAAATGCTTGTTAAGCTTATGGGACTTAACTACGGGGTCATCAGTTCCTAAACTTACAAACTACTTATGAACTACCTTATATTAAAGACGACACAAACATCCATGGCCGAGGGGGGATTCGAACCCCCGACCGTAGCGGCCGTGTAGACTGAGACAGGCGCGCCGCAGACCGCTCGGCCACTGCGCCGGCACAGGTTTGCAAATTTTAATTTGGTGACGTTTACACATTTCCATCTCGTCTCGTTGTCTTTCTTATATAACATTCAAGTGCCGGTCACTTTCGACCGATGCAATCTTCATCTTTGTAAAACTTGTGCTCGCCACAACTGCTGTATGTCTTCCCCGAAGTGTGCAGGACCCTCCTATAACGATACACCATTATATAATGGCCGATACTACCTGAAAAATATCAACTAACATTTCAAAGTATCATTTTAGTCCGCACAGTTGAACGTTGATAGTTAACTTCACTTTTCTTTAACGTTCTGTATCTGATTTCGCAATGTGTGTGTGAGACTATTATGTAATCCAGCTGGAACTATCCTGTTTCACCGGGACCTTTCCTCTTGTGATTCATGAAAAGAATATGTGCTATTACAATCTGAAATTTATTAAACAACTCAATTGGTCTTTCTCATCGTTGATACCTATTGCCTAACCCATATTCTCCCGCGTCCCTTCCTTTAGTTCCTTCACTTACAACCTCCATGGTCATCAGACATTCATATCCCTTTACTTACCTAATTACCCTTTCTGTATCATCACATACTCCGATCGGCTAGAATATGATCATCATACCTAATAACTTGCAAGTCTACCTTTGGTACAGATAACAGCTGCGACGAGCCTTGGTGGGATGCTGGAAGGAGTTGGCACCTCATGTGTAAACGCAAGTCAGAAAGTACGTTGTAATTGTCGGCAAGGCATCGAGTAAATAGAACTTAATATCTGGCGTTCGACAGGGAATTGTTATAGGCCCTCTTCAGTTGCTCAGCTTTCTAAACGATTTCGGAGAGGCCGCGGCGGAGTGCCCAAGCGCATTGAGGCGCTATGCTACGATGCGCGAGGCCGCTCCCCGTCGGGGGTTCGAATCTCCCCGTGGCGTGGATGTTTGTGTCGTTATTAGTATAAAGCAACCTCAAAATGATTTAGATATATCTGCATGGTGCCAAAATTGGCAGTTGATCCCAAATAATGAAAAAAATTAAATCGTGCACTTGAGCACTAAAAGAAATCCGTTAATCTTAGTTTACCTACCGGGCGCAAATTCGACCAAATACTTAGAAATTACAATTATGAACAACTTTAATTGGAGAGAATACACACAGCATATCGTGGTGAAGGCAAACATGGTACGTTTCACTGACAGAACACTCTGAAGATGCAGTGGTCCTCTGAAGAAACTGCCTACATTTAACTTCTTCGTCCTATTTTAAAGTATTGCTGCACAATTTGGATAATCACCAGATGGGATTGACTGACGATTTAGAGAAAGTTCAGAGAAGGGCAGCTCATCTTTATTATCGCGATATTGGGGGAGAGTCTCACAAAATGATGCAAGAGTTGGAGGTGGAAAACATTAAAATAAAGGCTTTATTCGTTGCGGCGAGTTCTACGGAGTGCGACAAAAAAGTAGAGAGACTGATGTTCAAAAAAAGCTTTCCGTTTTAGTCAAGTTTAGTGTTGTCCCCTTCAAAGTAGTTCCCTTCTGACTCCCCCTCCCCCTTTTTTCAGCGTTTCTGACATTGATGGTAACATTTATAGAACTCATCTTCCGTAATATCCTTAAAGACCCTCGTCACAGCTTTTTGGACATCTTGTGTTGTTTGTAAATGGTGTCCTTTGACCGCTGTTTTGACTCTTGGAATTAGGAAAAAAAAGGTCGCACGGAGCGATATTTGTTTTGAGGTTAAAAAATGCTGTACTGACAGCAGTATGGGATGGCGCATTTACCATGATCCAGAATCCAATCATCAGCAATGTTGGCACGGGCACGGAAAACTCTCTTTATGAAGTCCTAAAATTTCTTTGTAGTAATACTGGTTAACTGTTTGTCCAGGAGGTGCCCACTCTTTATGAAAAAATCCCTTGGAATCAAAGCAGGACACTTTTGACTTTGACATGCCAGCTTTTTTCAGTCGGGGTTATTCCTGTGAGCACCATTGCGAACTTGAGTTCATGACATGACCTCTCCAAAAGCCTTCTGAAGCTTACCGTAAGTTGATGTCTCGTTTTCACCCAATTTAACGCAAAAATATATAGCATACCGTTGCGCAATATTACGCAGTTCCATTTCCGTGACAAGAGAGACAAACACGTGTTGACTTATTACAGCACAACTCACGACTGTGCAGTTGCATCGATGTGCCGCTTGGACTAGAAGCAGCTTATAGACCAAGGTCAAAGGTATTGTGCCTATGCAAGCCTGCAGGGTTGCCACATCTTGTAAAGAAACTGTCTCATTACTTTGTCACACCTCGTATATCGGAACATGTTCAAATGTTTGCAAACGTATTGGGAACCAAACTGCTATGGTCATCAGTCCCTATACTTACAAACTACTTAAAGCAACTTATACTGAGAACGAAAAACACACACACACACACACACACACACACACACGCAAACCATGCGTGAGGGAGGACTCGAACCTTCGGCGGGAGCGGCCGCCCAGTCCGTAGTATGATGCCTTAGCCGACGCGGCTACTCCCGCGAAAACGGAAGATTTAGATGTCCGTTTTGCCCGCGCGCTATGGGATTGGAACGATAGAAAAATTGTACGAAAGCGGTTCTATGAACCCTCTGCCATGCACTTACCTGTGACATGCAAAGCAGATATGTGGATAACGTTGTGGTTGACCCACGTACTTTCTATATCTGCACCGCCACCTCTCTATCTTCTGCTTGTGACGTCGGCATGTGTATCTCAAAACTATCGTTGTCGTTGATTGAAGCACAAGGTATTACTGTTATCAGTTTACTGTTACTGTTGGTTTACTGTCGAATCATTTAACAGTTCTATCCCACTATACCAATACAGTGAGAAGTAGTTCCATGATTAGACTAGTTTTTCGTTCCATAGATCCATGTTGAGGAGATCCTTGTGGATGTGGAACATGTCAAGAAATAAAATTTACTAGCTCACAAAAATGTTTGTAAAGCTTATGGGACTTAACTACGGGGTCATCAGTCCCTAAACTTACAAACTACTTATGAACTACTTACGAACTAGAACGGCACAAATATCCATGCCCGAGGGGGGATTCGAACCCCCGACCGTAGTGGCCGTGCAGACCGTGACTGAAGCGCCTCAGTCTCCTCGGCCACCGCGGCCGGCATTTACTAGCTGAATAATAGGTAATACTAATAATATAAATACAGATAGATACATGTTTCACAGTTTTATTTTTTTAAACTGATAATATATTAATACTAATATAGTATGAATACCGATACATGCATCATTTGGTACAATTTAGAAATTCACTAATGGAGTAGAAGGAATTGGCTACTAATAAGTCTTTTAGGATCCTTTTCAACTGATCTTATTTCTAGCTAAGGTTTTTTATACTTGGTGGTAAATTATTGAAAATGTGCGTTCCTGAGTAGTGGACCCCTTTTTTGAACTGAAGTAAGTGCTTTTAATTCCTTGTGGGTAGATCATTTTTATTCCTAGTATTGTATGTATGAACTGAGCTGTTTCTTGGAAAAAGGGATGTATTATTTAAGACAACTTTCATTATGGAATAAATACACTGAGAGGCAGTAGTTAATATACCCAGTTCTTTGAAGAGGCTTCTACAGGACGTCCGTGAATTTACTCCACAAATAATACGTATTACACGCTTTTGGACTCTGAAGACTTTTGACTGACTTGAAGAGTTACCCAAAAATATTATACCATATGACATTATGGAATGAAAGTAAGCAAAGTCTGCAAGCTTTGTTATTTTTATGTCTCCTATGTCTGATAACACTCGTATTGAGAATACAGATTTGTTAAGTAGTTTCTGCAGTTCTGTGGTGTGCTCCTCCCAAATAAATTTATTACCAAGCTGTAATCCCACGAATTTAATAGTGTCAACCTCTTATATCTGCTCTTCTTGCTACTTTATGCATATACAGGACGGGAATCTATTACATGTTCTGAACTGCATGTAGTGAGTCTTTTCAGAGTTTAATGTCAATGAGTTGGCTTTAAACCATTCATTAATGTTAGTGAAAATATCATTAGCAGACCTTTCTATAACCATGCTTGACGTACTTTTTATTACAATACTTGTATCATCTGCAATCAAAATAAACTCTGCTTCTGGTAGTGTAACTGATGTTATTAATGTACACAAGAAAAAGCTATGGCCATAAGATGGATCTTTGTGGTACACCACATATCCTCTTCATACCCGAGATCACATTTGATGAAAAAATATCACTTGATTCCGTTTTAATAGTTCCAGTAGGTACCAAGTAACAGAAATAGGCACCAAAAAGTTTTTTTTTTGGGGGGGGGGGATTATAGTAACTTTTTACAGTATGTAGCATATGTGCTACATTGAGTCACTGCTCGTACAAACTGCATAGATTGAAAAGGTGGAGGATAGTTGGTACAAGAGAAAATAAACAGCAAAATCTTACATTAATTTATATGGAAGATTTATTGAACTGTTTCTTACATATCAAACAGATTTTAATACAAAATTGAAATGCATTTTTCTATGCAATTTATAAAAACAGTTACGAGCCGAAGAGAAATAAAGATTGACTTTACATGTTAATGTAGCACATACTCTACATGTAAAACAACCGAAGAAAAACCTAGTAAAAACTAATAATGAAGATACAGTTTGGGGGTTTGCGTAAACTATATCTATTCAATTTGTATAGGTTATATAACTGCAACTGCGGAAAAGGAGACCAAAAACACGAAGAAATATGTATATCTATTCAGTGTTTTGTAAAAGCAGAAACTATATTCGAAACACAAAATTAACGCAATATATACCACATCTTTTGTGTCTCGTGGCGCCAATTTCGAAAACTCACAAATTTTGACTGCTCCTACCAGCTGTTGGTGCGACGGAAAATCTTGACAAACAAGCATGTTGCGCCGACCTCAGAGAACAGTACACACTCGGCGTTCGCTACCTGCAGCTATTATTTCACGAGGAAAAAAAAATCGGGAACGAATGTAGCATATATGCTACACCAGAATGGAAGAGGATATAATTTCTTCGCAATCCGATGATGACTGTTGGCTTAATTCACTATTCACTTGCACTGACACCTTTTGTTTCCAGTTAGTGAGGTACGACTTGAACCATTTTGCAGCATTTCCCGTGACACCATAGAATTCTAATATACTTAAAAGGATGTTATGATTCACATGTCGTCGCTCAGTTTGTCAAGAACAAAAAAGTACCCACTTGTTACGGAGAACTCGGCATACGAACGCGTTTAGTTTATGTTCCCTGGCAGTTAATTCCAAGAGCTTGTTTCTAGAGGTGTATGCAGACGGCAGTAGGTGTAAGGTGGCAGTATTAAATCGGCGCCACGATGCTGAGGCCAGCTCAGGATGGGCAAGCAGGCATGCGGCGCACGCGAGCGGAAGTGGCTGACCGGAAGCTCTACCCAAGACGCCCTGCTCCTTCCTGCTCTGCTTCTGCGACACCACCAGTCCACGTCTCAATTAGGTGCTGCTCACTTTCTTACCGACCAAATGTATGACACTGCTTCAAGGCCTGACATTCCAAACTTCGGAAGAGAGAAGACTTTCTTTCGCAAGAAAGTCACGTTTACAGCACCAATACTATTCGCGGTCTACATCTGCATGGGATACTCTGCAAATCACATTTAAGTGCCTGGCAGAGGGTTCATCGAACCACAATTATACTATTTATCTCCCATTCCATACTCGAATAGCGCGCGGGAAGAGAAAACACCTGAATCTCTCTGTTCGAGCTCTGATTTCTCGTATTTTATTCTGATGATCATTTCTACCTATGTAAGTGGGAGTCAACAATATATTTTCGCATTCGGAGGAGAATGTTGGCGATTGGAGTTTCGCAAGTAGCCCACGCCGCAGCGATAAGCGCCGTTGTTGTAATGATTCCCATCCCAGATCCTGTATCATTTCCGTAACGCTGTCTCCCCTGTATCGTGACAATACGAAACGAGCTGTCCTTCTTTGGACTCTTTCGATGTCCTCCGTCAGACCCACCTGATAAGGATCCCACACTGGGCTGCAATACTCCAAAAATGGACGGACAAGCGTAGTGTATGCAGTTTCTTTAGTAGTTCTGTTGCATCTTTTAAGGGTTCTGCCAATAAAACGCAGTCTCTGGTTCGCCTTTCCCACGATATTATCTACGTGTTCTTTCCAGTTTAAGTCTGAAGTAATAGTAATTCCTAGGTATTTTGTGGAGTTTACGGCCTTCACATTTGATTGATTTATGTTGTAAACAAGCCCCATTCCTTTTCCTGACTGGCTAGTCACATGCAGTGGCCGTAGTCAACATCTGAATGATATGGAAAACCATTTTGGAGCGTATTTAGCAATCTTCGAAAGGGAGGGAAGAAGGAATTAACAAGTGTTTTGGACAGAAAGTTTAACGGATTTCTTTTCGTACTCATGTGGACGACTTCACACTTCTCATTATTTATAGTCAATTGCCAATTTTTACACCATACTGATATCTTATTCAGATCGTTCTGCAGTTGGTTTTGATCTTCAGATGATTTTACTAGACGGACTAGGCGTCACCTGCAAACAACCTGAGAGAGCTACTTAGATTTTCCCGTAAATTGTTTATGTAAATAAGGAATAGCAGAGGACCAATAACACTACCCTGTGGAACGCCCGATATCACCTCTGTTTTAGTCGCTGCCTTACCATCGATTACTACCAACTGTGTCCTCTCTGACAAGAAATCCCCTACCCAATAGCAAATTTGGGGCGATATACCATAACCACGCAATTTGATTAAAAGCCGTTTGTGAGGTACGGTGTCAAAAGCTTTCTGTAAATCAAGAAATACGGAATCGATTTGCGAACCTTTGTCCATAGCACCCATCACTTCGAGTGAATAAAGAGCTAGTTGTGTTTCGCATGAACGATATTTTCTGAATCCGTGTTGACCTTGGGTCAATAGATCGTTCTGTTCGAGATAATTCATAATATTTGAATACAGGATATGTTCCAAAACCCTGCTGCAAATTAACGTCAATGAAATAAGCCTGTAGTTTAGTGGGTTACTCTACATTGACGAACCAGTGATGATGATTGAACACTGCCCACCGCGAAACTCAATGACGCGTGAAAACGTTGCAGGTACAATAAGAAAAGTAGGCATACATTGTTGGCAACCCAAAATACCACTTGCTGAACGAAGCGTCCAAATCTAGTGGTTACGATGAAATATCAACAAAGTTAATTAAAGCGTGTTCTTGTGAACTTAGCACAATTTTAAGTTATTTGTGTAACCAGTCTATTATAACTGGAACATTTCCTGATTGGCTAAAATATGCGGATATTAAACCTCTATTCAAGAAGGGGGGATAAAGAGATACCATCAAACTACAGACCGATTTCGCTTTTGCCAGCATTCTCAAAAATTCTAGAAAAGGTGATGTACAAGCAAATTCTCAACCACCTGACCACGAATGAGATATTGTCCAAAACACAGTTTGGATTTCTGAAAGGTTCTGATATCGAGAAGGTTATTTACACTTACAGTGAGAACGTACTTAATTCATTAGATAATAAATTGCAAGCAGCAGGTATATTCTGTGATTTATCAAAGGCATTTGTGTGAAACATAACATACTTTTAAGTAAATTAGAATTATATGGGATCACGGGAAATTCTGCGAAATGGTTCAAGTCGTACTTCACTAACAGGAAACAAAGCGTGTCAGTGCAAGTGAATAGTGAATTAAGCCAACAGTCATCATCGGATTGGGAAGAAATTACATGTGGTTTCCCACAAGGATCCATGTTAGGGCCATTGCTTTTTCTTGTGTACATTAATGGCCTCTCATCAGTTACACTACCAGAAGCATAGTTAGTTTTGTTTGCAGATGATACAAGTATTGCAATAAAAAGTATCTTAAGCATAGTTATAGAAATGTCTGCTAATGATATTTTCATGAACATTAATAAATGGTTTAAAGCCAACTCATTGACATTAAACTTTCAAATGTCTCACTACACGCAGTTCAGAACATGAAAGAGACTTACCGCCGGCATATGCATTAAGTATGAATAAGAGCAGATATAAGAGGTTGACAGCATTAAATTCGTGGGATTACAGCTTGGTAATAAATTTATTTGGGAGGAGCACACCACAGAACTGCAGAAACTACTCAACAAATCTGTATTTTCAATACGAGTGTTATCAGACACAGGAGACATAAAAATAACAAATCTTGCATACTTTGCCTTCTTTCATTCCATAATGGCATATGGTATAATATTTTGGGGTAACTCTTCAAGTCAGTCAAAAGTCTTCAGAGTCCAAAAGCGTGTAATACTTATTATTTGTGGAGTGAATTCACGGACGTCCTGTAGAAGCCTCTTCAAAGAACTGGGTATATTAACTACTGTGTCTCAGTATATTTATTCCTTAATGAAATTGGTCATAACTAATATATCCCTTTTCTCAACAAACAGCTCAGTTCATACATACAATACTAGGAATAAAAATTATTTACCCAAAAGGATTTAAAAGCACTTACTTCAGTTCAAAAAGGGGTCCACTACTCAGGAACACACATTTTCAATGATTTACCATCAAGTACAAAAAATTTAGCTACAAATAAAGATCAGTTTAAGAGGAACCTAAAAGACTTTCTAGTGGCCAACTCATACTCCATTAGTGAATTTCTAAATTGTACCAAATGATGCATGTATCGATATTCATACTATATTAGTATTATCACCTAAAAAACCTTAAAAATGTATGTATCTGTATATTATTAGTATTATCTATTATTCAACTAGTAAATTTTGTTTCTTGACATGTTTCACATCCTCGACGATTTCCTCAACATGGATCAAAGGAACGAAAAACTAATTAATCTAGCCCCTCAATAATAGCATGATGTGCCCTCTGCTCTTCGTAGTGCCTAACTCAAACATGATGGTTATTGTAGATTATGGAGAAGTGGGACTCGTTACTGAACATATGACCCTCCAGTGCCCATGTATCCGGGCACAGTAGCACTCAAGGTGTTGGTGTTGTGGTGTCAATGGAGACAAACAAATGAAGCAATAGGGTGACATTTGTAGCATGCGTCTGTAGGATGGAGAGATTAACATTATTAGCTTTTCAACACAGGCACACACTACGGGTGTCAGTAGCACTACGTGCAAGTCTTCTACTTTATGCATATAAAGCAGAGTATTTCAATGTTTGTATTGCATGCGACTCTACAGTTTTGTTCCTATCTTGATGGAATGTTGCGTACTTGACCTTCGAAAAAAAGAGGATGGTCACTGTACATAACATTTCGTTCGCTATATGGTGGAGGATACTTCACCTACGTTCTTCGACAAAATTAATTCCGATTTCTATAGATTTTTGCACAGTTAACGTTCATAATAAGAGGCACATCACCGTCTACACCTAAGGTTTCATACTGTGCAAGGCAAAGGGTAGCTTCCTATAAACTTTTACGCTACCGATCAACATGAAAGTTAACAACAGAAAGTTGCTGCACAGAGGGTTTGTCTTGATTTGTGTTTTCTCTTACCAAACGAATTACACAAGCCACTGGTTTGAGCAGGTAGTGCACTGCAAAGACAACTTGACTTAACTGAAGCTATGACATGGAGAACTATAGAACGGTTGGAAGCAGGACGGACACAGAGGGAGGTGACTGCAGCTATTGGAGTGTCGCAGCGTGTAATTTCCAGAACCTGGACGCGATTTCAGACAACAGGTACCGTTAAAAGATGGATAGGCTAAGGTCGTCCACGGGGACATGAGCAAGAGATGACTTATCTCCGGTTAACAGCCCGTCGATAAGTTAGGCTGAATGCATCTAGGCTGCAACGCACCCCCGTGGCATACTTCACCTTCGTAATAACAACACATACACCACAAACAGTCCGAAATCGCCTTAGAGAATGTGGCGTCTATGCACGGAGGCCTAAGGTGTGTGTCCCATTTAAACCACGACACCGTTCAGCCCGCAGAAATTGGGCGAAGAAACATGAGAATTGCAGTCGAAACGAATGGCGCCGGGTTCTGTTCACAGTTGAGTCGAGATTTTTTGTTCAGTCGGACAGTCGTCTTTCCCTCATCTGGAGAGAACTGGCATTCGGAACAATCCTGCTTATGTACATGAAACATCACTACATAATGGTGATGGACGAATAGTGTCGGCAGTATTGGCGGACGTACGTACCTCATAGTGGTTCAGAAGGGTTCTTTGAATAATCAGACCTATAGAGAAGGATCCTTCGGCTTTTCGTTGTGCACTACGCTGGTGCCACAGGAGATGGGTTTCTTCTTGTGGACGATAACGCTCGCCCCACAGAGCCGCACTGGTGGAAACATGTTTGAAGTTGAGGGGATTGAATGAATGGAGTGGCCAGCTTGTTCACTGGACTCAGATCGAGAATATCTGGGAAGCACTCGGCAACTGCAGCCAGACCAGCACCTCCCACAATGCTTAAACAGGTATTTCATTCATGAAAGAAACGCCAAATATCCCTCAAGAGGTACAAGATAATCTCATACTGTCCATGACATGCATGTGTCAAACTAGTGGCTGTCCGAGTTGATCACACACCACATTATAGGGCAACGAGAATAACTTTTTCACTTTTTTGGTAGATCTGTGGTGTCTCGCTCTAAGTAATCGACATGTAAACCTCAAGTAAAGACTTGAGAAAGCAAAATTTCGTAATGTATCACACGCAAATTACAGTTGTAATCAATATTTGAATAAAATGGTTACCGTATGTATATTGTGCATGATACCTCACCTGGTTCCATAATTGTAGCAGTTCCGTGTCGATAGCTACAAAAGGGTGGAAGATACAGTAGTTGAAAGTCGTCAGCTTATATAAAATTCGGACTGAAGACCAGCGATGACTTTTGACACTATTATAGAAAAGAGGTTATATACAGCGAAACGTGATGCACACTCTTCAATTGTTTTTTGCAACAAGCACACGAATAATAAGTGCATATTGCAGTTTGAAAAGTAAAACTGCCAAGAAAGATGCCAAAGCGTAAGGAAGAAATTTCGCGTTCTCGGTCCGTTTCTAAAAGACAGAAAACGAAGCTGAAAAGTGAATCTACAGACGATAGAAACTTGAAATTTGTAGACGTTGTTTGTCTTACACTGTTTTTCGATATGGAAAGAACAATTTTTTTAAAAAAAATCTACGTTGCTATTAAGGTAATTGTGAAGCAAGAAATACAAAACTTCGAATTTAGATTTATCATTGGAATTTAAAAAAAAAGTCATGTTTCGATATTTTTGGAAATTCAACAATTAAGCGGATGAAATGAGGGAAAATCTTTTAAGGGTACTACTAAAACTATTTTGATGCTAGAAATATGAAAATCTGGATTTCGAACCATGGTTGAAATGAAAAAAGTTTCAGGATGTTTTGAATCCTGCCATCAATGGTGCAATAGGGGTGGCAAGTTGCATCAAAATACTTGATTAGGAAAGAATTTATAAAGCTAAGTCTATGAAAATTTATATTTAAAAGTAGAAACAACCAATGCAGACTATCCAGTCTACGCGTGCGAAGCAGCGGGAATGAAGAAAGGATAAATACAAATGTAATGGGCTAAGTTATCTAATTGTTACAAGCGCTCTCATACTTAGCGGCACGTATTAAATTGGTCTGGATGAAATTTCACCTCTTCGATTTTTCTGGCAACATACAAATGCTATCGAAGTAGTTCTGTAAACACATTTATAACAATCAACTCAGACTGTAATAAACCTTTTCGCGAACTCTAAAACGTATGGCGGAAATTACCACTGCGGAAAAGTCTGGGAACATTGATTATCAATTGTTAATGATATTGTGTAGAATTTTAAGTCATATCAGAAAAAAATGTTTCTTTTTTTTGTACCGTTAACACTTAGTACATGTAAATTGACCGCCGGCCTAAGCTAACAGCTTAGTACTAATACAAATCTGTACGAAATCTGGCTGGCTTGGGATCTTGCTCTGTTTTGAAACGTTGACAATTATTTGGTTTAATTCGATGCATCTGTGCTACACATCTTTTTTCGATGTGCTTCGTCCGTGCCATCGGTCGTCAGTGCTCATCTAGCCTTTCTTGACAAGGCTGGTAGCTGTCAGTGTTCAGGTGCGGCCGCTCGGCAGTTTGCATTAGCACACCTTCCCGCAGATTTCTGGAGCGCGCTGGTCGGTGGGGCGTCGGTTAAATTTGGGACTTGGCGGCGACTCAGCGCGTGACGCATGGGAGTTTGTTACCGCCATATGCAGGTCCTTGTAACTGCCTCCTGCCGCTGTGCGCAGCAGTTCCCATGTCAACAAACATCCTGACCCTTCACGTGTAATGCGTTCGTGGTCGAACAGTTATACTTCTGTTGGCCTCTTGTCTTCTTTGTAAAGCATGTGCTAGAGCATAAAAGCCACAAATTTATGTCTGGGTGCATGGTCTCGCGGCGATATGAATAAATAAATTTTTCTCGGCCTCCAGCCGCGTCAGGTGGAGGTGTGAGAGGATTTTATTTAGCTGTTGTTGTTGTTGTTATGGTCTTCAGTCTGGAGACTGGTTTGATGCAGCTCTCCACAATACCCTATCCTGAGCAAGCCTTTTCATCTCCTCATAAGAACAACCCACATCCACTTGAATCTATTTACTATACGCGTCTCTTGGTCTCCCTCTGCGATTTTTACCCCACACACTTCCCTCCAATGCTAAATTTACGATTCCTCGATGTCTAAGAATGTGTCCTACTAAGCGATCCCTTCTTTTAGTCAGGGTATGCCAAAAATTCCTTTTCTCACCAATTCTGTTCAGTGCCTCTTCATTACTTAGGCGATCCACCCACCTAATCTTCAGCATTCTTCTGTAGCACAACATTTCAAAAGCCTCTATCCTCTTCCTGTCCGCAGAGCTTATCGTCCATGTTTCACATCCATACAAGGGAACACTCCACACAAATGCCTTCAGAAAAGACTTCCTTACACTTAAATTAATATTCGACGTTAGCAAATTTCTCTTTTTCAAAAATGCTTTTCTTCCCATTGCCATTGTGCATTTTATATCCTCTGTACTGCGACCATCATTTGTTATTTTACTCCCCAAGTAACAATACTCATCTACCTCCTTTATTGCTTCGTTACCTAATCTAATACCTTCAGCATCACCCGATTTTCTTAGACTGCACTCCATTATCCTAGTTTTGCACTTGTTAATGTTCATCTTATAAGCACCTTTCAGCACACTGTCAATTCCGTTCAATTGCTCTTCCAGGTCCTTTGCTGTATCTGACAGAATTACTATGTCGTCGGCAAAACACGATGTTTTTAATTCTTCCCCCTGAACTTTAATTCCTTCACCAAATTTCTCCTTGCTTTCCTTTATAGCTTGCGCTAACATTTTGATATCTGGTAAACGGCAGTATTGGCCCACTTTAGGTTACGGTAGTAACACTAAAAGTGGGCCTTTGCGATTGTCGTTTGACAGCTCGAAATTCAAATGAAAATAACGGCTTAACCATTCATCTGACACGAAAATTGAATAACCGAATTAGAGGAGAGGAGAAAATTCTCTACAACTTTGCTCTTATGTTTTTTTTTTTTTTTTTTTTTTTTTTTTTCATAATCCGCGCCGTTACAGAGATATTTGCAAAAGTAACGGCGATTCGACAATTGATTTTATGTAAGTCTGGCGTTCGGAGATGTCACATGACATTCCTCGCCTAGAACTCTCTGGCATACGCCATCTTACTTGCTGTATGTTATGATTTTTGTTTTATAACTTACGCATTGTCATTTCAAAACAACTGAAGAATTAACAAAAACACGTGGTAGTACACATTATAATCTAATGCCATATTAGAATTAACAACCAGCATTAATAGTAAGAAAATTAAGAAATTATTTCGTAACTGTCGCTCGTAGTGCAGTGTGCCGCGCGTTAGGTTGTGATGCACATGGTCGGTAGTACTTTTTTTCTTTCTTCCCATTGGCTCCTTAAAAAGCTTTCGGGCACCCTTATAAAAAAGAGCTATGTTCTGCACTGTTTAGAATTGTGCATATGTAAAAGTGCTCCCTCGAAATGTGCGTTTGTTCTATTTCGTGAACATGACGTGAAATACGTAATAACGAATCGAACACTGGACTCCTGAAGCATCTGCACAACAACGGGGAGGATACTGTGATAATGAATATTCTAAACAACGTGCGAGAGTAATCCGCAATTCTTGTTTTATCGATGGCAGTTGTTAACTGCTAACATGGCATTTTTAGACATTAGATTATAATTCATTGCCCTAAGAACGACGTGTTTTTGATAATTTTCAGTGCACCTTGCTTTTAATTGACAACGCTTGAGCTATAATAAGAAAATCATCAAATACAGAAAGTAAGATGGCATATGCAAAAGTGTTTCGGGCGAGGATGTCACGTGACTGATTTCCGAACGTCAAATGTACGCTGTGTTCCATCCAGGTGATAGTCACTCGTCCGAACGGCAAATCTACGCTACTTTCCTCTCAGGGTATGGTCCTTCGTAACCAGTACAGGCAAAGAAAATAAACTGTGAGCAAACTACTACCGAGGCAATACAGTTGATAATATTTTAAGGGCAAAATATAATGAAAATGTGGGAGGGACATTAAAATAATAGTTTAAATAGGAAAAAGTTAAGAAGAAGGAGTATGTTTGTCAAAACTAAAGTCAAATACCAAATTATTTTGGCTGCTTGTTAAAATACGGCCAGAAAGAATATTACGTGTTGGATGAATAGATAGTATTACAATAGTAGAGTGCTGATCGTATCGCCCATAATTTTTTATTATTTTTTCCGAAGTATTCACAAGCTAATATAAGTGGGCTGCAAAACACGTAAGTGCGGATTTTTTAAAATTTACTGATATGTTGCATCCCAACCAATGGTATGAGCCGTTCATCTGAGACTGCTGAGGGAGAGGGAGGGTAGCAGTGGCGGATTAAGGCGTATTTATTTAGTAAGTCTTTGACTAAGGCTGTCGGAGGCCCGGGACGGCGGCAAAGCAGAATGAGGCCCTCCGCCCACTTGGAAATACATACAAAGTACCTTTTGAAATTCGGAGGCCACCCAGGACGAGGGGCACGGCCAGCCTGAAAAAGGAAAAAAAACTTTCGAGATTTGGTGGCTCCATAACGAGAGGACAAGGGCACTAAATAAAAAAAGAAAGTCATTTCGATGTATTTGGAACACCCCCCCCCCCCCCCCAAAAAAAAAAAAAAAAAAAAAAAAAAAAAAAAAATTAGGCCACCACTGGAGGGTAGTTTTACACACAATAATCTCCGTCGCAACGAGTGAGAAGTTGAAATACACTGTAATCTCTCTAATGCGGAAACTCATTAGTCCGGCATTTCAATAATCCGGCGGACACACGAAGAGACTGCATTATCGTGCGCGATATTTTTGTTATTCAAACTATGTAACCGTTTTCCAAACGGTGGCATTATTTGCAGTTCTGTATCGTATATTTTAAAATGAAACACTTGTTGTATCATAATGCTCGCATATTATGACATTTGTGGAGACGGAAAATGTTATATTTAGGAATGAACGTGGCTTCTGTCAAATGCATCGCTCTCTGTCCGTAAACGAGACATAGAAACCAATAGATACTAGGTGGATACTGCCTTCTTTTTCTACAGGCAGGCTTTCGCTAGAGTTCCTCACTGCCGCCGTAATAACCAGAATATTAACATCAAAGAATCCAGCCGATCTGTTCGATAAATAATAATTTCGTGTGGCTCATTGGCCTGTTGCAAGTCTTTCAATTGGACGCCACTTCGGCGACTTGCGTGTCCCTAGTCTACATCAGTTATCCGACCGGGGAAAAGGGACGTACAGCTTAACGTGGAATCCCTACCACGTGTCGTTTCTGGCGACTCCTCATACTTTGAGAGGTGAAGGATGGGTTAAAGCAGACTGAAAAAATCCGAGGTCCGACCGGGTTTCGAACCCGCGACCATTCAGTTTCCAGTCGAGCGACTATCTGTTCCATAATCCTCCTTGAAAACGAAAATGACCTGTATTTTTATTCGACCTTTAATAACGCATCTCTACCACTAAGTGCTCTGCTATTAGAAAAAGAGCAAAGTTCCATAAACATTTACGCTACTTCAGTTTTCGTAGATTCTTTTAATATAGAAGTCAGTCGGCCAGACCAAACTACCCGGCCAATTTCCTTCATTTTTGTTTTAAACAAAAGGTATTCATACTCAGATTTGTCATAAAGTATCAGAATTTACGTAACTCTCCCCTTCCTTTTACTATACTCAAACGCAATTTCCTTCTGCATATTTCTTATGGGCATGTCCTTGCTGTAAACTAAAGTCAGTCGGTCAGGCCGTTCTATCCGATAGATTTCCTTCATTTTTGCTTTAAATGACAGGTATTCATTCTCAGAATTGTCATTAATTATTAGAATTAACTTGTGCCTCTACGTCTGTCATTTTTATTCAAACGCGGTATCCTTCTGTATTCTAATCAAGGTACGCAGTTTTTTTTTTTTTTTTTTTTTTTTTTTTTTTTTTTTTTTTTTTCGTAACAACACTCAGCGGAACAAGCTCTTTCATTTGCGCTTTTAAAAACTTGCATTGATTATGAAGGAAGCTACGCGCGAAAATTCAACTTTCATCCCCCCCAACGTTTTTGTCATTCCACTAACGGTGTGAAGTATTCGCACAGGTGCTCAAGTAAAGAATCTTATTTGTATCCGTGCTCTCAGCGATCGCCGCTTCCGTTAATCCGTCACGCAAAATTGCCAATGTTCATCGGAGACTAGGGGGCCGACCGAGGTGGCCAGTCACGGTCTGCACGGCCACTACGGTCGGGGGTTCGAATCCCCCCCACCGGGCATGGATATTTGTGCCGTCCTTAGTATTAGCTAGTTCATAAGTAGGTGACCCCGTAGTTAAGTCCCACAAGCTATACACTCATTTGAACATTTGGAGACTAAGAGTATCGTCAGGAGTGCTCCTTGGAGGTATGTTAGGACCGCTATTATTTTCTATTTGCATAAATGAGCTGGAGGACAGAGTGAGCTACAATGGGCGGCTGTTTGCTGATTATGCTGTAGTGTACAGGAAGTTGTCGTCATTGAATGACTTTACTAGGATTAAGGATGACTCGGACCAAATTTCTAGATGGTGTGAAAAATAGCAACTAGTGCTAAATGTAGAAAAATGTAACGTGATGCAGATGAGTAGGAGAAACAGTCCCCTAATGTTCGAATACAGCATTAGTAGTGTGCTGCTTGACAGTCGCGGCAATTAAACATCTAGGCGTAACGCTGCACAACGATATGAAATGGAACGAGCATATGACAGTCGTGGGGAAGGCGAATGGTCGACTTCGGTTTATTGGGAGAATTTTGGGAAGGTGTGATTCGCGTGTAAAGGAGACGCATATGAAACGCTTGTGCAGCACCAGCTTGAGTATTAGTGCCTGGAATCCCCACACCAGATCGGTATATATAAAGGACGACATGAGGCAGTTCAGAGACGGGCGGATAGGTTTGTTACTGGTAGGTTCGATCAGTGCGCGAGTTTCACCGAGATGCTGGGGGAACTCAAAAGGCGACGTCCTTTCCGAGAAACCTAGTTAAAAAAATTTAGAGGACCGGTAACTGAAACGGACTGCAGAACGTTCTACAGCCGGCAACCTAAATTTCGCATAAGGCCACAAAGATAACAGATTAGGACTCGTACAGATGCATGAATGTTTGTGTGTGTGTGTGTGTGTGTGTGTGTGTGTGTGTGTGTGTGTGTGTGTCGAAAGAATGATGACATGTCTCCGCTTCTATTACACATTTCTCGTATTCGTTGCCAGTAAAGTTTGATTTGCTCCAAAACAATTCTTTGCCCTCTTAAGGAGCCTAGTTTTCCTGTAATCAGCTACTTTGGAGAAAAAAAAAAAAAAAAAAAAAAAAAATGTATACGTTCACTATATCGTAGACTGTTTATAATAACTATAGTATTCTGGATGAGTCCTCATTCTTAGGAAGGTACGTTACTCTTAAATGTTGGAATGACACTTACTTTCCTTAAGAAAGAGATCTAACACACCGTTCTGCGACAATATAAGCGTGAAGGACATAAAGAGATGTATTACATCTCAGCAGTACGAATGAACTGTACGATCAAGCTATCTCTTCCTTTCACGCAAGTTCAGGCGAGAGTGTTATCGTCGGTTTTTATCGATAAAATATACTTCATTACGTAACGTCATATTTATGATCAATGAAACATATATTGACGTAAATAATCTACGTTTATTTGTTAACTGATAATAATATAACGAGAGAGAAGGCCAATATTTGGTACAGAATTCACTTTTCAAAACTGACAAAGCCTTGAATTCTAACTTGCAAAACATTTCTATTGCTCGAATCTTCCTCTCTTAGGAGGCAAGAATTACGTAGAAATCAGTTTCAGCATGTGTAAAAGATTAATCCAATTAAACTAGAACAAGACATTGAAGATGGAGACAGCGACTTTTAAAGCCTCAAAGCGATAAATTTTGTCAGTGAATTAGCGCGCACACATCGAAATCAACGATAGTTAATTATTATCCTCAAAAGGGAAAACACGCCATAGTAGGAAATGTCCTACAATCTCATCATACCACATTCCAATAGTCAAATATTTTTTTATGACGATGGAATCATTCAAGTGATGATTCCTGTGTACTTCTGCAGTCTGCTACCACTATAAGGGATACAAAATCTAACTTGTTTCGCATTCCAGGTTTCCTTAAGGTTGTAACTTGTAAATTCAAAATTACTTTTTGTTTGCGATATTCGGTGAAATTTTACGACGCTTCTTTCCGGTCTCCAGTGCGGTTGGCAAGAGATGAACAATGAAGTATAGAATCGCGTTAATATTTTCCACGAGCTACAGTGTGTTTTGCTGCTCGTTTCACTCGCAGCAAAATTAATACTGTGCGTACTCTAAGGTTGACAGGTTCTTGTATGTACCCTTGTCCGTTCAGGGGGGGAAAAAATCGATTTAATTGAAGTTGTCACGACAAAACATTTATTGGTCATCTGAGTTGCCGCCATTAACCATTTGTGCCAACATAACCACTGGAGCCCGGTGAAAAGCGTCGTTCAATTTAACCCGATATTGTGTTTTTGCACATCAGTTTAATGGAGAATTCATTACAGATAAATCATATTGGTTACCATTGTAGTAGACACACCAGTCCGGTTCATCAATCAGCTTCTTTTCTGCAGATTCGATTCTACTAACAATATTTGTTTTGTTGGACAACACTACCGTAACCGTCGTAAGCCTGCATGTTACAAAATGCTAAATTGAAATGTCACTAAAGACGCTCGCTAACGACACGACTTGACAATATTAGCGCCAAACAAAACGTTTCAGGGGAGTATCGTAGTAGTCCGTCATATGGGCCAATACTATTTTGTTCACGATTTTCAGTAACAAGGTATTGTTTTTAATTTGTGTAAACTGTTGCGAATAACGATTTTTATAGACGTTATTCGACCGACCACAATTTAACATTTGAATAATAAGATACACTTTAAAAAATAGGTCCTAGTGAAAGAAAATAATAAAATTATGTTAATAAAAGACGAAAAGTACGTTATTTTAACATATTGGTTAATAAATCTCTTAAGTTGTAATACGGTATAAAAAGTCTAGATTTTTACTATTATACCACACACTTTGTGTTAACAGTGAGTAGAAGCAATTCTAAAGCTCCTTTTTATTCCCGTTTCACTGTGTGTTGGTACCATTAGTTAAGGCTTTCTCATTGTTATTAGAAAATTTAAAATAAGTATTTTCGCTGTTTTACCATAGTATTACAATATAGAACTGCTCCTGCCGCTACCACCTCAAACAAATTCTATAGTTCGTTAACTGAAAATTGGGAAGGATCACTTAGATGCAGGAGGAACAATTCAGTGTGCAGGGTCAGTAACAGTAACTTCTTAACGATTAGAATTGGTTGGTGCAGGCAGGCCACACCAGTGGCAATGCTGTGGTACCTGGTAGGCTGCGCCTTGCTGGCGCTTCTGGCAGCGGTGGTGATCGGCGCCGCGTGTGATCGCTGGTTGCAGGAGCTGCAAGCACACCACCGCGATCCCGATGGCGATACGGGCTCCGCCACTGCGAGCCCCGGAAGCATTCTGGCCGACCGCCTGGGCAAGCTGGATGCCGCCACTCAGGGTTGGCGTAAACGAGTCGGCCCCACCGATGCCGAGCGCTTCTCTGTGGCGGGGCGCATGCGAATGCGCGGTGGTGCCGGAGATGCGACCCACAATCTGCCTCTGCAGCCCAGCCTGCCACCGCAATTGCAAGGTGGCTCTCCCTCGGAGAAGGCGACGCGCCGGGTGCCACGGGCTCTGCGCTTCCGCAGCAAAGCCGGTGGGTACTTAAAACGTAAAACAACTCTTGTTGCTGTAGCTCTGGAAATATTCCAAATGTAGGAACTGAAATCAGTGATGAAATCAAGTCAAAAATAGTGTCCCTTCGTTTTATAAAGATTTGAAAGTGATGTGGGCAGTGAGGATGACAAAGAAATTGAGCCACTCAAAAGGGGCAGAGGAAGACTGCAAGTACCTTCTTTTTCAAAACATTATTGACACTTATGACATACAAATGTTTGTAATATGTGCTTGCTGGTCCTAAAGATAAATTGAGTTGAATCATTAAACTGTGATTTTAATTTAGCTGTTTCATTACTCTGTTGTCAGTTTTCGTGCTACTAATATTCTGGATTTCTGCATAAATGTCTTCAAAATGTTCGGCTGTAGATATTTCTCATCAGCCTTCTGTTTAATATTGGTGTTTCATGTCAGCCCAGATGAATGTAAATCCCAAAGATAGGGAAGTAATTCATAATTCTAGAACAAAGAATCTTTTTTATTTATTTTCAGTTATATCACAGTGTTTACAAGTTAAGCTTTATTTGTCTTAAATATCCTGGTATTTCTTAGTTTCTTCTATAATTTTGTTTGAGATATTTCTTACCTAACCAGTGTTGATATATTTATGTTGTAAGATGCCAGATTGCGCACTTGAACTGCATGAGAGGAAACATCTTCAAATAGCTATTAATTGATTATTATTGAATTATGTTATTTAAGTTTCTGTAATTTTAATTACAGCACAGATAAAAAATGCTTCATCAACCCCAACTTCACCTCAGAAGGAGTCACCAGCTAATATTTCTTTCAAGAGGAGTTTGTCAGCACCAGGTGGTGATGAAGAGAATGGTAAGTCTTATTTTCCAATTTGGAGTCTCAAAAGCAGTGAACTGACAGAAACTTCAATAGATATTAAATAAATCTGGCATTATTTCATAGTTTGAAGAACATAATCAAATTTGAACACCAAGAAAACTGGGAAGACTTCTGAAATGTTATGAATAGTGCTGGAATTTTTGGAGCTGCATCTTGTTTTCTATTAAAATGTCCTAATTACCTTGTCTTGCAAAGAAAACACTGAATGAACATCACTAAGTTAATTTGTTTTGCACTTTCTTGCACTTCTTTGTGCCTTGGCCTAATCTCAACAACTGTTTCTACTTGTTTAATACTTTTTTCCCCTCTTTTGATACATTATATATTTTAAAAAGGTGAAAGGGAGTATAAAGGCTAAAAATCAGAAAGGTTTTCATTAGGAAAGCTTTGTATTATGTAGTTCTTAGGTTCATTGCTATGATGATGTGTTCCTGATACTGTGCTAGTGAGGATCTAGTATGAACCTGGTGAGTGAGTGTTAGATTCATAGCCTAATGCCACAGTTAGTATTTCGTATTTGACAGTTCAGAATATGCTTTGGAATTGTGGGGATCTACTGTTTTCATGTGTTGGCAGTACCAGTAATTGAGTACACTGAGCTGACAGAAGTCACAGAATATTGATGTGCACAGATACAGATGGTAATAAACTCACATACAAAAGTTATGAAAGGATAGTGCAGTGGCAGAGCTGTCATTTGTACTCCAGTAAGTCAAATGGAAAGGTTTCCAATGCGATTGTGCCCATATAAAAGGACACTTCATTTCAGAAATTATAGGGAAATTCTTTATTCTGAGAACCATAGAGTCAAAGTGTGATGAAAATACCAAATTTCAGGCATTACTTTTCACCAAAAACATACCTCACCAAATACAGTGTCAGTCCTTAACTTAATGACCAAGAGCCACAGTTTTAGCATAGCATTGTCAGTGCAGACAGATAGTCAACATGAAATAACCACAAAAACACATGTATCTGATGGGTTAGTGTGGCACAATTTGGTGGTAATGGGCTATAGCAGCAGAAGGTAGACTTAAGTGACTTTGATAACAGCGTGACATACTCAACCAGACACTCTGGAAACTTGTGGTGGCTCTGTAATGGTGTGGACTGCTTTCATATGGATTGGACTAGATCCTTTGGTCCATCTGAATGTATCATTATCTGGCAATGGTCCAACCAGCTGCAAACATTCTACACCACTTACAAACATTTTTGACATCCATACACTTATGTCAATTGGCAATGGATTTCAATTGGTGCAGTGCCTTTTGCATTCAAAAACCGAATAACTGCGCGCATTTTGCACTTGGTGGTAACATCCAATGGGAGCTTCATTCACGTCAGCTGCTAAGCCAAGACTGAGCGCCTCAACGTGGTGTGCGCATGTTTACACACAGTGCAGGAAGCACTCTTCTTGACGGTGTGACTAACTGCCAAACAAAAAAAGTGTTTTTTTTTTTTTTACACACCTTACTTTTGGGATTACCCTGATTTATTCCACAAGAGGTATAGCTAGTAGTGAAAGCAACCATATTATGCACTAACTCCGCTGCAATGTTTACTGTAGTACTGAGTGAGTGAGTGACTTATGCTAGTTCTTAAAAACTAGAAATTTTCCAGTATTTTTTTGTGTGTACTGATGCATGATTGTTGCTTCTTATTTTCAGAAAGAATTCCTAATCATTTATCTTTGGCTGGATTCCCAAATATAATTGTTAATATTCAAATGGCTTCATAGCATATAATAAATTATAGATTTGAATTTAGCTTCAGGTGGAACAATGTTTCTGCATGGGAGCTTTCTTGTACTCAGTAGAAATAACTAATGGCTTGCTTTCTGAGAATAATCTTTTGACAGGAACTAGTATGAGTAGAATTTAAATTTTTATATTTGTGATCTCTAACAATTGTTCAGATGAATTTTTTTGGATTTCATCATTGTTTACTTCATAATTTTTTTTAAGGCTTGTCATCATCTGGTAGAGATGATGAACCAACAGGACCAACAGTTGCAGTGCCTCGAGCTGATGACGAGACTTTCTTGCAGTTTTTCCGTAGTGTGAGTACAGAAAAACTGCAAAGTGATAGGCTGGAAATAAGAGATGAGGATCTCAATGAAATCATCGCTGATTCTAGTCAGTTGTAAGTATCATTATCCTGGAGAGAACATCCAAAATAGTTTTATGCTATGTTTGGACTGTCTTTTTAAAAATTTCAATGTTAACTGTTTTAAAAAATCCTTTTTTTTTTTTTTTTTTCTTTTCCTTCATTAAATATCCCACAATTTCAGTTCACCCTTTTTTCCTTGCATTTATTATGCTGGAAATCATTAAATAAAACAATTTTTTACGGACTTATTGCTGAACTAGAAGTTACTTTTCATAATGATCAAAGTTCTTTCACCCTGATTGTCTGTGATAATTTGTATACTGTAACAAAGTTATTGCATAAAGGTCACAAATTGGGAGAGTACAGTAATGAATATTGTGTGTTTTAGACTGGTCCAGAAGAAGTCTGTGAAAGTACAAAGGCGCAACATCACTTCCCGAAACCCCCTTAAGGTTCTGGCTGCAAGAACTGATCTGCAGGAAGAATATGTCGAGGTGAAGACAGGAATAGCAGAGAAAGAAATCAGAAGGCTCAATGTGGAAAAATGTGAGTGAGAGAACCTTATTATTTCTGTACTTTATTATTATTATTACTACTAAATGTATTAATATTTTCATATTAATTATGTACAAAGCAATTAGTATTGATGGAATATAAAACTATTTAATGAGGTAAATAGTATGACCTTAGTACTGATGAACTATAAAACCATTTAATGAAGTAAATAGGATGACCTTGTCAAAGAATGTGGATGCTTGTAGTTGCTACTGTAAAAAAACATAATTCTAATATTGTGAAAAAGTATGGCCTTGCTTATTAGCTATCATTCAAACATAAAATGCTGTCCAATAATTGCAATTCTGTATGCTCTCATATGAGGCACTACCTTTTACAGGATAAGTATGCCTCTACTGAATTGAAGGAGGGTTTTGAATGTAAGTGTAAGGGACAAGTGTTTCACCTAGCTTTTCCACACAGGAATGATCCATTGAGTGCAGTACTGGGAGAAGATTCTGTATAGGAATGGACTAAGCCATCGTGTAGGTTAGGTCGGTACCCCGTGGTAGTGTGTTATTGATCTAAAATGGAGCAGCTAAAATGCCAGTAAATTATTTGTGCATTTTCACACGTCTCCTCTTCAGACATTATTCAGCTACAGATGAGTGATTTCTTTTTCTAATTTTTTCTTAGAATTTCTTTAGTTGTAATATTAGCTACAGTTACTCATACTGCAGGAATGGCTGCGTGATCTAAGGTGCCTTGTCCCTTCTTATCAGAGGTTTGAGTCCACCCTTGTGTGTGTGTGTGTGTGTGTGTGTGTGTGTGTGTGTGTGTGTGTGTTTTGTTTTTAGCATAAAGCAGTTTACTTGTAACTTTGGGGACCAAAGACCTCAGCAGTTTGGTCCCCTAGTCTTACAAATATTTATTTATTTATTTTTCTTTATTTTTTTTTTTTTTTTATTTTATTTTATTTTTTTTTTTTTTTTTTTTTTACTTGTATCCTATTGTGAGAATATTATATTTCCATTGATGTACACAGTGTTCAAGTAGCATCTTTCCCTAATATATTTTAACTCTCCTAGAGCTTTGTTTTTCACATATGGTTGTAATTGTTATATTCAACTCCTGGTTTCCTTTTTTCTTTCTCAGTGGCTAAGAACTCGCCTTTAGCTGTGGAGGCTCTAGCAGGTCTTGCAAGTAAAGAAGACTTCACAGCAGTTGCTCTGAAGAAAGCATCAAACTCAGTTGGTTCTTTGCTACCCTATAAGGATCTCATGTTGATCCATGTGAAAGGACGTAGACATGTACAATCTCGTATTGTGGAGCCTACTGTGGCATCTGTTAATCATGGTGATAATTATGTACTTGTCACACCGACTGAGGTAGGTGTCTCTCTATAGTTGGAATTTTCCAACATTAATTGTGCATTCTCCTTAACTTCTAATGTTATTACTGCTACACTGTTGTACACTATAGAGGAATAAATTTTGATAAAATTTTAATGTGATTGTGTTTTTGTATTAAACGTCTTCAAATTAAAGAAGTATGATATAATAAATTTGGCTGAAACTTTCATTTGTGATTGGAGTCAAAGAATTATAATTAGATTCAGAGATAAAATGCATCTCTTAAAGAAAATTAATTGATAAACATAAATAACCTGAGAAACAGACAACTTTGAAATGTGTAAGTTTTTAATACCCTTTGCAGGTTTTTAATTGGGTTGGTCTCTACTCAAATGTCATTGAGCGGTCAAGAGGGGCTGAGATAGCACAATACATTGTGCAGAAAAAAGATCTTGGGTATACAGGTTCAGGGCAGGTAATTACCATTAGTGAAGAGAAAATAACTTGCTCAACCTCCCAGAAGAAGCGCTTTTGGCAACTGCTTGGTGCTGAAGAAAATGATGAAGGTATGATTGGGTGCAATAGTACATATTATTGAGCTATACCGATTGTGTTTTTATTAAAATATAAAATTATAGCTTTGTCTTGTCTGTGCCTTAAAGTTAACATTTGAAATTTTTATCTTTGGATTTTCTTGGTACTGCACTTACTTTGTATTGCTGTCAGTATCCTCATATTATGTGAGGATATTGCTATCCTTGTATAAGGCACACTGTGAAATAATAATAATAATTGTTCATTGTTCTTGAAGTGTTATATTTGTTCAACATTTCCATACTGATAACACAGTATACTGATGTGTAAAGCAAGCTTTTAATAGTATGCAATTTAAATAAAGGAACTGACTGAAGGGTACCAGGAAATAGTGTCAGATATGACATAGAATTACATTTTTTTTTTTTTTTTTTTTTTTTAAAGTGAGGTAAATATGTGGTCAGTATGTGTGTCTGTCAAAACCTTCTTGAGTTTTACCAGAACTTAATATTTTTTTCTGTCTGTGACCTAAGGTACACCAGCTTTTGCTGGACATCCAGATGAAGATGAACTTTACGAAAACTGTATCCTGGCTACTAATAAAGTTTATGAGCTGCAAGACCATGAACTGGTTCCCATGGAGGAGTACTGGGGTAGCATACCACGCATTCAGATGTTGGATCCCTCAAAAGTATGTTTTACTTGTGTTATTAATAAAGTATTGGTTTTCTTTGTCAAGTGTGATTGTGGTTTGTAATTCTTGCATTATGTATTATTTCAATAACGTGTGTGTAAACAAAGTGCTGTGGTGAAGATAATTAGAAAACTGCGGAGAGATGGTTAATTGCACTAACACTAAGATTTCAGTAAATGTATTTATTTTCATGTTTTCTTCTGTCAGTTTTTCTAGAGATGGTCTTAACACTTTAGTAACAGTGATTCTTTTTTTTTCCAGATTATAGTTTTTGATTTTGGCTCTGAAATGTATATTTGGAATGGAAAGAATGCGTCTCTGGATAATCGCCGAGAGGCCGTCCATTTGGCACGTGAACTATGGTCTGAGGGCTATGATTATTCTGGCTGTGATGTTTGTCCACTGACCATAAGTGCTGCCCTTGGCTCGCATTCCCAGCACAACATGAACACCTCTCTGTCTGGCTCAGAACGACCCAGTTGGGCTTTGCTTGGAAAGGTTACACAGCACATGGAGACTATTCTTTTCCGAGAAAAATTCCTTGACTGGCCCGATTTCTCTCGTGTCATACGCTCTAAAGTCATGGATGATATAGATAAGCAGGTTTGTATATTCTTCAGAAGTATATGTGTGTATTTAAAAAATACTATTTATTTTAGTGCACTACGTGCAGTTCTCTGAAACAATATAGTGCCAGTAGACATAATTCTGCTCTGTACATTGATTAAAACTCAAAAGAAATAGGGTTTAAGTCAGCCACATTTAGATGTAAGTGAAATTCAATTTTCTTTGGTGATGGACTAGGAAGATGAGCAGGAAACAAAATTCACACAGTTGGAGTAAGGCTACATGTATAATGTAGCAATGCTCTGATGTTCAGAGTAGTTTATATGTGGATTTCATGTGTCTCTATACTTGTTTTGCCCACTGATCATCACTAACAGTTATCTCAAAAATGTGATCAAGCTGTGGTTTGCTACATCTGGAATTATTCCCTATATTGACTTGACATAAATATTTGCATGTAACATGCAGACAAAATCAGACATTACACTATTTAATTAGAAATGGGAATTCTAGTGTTGTTCATTGTCCCTCATTAGGTTTCTGTCAAATGTATATTCTCTTGTTGTTAAGCAAAGCACACATTCCTAAATGGCAGCAAATCTCAAAATCTTAGTTACTTGCCTATTTCAGGATCCACAATGTGTGTGAGTGTGTGTGTGACCACCATGCTATGGAGTGTGCTCTCCAGTAGCATAATTTACATTGCCAGTATACCTCTTCTGTTTCTGTCCACTCATCCTAACTGATAACTTAGTGGTAATCATACCAATGTCTTATCGTGAAATCTGGCAATGCACAGAGGTGGCCACATGCCCTACTGCAATACGTCAGTGTCTTCAACCTGAGGATAACACAATGGCTAGCTATCAACCAATAGGCCTTCAAAGTCTTGAGTTTAGTTTATAATTGTATTAATATTGAAGGCCAAAAAGTGTTTGTATAACAACTGCTACCTTACTGTTGCTCTCCCTTTGATGGTATATATGAGGGTTGAAACTTAAATTGTGACAACACTGGTGGGGAGAGAATATGCAATGGAATCTACTGTTGTCACTGATAAAACATGTTGACCTACCTACTTACCTCTAGAGCAAATGGAATCGCCTGCCCCATGTCACCAGCATGCGCACAATTAAGGGAAACACAGTCACTAGTGAGTAAGTGGTCTAATGTAATGGTGTCACTATGTTTTCAAAACAGGAACAACAGAGTTGGATCAAGATTGAATGTACCAGAGGTTGTACAGCACGGCAGTTTCATCAAGATCTTAAAGAGGTGTGCGGGGAATTTGCATTGCCGTACAAAACGGTGGCATGTTGTGTAAAAGCCTTCAATGAAGGTTACCAAACTGTTGCAGACGTACATCGGGCAGGATGTCGTAGCGTCTGAAGTAGACAAACTTTACGAAAGAAGCACCAACACTTTCTGTGTAACCCACACATTATTTTGCACGGCAATGTGTGGCACATACAGCACAGGCTGTGGCTGCTCTGTTTGGTTGATGGGACTGGGAAGTACCGTACCAACCACCATACTCGTGGACCTAGGTCCATGTGACTTTGATTTGATTCCGAAGATGAAGGAACCACTTCATAGCATTCACTTCAGAACTCTTAAAGACATTTCACAGGCAGTAAACTGCTCCATTTACACCATCAACTGAACAGAACAGACTCTGCTAACGGTGCGCTACACCTTCCACATTGCTGGCAACAGGTTCTACACAATGCTGGTGACTACTTTGAAGGACAGTAACAGGTACAAACATGTAATGCTTTTGTATCGGTAGTGAATAAATAGTTTCCACTTTTTAACTTCCAACCCTCATATTTTTCTAGTTACAGACTGGTGTTGGTAGTGGCAGTGGTAAGATGGTGCATATGATGGGTCTTATAGTGGGGACAGTCAGATAGCCCCCCACCCCCACCCCCTCCACCCACACACCCATCTACCACATATAACGCATTTAGTTTTCTGCTCTTCTTAATTATTAATTCTTACCTAATACTTTTTCAGTTATCTGTCTTACTTATTACCCGTCTTCTACCTTCGACCCCTCAGGTTTACAAATAATCCAGTCTTCTACTTGACAATGAGATCCCCCCCCCCCCCCAATACAATTAATTTATGTTGTATCTTTAAGCATAGATTTTGCTTTTTGCTTTTCCATCATTGAAACTTTCTGGTATTTGTTTGGACAGAGAAATGGAAATTTACTATTTGTGACAGAATGTTGTCATTGTGTCCATTAATATGCATTCCTAGAACCTGTAAGTCAGTGTTATTGCTTGTTGTTTAATGAAATGACAGAGTTTCTATCACATAGGAAGCATATAAGATTTTTTTTTTCACACATGGACTCTGTCAACCTCTGGTTCAAGCAACTAAGCAGTGTTAGGAAACCTTCATAAACGTCAAGTAGATACGGTCATCAAAAATTAATTATTTTTGAAACTAATAACTAACAACTAGTATATGATTTTTCTCTGTTTTACTCAGAAAGAACAAAATATATGGCACTCTTTTTGTCTGTGAACCAACTCCTTTGAATTTTTCAGCCTTCTGTAAGATATTGATAGCACCATGTTGTTAAAGTTTACCTAAACATTTAATGGGACGTTTGAGAGGTCAGATACTCATATCATATATTTACTTCATAATACCAATAAATTGTTGATTAAAAAATTAAATATGTTCGGTACCATTTTAGTGTTGCTATGTTTTTACTGTTCACTTTAATTACATTTTCTCAGAGTAGTTTTGGGTATTTAATAGAAAGGCTGCTTCATTTGTTATAAATACTGTTATCTAGGAGTAGAATTCTAAAGTAAACATACAGTGCCATACACTGACTTAGCAAATGTTATGGAAAGGCTCCTAATATTGTATGGAGCTTCCTCTAATCCTGCAGAGTGTAGCAAGATGGCATGAAAGTAAGCCTAAATGTTCCTGGTACTCTGGCTGCAGCTAACACCAAATCATTTTCAAAGCAGCAGACAATTTTTGTTTATTTTTGAGTGCAGGATTCATGGCATGGAGCCTACCTTTCATTGTGATTTCCCAGATGTGGTTCAAATCTGTGGCCATCTGTCTTTGGATTATCCGAATGTGAGGGGGGTAAGGGGGAAAACCATTCCCAGACAGCGTGGGAACAATGTGGTTGTGTGTTATCATCTTGAATCTTTGTGGAACCATCAGCGTGTTGGAAGACCAAAAATAAATGGATATACTCCCCTAGCAGATCAGCATACCACAGACCATTCATAATCACTTCCGGAACAGCTAGGGAGCCATTCCATATTAGGAAAATGCACACCAGACCATAATACAAACACTTCTGCCTTCTAGGTATACAGGATTCATCAAATATGTGGTCTGTGCCTCACACGGTGCCTCCCATTGTCATGGTGTAGTTGAAATAATTCGTCTGATCATATCATATTCATCCAGTGTCCTGTATCCATCTCTAAAAATTTGTGACAAATGCAAGCAGTTTCTAACAAGTTAAGTCATCACCAGATGATGTTTCTCTTGCATCCCATTGAATTCGCGTTCCTATGAATTTTCCACTGGGAGACATGTCTGGTACATTCTGTATTGTAATAATGGAAAGTCCAAGTTGGAATTAAACAATATAAGAGATAGTTTACAACTCACAACAATGACCTGCAACAGGCACATAAAAAGTACTCACACATACAGCACTTCGGCTATCGGCCATGGTCTTCTCAAGAAAATGAAACATTCTCATAGGCACACAACCGTCATCTTCAGCTGCCACTCTCCAATTCGGAGTGATGGAAATGACACTCATGTGACTATGTTGTGTGCCTGTGTGAATGTTTTGTTTTCTGGAGAAGACCATGGCCAATAGCTTAAGTGTTGTACGTGAGTGACCTCTCTTTTTTTGTGCCTGTCACAACTCGTCGTCACACCCTGTGTGGAATTAAGCTGCAATTGTTTGCACAGCTACGCTTGCATCACTATTGATGATTTGTCTCTGGTTTGTCTGTTACTGTCACAGATGACTGGATGGCCTGTTGTTTATCTATTGGGAAATGTTGACACCCTCATTCAAGCTTTCTTGATACTCCCTGGACACAATTTAAAATCTGAAGAGAAAGTCTGCATCATTGCTGAAATTAAAGTCCCCATCCACCACCTCATTTGAATGGCATCAGCTCATGACCACATTGCGTGTCATACAAATCATTTGTGTTATGTAATACCTCCACTGGACTTCGATGTAATTCTTGTGAACCAATTTACTAAAATCACTGTTGTGTAGAAAGATCTGTATCTCTGAACATAATACATGTGTGTTTAATTAATTTAGTGAATGCTTTATTCAAAAGAATTACCTTGTACAGAAACATTAGTTTTTCACTGGAAATGTAACCATGATTGATGTATCTTGTAATTTAATCTTTGCTGTGAAGTGTAAAGTCTAATAATCATGTTGTAATTTAGCACCCAAATGAATTGTCTGTCACATGTTATTATTGACTAACACCAATGAAAATGTCAAACATGTAATGTACTGTTTATTATGTTTAAGAAGTAAATCCAATTTGGCTCTTTCATTGTAAAATAGATTTGGCGACTGTAATAATCATCTGCATTTCATTAAACCCAATTTTTTTAAAATTAATGTATACTTGCTTTGTCAAAATGGTGTGGAATATGGACCTTTTAACCAGTATTTAGAAGATCTTGAAATGTATTTTGAGATTGAAAATTTTTTTCCACTTTTTTGCAAACTGAGAATATTTAAACAATTCTTTCAGTAGTTTTTGTACCTTGAATGCATCACTGTTGATGTTTTTATTCTGGTTCATCCAATAATGATTTTAATGCTTCGCAATAACCCACACAAGCTAAAAACATTTCAAAAGCATTTAATTTGCAAAAGTGATCAAAGAAAGAATTCAGATAAAATGAATTTCTTAAAGAAACATATTATTGACTTTGAGAATTTTTCTATTAAGTTCTTAATAGTAACCCTTCCTTGTAGCTATGCAACCAGTTTCAAAATTAACATTAAATAGAGAAAGGGTTGCCATAACAACCATGCCTCAGAAGGTCTTTTCTACAACTGCAACTATCACAAGGGAGTGTGTATATATATATATATATGTGTGTGTGTGTGTGTGTGTGTGTGTGTGTGTGTGTGTGTGTGTGCGTGCGCAAACAACACGACTGTTCATCTATGACAAACTATCACATGACATTTGCTGAGTCAGTATATGTTTTGTACATAAGTTTTGCAGTAGTATTAATTAGTACATTACATAGGTTTTATATAGATTATTGAGAGACAAGACTGTACCTATGTTATAGAGAGTAATGTAGTGTTATTCTTCATCCCTTTTTCTTATAGCTTTTCTATTGCATACTCCACATACTGAAAAAGATGAGTTGCAAGTCACCTCTCCAGGTTGGTTACAGCTATGTTGAAATTCTGATACCCTTTTTGGTATAAATTTGTCATATACTTTGCTTCTCCTTTTATGATTTTGTTAATTCAAATTCCAGTGTTAAGGGCACAATATCAGTCTGTTTTTCACCACCTATCATATGTGCTAAAAATGATAAATATGTGAGGCAACACTCAGGGCAATCTGTGACATACCACTTGAATACGAAGTATTAGTTATAGGCATTGACTGCTGTAGATAGCCAAGGAATATTTGGGCAAACAACATACAAAACAACAAGGCCAAAATTTTGCAAAGGTGAAAAGCAAAGCAGTAATCAACATATATAAAAGAGTGGTCAGTGTCTCTGATGCTTCAGTACATCCAGTAGCACTTGATGCAGTCTAACTACGTAGTTGTGAAAACGTGATATGTCATCAGTGATGGCAAAAATATTTTAAAAGTAAGTTTTTGCATAATTAAAATTAAGATGCTGATAAAACCACCCAAGCTTTTAGAAACAACAATCAAGTAAAAAACTGATCCAAGGTAATTTGAACTATAAACTGGATACAGGATTTTGTTGACAAGTAATAGGAAACAGTACATAAGGGATGGTATTCTACTAGAGTGACAGATAAGCTGTGAGCATCCACGATAGGCTTAATTGATTTTCTTAATGATATGTTCAGATGAAGCTCAGGTTAACATGACACACTTCTTGAAGAGTGAGTTAAATGAAACATTTAGGGGTTAATAATGCCATAGCACCCCACAAAACAACTAAGATTGCCTTCAACCAACAGCTGTGATGGATGTGTTAGAGTGCTGAACTTTCATGCTTGTAGTGTAAAGTGGCAGGGGGTTTGAGGGTGAGAATTTTGAATGGCTGTGAAAGTTAAAAACATACTTAAAATAGCATTAAATACAAAACATTAGGAAAATGTTGTGCAAAATTGTATTTTGTTATTTATGAACCATTTTTGGAGTTTTTGGATCATCAGTAGTTGTCACCCAGTGGTGCCCTAAAAACTAATTAATTAATATTCTTCTTCTTCTGCTTCATTAGGACCCTTCAGGATCACGTGTGGCTTGCTTTCTACATCTTCTATCTTCCCAATACCTGTTCATTCTCTCACTGCTTCTATTTCTTTCTTCTTCTGTTAAGATAACATTGATTTTTGTGTCTGGCCATCTGTGACCATCCACCAACCCTTTATATTTCTCCCTGTCCTGTACTATTTCCTGCAGATCCCTTTCTTTTATTCCTACAGCCTTCCAATCATCTCTAACTTCCTTCATCCATTTGTTTCCCGTATGACATGTTCCACTCACATATCTTCTTAGTCAATCTCTCATTGTCCATCCTCGTGATGTGCTCAACAAATTGTAACCTCCTTTTCAGTGTCTTGCTCAATATAGGTTTAAAATTTTTGAACATTTCCTGTTGTGTTTTGTGTAGCCAGATATCCCCATGATTTTTGGGCTCCATATGTCCCTCAAAATTTTCAACCCCTTTCCAAGTGTATACAAGCTCTCTTACTGAGTGTGATTCTTTCTGAAGCATTAATTAATATAATTTTGGAGAATGTAAAAAACTGTTTCCTATTTAATATTATTCTCACATTCTACCAAGGACCAAAGAAAATTTGATTGTTATGTACTTGAAACTCATCTGTTCTGAATTGTATGTTACAGTGGGTATTTTGGTCTTTTTAATAGCTTAATAAGAGATATGAGCTTCTCTCTTTAATATATTGTGACTGAGTATTGTTTATTGACTTCATGGTGATATTTAGAACTCTTCTTGTAGATATTCAGAAAGATACACGTGAGATTGACTGGATAAGACTTGGTGTAAAGGGTAAGAATAACTCATAATTTAGTCCTTAATAGACATGCAAGAAATTTAGTACCATGCCAGAACTCACGGCAGTTCCACTGAATTGTTTATAGACATGTTCTTTGAAAGTGAAATAGTTGAGGGTCAGGATGGAGTGGGATTGAAGAACCATGTCAAGTAACAAACCAACTCTTCCACTGTCAAGATTGTTTTCTCTCCTTCTCGCACAATTTGCCTCCCCCCCCCCCCTCCCTTTCTACACATTTTCAACCCTCCGACCCCTCCCTTTCTCTGTCGTCCCCCCCCCCCCCCCCCCCCGTGTTGTCACCCTTCTCATCTCTCTCTCTCTCTCTCTCTCTCTCTCTCTCTCTCTCTCTCACACACTTTCTTGCCCTCACTGTTGACGTCTTGTATGCTGCACCCTCTCAACTCCTTTGATCTTCTTATGCGGCTGTTGTCATCTGTCGAAAGACCTATTTGCCTGTGATGAATGAATGGTCACATATTAGTAGGTCCTTTGATGTGTGGCTTGCATTGTTCACAGTTTGTGGTTGAGCAATCTGTTGACAAGTGGTGTGCACTGTTCATAAACCATTTAAATTTTATAAAAGTGGTGATACTTAGTTATCTAATATTGTTCCTTAAATTTTAATTATAACTCTACAAAGAAAATCACCACTATTCTAGATGAGTTGTCCAAACAATGATACTTAGTACTGTTTGTAGAAAGCAGGTGGTGGTTCATGTCATTTGTAAACTTCACTGAAGTAGAAGATATAATACTAAAGTCACTATTAGCAGTTGTGTTGTTCCCCTTGGATGTGCACTATTACCTTGTGAAAAGATGTAAGGATTGCCTCACACAGTTTGATCACTACCTTTACATAATGTGTGTTGACTCTGGTCTTTTAAGTTGAAACAGTTCCCTATTGTTCTGTCAAGTCCCTCTCATCAACTCAGAAAGAAACTTCTGGAGTAGTGGAGGGGGCTAGTAATGGAGAAAAATGCATATTGTTTTATGTCTGAATTACATCAGTGCATGTGATAGAAATCTCAGCATGATTTGCATTTGTGTAGTTTGCTTTTTATCGTTTTATTAGAGTTCTTACTTTCCTTATTTCATTTAAGGCATTTGCATTATGTTGATGAAACTTCCACTTTAGCAATGCTAGCATACAAAAATCTGTCACGTCTTAATTATATTTTATAGAGTACTGAGTTGCAGAAATTTGTTAGTTTTTAAGCACCATTAGTAACCTATAATTTCATCACTGCCAATAGCTCTGCTTTAAAATTTGTGATGATGTAATTTGTATTTTATGTTTCAGGTTGATGCAACCATAGACGTCAAACCTTGTGATACTAAACAGATGATAGAAACAAAACAAAATGAACCTGACCTTGAACTTGAAGGCCTGCATCTGGGCCGTGGCAGTAATTACTTTGACCAGGAGGTTAGTAAAAGCTTCCTTCTGTTCTAAGACTTCTACACATTGTTACATGAAGTAGTACAAAGAATTGTTTTCTGTACCTAAACTTGAGACTAATTTGCAGAATACACCACTCATAAGCCTTCAGATTAAATATTCTGCATTCTAGCCAGGCCACAATTATGTGACCTGGCCACCGGAGGTCATGGCAGTAGGTGGTGGTCTACAAACCCGCTGAGTATTATTTGCCTGTGGCACACTGATATAGGCGGCGCATGCAGGCCTCAATCTCTTTTGTGTAGGAGAGTTGATTGAGAATAAAGTGTTCACTCCAAGCGTGTTGTTGTTTACTTCAGTTGTGATGAGGATATTGGTTGTGTCTCTCTTCATGTTTACATCTGTGACCAATCAATTTAGCGCCTTACTGTTTAATCTTTAGTCATTGCCAGAGGTTTTGGCTCAATGGTTGTGTCACAAGAGGTCAGGTTGCAGTCTTCAGTGCCTGTTCCTTCATTTCCAACTTTTGATGAAAACGCCAAGGATTGGTCCAAGTACGAGCAGTGTCTATGCTAACACTTTGTGGCTTTCCAGGTGTCTGATGCTGGTAAAATCTTAGTTCCTCTCATGGCTTTTGTCTTGAGTTTTCCGTTTGCTAGGTGATTTGGCACCACTTCACAGGAAAGCATCCTTTCCTTTTCGGATGTCTGTTCCCTCTTTGCTACCTATTTTAGCCATCACACTCATGTTGTGTCAGCTTGCATGTATGCTGGTATTCTGCTTCCTGTCATGGCTAGTGAGTGTGCCTCATCTCTGGTTATCGTACCCAAGCCCACAGGGCCCTTCACTTATGTGGTGACTTTAAGGAGACAGTGAATTTCCACTCCATCATTGATTCCTTCCTGATGCCTTGCCCTGTGGATTTGATTGACTGGTTGTCGGGGCCCAATATTTTTCAAAGATTGATCTTGTGGAGGTGTATCTTCAGTTGCCTTTGAATGACAATACAAAGCAGGCATTCATGGTCGCTACCCCTTCAGTACCCCTTTTCTAGTATCAACAGTTGTCGTTTGGGATGGCCAGCACCTCAGCCATATTTCAGTGCTTTTTGCAGCAGCTGCTAGCCCCGTACCACGTTGCATGAATTACAGACAGTATTGTTGTGATAGTGTCCACGGCAGCTGACGATCTCGCCAAACTCCACTCTCTGTTTTTGTGGCAGCCAGCCTCCACTATAATTTCCAAAAGTCATCTTTCTTCCAACCTTCTATTGAGTACTTGGGCTACAAGGTTTTATGGTTAGGGGTGCGCCCCATGACCGATCATGTATGTGCAGTCGCAGACCTTCCCCATCCTTCATCTGTTCAGGAAATTCAGGTGTTCCTAGGAAGGGTCACCTATTATCACTGCTTCCTCCCACAGGCTGCCATGGTGGCACAAATCCTGTGTCAGCTACTGCTTAAAGGTGTCCCTTTCTGCTTGTCTCAAGCTTGCGAGCAAACTTTTCAGTCACTTAAAGTGGCACTTAATGCAGCTAGCTCCTTGCCTCGCCTCATACATCCCGTGGTTCTGTTCATGGTGGTGGCGGATGCCTCCCAGTATGGTGTGGATAGGCCTGAATGACCTGTAGATGCTTACAGAGGCTCATATTAGATATTCCCAGGTGGGAAAAGAGGTCCTAGACATTGTTTTTGCTTCCAAGAAATTTTATGTTTATCTCTAAGGGTCTAATTTAACTCTCTATATGGACCACCACCCAGTAGTGTCCTTGTTTCACCCAGCGGCGGTGCTTCCTGGCAAGGTGGCCCAACATCTTCAATGCAGGGCCTTATACGTTTCACGTTTTCATTTTGACATATTGTATCAGTGGTTCATAAAGTCAATGTCAACACTCTCTCATCTAATGGTGGGCCCCAACCCAGTTTTTGTTACAGAAGAATGTTAGTATTTTGTGGTGAACAAGTCTTGTTTTCTTATCATTAGCTCCCAGGTAGTGGAGGCCACAGCTGCTGACCCTGCCCCCCAGTTTGTCATACTCTGGGTGCAGCAGGGCTTGTCAAAGTGTCTAGGTCGGGCCTTTGACCCACACCTCAATTATTTTGTAATTAACCACTGCCGTAGCAACTATGAGGGATGTTCTATTTCTGTTCATGGAAGATGGCTCCCACCGAGTGGTGGTTCCAGCCTCGTTGTATTGCAAGATTTTTGATCTTTTACATCGGGACCACTGGGGTGTCCTGCACTAAGATACTCACCCATTGGTATATATATTTGTATATTGGCCTGGCATCGACGTGGACATAGCTCGCCTAATAGCAGGAAGCTCTTCTTGCACTACTCAACAAGCAGCTCCTCACCCTTCTCTTTCTGTAGAAGGGCTGCTCCATCCGCACCATGGGAGTGACTCCATGTCAATTTTGTAGAGCCTTTCTTGGACAACTATTGGCTTTTGGTTCTAAAAGCATACTCTAACTTTACTTTTATTGTTTGTCTGGCCTCCATGTCTGCAGACGTCACTACCTGTTACCTGTTAAAGATATTTTCTATTGAAGGGCTCCTAGCTGAGTTGGTGACAGATAACGGCCCCCAATTCACTTTACATAATTTTTGGGACTTCTATTCCACCCATGGGATCCGCCATGTCCTTGCCCCACCCTTTCACCCACAGTCTAATGGGGTGGCGGCACCTCTTACGGTGATGGATGCACTTCTTCGCTTTCTTTGGTCATATCAGTCCACTTGTGCCGAGTCACATTGCCCCACTGAGCTACTTCACAGCTACCCTCATCAGATGCTGTTGTCCCTATTGCATCTGAGCTCTCCCAAGTCCCCTCTTATCTCTTCTTCTAGTTTTACACTGGGTTGGACTGTCTGGGCCCAGAACTACAGTCATCATCCTCTCTGGGTTTACGCCGTGGTCCTCCCATACCTCATATGGGGGGTTTTGTCCACATGTGGAGGTTCCAGCTCGGGAGCTGGCTGAGCCACTGGACGGAGGTGGAGCCTTCCCAGCAGCCTACATTCTTCACTCCAGTTTCTGTTTCGTTTCCCTGCTGGTAAGGGGGAGGGCTGTTATGGCCTAGCAACCGTGGCAATCAGATTGTGAATGCCAACATAGCATGTCGACGACTTGTGCCGGCTAGGCTACGATAGAACGAGGCACGGCCACCAGACATCAAGGCAGTAGGAGAAAGTTGACAAATGCACTGAGCACCATATGCCTGTGGCACACTGATAAATAGCTGGCACACGCTGGCCTCGGTCACTTTTGTAGTGCGAGTTGATTAAGGATGTAGTGTTTACTCCAAGGATAGTGGTTATTACTTCATGCCAGTTAGATGGCTCCTTGAACAGTGTGCTTCTTTGTCATTCATGCATATTCTTAAAATACTTTCATTGTGCATGTTATTTAATTTTTTATGTTAAACTAATATTTTTAAATGAGTGGAAGTGAATGGAATAGGCAAAAAGAGGCTCGGGAGAATGATAAATGGAAAATAGGATGAACATTTCACTCCACCTGAAGTTTTTGAAGATAGATATGCTGCTATCGTCATTGATTGATTTTGAACTTGAGCAGTTTAGTTCATTCTTGAGGGGTAACTTGAAGATGACGGTAACTCATGTTGCAAAATGTGTGTAGGTAAACAGAACTTCTGAAACAAATTTGAATTAGAAGTTCATCATAAGTCTTTGCAAGTTCCACATTTCATGCAAAATATTGTGAGTTTATCCTGTAAACATTTTCAAGGAGTAAAAGAGAAAAAAAACTGATGGTAGTATTTTAACAACAGAGGAGAGTGAGAAGATAATATTCATGCTGAAATTCTAATTAGAATACTAATAAAAGTTAAAGCATTCTTATTGGATTGCTTAAAAAGTAAGTAGTGTGCAGAAAGTTGAAAGGCAATTTTATTGTGGATTTATTTAAATGTTTTCCCTCTTTGTTTCTTTGAATTTTAAGAGATTTTGTACTTGGCACTGCTATAGTTATGAACAAAATTCATATTTTATAGATGCGTCGCCATTACGAAATTACAACACTTGGTGTGACAGTGTGGCATATTCAAGAATATGAGCACTCTGAGCTACTTGAGTCATCTGTTGGTCAGTTCCACATGGGTGACAGTTATGTCATTAGATGGCAGTATTCTATTACAGTAACAGGTAGGTAGACATAATGAAGCATTTTTAGAGAAATTAATTTTTTTCTTTGATCCTGTGTTCATCCTTACCCTTTCTTTACCAATAGATTCCTTGTATTAAATTGTTTACTTTGCATTCCTCTGCCTTCCATGTTTATTACTTCCCTTTGTCTTTGGATTAGAACAAACTCACATTGTACATCATGTCATTTTAATTGTACTGCTATTAATAGAGGTAAATACCTAAGGTTCACTTTATACTGCTCCCGCTAACTAGGGTAGTTATTTGTGATGCCCTTTTGCACATCTCCATGTATAGTCTTCAAACTGGTATGTAGTACAAGAAAAAAAATATACTTTCCATTTTACCACATACTAAGGTTACTTCTGGTTTATAAAAGTCTCCTTCATGATGTCTGTATGATGAGATCTATTATTTTTTAATATACAGTTATTAATCCTTCCTAGACTGTACATTATCTGATTTTACTTCTTGTTCTATTTGCTGTTGATTGGATGGAGGTAGCAGTGCCATTAAAATTCAAAATAGTTTGGAGACAAGAGTTACTTACAGATGTGTGATGGTTTGTTGAAATGCAAAAGCACAATGAGGTTCTTGCCATTCACCACCACTTTATGCATCAGAACTGCTAATGGCTCATATATATGAACCTTTAATGTCAAATAATGGAAAGTCCAGGCTGGAATTAATAATACAGTAATAAAGTCGTGTTTATGAGCTGCAACAGGCACATACAAAAGACACACACATAGAACACTTTCAGCTATGAGCCATGGTCTTCTTCAGAAAATAGAACATACACACAATCACACAGGCACACAACAGTCATACAACCGTCATCTCTGGCTGCTGCACTTTGACATGTGGGGCCTGTGTTGTGTGCCTGTGTGATTGCCTGAATGTTCTATTTTCAGAAGAAGGTATTGTATATGTGTGTGTGTGTATTGTATGTGCCTGTCGCAGCTCATCGCCATGTCTTTGCGGTGAGCTGTAAACTGTCCTTATTACCATATTATTAATTTCAACCTTTAATGTCAGTTTTATCAATGTCTTACCATGTGGTAGTAACATTTTGTATGTCTCTGGCATAGTATATGAAACTGTTCTTACAGAGGACTTTTATCCTAACTTCATATTTAACAATGGAATGGTTAGGTTGGAATGACAATATTAGAGGATAGATAGAAACTGAATGTGAGTTGCTGTCTATCCTCTATTAACAACTTTTTTATTTAGCTTTGTCGAGGCAGTAATGGTTAAAATGGCAATCGTAATAGTCTACATGCCTTCTGGCAATACCATGTTCTTAATAATGGTAATTATGTTTACAGACATGTTGTTAAGATAAAAACTGTAGCCCTTTGTATCATTTAATAGGAAGGGAGCTCAGTGGTCAGCCATCCCGCCACTCAGTTGCCGGCAGAGATAGGTGTGCTTATTTTTGTTGGCAAGGGCAAGATGCATCGCTGAATGAACAGGGTGCAGCTGCTCTTCTCACTGTGGAGCTTGATCATGAACGTGGTCCGCAAGTTCGTGTGGTACAAGGCTATGAACCACCTGCATTCCTGGCACTTTTCCAAGGCAGTATGGTCACCCATATTGGAAGAAGAGGAGATACTGATATTCAAGGTAATTGTTTTACAGTTTTTAATGCCATTTAAAAAATTATTGTTTGTACTGTAATATGGCAAAGAGTAATGGACAAAATATGAGAATATCATATCTAACTTGTGTGTTGTTCTGCTTTGTATTACATCAATTGCTCTCAATTCCGCCCTGCTCTTCCCCTCGCCCTACTCTTCTCCCACACTATAGAAAATCTGTCAACTCCTCTCATTTGAGATTCTCCCTGACAAAGTGTTTCAGTGTATTGAACCTAATATTATTCCTTTCTGTGCAGATTATAGTTTCATGAATGAGCAACTATTGAGAAAAAATTTATGTTCCCTTAAAACCTTTTTCTCTCTTCAAGGTTTCCGAAGGCATATTATTGTGATAATATCTCTTAATAATGTCCCACAGCAAAATGTGCACGTCAAATGAAGCCACTGATAAGCTATGAATGCAATAAGACACTGTTAATGAATATATATTTGACATCACTTAATTGTTTGACAATGAAGTTCATGTAACTTTCAGCTGCAATGAATAACAGACCAGATTATAGTACTTACATTCTTACTTGACCCTTTTAGGTCCTTGGCGTCTATTTGTTTGTCGAGGAGAAATCCCGCAGGAGGCAGTGCTAGTGGAGGTGAATTGCAGTATTCGTCATTTGAGGAATCGTGGCTGCTTTGTTTTGCTGAACACCTCTACAGGAGCTATACATGTTTGGTATGGAAAGAAATCACCAAGTCACACCAGAAAGGTATGTACGTTTCCTTTACAGTTCTGACAAACATGCAGATATAAATATAGATATGTTCACTCTGTGTAAGTTGTGGCACTGTGATGACAGTGAGCAGCAATTGTAGTTCTAATTAAGACACTTTCAGTGATAGCAGCGGCAGTTTGTCGACAAATCTATCAAAACTGTCCTTTTGTTGATTTCCCATCCTCCCCCCCCCCCCCCCCCCTCTCAAGAATAAAGCAGCACTGTGACTATTCCGTTTCTAATTAATATCTCATTCTGTTCAGATTCCTCTATTGTTCGTCAAGGTAATTTCTGTGGAATGTGAAAACTTTTGCAACATTGCTGTGTCTCTTATAGGAAAGATGCTGTCTTCGAAACAGCCCAAGTAGTAACAGACTGACTTTCACTCTAGTTCTACTAGCAGACACCAGAGTAATGGACTGGTGATACACCACACAGACAATTTTTTGTGTTCTGAGACAGTGTTAGTTTGTGTTTGTCATTCAAAATGGCTAGTGTTAGCAATAAACAAAAAAGTATTCCAAGCTCTGTGCTCTTGAATTGTTTTGTCTCTATTACATCTTCAGCTGTTTATATAGACATAATTTAATTCAAAGGTGACAAACATTATGACAGAGTGCTTAGTAAGAAATATGAGTTCATGCAGTACCTGTCTTCCCTTCACTCACATTAATGATTATCCTTTCTTGTTACACACAAAAATAATATTTTTCTGTATGTTCCAACTTTAGTGTACAACTTTAAAAATTAATGTGTTTTTATATTAACCACATCCTGGGAAATGCCCTACATCAGTGTACACAATTCATAAACTAAGCAGACCAAAACCTAGTCATGAACCTTCTCTCCCACAGAAGTGTCAGTCCTTTCCAAATACCTTACCTTCTGCCCCACTTGCAAATTCAACCATGCTAGAATTGTTAAAAATCTTCTCTCCTTTTCCTGGTCCTACAATTGAAACACTTTGTCACCAACCCCATCAGTCAGACTTGACCCAAAACCATTGAATCCTTTCTGACTCGCGTCACTTCTCCGTCCAGCCGAATTGCACCTTCACTATGACCAAGTCTGCCCCCCTATAAAAATTTAAGATCCTCCTAACCCCTAACCATGCCTCACCTTCATTCCCTCAACGTGGTAACAAACCTTACACACATAGAAATAAAGGCAATCTACCACTGATCCTGACTTTATAATCCTACGTATTGACCAGGGCTCCACCACTGTAATTTTGGACCACAAAGTTTACATGGCTTAGTGTCTCTAAACTGTCAGATTTCACCACCTACATTACTTACAGTTCTGAAATGAGATCACTTGGTAACAGGATCTACATTCCCCCTACAAATCCTTTAACCTGCTCCATTATGGCCAGTTATGGTCTCCTCAGGTGACTCTTCGTCTTGTAAATCAACACCTTTAGCTTATTACCCACAACCTACCTTCGTATATGAAGACACCAATCATTTCCTCCAGCAACTATCCAAAGATCCTGCCCTTTACCACATGGTACAATGCTCATTCCGTCTACACTAATATCCCAAGTGCCCATGACCTTGCCACTGTTACTGCCTGATTTACTTGAAGCCCACAGCCTCCTTCCTTGATACAGTGATCAATATGACATCTTGTAATTTGGAGCAAAAGGAGGACATTCTATCAAAGGTCTTAAAAACCTCAACAACTTCTTCCATTTACGTCACCTTGTTGTCCTCAACCTAACAAGCTACCTTCTTTTACATGTATTTCTAATGCAACAATATTTGTACCTGTACTTCCATCCATATCAGTCCCACCTCCTACCAATAATACCTTCATTTTGACAGTTGCACCCATTCCATGTCAAAAGTAGTCATTTCATCTGCAGTGATGAGCAGTCCCTACACTATGGTGTAAAAATTGGCAATTGACTCTAAATAATGAGAAGTGTGAAGTCGTTCACATGAGTATGAAAAGAAATCTATTAAAATTTGTTTACAAGAGAAATCAATCAAAAGTAAAGGCCGTAAACTCCACAAAATACCTAGGAATTACTGTTACTTCAGACATAAACTGGAAAGAACACATAGATAATGTCGTGGGGGAACGGCAAACCAGAGACTGCGTTTTATTGGCAGAACCTTTAAAAAAACGCAACAGAAATACCAAAGAAACTGCATACACTACACTTGTCTGTCCATTTTTGGAGTATTGCAGCCCAGTGTGGGATTCTTATCAGGTGGGTTTGACAGAGGACATCGAAAGAGCCCACAGAAGGGCAGCTAGTTTTGTATTGTCACAATACAGGGGAGACAGCGTTACAGAAATGATACAGGATCTTGTATGGGAATTATTAAAACATCGACCCTTATCGCTGCGGCGCGGGCTACTTACGAAACTCCAATCGCCAACATTCTTCTCCGAATGCGAAAATATATTGTTGATTCCCACTTACACAGGTAGAAATGATCATCGGCATAAAATACAAGAAATCAGAGCTCGAATGGAGAGGTTAAGTTATTCTTTCTTCCCGTGTGCTATTTGAGAATGGAATGGGAGATAAATAGTACAAAGGTGGTTCGATGAACCCTTTGCCAGGCACTTAAATGTGATTTGCAGAGTATCCCGTGTAGATATAGATCTTTCTTATGTAGGAGATAGAGGGAGGCAGTGCAGTGGTTTGCACATTGGAATTTCATTTAACAGGAAGACTGTTCAAATCCACTTCCAGCCATCATGCTTGAGGTATAACGTGTTTTTCCAAAATTATGCCAGGTGAGTTGCTGTTGAAAACCATGGCTGGCTCCAATCCCCATCCTTGTAACATTCTGAAGTGGTGCTCTGTGACTAATGACCTGTGTCAGTGGGATGCTATGTGCAATCTTCCTTCCTACATTCATTCATTCTTTTATAAACAAATGGTAGCTTTATTTTTCTCTAATTATTAGTGTTATGTACTTAATCAGGTGCATCATTGCCTTAGAGTGAAAACATGCCTGCAGATGATATTAAAATGCTTAAAAAATCAAAATTTTCAAAGTAGCCAGTTGCTTTAGTAGACAAGAAAAATCATGTGGATGTCCTTACTTGTGTATTCATTTCTGATGTAAAACATGAAATAAGAAGAAAGATTAAGCAGGTTTGCATTTTGATTGCATTAAATAATTTTATTGACATGAATACATGGAAAAATACAAGGTGTGTGAAGTTCTGTGAATGATCTCTGGAAATATAGGAAACAAGAGTTACAAACAAAATACCTTTACTGGCTTTACAACTAATCACCATTGGCTACAATACACTTCTGACATCAGTTGTACAGCTGTTGGAGACTTTCAGCAAACTCTTCTTATGGAATTGTTCAAAGCACTGAAGTCATGTGTTGTTGGATCTTCGCAACCGTCGTGAAATGTAAGCCTTTCAGGGCTGATTTAAGGTGGCAGTCTGGCAGTGCCAAATCTGGAGAATGAGGAGGATGTTGGAACACTGTGACCTTGCATCTAGTGAAACAGTTGAGTATGCAGATCACAGAGTGCAGAAAGGCATTGTCATACAGGATATTCCAGTGTCCACTTCAACACCACGTTTTATAAATATGGGACCATTCACCAATCTTTTCAGATGCCCCTTGCAATAAGTCACACTTACTCTGAATCTGTAATTGGGTATTATTTAATTTTATAAAGATGTTTGGATATGGTAACACAAATACTGAGAGTACAGAAGTAAATTATTGGATACATGTGTACTGCACAGCAAAGAGAATCTTATCACCCATTATTTTGGAAACTAGAAATTGTCCCTCTATAAGAGACAAAAATTATTTGAGAATAAAAAATTTTAACCACACATGTAACATGGGAAATAAAAGTAATTTTATGATCCCAATGTAATTTAAATGCATGGACACCACAGTATATGATTATGGCAGTATATATGAATAGGCAAAAACATAATGAATATAATGTCAGATTTTAAAAAAATAATCGTACAGTAAATTCTGTGGGAAGATTGCTACCAGAAAGATTTATAGAGGATCAAATGATAATTTAATTGAAAGAGGTGAAATAATAATGTTAGCAAGGAATAACTTAATGTTGTCATCGTATGTATATAAAAATTGTTTTGTTATTATTATTATTATTATTATTGTTACTATTATAAGGATGCAGTTATTAACATCAGTTGTTTTATGTTAATGGTTAATTTACACCAAAATTTTGATGTCTCCTGTAACCTTAATAAAATTATTATTTATATTTTAAGACCAATATATTACAAGTTATAATATGTTTTGTAGGTAGCAAAATCAACAGCCGAAAGAATTAGGGACAGAAGACCACCAGAAATTGGTTTCAAAGCCAGTGCAAACTTAGTTATTCATGAACAGGAGGAGGGTGCTGAGACAAAAGAATTCTTCAAAGGTGTGTGTTTCATAGTATTGTTTATATTGACTACTTTGAAAAAGTTGTATAGTCATAATTTAAATTGTCATAACATCTGTACAAGTGCTGCTTTCTTTGCAAAGAATAAATAAATATTGTAGCACTGCTGATAATAAATGTGTGAACTGACAGTGGTGAGATGTCTCAAGTCAACTGTGTTTTACTGTCTCAATTACAAATATATTCCACGTAACCAACATTATTGTGCTCCTTGATTCAAAATTTGACCGTTTTTTTGATGATTTGCCAATGGAACTTCAAGGTTAGAAATAAAAAAATATTTCGTGGAATATTATTATTAATGATGTGTGCAGTTTGATGGTAAAATTTCCACACACAGCCTCAGATAATAAATGTGTACGCGAAGTGCAGCAAAGTACGCATGGCTGTACGACAGTCTTGTTGTTGAGAAGTTCATTACAGACTAAATAAGATCTGGAGTAAAAGTGGACAGGAGGAGATGAAGAGGGGGGGGGGGGGCAGTGAGTGAGTTTTCGACATTGTTCAGGAGAGTTTAATTGAGACAATGGAAATCCATAATGCCAAAAGTTATTTCTCTTCTTCCAAATAAGAATCACTGTCTCAGAACTGTTAAGAATTTAATGAGGAGTTGAGTCTGTAACCATTGCAGAACAGTGAGATGTGCTGTCAAGATGATGCAAACAGATACTAACTTTTTGTAGTCCATAGAATACAAAGTTATTGTTCAACCATGCAACTAACAATTTTAATACATTGCAAATGATAATAAGTGTATCTACTGCATGCTCTTCTCACTATTCATCTATGTTATGTGCCCTATGTTTTTAGGTTTTAATTTCACCAACATTGCCATAGCCATTAAAAATTAACAAGAAAATGATTTTCATGATGATGTGTATGTAAGGGGTTAGTAACTGCAAAATGATTTAGATAGCAGATAGCTGTGTGGTGTCAAAGTTGGCAATTGAACCAAAATGATGAAATATGTGAAGTCATCCATATGACCACTAAAAGAAATCCATTAAACTTCAGTTACATGATTACAGGCTGTCAATTCAACTTAATACCTAGGCATAACAATTACGAAAATTTAAATTGGAAAGAACTCTCAGAAAATATTGTAAGGAAGGTGAACCAAAAACAGTGTACTTCGAAGATGCATCAGTACAACTAAAGAAACTGCCTACACTACACTTGTGCATCCTACTTTAGAGTATTGCTGTGGACTGTGGGATCTAAACCATGTGGTACTGCTGACAATTTAGAGAAAGTTCAGAGAAGGACTGCTCATTTTGCATTATAGTGATATAGGGGGACATGGGGGGGGGGGGGGTGTAACAGAAATTATGCACAAGTTGGGCTGGAAATCATTAAAAGAAAATCTTTATTCATTGTGGCAAGATCTATTTAAGAAATTTTTCACCAACTTTCTCTTCCGAATGCAGACATATATTGTTAGCACCCACCTACATAGGGAGACATGATCATCATATTAAAATAAGATAAATCAGATTGAAAATAAAGTTTCAGGTGTTACTGTTTCCTGTGAGCTATTAGAGAATGGAACTGTATAAAAATACCATAAAAGTGGTTTGATGAACCCTCTGCCATGCACTTCAATTTTACTTGCAGAGTATCGATATAGATGTAGAGAAATTATATATTAAAATCTGCCAGGAGGTTTCATATCACTCCATTGCAGCATGAAACTATCATTCTGGAAACACCCCCTTGGTTGTGGCTAAGCCATGTCTCCATCATATCGTTTCTTCCAGGGGTGTTAGTACTGCAAAGATAACAGTAAAACTTCTGTGAAGTCTGGAAAGTAGGAGGCAAGATACTGGCAGAGGTAAAGCTGTGTGGACAGACCTTGAATCATGCTGGGATAGCTTGCCTGAGAAAGGAAAAGGTGCCAGGTTTGAATCATGGTTCTGATACACAGTTTTAATCTGCATGAAGTTTCGTATCAGTGCCCATTGCACCTTGCAGAGTGAAATGTCATCTACTTCCACATTTTCAGGTCTACAGATTTCTAATACCCTTATCAGATGTAAATTATTTGCTGGGCATTCAGTTAACACAGCATTGAATAGACTAACAATACATTTTTCATAGCTTCTCCCAAAAATATAAAACTACATTACCATAAATCAGAATGTACAGAGGGTAACATTAACTACTGTGTTTTAACCAAACCAAAAACAAAAAGAACCACTTATGACTAGTCTCTCTTTCTGCACCCTCAATAGAAAATTCAAAATTTTGCTCTGAGTCACTATTTTGAAGCCAAGTGCCAGAGAGGGCATTAAGGCCCTAATATGGTCTTGCTAAATTATCAAATTAATGAAAAGAAATAAATATAGTATATTATCTTAAGTCCTATCCAGGTTGTTGGCAATAACAGATTTTTTCTGATATTAACCACCAAGCAGCCAGTATCCAATGGCATTCTTCAGACACAGATGCATGTTGCAAATGGCCTCCTGGCATTGAAGGCACTTTGTTCATTACATGATCTCTGTAGAATTGTCTCGTATTTGCTTTAAATAGATAGATAATTCATATTTCCAAAGGCTGCAACATACTTCTCATTACCAAAAGTCACAGTTTCCTTTTTCTAAGTGTTGTTTTACGTAATCATCATCATCTCTCTCTCTCTCTCTCTCTCTCTCTCTCTCTCTCTCTCTTTACTTGGTACCAAAGAGGCTAAAGCTAAAATTATACACTAGACCATAGATAATCTGTATACAGGGTGTCCCACTCAACTTTTTCTCTGAAAAATCTCTGGCGCTGCAATAGATATTGTAAAATGACTTTCACAGTTGTTAATGTACGGCGCTGCTAGCACATGTCCCGAGACTCAACCGTAAATCTTTCTTTGAGTCTCGGGCTGCACTAGCAGTATTTGACATGACTCACAATAATTAATCTGCTGTACATGCATGACCGTGAAAATTATTTTTTAATATCTATTGTAGTTCCAGAGGTATCTGAACTGAGAAAGTTGAGTAGGACACTTTTATATAGTCCTTGGATTTTAGCACAATGTTTATCCGCCACTAAGAGAACTCTGCAGTTGTATTCTGTCAGTTATGCAGAAATTAAAGGGGCAGAAGAGAGCTGCAACATCTAATTGAACTTTCTTGTAAATTTTGTAGTGCGGCCTGTATTAGAGATTTATTTTTTACTATAATCTTGAGCTAAAAGTTTAGGTATGGCCTATATATGTGCAAATAAGCTATCTGTAATTTAAGGCTGTGGTTAAAATTTAAAACTGCATTAATGTATTTTAAACTTGGAGTGTACTAAACACTGTAGCTGTTTTTAATGATAAAGTAAACAATGTTCATATTTTTTATTGTCGCATATTGCACAACTTTTGTTCTTGAAATGCAGAATATTTGATGCCATGTTTTTTGTGTGCATTTTTACAGGCTTAGGTGGTAGTAGTCGTCAGTTATACACCTCAGTTCATGCAAATGGCACACCTCGACTTTTCCATTTGAGCAGTATTTCTGGCTCTTTCTCTGCTTCAGAGGTACTGAGTCCATATAGACATCCAGACTTTCCTGTGCCCTTTCCATTCCTGCAAGAGGATTTGTACAGTGCCAGTCAGCCAGGTAAGTTCATTAGTTAATTCTGTAAGAGTTGATTGATGAATGACTGACTTAAATGTTGCAGTAGTTATTAGTTTCCATGTCTGTTGCATTTTTTCTGTTATATCTTAAGCGCCCCCCCCCCCCTTTACACTGAAGCAAACACAAGCAAACGAGCAGCAGCGAATTAGAACAGTGTATTGCTGTTCTTACTTTGGTATCACTGAATACAAGATTGCTTTTATTTTGTGCACACATTTCACTGTTACACTAAGGTTTATGAACAAACATTGTTGCAGTTGCAAACTGAAACAGTGGTGTATAGTGGGTTACACTGCAGTCTACTATTGTTGCTAGTTACCTTTACGCAAATACTTTCATCACTGTACAAGAAGAGAAGAAATTGGTAACCTTAATGTACTTATAGTTCACTTAGTAAAATGTTAAGAAGAAATTGTGAATATTGTTGTTATTTTCACTGACATACAACTACTACAAACAACTTAGCACAGGGCGTGTGCTGGCTGTGCGAACATCCGTGAGGTAAGCTCATATCTAGTAAACAACACACTAAGCACAAACACATGGCACTGTTTGTCAATCGCTCCCATGTGGCAAGCTCTGACATTTGTCTCAGTTTCCCATGCGGCCGACGCACGATGTAATTGCTAGACTTCACTGGTTCCTGTGCCTTACAGAATACCTTTCCCCTTGGGAAAGATTGTAATGCAAGAGATGTCCATGGCATTGACATTTACTGGGCTCTAACTGAGGTAACGGGCTAGTACCATTGCCTAGGGCCTGAAGTACTTGGGGCGTGGGCAGTGTGGGTGTCCTCCTCCTCCTCCACCACCTCCTCCACCTCCCCCCCTCCCCCGCCCCCACACCACCCGACAACCCATATGGCAGTTCCATTTCCACCTCGGCACTACGATCTGGTGAAAAGGGGTCAGAAAGTAGCGGTGTAGCAGGAGATGGATGTAGTATGTGTGTGTGTGTGTGTGTGGGGGGGGGGGGGGAGACTGTACCTGAGATGGAATAGGTCCCCCCCCCACAGGAGGAATCTGGTTCAACCCCCCCAACTGAGGCAGACAACTTGCATGTAGCAGCAAGAACCCCTCTTCAACATGTGGACTGGTTAGTGGAGCAGATTGGTACGAGAACTTGTGCCGGGTGATGAGGGTCTCTCAATCTTCCACATGCTGGCACAGCTGTCCCTGCGATGTGCATAGGTGCTGTCTATGTGCGTATGTCACAGAGACTGCGGCCACGACATCTGGTGGTGATGTCAGGTATCCATTTCAGCTGACGCCATAACCCTCGTACCAGACAGCCATTCGTGATCAGAAGCGAAGAGACGGAGACATGTGCGAATGTCCCTGGCTTGGATGTAGGAGATGGAGTAGAGTCTGCAGGACTCTTTTTGCCGAATGGCATGAATCAATAGGACGAGAGAAATTGATCGAGAGCAATGTCTGAAGGGTACTGAATCACATGTTTTGCACCTTCAAGATGCAGTTGAACAAATCTTTCAGCCTTCCCATTCGACATTGCAGGAGGCGGCAAACTCATTTGACACAAACTGAGGATGGTTGTCTGACACCAGCGTGGTGTGGAGGCCTTCAATTGAGAAAATGCATGACATTGTTGCAACAGTGGCCATGTGAGAGGTTGATAGGCAAGGGAAAATGTATGGGAATCTAGAGAATGCATTGATAACCAGTCACCAATAGGCATTAAGGAAGGGGTCAGCAAAATCAATGTGTAGGTGATCGAAGGTCAGCAATGGTGAAGCCATGGGACGAACATCGCTCGAGGGGATGCTTGATGTTGTGCACAGAGCAAGGAAGAGGTAACAATAAGAGACACATCACTGGCCAGACCCAGCCAAAACATGACAGTTGGCCGATGCCTTAGTATGAGATACCCCCGAATGATCTGGATGGGAGTAGCTTGAGGACTGATAGAACGACGGCCTGAGGAAAGGCCTCTTCAGGTATCGAGGAGGAGCACGCCATCCACAACAGAAAAATGGTGTCAAAATGCATATTAGTTCCTAAGGGAATGAGATGCCCATGTCGATAGCGTTTCAGACCAGCCATATTTTTAAAAAATTGATCACCTTGCGGAGGTCCGGGTCTGTGGCACTAGCCTTAGCAACCTTGGGACCCGTGGTTGGTAAACCATCCACTGTTTGTTGAACAGCGATGACAACATGGAAACACAGCAACCTGATCAAAGTCTGGGTCTGGACCAGCTGGAAGGCAGGAGAGTGCATCTGCTTTTGCATTTTACGATGTAGGATGGAAGTGTATCGCATAGTTATAGCGAGATAAGAGTAGCACCCAATGCTGAAGACAGTGATCGGCTTTGGCAGGTAGTGATGCCGTAGGATGAAAGAGGGAAACCAGTGGTTTGTGATCAATTATGAGATGAAATTTTATGCCATACAGAAAGACATGAAACTTTTTCAGAGCATAGATGACGAATGTGAAGCCAGGTTGACAAGTTACGAGGCAGGGTGCCTATTGTAGCAACTCCTTTAGTATGGAAAATGCTTTTTCACAAGCCGATGACCAATGGAATGAAGTCCCTTTGTGCAGCAGGTCATGCAGTGGTTTTGCACTAGGTGAAGCCCCCACTGATAATAAATGATCTTTCTTAAAAACACTTGAACACTTGAAGGTCCTTGACTGATGTTGGCTGAGGGGGAGGGGGGGGGGGGAATACGAAGGGCTTGCTGCCCTCGACAGAAACTTCAAACCGCAGAAAAAGTGATAGAAGGCTGAAAAAATGGCATTTCTCCAGATTGCATGTCAACCCTACTGCTTCCAATACTGTGAAAAGTGAACATATGTTGCATAAATGTTCATCACCTGAGAGGCTGAACAGTACTATATCATCAAGATAAATCACACACCCAGGCACCGACAGTGTGAGTTGTTCGAGGAAACACTGAAAGATTGCCAGAGCACTGACCACCCCAATGGTAATCTCAAATATTGGTACATTCCAAAGGGCAAAGGTCCAAGAGACATTGAGTCAGCATCAAAAGAGACTTGAAAATATGCATCGGAGAGATCTATCTTGGCGGAGGACTGTCCACTCACCAATTTTGTAAGAAGCTCGTCAGGGCGCAGTAATGGATAAGTGTTGCTTATAGATTGAGTGTTCAGGCCATTTGAAATTTCCACAAAGGCGCAACTGGCTCGACATTGATTTTGCAATGACCACAGTAGTTGCCACCCCAACTTCCTCCAGGTGGTCCAACTCCACTTTGACTTGGTCAGGGAGTACAATCGGAACCGGCAGAGCAAGGAAAAACAGGACCTGGCAGAGGGCTTCATGATGATGTGGGCTTGTAAATTATTAGCACAGTGCAAACCCGCTGAAAACAGTGCAGAAAATTTGGCACATAAAGAGTCTAGTTGTGGATAAGGCACTTGGTCAGCCACAATGCTGACTTCATCAAAAATAGTGATACCAAAGACCAGAAAAGCATCAAGACCAAACAAGTTGCCTTTGTGGGCATTGTTTACAACAAGAAAAGTGAGCCTACAAGTGACAGATTTGTATGTAACGGGCTGAGAACTGTCCCGGAATCAGGATATTTTGTTTATTGTAACTGACCAATTTCTGTGACTCTGGTAAGAGAGAGGTAGAACCCAAATCCAAATATGCTTCTGAGTTTAATAAGGTGATGGTGCCTGTGCCCACTTGCATAAGCAAACTTTTGTCGAAAACTGTGATGTCAATAAAGAGCTTATAGGGTGGCACAGAAATCGCTGAGACGCAATTGACGTCCATGTGGATGTTAGAATCTTGGAGTTTGGAGGCACAAACAGAAACAATGTGACCTTTCTTATGGCACTGATGACAAGTGGCCCACTGCTTTGGGGTCATCAGGTCTATCATGATCCACAAAACAGGAGGGTCAAGTAGGAAGCGTTGACTGGTTGCGTGACTGCACACCGCCTGGCCCTGAGTTTCCACCGTCGTGAAATAAACTGATCGCCTCGGTGCCCCAGCTGTGTGCAGACTGCCGCTACCACGTCATCCCTTTTGTGACCCAATTTGTAATGGGGAAGAAGAAGGGGGTTGAATTTCCACCACCTCACACCAAGCCGCAATTTAGTTTCTCGCCACCTGTGAGTCCTCGAAAGACTGCTGAGTCCTCGAAAGACTGCGCAATATTAAGAACCTCGGAAAGAGAAGGGTTTTGCGCACAGGAGAGCTCGCTCACAAACTGCGTGATCAGGAGCAAGACAAATAATAGCATCGCGTACCATTTGATTGCAATATGATTCTTTATGCACATCAGTAACAAAATGACGGCGGCAGCTTAAACCATGGAGTTCTATGGCCCATGCCCCGTAAGCAATAAAACTCAACAAGGGCAGCTATCACACAAGTCCATTTGTGGTAATATTGTGCAAAAATGTAACAGATTTGATCGAAAGACAGTGGCAAAGGATCCTGCATGGGTGTGAGTTTTTCGCCTCCTCACTATCCTTTCCCAAGTCCCTTCCCAAGAACTCGAACCTTTCAGCAGAAGAAAGAAGAGCCATCCAGAACCTTAAAAATAATCCTGACATAATCAACCTCCCTGCAGATAAAGGTTCCACCATTGTAGTTATGGACCAAGATCTCGAATCCCTACTAAAATCCTATGGTCCCTCCCAGAAGCTCTCCACTGAATCCATCTCCCTCCTCACCCCAGCAGCACCCCGCACACCCACCTTCTACATGCTCCCCAAAATCCACAAACCTAATAATCCTGGAGGCCCTATTGTGGCTGGTTACTGTGCTCCTACCGAACGAATTTCAGCCCTACTTGACAAACACCTCCAACCAATTGTCCAAAATCTATCTTCCCACATCAAGGATACCAACCACTTTGCCTCCTGGATCCTTACTTGTCACAGTGGATTGCCACCTCCCTATACACCAACATCCCACATGCCCATGGCCTTGCCGCTCTGAAAAACTACCTCTCCCAATGTCCCTCTTAACTCAAGCCTGATACCTCATTCCTCATAACCCTCACCAATTTCATCCTACTTAACTACTTTTCCTTCCAGAGGAAAGTTTACCATAAAATACAAGGCACAGCCATGGGCACCCGCATGGCACCCTCCTATGCCAACCTGTTCATGGGCCGTCTGGAGGAATCCTTCCTAGCATCCATAAACCTCAAACCTCTGGCCTGGTTCAGGTTCATTGATGATATTTTCATGATCTGGACTCAGGGCCAGGACACCCTATCCTCCTTTCTTCAGAACCTCAATTCCTTCTCCTCCATCCACTTCACCTGGTCTTCCTCAACCACCCATGCCACCTGCCTGGATGTCAACCTCCACCTCACTAATGGCTCCATCCACACTTCCATCCATATTAAACCTATCGACCACCAACAGTACTTACACTGCGGCAGTTGCCATCCCTTCCACATCAAAAAATCCCTCCCTTACAGCCTGGCCACCTGTGCACGGTATATCTGCAGTGACAAGAACTCCCTTTCTGAATATGCTGAGGGTCTCACAAATGCCTTCACAGACAGAAACTACCCCACAGACCTAGTCCGCAAACATATCTCCTGTGCCATATCCTCACACACCCCAAATACTCCTCCTAACACCAGAACCATCCACAAGAGAGTGCTCCCCTTGTCACACAGTACTACCCTGGACTTGAACAACTAAATTGCATCCTTCGACAAGGTTTTGATTTTCTATCCTCATACCCAGAAATGAAACACATCCTGCCCAAGATCATTCCCACCCCTCCTAAAGTGGTGTTCCGTTGCCCTCCCAACCTCCACAACATCCTAGTTCATCCTTAGGCCACCCTGAAACCCAGCTCACTGCCACAAGGATCATATCCTTGTGGATGGCCCCGCTGCAAGACCTGTCCATTCCACCCACCCAGCACTTCCTATTCCAGTCCTGTCACAGGCTTATCCTACCCTATCAGAGGCCGGACCACTTGTGAAAGCAGCCACGTAATTTACCAACTGTGCTGCAAACACTGTACAGCTTTCTATATTGGTATGACCACCAACCAGCTATCCATTAGGATGAATGGCCACCACCAAACTGTGGGCAAAAACAAGGTGGAACACCCTGTGGCACAGCATGCAGCGGAGCACATGCTTGATTTCAATGACTGCTTCACAACACGGGCCATCGGGATCCTCCCATCCACCACCAGCTTTTCTGAACTGCACAGATGGGAGTTATCCCCACAATACATTCTCCGATCCCAAAATCAACCAGGCCTCAACCTATGATAATTTCCTTATTTTTCCCCCATACCTTACAGTTCTTACCTCTCTATCCCAAACCTCGCCTATTTTGAGTGATGCATGAATGTACAATCGTCTCTGTGTGTGTGTGTGTGTGTGTGTGTGTGTGTGTGTGTGTGTGTGTGAGCATGTTTTGTTTTATTTTATTTTGTTTATTTTATTTATTTTTCTCCCCTGACCCACCTCCGCACTCCATTCCTAAGCTGCATCTCGTTATTCCCATGCAACCCATTCCCACCACCAAGACGTAACCTTCCTATCTTCCCCTCCCCTCCCCTCCCCTCCCCATCCCGATTCACCACAGAGTGTGATTCGAAGTGCGGCAGCCAGAGCTGATGGTTGTATGACTGTGTTGTGTGCCTGTGTGATTGCGTGAGTGTTCTATTTTCTGATGAAGGCCATGGCCGATAGCTGAAAGTGTTGTATGTGTGTGTCTTTTGTATGTGCCTGTCTTTTTTTTGTTGCCAAGAAACAGTACTACATTGCTTCGCAATGTGTCGGTACATCCAGAAGGTGGTACACTACAGTACATCCTGAAAATTAACTACGGAGGAAATTCATATTTGAACTTTTGATTTTATGCAACTTCTACGATATATAGAAATTGTTTGATTTTTAGAGACTGCCTCTGTGTTAAGAGTTTTATTTTAATTTTTTGTTACTGTGCCAATGATATTAATAAAGTGTGTGAGATATGGATATATTGGATCTTTTCAAGTTTATTACTAATGTCATTGTCAACTGTAAAACATATTGTAGACTAAAGAATTAAATTCATAAGAATTTAATCTTCTTTATGAAGTATTCCTCTGACACATACCAGTCGGACCGCCATGACTTCTAAAATTCTTCAGAAGTCGTACGTTTTTGTGGCTATTTTGTTGTTAATCTCCAGTAGCTGTGCTAAGAATGGAAAATAAAACTTATTTACTGAAATATGTAGTAGCATCATTTTACTTCACATGTATGTTACAAATTCTTGAAATCCAAATATACTTACAGAATAATTGTTTTAGGAATTCAAAGAATTTGAGATGGATAAAAGTCTTTTCAATTCAACATACAAGAATTTATTACAAAATAAATGTACAAAAGCAGTTAATTTTAATAAATGTTTTCATGATGCAAAATTTGCCTTTGTATGATAAACTTTGAAACAGTCTGATAAACATCCCACATACAATCTTCACATCACCATCTTGTCTCGCTTCGTATTCGTTTGTCGGTAGCGTGTGCTCCTTTCTCTGAACACACAATGCAGTATCTTGAGGCATACTTCTTGTTTTCAGTTGAGGGGACATGAGTGGGGAAATGCCTTGCAATTAGCCTATTAGCTGTATAGCTCTGTTTTTGTTTTTCATTGAAATCTTCACCCGCTTTCTCGAGAATTTGCTTTCCTAGATTCACCATATACGTAAACAAATTCTTTCATTTACTATTCAAAGGTCTAAGTTTCTTGAATAGAAAGTGGGAATTCACAATACCCATCACAAACAAATTAAAAAAACCTTTTCCCACCATTTCATTGTCTGCCGTTGGAAATAATGGTAGGTCACCAATTGGTCTCCATGGTATACACCAGTTTTATTTCAGTTGTAATCCAGTATAAGATCTGGCTTCAACTTGTCTACCATTCCTGCTTTTGATTTTGTCTTCATGACACTACTTGTCATTCAATGTTTTGTGGACAAGGCAAACACATCCCACGTGTCCTTCCAATGAATTGTCAACACAACGTCCTTTCTCTTACAAATCATTTCACCTCTTCTCAGTTTCTTTCATTTGAATTCTCGTGGCAGCCCTCTTCTGTTCCTCATTACTGTACCAACAGCACATGTGCCTTTTTCAAACAATCTTTCAAATAGCTTTACGCTAGTGTAGTAGTGATCCATATACTATCTATGACCCTTTCCAAGATAATTTTCACATAAACAAAGGACAACATATTCAACACTATTATTTTTCTCCCCTGCACCAGGGTACACTTCATAGTTCAGAATATAGCCCATTGCAAAATCACTAACAATGAAAAACTTTATATAATATCTGTTAGGCTTATTCTTCATATAGACTCTAAATTGAATCTTTCCCCTGAAAGGACATAAACCTTCATCAAATATGAGGTTCTCACCAGGATAGTAACTACTCCTGCTTTTTCAAAAATAAATTATCATAAAAAGGTCTTATTTTGTGTAAAGGATCATGGTTTGGTTGCCCACTGTGTACGTGTCATTATCATTCACATGAAGCATGAAGTATATAGACCTAAACCTCCCTTGCTTCATAATTTTTCCAGGCAAAGTTGAATCTAACATCAGTTCATTGCTCCAGTAATCTGTAATGTTTGGTTTGTGCACAAGGCACATGTGGATGATTATGACAAAAAACTGATAGATTTCATGTAATTTTACAGCAGACCAATTAGCCCAGAGCGACCTGCGAATTATTTTGTTTTGTCTTCGTAATTTAGAAATTGTTCATGCTGCATAGCAGTTTGTTTCTGTTTGGATTTTTTTTATTACTTTCTCGTCAAAAAATAGGCTCCAACAGTCAAATTCCATGCTATCAGTGTCCAAAGGCGCCAAAACATTACTTTCACCCACAAAGGATGGTAACTGTGGTCGAACGTCATCATTTATCCAGGTGCTGCTTTCAGATTGTTGCCTTTGAGGTGTTCTCACTTGTTGTACTGGAGAATCATACTCTTCAAATTCATCTGGTGATTCATTTCCATTCACATATTTATCATCATTACCTTAAAAGAAAAGAAATAAGAAAGGAAAGAAGGAGGGGAAAAGAGAGAGAGAGAGAGAGAGAGAGAGAGAGAGAGAGAGAGAGAGAGAGAGAGAGAAGACACACTAGTCAGTAAAACTGCCATGAATACAAATGCGACAAACATACAAGGGGAAATAAATTATGTTTACAGTACCTTCTATTTTAGAGAAGGTATCGTCTGTTTCAGCATCATCTTTTTCAAATTCTGATTCAGATTCATAAAGCATCCTCTGAATTGTCAGATAATCGTTCCCCCATTTTCGGACAAAATCTTGGAAACAAACGAAACAACTACGGAAGTGCAATGCAGCAAAAGTGTGAGAGCAGTTCATGACTCTTGTATTGTTCATAACACACGTAGCGTGAGCAGAAGCCATCTAGCAGTGTACTGAAGTACTATGTGAATGAGCGATTACCATGAGGCGACCGACGTGGAGAAGTTATCCACCCGGCCGTCAAATAAAGAGGGGAAACGTCACGCTTGGGAAATCTCCAATTGCTGACCGATAGCAGCATTACTGCACGTCTGTAGAAACAACGGGCCACGACCAAAATGTGTAAATGAATATGAAAATTCTGTCCATTATTACCCCACCTTATAGTACAGAAGTAGAGAAGTTATGAGAATATTTAATTTGGGACACACAAGGGAGAGGGTAAGGGAGATAGAAAAGTATTATTAACTTAGTGTTGCATAGTATTCACTAATATTCTCTGCTAAAAAGGTATTCAGTATCTGAAAATAAATTTCCAGGCTCGTAGGCCATGTTTGAATTGCAGAACTTGTCCCTAATGTTTCATCTTCAGCTGCAGCCTGCAGAACACATCTTCTGATGTAAAATGGTGAACCTCTGAGGAGCCTTCCGCATCCGAAGATGAAACTTTAGGGGAAAGTTTTGCATTTCGACCACGGGCCTATGAGCCCGGATATTTAAGTGAAGTTAATGCCTACTGTGAAATCATACATTGTATGAATGATTAAAGTTATAATAGAGTGTTTTCAGAACAAAGTGTTTCTTTTCATATAATCTAAACCAAAGAAATAATGAGGAAAAAAGTGATTCAAATTGTAAATTTTGTAGATAACACACACATGAAAATTTCTTTGAAGTTGTGAAATGAGCTGCTGTAAATCAAGGTATTGGAAAAGCTGTGCACCTTTAAAGATCAATTGTGTCCCACTAAATCATATTATGACAATAATATATTTAGAAGAAACAGTCAAATTTTTATGACAACTATTTCATTAGTAGCATTTGAAGTTATGGTGTTAAAGCTCAGTCTAGTATTCAGCTTGGAAATTGCAACTTATTTAAAAGCAACAACCAAGATTATAAATTTCATTTCTGCTGGTTCCACTTGCTTCAAATTAACTATGTTATAACATCTTAGTTCCTCCAAACAACAGTTGTAGATTAATAATTTTTTAGTAGAGCCAGTACTGTTTGAACTTGTAGGAAGGAACACACCTGTTGTGCATTGTTTTCTGGAACTGAAATGTTTTTGTTATTTGGCAGCACTGTTCCTGCTTGATAGTGGGAACGAGCTCTGGCTGTGGCAAGGTTGGTGGCCAGACACAACAGAAGATCCTAGTACACAAACAGGATCTGGTGCTGTGCGATGGCAGGCAGAACGACGTGCTGCAATGCAGACTGCGCTCGACTATGCGCGTCACGTGGGTAGGAGGAAAGCTTCTGCATGGCTTGTGTGGGCTGGCCTTGAACCACTGGAATTTACCAATTTGTTTCCTGTTTGGACGGACAGAGATGATATAGCAGAACTTAACATAAGGGTGAGTATGAAATATACCGGGTGATCAAACAGTCAGTATAAATTCATAAATCACAGAATAATGTAGGTAGAGAGATAAAAATGCTTGGAATGACATGGGGTTTCATTAGAACCAAAAAAAGCAAAAGTTCAAAAAATATCTGACAGATGACACTTCATCTGATCAGAAAAGCAATAATTAGCATAACAAATTAAGACAAAGCAAAGATGATGTTCTTTACAGGAAATGCTCAATATGTTCACCATCATTCCTCAACAATAGCTGTAGTCGAGGAATAATGTTGTGAAAAGCACTGTAAAGTATGTCCGGAATTATGGTGAGGCATTGGTGTCGGATGTTGTCTTTCAGCATCCCTAGAGATGCCTGTCAATCGTGATACACTTGCGACTTCAGGTAATCCAAAAGCCAATAACTGCATGGACTGAGGTCTGGGGACCTGGGACGCCAAGCATGACTAAAGTAGCGGATGAGCACATGATCATCACCAAACGATGCATGCAAGAGATCTTTCACACTTCTAGCAATATGGGGTGGAGCGCCATCCTGCATAAAAATCATATGTTCCAGCAGGTGTTTATCAGCCAGGCTGGGAATGATGCAATTCTGTAACATATCAGCATACCTCTCACCTGTCACGGTAGCAGTTAAAAAGCCAGAATCACACAGTTCCTCGAAGAAAAAAGGCCCAATAATGGTAGATGTTTGGTTCTAATAAAACCCCATGTCATTCCAAGCATATGTGTCAATTTTTACCCCTCTATCTTCATTATTCTTTGATTTATTACGTTTTCAAATTTATACTGATTTTTTGATCATATGGTACATTTGTTAACATCATTGGTAAAATTTATTATTATCAGTTGAAAGTAGAGGAGGATTGTGAGGACTATTGTCCATAGTTAAAAAGATTTTAAATATATAGATTATTTACTTGAGATATATGCTACAATGTTTTCTTTAAATAAAATTGGAATAATTGGAATTGGGGGGGGGGGGGGGTGTAGGCACAGATGTGGAATGGTATGAAGCTCAATGGGTTGCACTTTACCAGCTCACTGGCAGTCACAAATTCAGAAGAGCTATGGCTTTTAAAAGTTGGTCAAGAAAGAGGCTGGTACATGCTGGGATGACTTCACTATACAAGTTAGTCAAGAGTAAAAAATGTGAGCTTACTGTTCCTGTGGAAACTGAAGAATGAAAGTTATTGAGAACAGAATTCACAATTGGAATTTCATGAGATTGTTGATTATTCATGTTGACATCAGTGTTGCTAGCAATTGTCCAGTTGAAGAAACATGGCAAGTATGACAATCATTAACCTGGCAGGAAGTTGAGTCTGCACTGGAAAATATGCAAAATGGAAAGTCTCCAGTGTTTGATGAGCAAAGCCCAAATATGATTAAGGTAGCCAACACCTGGATTACAGTGGATCTACAGAGTATTGTCAAACAACTTGAGTAACAAACACTTCCTAGATGACTCGACACGAGGAATCATCTTTCCACTTTTTAAAAGGGAAGACTTTCACACACATCCTAAATTTGCTATAAAAATGTAGTTGAACCCTTATTAAAACATCACAGTTTTAGGAAAGGCCGAAGTACTGTGAATCTCATTTTGGCGGTTAGGATTTTGGCAGAAAAATATTGAAAACATGGAAAGTAACCTGGTGATGGTTTTTGTGAATATTGGCAGTGTCTATAATTGTATGCCTCATAACAAGATATGGAAATGTTTGGAAGATCTAAAAGTGCCTTGGAACATCTAAAAGTGCCTAACTATATGATTGACGGAGTGAAGATGCTATATCGAATTTGTTATACTAGTGTCCAAATAGGAAACTATCAATCTGAATAGAGCTAGTCAGTCTCTGTACAGTTAGTGAAGTCTGGATTCGTGGTGGTCACAACTCAGTGTAAAATATTTTTAATTATCACATTGTGTTTAAATTTTCAGCTTAGAAAAATACACTACTACGCACTTTACAGCGGTTTTCAAAATGTAGGTAGAGGTGTAATGAATAATCAAGTACTGCAACTGTAGAAGTCTTAAGGAAACTATTTACAAAAAATGTCTTTCTGTGACAGTGAAATTGTGCTGTCTGGACCTGAATAACTACGTTTATATCTAGTTTGTGGAACAAATATGGAAATTTGTCTTCATAAAAGAAGGAAAGGCATATCAAAAGGCTCTTTTAGGGCTCAGTGAAAAGATAGCAGGTATGCTGTACTACTGCATAATTTTCAAACAATGGATAGTCTAGAAAAGGTTACAACAATATTTTGAAATCTGCACAGTGATTGCAAGATAGTTTCTATATTACATGACTGCTTTCTCAGGTTTCCCAGACTTTAATGGGATAGGAGATGCTTGTGCTAGGACTAGAGTAGGTGGTGTTGGAATGATGAATAGAACAAGTCTTATGTTTAGGTCTGTTACAGGGATATGAGTTCTGAGGCAGGGGCTGGGGAACAGGGCTGGATTAGGGACAGGCAAGGATACTGTATATGTTTGTTGGGCAATGGGATATGACCGTGGAAGGGGTGACAAAGGATATTCCTCATTTCAAGGCAGGATGAAAGTATCGTCTATTGTGACTTTACATGAATAACAAACCTTATACAGCAGAAACCCTACATAAATCCATAGTGCTTTAAGTGAAGATTGTGGCAAGCTTACAGTGGACCATAGTACAGGTTCAATAATGGAGGATAGATCACCGTAGAGAGGTTTGCTGAGCTGCTGACGGGCAAGAAAAATAGACAATCGCATTCACACAACTTAAATTTTCAGCCATGGCAAGGCACACATTTATTCACACACACTCTCAGACAACTATACACACACAAACCACCATGTCCAGCTTTTCCAGTACCACAAGCATCTTGACTATGAGTGAAGTGGGAAGTGGAGGGGGAAGGATGCTGGCTAAGGGTGGAGATGGAAAGTTCCGCAAAGGCTATGATAAGTGGCAATGTGAGATGCTGCATTGAATCCAGTGAAATCAAAGGGCTGAGGAAGGATAAAAGGGAGGTGTAGAGGAGTGTGGGGAGGGAATAGGGGGATTTGAAAAGATAAAAACAATAAGGATAAAATAAAGTAATTAAGGGGATATTGTAAGGGGTGACACACAGCTGCAAGGTAGGCATGAATTGGAGGGATACAGGATAATAAGTGGTAAAGGTGGGTGGGATAATGTTAGGCATAGAGTTTAGGAATGGTAAGTTCTGATGTGGAACCAGGATAGTTGAGAGACTGTAAAATATGTTGAAGGTACGACTCCCATCTGTGAAGTTCAAAAGAGCTTGTGGTGGAGGGGAGGATCCACATGGCTCAGGTAGTAAAGCAGCCATTAAAATCCAGAGAGCTGTGCTCAGCTGCAAGCTGTGCCACATGGTGGTCCATCTTGCTTTTTATTACAGTTTGATTGTGGCCATTCATCTTGATGGACAGCTGGTTCATCATCATACTAATATAAAATGCTGTGCAATGATTGTAGCAGAGTTGGTAAATCACATGGCTGCTTACACATGTGACATGATCTCTGATGGGGTAGGATAGCATGTGACAGGACTAGAAGAGAGAGTTCTGGGTGGGTGGATTGGGTAGGTTTTTCATGTGAGTCTTCCACAGGGATATGATCCTTGTGGTAAGGGCTTGGGATTGGTGTCCTTTCCTCTCCACTCCCCACCTCACTCACAGTCTAGATGTTTGTGGCACTGGAGTGGCTGGATATGGTGGTTGTGTCTGTATAGTTGTTAGAGTGATTGCATTAATTGTGTGTGCCTTTTTCTGATAAAAGCCACAGCCAAAAGTTTAAGTTTTGTTAATGTGATTGTCTATTTTTGTGACTGTCTCCATCTCGATGAGTCTCTTTACAGTGAGAGATTATGTGAACCGTTATTGACATTCCAATCAGATTTTTTTTTTGTTACAAATAGTACAAGTACACATTGATATAATTGTCTTTATGGTGATTGTATGAACAAGACAGAGAACCCAAGACTTGGAAAACGATAAAAATAAACAGATGGAGTGTGAAAATTGCACGAGATGCTCTTGTTAAAGATTACACTGCAAGGTGTAAGGAGATCCCTGAAGAGAGAAATTCATGAAAGGTGGATCTCATAGTATTTGATTGTTGCAGGGAAGCAGTAACACCTGGACACTGCAACCTTGCTCAAACAGTGATTAAGCCATGAAGGTCAAGGATTCTTGTGTTGAATTTTCATTGTTATTGAAATGCAGAGTAGAGAATTTGAACCAGAGTTGAAACCACAGTCACAGTGGAGAGTATCAGATTTTCCATGTCCAAAAAACTTAGACTTGCTGAATCTAATCTCAAGCAAATGATGATTCTTATTTATCATCTTCAAGTAATCATTATGGTAGTCCCATGTGAAACAACATTATGTTATTGTAACTTCATGCAAACTCTGCAGAAAAAATGCACAAAATCTGACCTCAGTTGCTAAAGGCTGAAGCACAACAATGATCATCTGCACATGCTCAATTTTGTAACATAGACATTATGAATACGGATGGAAGTGGTGCTGCATCCTCCGAACAGCCCAGACAAGAGTCCACCAGACTCCAGAATTGTTCCTGAAGTTAGAAAAACATTTGCATGGATGACACATTTCTCTGGAAGAGCCTTCCACAGCTATTGACTGAGCCATTTTACTGATGAATAGAAGTAGTGTCCCAGTTGGAATTACAGAGCTTAGATGTTGTCAAGATTGACCTTTACAGGTTCAGGGGTCTACATTAAATATGTTTTGTTAAAAATTCTATGGTGGGTTTTTGTTGCTTCAGTCAGCACATGGTTACATTGAATATAGTAAATTGTACTGAAAATATGTTTGAAGTAGTAGTGGTAATTGGTTCTGTTCAAAGTTTGCTTTATTTCAGATGATAATGGCTATTTGTAATGTCCAGACACTACGAATAGTGATAATTGTTAAATGTATTATAATTTGTTAGAAGGATGCAGGAAAAATCTTTAAATTGTAGTGTTGCACTATTGTTTGAAATCTCTTGTTTTATATTGCAGGATGGAAGAAAACCTGGAGAAGTTCTTACTGTAGAAGATGAACTGGCAAGGCTGACATGCTCAACCTATCCGCCTGCTCAGTTGTTGCAGAGGCCATTACCTGACGGTGTTGACCCCACCTGCCTTGAGAACTATCTCGATCCTCATCATTTCCAGGTAGAGTGTAATGGCAACAAAAAGTCAGCCATCTTAACACCTGTCAATAGATTTGTCACAAGATTGTATCACATTCCCAGCACACAACAAAACATCTGTTATGTGCATCCGAATGATCACTTAAGAGATATTTCTACTCTAGTTGCTATCCTTAGGTAGCTTTATTATTTATCATCATCATCATTATTATAGTTTAGATTAGGCTACTATCTATCCAATCCTGATGTTGGTAGTTGTAGGGATTCTAGAAGTGTCTCCTATAACAAAATGTTAGACTAATGATGATTGGAAATATGTATTTGCTGCAAGGGACAAGAAAGTCAAATCCACCAAGATAAAAACTGCAACTATCTGTGGGATTATGTGGACAGGACTTGGTATCAAGGGTTTTCATAAAGTTATTTTAAGGTCCTTCTTTCAAATGTATGACTCACCTACAGATGTAGTGGAAAAACTTAAGAGTAAAGTGAAGTTTAGTAGTCCAGAAGTAAACTGTTACACTGTGATCAATTAATGAAGTTATATTTTTATAAGTGAGGGTTATGCCAAGATATCCTGTGAAGCATTTTACAATGGAAATAAGAGGAGGGGGTGTACCAAAATAAACAAACAAATAAAAATCTGAGTACTTGAAGAGAGGATAGGTTTCAACCATCTGCCAGAAGAGCAGCTCTCCAATAACCTCGATATGCATGTTTTGTAGAACCTTACAACATATCCTGAGCTCAAATGTTGTGAAGTATCTGGAACAGTATGAGCTTCAGCCAACTTGGAGTCTGAGAAAATGTCATAAGAAAACAATGTCACACTTCTCGCATGTGACATCCTGAAGCCATGAATAAGACTATTTGATAGATGTAGTGTTTTTGGATTTCTGAATGACTCTGTACCATACCTTCGTTTATTAGTGAAAGTACGATTTTATGGGATATGAAACAGATTTTGTGATAAGACTGGTGGATTTTGTGGTAGGACAATGCTTCATATTATCTTGTACAGAATGTCATTGTGGGTGAAGTTAGTGTCTATGCTTCTTGGAATGGAAGTGTTATAAGGATATTAATGATCTTGCAGACTTCTTGTTAGGTGATGCAGTTACTTATTATGAAGTACTGTCTGAAAAAAGATGCTCAAATATTCATATTGATCTTGATAAGATTTAAAAGTGGTTCAAAGATTGGCAACTTGCTTTAAATTAATATTGAGCTTTTGGGTGTTGTGCTTAGATGTGGTTTCCATTTCTGCACAAAGACTTGGGGTCCAGTTCTCTATTTTACCAGCCATCAAGTTCATCATAGCTGGAAAAACAGAGAGAATTTGCATTTCATAGAATATCAGTGTGACCCACGGAAAAAAAAAATCAAATAATGTGGTGGCTGTTGGTAATTGAACTGAGCAAGTGCGCACATGCTCAGTTGTGTGGGTATTATTTATATTGTTGCCCAGTCAAATCTGTTGTGTTGTTGTTTTTGAACTGCTGGCTTGTGTTGTTTTAAATTGTATTGCCATGTAATGTGATGGTCTTATACTGAAACTGATCATCATAAATATAGTGTTAAGCAGTAACTGCAGTGTTTTTTATAAAATTCTATACATGTTGCTCCCATAGCGATCACGAGGAAAGGTTAGATAACTACTTTCTGCATGCAGACAGCTGTTCTTGTCTCCTCCTGTACACGAATGTAAGGAGATAAAGCTGTAAGTTTGGTAGCTTTTAGTTTGGTAGCTCTTCTTTAAGTGAAGGTATGCCAGAAATTCCTTTTCTCCCCAATTCTGTTCAGTACCTCTTCATTAGTTATGCAATCCACCCACCTAATCTTCAGCATTCTTCTGTACCACGACATTTCAAAAGCCTCTATCCTATTCCTATCTGTACTGTTTATCGTCCATGTTTCACTACCATAAAAAGAAACACTCCACACAAATGCCTTTATAAAGGATTTCTTTAAGCTTAAATTAATATTCGATGTTAACAAATTTCTCTTTTTCAAAAATGCGTTTCTTCCCATTGCCATTCTGCATTTTTTATCCTCTGCATTGCGGCCGTCAAGTGTTCCTTTACTGCCCAAGTAACAAAACTCATCTACGACCTTATTGTTTTGTTACCTAATATAATTCCTTCAGCATCGCCCAATTTTCTTAGACTGCTCTCCATTGCCCTTGTTTTGCTCTTGGTAATGTTCATTTTATATGCACATTTCAAGACATTGTCATTCCGTTCAACTGCTCTTCCCGGTCTTTTGCTGTCTCTGAGAGAATTACAATGTCATCGGCAAAACACAATGTTTTTATTTCTTTACCCTGAATTTTGATTCCTTCTCCAAATTTCTCCTTGCTTTCCTTTATAGCTTGCTCAATGTACAAATTGAATAGCATTGGAGAAAGGCTACAATCCTGTCTTACTCCCTTCCCACCCTCTGTATTCCTTTCATGCCCTTCAACTCTGATAACTGCTGTCTGGATTTGTGCAACTTGTAAATAACCTTCTGTTCCCTATATTTTACTCGTGCTGATTTCAAGATCTGAAATAGTGTATTCCAATCAACAGAGTCAAACGTTTTCTCCAAATCCATGAAAGCTAGAAATGTAGGTTTGCCATTCCTTAATCTATCTTCTAGGATAAGCTGTAAAGTGAGTATTGCCTCCCGTGTTCCTACATTTCTCCTGAATCCAAACTGATCTTCACCGAGGTCAGCTCCTACCATTTTTTCCATTCTTCTGTAAATAATCTGTGTTAAAATTTTGCAACCATGACACATTAAACTAATGATTCTGTAATTTTCACACCTGTCTGCACCTGCTTTCCTTGGAATGGGGGGGTTATTACATTTTTCTTAAAGTCCAAGGATATGTCACCTGTCTCGTACATCTTATACACCAGCTTAAATACATTTGTCTCCCAGAGACTTTAGTAAATATGATGGAATGTCATCTACTCCAGGAGCCTTGTTTTGACTTGGGTCTTTCAGGGCTCTGACAAATTCTTCTCTCAGTTTAGTGTCTCTTATTTTGTATTCATCTATTTCCTCTTCCCTTGCTACAATATTGTCTACAAGTTCATTTCTGTTGAAGGGGGTTAGAATAAAGGGTGATGGCATTATCTATGCCGAGCACATAAGCCAGTTGAAGCCTGTCCGCCATCTCGGTCAGTTTTGAAATGCTATTTCTCCATTAAAACTACACGTTAATAAGACCCTCTTACTGCTAATGCATTGAACTGACAGTCACTGCAGAGTATTATGTTCAAACAATATACTTTCTTGAATAAACAGTAATGAATACTCATCATAATATATTTGAAAACTTAATTTTCAAGGACTAATTTGCACTCTTTTAACACAGTAGTGCGTCACAGCAAACCCTTAGGATGTTTTATTCCTGTTTTAAGTGACATAAAACATTAGCTATACAATAGGAACACTTCTACAAAACTTAGGAAAATGGCAGAGGCAGGCTTCACTGTTTTAGCTTAACAGCATCTCCCTGTATTCTAACCTCCTTGATTTGAGCTTATCACTGTGACAGAATAAACAGTGGTGTCCAAAATTGAAGTAATAAACTGCTATTTCCCTGCACTGTGTGAAATTCACAGTATATTAAATTCAGTGATGTCTATACAATCCTATTGCACATGGAAGATGGCACTCTGGTCAGCATACTACAATGTCAGTGATGGCTCAAAGAATGCTATCAAACAGGGTAGTGTTTGCTGGGTTGTCTCACCTCAACAACCACTGTTTTCATATTCATAGGCTGTGCATTATGGCAAAAAAGATGATTCCTACTACTGTAGACTGTATTTGGAGCAGGGTCATAGGAAGAGGGGAACCAGGACAGTCTCAAAACATTGTGGCTGATGACTTAATGTAAATTGTTATATTATTTTTCAAAAGAGATAAATTGGCTGACCAGTACTTACCTTTGTGCTGTACCGCTGATAGTAACACATTCCCTGAGGAAATTGTTCTGTTATTTGTTAGATGTGGTGAAAGTTATAGACTCTGAAGACCAGGTCAGGGTAGACCATGTGCGACATCAGAAAGAGAGGACCATTGATCTGAGGTAAGGGCACCTTCATCTTGGTGCATAACTACTGGCATCTGACCTCACAACCTTTAATGATACACATTGAGGCAAAATGTGTACAGACAGCTTTGACAGAGTGGCCTTGCCCTTCATTGTCAGATACTTGCTGTATGTGTATCTCTGACACATCCCCACAGAAGAGAACATCCCAAGTGGAGTCATCAGCATACCATTTGGATGGTCAAATAATGGCCCAATATTCTTTTCATTGACAAGTCCTAATTTGGTCAAGAGTGTCATTCTCAACTGATTAACATATGGACAGAACATGGAGCACGATTTAAGGACCCAAACATTGTGGAAAGTGACCGATATCGAAGAGGATCCTTAATGATGTGGTCAGGGATTATGTTCGAACACCTTTTCATGAAATTTTACAGTTGTTTTGGCAATTTTTAATCACTGTTGAGTATCATGACGAGGTTTTTGAACTTTGTGCTGTTGCTGTGAGGTACTGTTGGCCCAGATTTCATATTGATGGACAATTGAGCATAGAACAAGTGTTGTGTTTTTTGTTGTTGTTGATTCCTTGTAACCTGAAGACAGTGCACAGGTAGTATGGTCTGCTTGCTCTCCAGATTTCAACCCCATAGGGCATGTCCGGGGTGCACTGGGGGAGACAGGTTGCATCACGTTATCATTCACCGACCACTCTCTAAGACTTGCAAGGAGAGCTGCGGGAAGAATGGGCATTATTATAAGATTGATGACATCATCAACAGCATGCCACATCATTGTTAGGGCTGTTTTTCTGCCAGAGGTGGCCGCATCACATACTGAGCACTTCAACCAGTTGTTGGGATATGCAGCCACGTCCATTTAGTTGGGAGGGGAGGGGGAGAGCAAAGAATACATTGTTTACAGTTATGTATGTTGCAGTTGTTTCTGTTATGTATTCTTCACATACAGTAGAACCTCATTTTTACACTTTCCAAGGGACATAATGAATATGGTGTAAAATCTGGGAAATAATATTTTAAATGGTAAAATATGCTTACTGGATCACTCTTGCATTTTCGTAGTTTATTTGTGATATATGTACATAAAAGGCATCAAAATACTCACAAGGAAGTTTATTTATTATGTAATAAAAATTATCCAAAATTTCTATAATTTGAAGTGCTAGGCAGAACTGGAACTGGCAACTTTATAGGAAGTAGAAATTTTGACGTAATTTCATTCATCATAATCGATTTTTGTCAGCAAACCCTTAACTGGCATTCATTATTTACATAATGAAACTTTTTGTATTTTACGATGTTTCACATGACGATATTAGAGAATTTATTCACATTCTTGAGTGCAAATATATGCATAAGTATTTTTGTGACATGTGTACAGTTTGCATCTCGCAATATATACCAATATATACCACGCCGTCTTCAGTGTGCAGAAAAACAAACACAAGTAAACCATCAGTCTCACTGTTTATAAAACATCACATAAAATACTTAAACATTTGCATTTCACAACAAGAATAAATTCTTGAAACGCATCATACAAAGCTTGAAAAACCACCAGTTGTGTAAACAAAGCCAAGCTGACAATCAGCGCGGTGACTGATGGGATACTAGACTCCCATCAGCCACAGCATTGTAACTCAACTAGGCATATACTGCAAACAACGAAGCAAAGTGTCAAGAAACTTGATTGCGTAATATTTATAAACACTATACTTTAACCTGCAAGAACTCACGCCTTTAAAGGTTAAGCAATCAACCATGTGTGTAGCATTTTTCTGATAGTCAGATAACAGGTTGTAATGTACTTCGCATGTCTAAATAAGTATTTCTAGTTGTGTTTATAAAAAACACACACATTTTACTACTTGAAATTGGTATAGTGACAATTGTTTTAAAATTACTGTGAGCAAAGTGCTCACAGTGCGAGTGCTTGTGGGTTAAGGCAAAAGCCATGCTAGCATCAATTTTTGTCAATTATGTCATTCTTTTCTTCACGAACATGGTTTCAAAAAGCGTAAAACATGGGAAAAGTGTGAATATTAACACAAAAATGGGGCCGAATTAACATTGTGAACATAGGAAATTTGACAGGACCGTCAAAAAAAGGTGTAAATGGCGTAAAATTCGGTGGGGGAAAAATGAGGTTTTACTGTATTTTCTACTTTATCACCACCTGTTTGTACTGTTGTGTGGCAAAATAAATGCAACCTTACAAAAGTTGCATTTAATGCTTTAATTTTAGAAACTAGTGTAAATACAGTTGGTCAAATTATTGCTTGGGAACATAAAGTCCATGACGGTGGTTATATGGCATTTATTAGCTGCGAATCCAACATTAGCATTCAGTTGCCTTGTTGCAAGTCATTTGGGTTGATGCCACCTTGGTGACTGGTGTGTCAATGATGAAATGGTGATGAGGACAATGCACAACACCCAATTCCCTGCTGGGAATCAAACCTGGGCCTCTGTATGTTAGTCAGTGATGCTGTCAACTGTGTTACATAGACAGAAGTCCATGAATGGCACAAAATGTTCTCAATGTAGCCAGACACAACCATTTTCAGTCAAGGATTGATTCAGTTGTGCCAGAGGACTACCCTATTCACAGTATTTCATTCATCTAGGGTCAGCTGATATGGTTACGACCGTAGGAGAGTAATGTCATGCTGTGGCAAATGCACTCACGGGTGCCCATCTGCTGCCATAGTCCATTAACACCAAACTGTGCCACACTGTTCTAATGTCGTGTTGGTGGTAATGCTTGAAATTGGAACTTTGTTGTGCACTCATGACATTGTGGATCTTGGGATATTGAATTACCTGACAATTTCCAAAATGAAATGTCCCACGAGTCTAGTTTCAACTATTATCCTCTTAACAAAGGCTGTTAATCCCCACTTTGCAGCCTTAATCACATCAGAAACATTTTCACCTGAATCACTGAAGTATAAAGACTTACATTACCTCAATGTTTTGTTAGATCAGTCTTTAACTTTCCTTTCCGTAGACCCATAGAGAAATATAGAATACATATTTTACAACAACAACAAAAGAGAGAGAGAGAGAGAGAGAGAGAGAGAGAGAGAGAGAGAGAGAGAGAGAGAGAGAAAGAAACAGTGTTGAATTTATTTTTTCAACTCACACATAAATGCTAAACTGCTTCTCAGAGCTTTGGAGTAACAATTAAAAATAAATTTTAATATTTACTTAGACTCTTCACGTTGCTGCACTTAAGATGTGCAAAAGTCTTAATTTTATATGGCATTGACTGATAGAGTAAAGCAATTGTGTATCCATAAATGCAATCTATATCCAAATAAAATAAGTGAAAGGTAGCTTCTCATCATGTGTACTTATTTTTCAATCCAGGAATTTCCAATATTGTTTAGGATGATAATAATAATAATAATAATAATAATAAATTTTGAAGATTAGCTTCGTTGTAAGTAAGAATTATTTTTTCCTTGAGTTCCTAGGCTATATTAAATACATTTCAGAGGTTTATTTTACTTTATAAATGTGCTACATCTAAGTATTTGAAAGTTTGTTACAATTACATTTCATTTTTACAGGAACTTCTTGGAATGTCCAAAGAAGAATTTTCTTCCCTTCCTTTATGGAAGCAGACAAAACTGAAGAAGGATGTTGGGTTATTTTAAGAGAGCTTTAGTTCTTCCATATCACTGTTAAATTATGACAGTGCAAGATTGTGATAAAATGTGAATTCAGGTTTATACTTGACATGAAGAGTATACTGAAAATGTATGATGACTAGTTTTGTGTTTGCATACTGTAATTTTACTGCTGTGATTGGCTGTGTGATGTGTTCACAGTTTGTTCCTACTATGTTGCGAATAACGCTTACGTGTTTTCAATCAATTGAGGTAGGAAACACTTAAGTGCTGTGCTGCGTTGCTGTGGTGTTACACTAATGTGATCCTGTGCCTTTCAAAAAATGTGATGTTTGAAACTGCAAAATTTCAGAAATCGTGTATGCATTTTTCAGACCTGCTGAAGCTTCTATCTAGTCCAAATGCAAGCTGCAGTTTACATTACCATAAGCAACACCTTACATAGTTCCCTTGGTTTGCCAATGTTGCCTTACAATTTGTCTGTTCCACAAATTTTTCTGTGATCAATATTGCTGATAAGAGGACTTGCCTCATCTGTGTTCCAAAATACGGTGGCACAAGTTTCCAATGGTTTGAGTAATAGCTGAATTACATTATGTGTCTGTTTCAGTTTTAAAGAGTGAGATAATTTGTTAATAACCAAAAGGTGAATTTATTCTAATCTAACAGACTGAATCTAGTTCTCCCCCCCCCCCCCCAACAGTTGTTTTGTAGATGCTAACATTGATTTTAACACATCATAAAGAAGCATCTGCTACAACAAACAGTTGCAGTATTCTTTCCCTGTGTCAAATTACAAATAATTATTGTTGTGTTTTATTTATATTCTTAATCCACTCAGTCCTCAACTTTTGGTTAATGTGAAATGTTGCTATTATTATGCATTCCTCACTACTTTGTATTAACAGATGAGAAGCCGATAGTTATGTGTTTTCTGTTACCTATATTTTGTTGAATTTCTTATAAATATATGTACATTAAATTATTTATCATTTCAACATCCAGATTAAGCTATTGTACAATAAATCTCTCTCTCTCTCTCTCTCTCTCTCTCTCTCTCTCTCTCTCAAACACACACACACACACACACACACACACACACACACACACACACTTTCTTACCTTATGAAAAGCTTGATTTTTGTACAGTTGTGACTTGCTTTTGTGTGTAAATGAAATGTAAATTTTGACTGATTTACTTATATAAAAAATATATATTTAAAATACTTTTTGTACATAACATTTTATTTATAAACTAATACAATGTAAATTAAAGTTATTACATCTGATGATGGTTTTTTTAATTTATAATATGCTGTCCACTGAACTAACATATTCAGAACACATAAGTGAAAAAAATAAGAGTTGAATTTTTTATGTAGCTGTTGTTTAAATAATTAGATACAACTGTTTTGAAAAAGATTTTCACCTCTATATTACACTGCACTGAAACACTTAATATTTTAATGTTCTACTGGTGACTTTCTCACTTAAATGACTTTGGTTTTTTAGCTATACACTTTCAGAATAGGGAAATGATTTTTTTTTTTTTTTTTCACTCACGTTTCTGTGTGCTCTGTCGAAGACTAGATTCGTGAAGATGAAAACTTTATTCACTCACATGGTTGAATAATTAGAGTAGCAGTAACATCACAGTAAGATTTCAAACAGAGTACTTTCCCATCATATAGCAATGAATTACCGCCCATTTTCACTTCCACCCATCCATTATTTTAAGTGGAAAACTTAAATCCCGCAGTCCATGATTCTTAGTTTGGCTCAATGTTTACGTAGAAAGTTTAGATTAGATTACCTGTTCGTTACATAGATCAGTATTAAGGAGATACTTGGGGATTTTGTGTGTGTGTGTGTGTGTGTGTGTGTGTGTGTTTATCGATGAACTGGTGCTTTTTCGCCTGGTAAGTTAAACCATCTTTATTTTACACACACACACACACACATACACACACAATCGGCAACAGCCAATCTGTTGGGTGTTGTATGTCTGTCTTTTTTGTGGTCCTGTACATATCTGCAGTGAATTTTAAATACCGTTACACTCACACATAAAACACTTAAGCGATTGGCCATTGCCTTCTTCAGAAATGAGAGCATTCACATAATCACACAAGTACACTTTAGTCATACAACCAGCATCTCTGCCTGCCACACTCAGAATCATGTTCTGTGGTGAGGTGATAGGAGGTGAGGGGAAAGAAGGGGAGGAGACAGGAAGGTTGCACGGCAGTGGAAAGGATGGATACAGCACAGCCTTCGTCAAGTACATACTAAATGGGTGGAATGTAATGCAGCTTTGAAATGGAGTGGGGAGGTGGGCTATGGGAGGGAAGCAAAATAAACATCTCACAGATGCAGTGCATGGAATGGAATAGGTGTAGGTTGGAGGAGTTAGGAACTGTTGGGTGTGGTGAAAAATAGGTTTATCATAGGTCGAGACCTAGATAATTTTGGGACCAGTGAATGTACTACAAGGATAACTCCCATCTGTGTAGTTCAGGAAACCTGGTGGGTGGTGGGAGAATCCAGATGGCCTAGGTTGTGAAGTAGCTGGTCTACCTTGTTCTTTCTACCACAGTTTGGCAGTGACCATTCATCCTAATGAACAGTTGACTAGTGGGCATGGCAATATAGAAAGCTGTGCAGTGATTGCAGCACAGTTAGTAAATTACATGGCTGCCTTTATATGTGATTCAACCTCTGATTGGGTAAGATAAGCTTGTGGCAGGACTGTAATAGGACAGGTTGGGTGGGTGGATTGGACAGGTCTTGTAACAGGGTCTTCTCAGGCATACAAATCCCTGTGGTGGTGGTTGGGGGGGGGGGGGGGGAGGTGCTAACAACCACCTACAGTGCTTACAATTTGACAGTTGTCATCCCTTCTACATCAAAAACTCATTCCGTTATAGCTTAGACACACATGGACAGCATATCTGCAGTGACGAGAACTCCATTTCTCAATATTCTGAAGGTCCCACAAAGGTCTTCACAGGCAGAAACTACCCCACAGACCTATTCTGCAAACAGATGTTCTGTGCCATAATCTCTCACACCCTAAATTCTCTCTCTACCTCCAATAACCTGTCGTAAAAGGGCACTTTCCTTGTCACCCATTACTACCTCGGACTTGAACAACTGAACTGCACACTTTGCCAATGTTTTTATTTTCTCCACAGAGATGTGATGTATTCTTCAAAAGGGATAGACTGGCTGTCCAGTTAAATTTTTTATAGTTGCTGGCAAATTATTGAGAATCAAGGTAAGTACTTTAATTCTGTATTACTGATACTCACACAAAAAAAGAAAAAGGATGATATATATAATCATTTCAGTGGAGAATTTCCATCAATAATTCTATATACATACAATGCATCATTTGGTTCCATTCAAAAGTCCTCAATGGAGTAGGAGGAGTTAGCCACTAGTAAGTCTCTCAGGCTTCTCGTAAACTGATCTTTATTTGTACCTAAATTTTTTATAGTTGCTGGCAAATTATTGAGAATGTGTGTTCTTGAGTAATTGACTCCTTTTTTACCTAAAGTAAGATTTATTCCTAATATTTTATTATGAACTGATACGTTTGTTGGTGAAAGGGATATATAATTTATGACAAATTTCATTAACCCGCCAGAACTTGCACCTTTAAAAGTTACATGATCGATCGTGTGTATAGCCTTTTTCTTACAGTCAAACAAAAGTTTGTAATGTACTTAATATGTCTAAATAAGTAATTCTAGTTGATGAAACAAAAATTATAGAGGGAAAGTTTCCTGGTGGGATAAACAAAAATGAAAATAGAAAAGAGATGACTTACCAAAAGGACCGGCTCGTCGATAGACACAAATAAAATCATACACATACAAGCTTTCGCCACCACTGGAAGCTTCCTTTTTGTCCCATAAGGTAAGTCCTTCCACTCCTGGGATTGGAATGACTCCTTTTCCACTTCCTTAAAACCCATATCCTTCCCTTTCTGCTCCCCTTTTTCCTCTTTTTCCTGATGAAGCTGCCAGTGGTGGTGATTTTATTCGTGTCTATCGACGAGCTGGTCCTTTTGGTAAGTCATCTCTTTTCTATTTTTATTTAAGTAATTCTAGTTGTGTTTATAAGAAAACACAAATATTTGACTATTTAAAATTGGTAAAATGCCGATTGTTTTAAAATTACTGTGAGCAAAATGCTCACGGACTAGTCCTCATGGGTTAAGAAATAAATATAGAGAGAGGCAGTACACCCATTTCTTTGAAGAGGCTTTTATAGGATGCCCATTAATTTACGCCACAAATAATACATGTTACGTGCTTTTGGACTCTGAAAACTTTTGACTTGAAGAGTTACTCCAAAATATTATACCATATGACATTTTTGGAGTGAAAGTACGCAAGTTTTATTTTTATTTTTATGTCATCCATGTCTGATAACATTGGAATTACAAATACAGATTTGTTAAGTCATTACTGCAGTTCTCTGGTGTGCTCCTCCCAACTGACTTTATCAAGTTGTAATCCCAGGAATTGAATACTATCAACCTCTTCTATCTGCTCTTCTTCATCGTTGTGCATATGCTGGATGGAAACCTCTTACATGTTCTGAACTGCATGTAGTGAGTATTTTCAAAGTTTAATGGCAGTGAGTTGGCTTTAAAACATTTATTAATGTTCATGAAAATATCATTAGCAGACCTTTCTAGAACTATGCTCGACAGCCTATTTATTTCAATACTTGCATCGTCTGCAAACAAAATGAATTCTGCTACTCGCAATTTAACTGATGAGATGTTATTAATGTACAATCAGGGATGAAAAGATTACGTGGTCCGAATGATTTAAAATCCAAGAACAGAACATTTTACATGCCCAGGCTCATAAGTGCACGTGTTGCCAGCTCCAGTGGTCTGTGCAACTTCAGCTCGCTGTTCACATCGTCAAATAGAAGCAATATAATAGTTAAGATACAGGAGATGATGAGATTCCTTGCACTTTAACACGTTTGCTGTGGTCACCAGCGTGGGCCGCTAACGCTATAGGCGGACGCCTGTAAGCGCATGTGCACCGAGAGCTGAAATCAGACCCCTGCAGACCCTGTAATATTGAAAACGAATGTAACATCTGTAAAAGAGGTGGTGGTAAGCTGAATTATACTGAAAACACCAAAAGGTTTATCAAACGGAGAAAAAGAAACATGTCTCATCTGCAATGTGATGCTATGGAAACCTAATTCCACATAACATATTTGCAAGGTGTATAGGCGATGTTTTTATAGCAAACCACTAAAGACGAAAACACACAACTGCAGACAGGAAAATATTACGTGATGTTTTTTAGTGGGCTGTACTAACACAAGTGCACAGCCAAACTAACTAAACTGAGTACTCAGATAGCGCGCCGCTTATAAGCGTTGGCAGCTCTGGCGTGTTGATCGCGGAAACGCTTATAAGCGTCAGTCGCAGCGAACGTGTTATCTCATGTATCATTTATTTTCAAATTTATGATACGAATATTATAGAGGAAAAATTCCTAACAGGAAAAATAGATGAAGTACACTTACCAGGCGAAGGGGCACAGGCAGTGATAGCAACGTGCCCCTTCGCCTGGTAAGTGTACTTCATCTATTTTTTACGTGTATCATTTATTTTGGAAGACATTATTTGAGCACTTAAAAACGGTAGAGGCATAAGAATTCCACGTGGGTATATTTACTACAATGAACTGCTTCATTGGGTTCGTGGATAGGCTGGCAGTTTGTGAACACAACGGGCATGCTTTCGAATAACACAGGATTACATTTAATTTTTAAGACCTCTTGCAGGTAATATTTTAAATATTAATTCGCTAAAAATTGTGAAGTTGTAGATTTTTATAGGTTTTTAGAAGATAATATAATAATTTTATAATAATCTTAAAAAGACAGGCAAGTGTTCATAGTAATAATATTGGAAATGGATAAAATCCATTTGGGTAGATTTATGACATTGAACCACTTCTTTCATATGTTTCGTTGCCTGAGTGGATGGGCTGACGGTTTACAAACATAAGGGACACAAGTTTGAGTACCACTGGTGTCACCTGTTTTGCTTTAGACCTGTGCAGTAAATATTTTTTTAACATTAATTTGCTACGGATTGTGCAACTAAAGGCTTTTCTAGAGCCCACATTCTTAAACATATTCCAAAACGGATGAATGTATTTGTAATTACTTCGACTGTTGCATGGTGAATCTATAGTGTGAAGCTAAGATAAATGTATCAGCAGATATGCATAATTTTCTAAGTCCTTAACGCATGGTTTACATGAGTGAGTGGCTGTGGTTGCTTTCCATTATCTGTTGTTTCCAGTTCAATATTTGTTCTTCAACTCCTTTAAGACTATTGGCCATTACACTAATGAGAAAGGACAGGTAGCTCATTGATAGTGTCGGCCTTCCTGGTTAAGTGGTGTGCATTGGGTCTGATACCACCAAATCCTTTACTTTTTTATTTAATTTCTCGTTGCAAAAGTTTCTTGCTTTAGTTACTTTTTGCTATTAAATTATATTGGCTTTACATTTTTCACTATTATCTTTAGTAAATAACCAATTGCAGTTTGTCAATTTGATATGTAAAAATAATCTTCCTTGGAAGGTAATATTTATTTGACCACATACAACAACAAAATAAACATCCATGGAGGGTGTTATTCATCTGACATCTCATAAAAATAATCTGACTTGGAGGTTGATATTGGTATGACCATGTATTAAAATATAAACAATATAATGTGGGCTACGTAGATCTTCAGTACTTTGTCCACATGCCGTTAGCATCAAGAACAGCCCAGATCCTTAGAGGCATAGAATCTGTGGAAAAAGGCCTCATCCATGGCAATTCTCTCCCAGAAAGAATAAACTAAATCCCACAAGGCCCCAACAGGTCTTGGAAGGAGGCTCTGGCCAAATATCCTGCACAGATTTCTTTATTTTAGCCCATACGTCTCTATGGGATAGAGAACAGGTGTATTTGGAGGCCATGGTTGGCATTGAATATTAATCTGTCTCTCTTGAAACCAGCCCTCAACCCTAATGCTGGTGTGCGATAGATGATTATCATTTTGGTAAACGAGGCATCCTTCAGGGTTCCATAGTTGAGCTCCAGGAATGATTACATTTTCAAGGAAATTTTCATAGCATGCTGAATTGAACTTTTATTGGAGTTGTTCTAAGGTTCCTGCACCCATACAAGACATCGAGCAGCCCAAACATTTCACACTTATGCGCTTCCTTCTAGTGGGTGTAGCCACAAAGTGGGGTTCATGTCGTTGCCTATCTGTACGGCAAACAAGACCAGGGTCTCTGCTTGAGGACTCAATTGTGCACTCATTGGTGAAAATTAATTTTCTTCAATTGACATTTTCCCAGGAACTCAAAATTGCCAGCCTGTCCACAGCTTGATTGGTGGATAATGGTTCTTTAATGACAGCACGATGGGACCTGATTTCATAGTCGTTTGCCGGCCGCGGTGGTCGAGGGGACTGAGGCGCTACAGTCACGGTCTGCACGGCACTACGGTCGGGGTTTCGAATCCCCCCTCGGGCATGGATATTTGTGCCGCCCTAGTTCATAAGTAGTTTGTAAGTTTAGGGATTGATGACCCCATAGTTAAGTCCCATAAGCTTTACAAAAAATTTTTTCATAGTTGTTTAATTGTGTGAGAGTAGTTTTCAATGAGCCTGGGAAATGTGAAGCTCTCCCTAGTTCCCACATGTTTGAGAATGGGGCAGTATGGGTTGCTGTGAGCAATTTATCATCTTCTCTTTGAGTAGAGACTTGCGGTCTTCCAGGTATTGAATGTCTGCTTAGTTCACCGTTATCTGTGAATTGTTTGATCCATCTCCTTGCTGTGGAAGCATCAACTTCATAATGACATCCTGCCTCAGATGCATTAACACAGAATCAAAGAGAGCAATTGTGTGCTGGAGAACATTCACATCGACCATTTTGAAGTAGGCCTATGACATATGCTAATCAGCTGATATGTTTCTCTTAGCTGAAAACTACAGAGACACCACATGGCTGTTGAAGTGATTATAAAACAAAATGCATCCATTTTCAATATTATTACTATGAACATGTGTCTGTCTGATAAAAGATTAGATTAATATAAAATAGAATCTTCTAAAAATCCATAAAAGCCTACAACTGCACAATTTTTAGCGAATTAATATTTACAATATTGCCTGCAAGAGGTATAAAAAATAAATTCAATGACTCCAGTGGGATTCAAATGCACGCCCATTGCAATCATAAACTGTCAGCCTATCCCCTCACCCAATGAAACATACATGAGAAGCAGTTCATTTTATAAAATGTACCTATGTGGAATGCTTATACCTCAACTGTTTCTATGTGCTTAAAAAATGTTTTCCAAATAAACGATACACGAGTTAAAGCACAATGAATCTCAACATATACTGCAGCTTAACTATTGTTAACAGCAAGCTGAAGCTGTACAGACTTCTGGAGTTGGCAACACTCATGCCTAAGAGCTTGGGCATACAAAGTGATCTGTTCTTGGACTTCAAATTATTTGGACTGGGTAATCGATTTTGTCCCCCATTGTACACAAGAAAAACAATACCCCTAAGATGTATCCTTAAGCTGATAACTGATGGATTAATTCACTATTCCCTTGCACTAACACCCTTTGTTTCTTGTGCAAGGTATAACTATTTTGCAGCATTGTCCGAAAGAATGTTGGGGTTCACCAATTGAATGTCTTTGACAAATCACAGAAAATACCTCCTGCTTGTAATTTTAACTAGCTAAACCCGGCCACGCTTCACTGTGGCTCACTCTCATATGAAATATATAGAAAAGGAAATACTGTAACTCATGTGAACATAGAATCACCAAGAGAATTCTTCAATCATATCAATGCCGTTCATATGTTAGGTTCGAATGGATATGTAAAACGAAAGGTTAGCTTCACAGATACACATTATTTTAAACCCTTAAGATAGATTACTTTTTTTGTCATTCGTTTTCTCCACAAACATACAGATCAGTTTACCGACTCTGGACCATCTTAGTAAAAATATATTGTTTCTACATTCTTTCCATCTATTTCTCATCCACTATGTCTGTTTCCTGCTTCCCCACTTTCTACCTCTTCATCCTCCCTTTCCTTTCATCCATCTTCAATTTTCTCCTCCAGCTATCTCTATGCACATCTCGTCTTTCGCTTGCCATACCTGTATAAAATGAAGAAATTAAAAATAGGGAATTACTTGAAATTATGTGTTATCTGCTGGAAACTATCTCAAAGTTACTGTTACATAAAATAAAATGAAATAACGACACACATAAACAACATTTTGTTCAGAACTTGTTTCTACAGTGTTTTGATTTCCACTGCTAATATCATGATCTATCTAACTGAAAATTAATAATGGAATGTCCAGGTTGGAATAAATAATATAGTGAGGACAGTTTACTACTCACCGCAAAGACGTGGCGACGAGCTGCGACAGGCACATACAAAAGACACACACATACAACACATTCAGCTATCGGCCATGGCCTTCTTCAGAAATAGAGCACTCACGCAATCACACAGGCACACAACACAGTCATACAACCATCACCTCCGACTGCCACACTTCGAATCACGCTCTGCAGCGAATCGGGGACGGGAGGGGAGGGGAGGGGGAGGGGATAGAAAGGTTACGTCACGGTGGTGGGGATGGGTTAGATGGGAATAACGAGATGCAGCTTAGGAATGGAGTGGGGAGGCGGGTGAGGGGAGAAAATAAAATAAAATAAAGTAAAATAATTCATGTACACTGCAAGTGCACAAGACCACATACACACACACACACACACACACACACACACACACACACATACATATACACACACACGATCACACATTCACACACCACTCAAATCAGGCGAGGTTTGGGATACAGAGGTAGGAACTGTAAGGTATGGAAGGGGGAAAAATAATAATAATAATAATAATGAAGTTATCGTAGGTTGAGGCCTGGTTGATTTCGGGATCGGAGAATGTATTGTAGGGATAACTCCCATCTGTGCAGTTCAGAAAAGCTGGTGGTGGATGGGAGGATCCAGATGGCCCGGGTTGTGAAGCAGCCATTGAAATCAAGCATGTGCTCCGCTGCATGCTGTGCCACAGGGTGGTCCACCTTGTTTTTGGCCACAGTTTGGCGGTGGCCATTCATCCTAATGGACAGCTGGTTGGTGGTCATGCCAATATAGAAAGCTGTACAGTGCTTGCAGCACAGTTGGTAAATTAAGTGGCTGCTTTCACAAGTGGCCCGGCCTCTGATAGGGTAGGATAAGCCTGTGACAGGACTGGAGTAGGAAGTGCTGGGTGGGTGGATTGGACAGGTCTTGCAGCGGGGTCTTCCACAAGGATATGATCCCTGTGGCAGTGAGCTGGGTTTCGGGGTGGCATAAGGATGAACTAGGATGTTGTGAAGGTTGGGAGGACGACGGAACACCACTTTAGGAGGGGTGGGAAGGATCTTGGGCAGGATGTCTCTCATTTCAGGGCATGAGGATAGAAAATCAAAACCTTGGCGAAGGATGGAATTTAGTTGTTCGAGACCAGGGTAGTACTGGGTGACAAGGGGAGTGCTCTTTTGTGGATGGTTACTAGTGTTAGGAAGAGGATTTGGGGTGTGTGAGGATACGGCACGGGAGATTTGTTTGCGGACTAGGTCTGTGGGGTAGTTTCTGTTTGTGAAGGCCTTTGTGAGACCATCAGCATATTCAGAAAGGGAATTCTTGTCACTGCAGATATGCCGTCCACGGGTGGCCAGGCTGTAAGGGAGGGATTTTTTGACGTGGAAGGGATGGCAACTATCAAAATGTAGGTACTGTTGGTGGTTGGTAGGTTTAATATGGACGGAAGTGTGGATGGAGCCATCAGTGAGGTGGAGGTTGACATCCAGGAATGTGGCATGGTTGGTTGAGGAAGACCAGGTGAAGTGGATGGGAGAGAAGGAATTGAGGTTCTGAAGAAAGGAGGATAGGGTGTCCTGGCCGTGAGTCCAGATCATGAAAACATCATCAATGAACCGGAACCAGGCCAAGGCAGAAGTTGGTAACACCTCAATTTTCAATGTTCACTTATTTGACAGCTGGAGAATTTAATGCGTGATCAGAGATATAGATATGAAACATCTGCTTCCTTTTCCCTTTCTTAATGGCTATGTATACACATGATTTTCGTATTGCACACACCTATGGCAAAGCACCTTTGGAATTGTGTAAGTTTTATTGGCCTCCTTGTAAAACTATAATTGAAAATCAATATGTAATTTTTCATGTTGATGTATGTGTATAATTTTGGTAAAATTTCACTTGCAGCAGCGGCTTATGTTGCCAAAATCTCTTGGCTGCTCTTTGAAAACTCAGTTACATACAATGAGGCTAATAGTGTTATGCGTTTACCATGAAATACTACATTAACACGGAATGCCGCAGCTTCCATAAGTAAAATAACCCCTTCATTTCCAATTAATTGTATGATGGTAAATATCCATTTTTTGTCGGCAGTGATTTAGAAGCACACATTCGATATATATCTTTAGAGGCCAAGTTACTTCAATTGCAAACTATATATATATATAAACAGATGACTTACCCAAATGACCGGCTCATCGATAGATACACACAAAATCACACACAAATAAGCTTTCGCAACCGTTGGTCGCTTCGTCAGGAAAAGAGGAAGAAAGGAGAGGAGAAAGGTAAGGATATGGGTTTTAAGGAAGTGGAAAAGAAGTCCTTCCAATCCCAGAAGTGGAAGGACTTACCTTGGGGGAAAAAAAGGAAGGTAAACGAATACACACACACACACACACACACACACACACACACACACACACACACACACACACGCACAAACACACCTAGACAGACATTTTCAAAAATGCCATTTGAAAGCAGCGAATGAAATTAGTTATTGTATCTATTCATTGTAATTTGTACACCACAGGAGGATATGAACCATTTGTATATCAAGAGTGTTGGAAATATTCTTAGATATATAACACCATACTTCTGTTTTCAGTTTCTGGTGCTGCACCTTATTTTGCCCAGTGAGAATATAAAAGTGTTACCCTCATATATTATGGTATTCTCTCTCTTGTTCCTAAGGATGTTGGTATCAATTGCAAGTTCATGTAATAAATTATGATTGACATGTGAGAATAAGAAATCAATATTAATAATGGAGGTCAGATAACAACTCACTTTAAAGAGGCACGAAAAATAGACAATCACATTCATACAACTTTAATTTTTGGCCATGGCCTTCATCAGAAAAAGAAACACATACATTCACACAACTATACACACCACTCCAGCACCACAAACATCTAGACTGTGAGTGAGGTGGGGACTGGAGGGAGAAGATGCTGGGTAAGGGTGGGGAAGGAAAGTTCCACTTTTCATTGTGTACTGTAAAGGTGGTAATTTCAATTGTGGCATTAAATACAGTGACGGAAAGTGGTGAGAAAGGATAAAAGGAAATTGTAGAGGAGTGTGGGATGGGAGTGGGGGGATTTGAAATTATAAAAATAACAGTAATAAGGAAAAAGGAAAAAAATAAAAGTAGGAAAAAACGTAAGAATAAAAGTAATCAATTAAGGGGTTATTGTAAGGGGTGACACAGTTGCAAGGAAGACATGAATTTGAGAGATACAGGATAATGAGTCGGGAAGGAAGGGGGAGGGGCGGCATGTTAGGCATAGGTTGAAAGGATGGGAAGTTTGGTTGGGGCTATGTTGGTTGCAGGACCATAGAATGTGTTGAAGGGACAACTTCCATCTGCAAAGTTCAGAAGAGCTGGTGGTGGAGAAGAGGATCCAGATGATTCAGGTAGTAAAGCAGCCATTGAACTCGTGTATGCAATGTTCAGCTGCATGCTGTGCCACATAGTGGTCCATCTTACTTTTTGCCATAGTTTGGCGGTGGCCATTCATCCTGATGGACAGCTGGTTCATCATCATACCAATATAAAATGCTGTGAAACGATTGCAACAGAGTTGGTAAATCTCATTTCTTTCACTGGTGGCCCGACTTCTGATGGAGTAGGATGACAGGAATTGCTGGGTGGATGGATTGGGCAGGTTTTGCATTGGGGTCTTCACAGGGCACAGGGTATGATCCCTGTGGTAAGGGGTTTTGGATTATATATATCTTTTTATGAAGTGTTAAAGATTTTAGGGAATGTAGATAACAAAGATTTAATGGTTTTATATAGTAAACCTACTGCCAAAAGTGTGAAATAAAGTTTCTACAGAGGTAGGGGTGTTTCAGCTATCTTCACTTGTTAACTTAGCCTTCTGTCCACTGACATTGTTATTGCGGTGGATGAAAGATAATTAAAAAAAAAAAGTGGTGTACCTGTTACAGGACAAACTCATTCAGAGTAATTGCAAGGGGATGCCTCTGGCCCTTGGCCTGACCATCACTTTTTGACTACTTCCTCTGAGGTAAAGTGAATCCCTTGTGTATGCAACACAAAGTAAAACAGTTTCTAGGCTTGCTGAGTGTACCTTTACAGCATTTAATACCAGCAGATTGGAGCACATAATCTTACACAGTGCACAAAGTTTGGAATGGTCTCGAACAGTCTTTTGATCCTCTCCTGAGGCAAGTGTGACCACAACTGTCACAATTGCCCTGGTTTGCTACTGAGATAGAAATCAGTGCCATGCCACCCTTACTCAATTATGGAGAAATCCAGGGATCTTGTTGGCCATTGGAGGACCTCAACATGCTGTAGTCAGTCCATCAGATCAGAGCTTTCCAAACTGGTGTCACATAGTGACATCAAAGTTGACATGGTAGGGGAATTCAAAATGTAAAACAAGTTACAAACAAGTGAAAAAATTTGAGACATCCTTCTCTTCATTTTCTGTTTACTGAACTTAGAAACGAATCATAAAAATATTATTATTAAAACAGCACTTGTTACAAATGGAGCCCTGTAATAAATATTAGTAAGTGGTGTCTCATAAAACTGCAAGTATTAGAAAGGGTGCACCGTATGTTTGGAAAGCTGTCCCATAGATACACATGCTGTGTGAGTGCATTATCTTGTTGGCACACAGTCCCAGGATATTGGGCCATTACGGGTAGGGCATGCAGACATGGAATGACTGTGATTTATTGCTGTGCTATCAATAACTACCGAAGCACAACTAGAAGTGATCTAAATGCATATCCTCTGGCTCCATACACCATGATGCCAGGGGCTCTGCCTGTGCCTCTCTATACAATTCTTCCAGGATGTGTTGTGCCCCTTGAAGTGGCCAGATCAGCAAAGAATGGTCATTGGAGGTTATGGAAAAGTGGGATTCATCACAGAAAATGATGCAATGCTATTTGTTCTCTGTCCATGCCTCCAAAGCATAGTTCCATTCTATAGTCTGGAGTTGGTTTGTTGTTTGTGGGTTAGAGGGGCACTCAACAGCAAGGGTGTTAGTACCCATACAGAAATATCTTGAGCGAATGTGAGTAAAACACATAATAAATGAGACCTGAGGAAAGTCGAGAGCTGTCAGAAATAACCCCCAATTCTCCTTCATATCTACTCATAAAAACATACACATTTAAAATTTGCCTAGTTTCTGAAGTGACATGGACATGTGCACCATTTGAAAAATGATCAATAAAATTAAGAACATTAACAGACATATGTGGAAATGACTGTTGTTTGTTTTTGTATTCTTCAATCCACAGACTGGTTTGATGCAGCTCTCGACCCTATCCTGCCCTGTGCAAGCCTCTTCAGCTGAAAATACGGATGGCAACCTACATCCTTTTGAATCTGTTACTGTATTTGGCCCTTGGACTCCCTCTATGATTTTTACTCCACTCAATTCCTTCTAATGCTAAGTTGATGATTCCTTAATGTCTCCCACCAAACTATCCCTTATACTAGTCAGGATATGCCAGAACCCCCTTTTCTCCCCAATTCTGTTGAGCACCTCCTCATTAGTTATGTGATCTACCCATCTAGTCTTCTTCATTCGTCTGTAGCACCACATTTCAAAAGCTTCTATTATCTTTTTGTCTAAACTCCTTATTGTCCATGTTTTATTCCAATACAATGCTACACTCCAGACAAATGCTTTCAGAAAGGACTTCCTAACATTTGATGTCAACAAATTTCTCTTCTTCAGAAAGGCTTTTCTTCTCATAGCCATTCTGCATTTTATATCTTCTTTACTTTGGCCATCACAAGTTATTTTGCTAACCAAATAACAAAACTCATGTACTAGTTTTGTTGCCTAATTACCTAATCTAATTCCTTCAGCATTGCCTGATTTTTCGACACTTTTCTATTATCCTTGTTTTGATCTTGTTAATTTTCATCTTGTACCCTCACTTCAAGACACTGTCCATTCCAGTCAATTGCTCTTCCAGGTCCTTTGCCATCTCTCACAGAATAACTATGTCATCAACAAACTGCAAAATTTTTATTTCTTCTTCCTGAACTTTAATTTCCTCTCCAAATAGCATCTTTCATTCCTTAACAGCTGGTTCAATGGACAGATTGAATAACATTGGGGAAAGGCTACTACCCTGCCTTTCTCCTTTCCCAACCACTGCAACCCTTTAATGACCTTTGACTCTAATAATTGCTTTCTGGTTTTTGTACAAGTTGAATATAACTCTTTGCTCCCTATATTTTACCCCTGCTACCTTCAGAATTTGAAAGAGTACATTCCAGTTGACATTGTTGAAAGCTTTCCCCAAATCTACAAATGCTAAAAATGTAGGTTTCCCTTCCATTAACCTATCTTCTAAGATAAGTCGTAATGTGAGTATTGCGTCCCATGTCGTTCACTTCTCCTAAATCCAAACTAATCTTCCCTGAGGTTGGATTCCACCAGTTTTTCCATTTGTCTTTAAATAATTAGTGTTAGTATTTTGAAACCATGACTTATTAAACTAATAGTTCTGTAATTTTCACATTTGTCTGTACATGCTTTCTTAGGAATTGGAATCACTGTGTTCTTCTTGAAGTCTTGAGGGTATTTCCCATGTCTCATACAGTTTGCACACCAGGTGGAACAATTTCTTCATGACTGGCTCTCCTAATGATAATAGCTTTTCAGATGAGACATCATATACTCCAGCGGCCTTGTTTCTACTCAAATCTTTTAGCGTTTTTCTTGATGACACATCCTCCTGAGTGGTACTCACCCAGAGATCCATATGGGGGTTTATTATACCCCTGGAATATTACCTGATAGCATGCCATCAACATATCTTAACAGAGTACAGCTTCCAGTCCTTGGGAAAATTAATGACTGTAATTTCCCATTGCTTTCAGCTGTTCGCAGTAACTGCATGGCAAAGACATGTTAGCTGATGTTGCAAGACCAGCTCTGTCAATCATCAAGACTGTTGCCCCTGTAACTACTGAAAAGGCTGCTGCCCCTCTTTGGGAACCACACATTTGTCTGGCCTTTTCACAGATACCCCTCCTACAGTACCGCTATCTGTATCATTGAGACACGTAAGCCACCCCACTTCAGCAATGTCTGTGGTTCTTGAGGGAAAATTTTAGGGAGAAAGTCTGAGGATTCACAAAATTTTAAAAGAGAGACCACAGTAATTTGTTCATCGCTTAAAACAGAGAGAAGATCACTCGGCAAAAGATCTGCAACCCTTTGATATGAAAATAAAACACATTTAACCAAAATGTGATTTACACCCAAAGGAGCATCACACCAAGGAGGATCCTCCCACCAGAACAAGAAGCTGTGTGTCATGTGATAGTGACCTTTATGAAGATGACTAAGGAGGACTTCACCTGTGAGGTTGGAAGGAGGTGAGCCCCGGCCGTGTGATGAACTTCACGGCTTATTGCTTGTAATTCCCATCGACACATGAATTTGTTCCTCAACAGCGAGGCCACAGCAACCAAGGGAATAGGACACTGAAATATGTGAGGTGCACAACATGCCTCTTTTGCTGCAACGTCTACCCTTTCATTCCCCTAGAATACGCATATGTCCTGGGACCCAGCTTTGTATGTGGGAAAGGACTACTTTATCTGGTGGAACAGGGTTTGAAGGGTATAAGTGAAATCAAGGAAAAGAGGAATTTAACACCTGCTACATGTCTCATCTGCTGCACTGCCTACAGATGGCATGAATTTCCACATCAAAGACAGTAAAGTTTGATGGTAGTTGGATCTTGGTGACCTGATCAGGAAAAACAACAGAACAACTTATTTGGACCCATCTGTGAATGCAGCTACATAGTCACAGTACTCAGTGAAAAGTGTATAAAATAATGAAGTAAAAACACTGGCAGGAATGGGGCTTCTGTTGTACTGCACTAAATCTAAAATTACTCTGGGCCTTTGTAGTAACCAGGGTGACAGGTGGTAAAAACCCTGGGTTTGCGGCCGTACTTGAGCTACGAGAAGTGACTCCAGCACCTGATGCACGTAGTTCCTAAACGATCTTGTTGCTCGTGGACAATCTGAAAAGAGTTGCATCATATCAGGGTGAGCAACAGCTTGATAAGCTGGAAAATTTGGATTAGCAAAATGTTACTGGCCTGATGCACCATGAGGAGTTGCTCCAGGTGGTGAGTGGCAGTTCACCAGCCTCAGCACAAAGACTTGGTATGGGGATGGTCCTGTATGCACCAGTGGCCAGCCTAATCCCCTCAGAGTGAACAGCAACAATAGTTTTCAGATATGAAGCTCACTGATCCATGTCTGTGTACCCATAAACTAGCCAGAGACATATGAAAGCTGTATAAAACTCGTGCAGACATGCCTATCTACTCTCCACAACCTGTGGCTAAAGCATTTTAAAATATTCAGCATCTTCTGGAACCTGGTTTTCCGATGCTTTAGGTGTGGTAGCCACAAAAGTTTGGAGTCGAAAATGTGGCCTAGAAACCTCATAGATTCTTTAAAAGGGAGAACAGTGCTGCACATTTGTCGATCAGAAAAATTAAAAATACCATGAGAATGATTAAAACGTGTTCACACACACACACACACACACTCATCAGCAGAAAACTACAGCTCACTCCTCTAGCCTCTGCACTGTCAGTTGCAATTGACGTGTCACGGCAGCATTACTGGTGTGAGGAGTAGAAAACTGCAATATTGTCCATGAATAAGGAGACTGCACAGGACTCTGTACAGTGGATGTGATACTATTGATGGCTATAGCAAAGAGGGTAACACACTGACCTGAAGGACACCATTCTCCTGCTCAAAACGATATGACTACATGCAACCAACTTAGTACCTAAAAAAGAACTTAGTCAGGAAGGACTGTAGGAAAATGGGGAAGTGGCCATGGAAACCACCACTGATTGAGCAGCTCTAGAATAAGGCATCTCCAAGTACTGTTGTATGTGTTTCTGATGTCAAAGAATATCCTGATACAGTGAGATTTACGTAGGAAAGCCTGCTGGATGTCGGTCTGTAACAGAGTGAGGTTGTCAACAGTGGAGTGGCATCTCCTGAAACCACACTGAGAGCTGTAAGTAACTGCCTGTTTAACATCCAGACCAGGCAGCAATTGACCATTCATTTCAGGGTCTTTCCTACACAGTTTGTTAGGAAACTACTAGGAAGTGTCCAGTCCTTTCCTAGTTTGAGAAGCAGAATTAAAATCGCTTCCCTCCACGAGTTAGGAAAATGGCCAAAATGCCATGTCAAATCAAAACATTCAAGGAGGATTCTGCAGACAGGGGCTGAAGCATGCTGTACTGTATACTGTCATGGCCAGGTGCAGTGTCATGAGACGCAGACAGAGCAGATTCCAGCTCCCACATAGACAAAAAGCAGCTATAAGACTCAGTGTTGTTGGACCTAAAAATCCAACTTGCTCCCCCCCCCCCCTCCCCCTTTCCATGGTCACATGATATTGCCGGAATGCTAGACCCTGGCTATGTGTGGCAGTAGTATTTGCAAAATGCTCTGCCATTGTCTGGACAATGTCTCAAGGTGGTGTTTGTAGACATCCCTGTTTCAGCACAGTTGCGATAGGTAAATGACTGCCTTTAACGAATTTCTCCTAATGGCTTCCCACACTTTTGAGGACAGTTGCCAGAGTTCAAGGCTGCTTGCCATGACATTTTTCTGCTCTCCTTGAGCCTTGGCTCTTGCATCTCGAAAGGCTGCAAGGTTGTCAGCTTTCGGAACAGTCAAACTGTCATAGGGCTGCACACCTGGTTTTAATTGCCAAGTGGCACTCATCTGACCACCAAGGAACAGGATGCCTTTGAAAATGACCTGATGACTTAGGGACAGAAAGATCAGCAGCATAGTGGATCACTTGTGTTATGTGGTCCATCCAATCATCAATATCATCTCGGTGTTCAAATACAGCGAGAAGACTGAATAATGTCCAGTTAGCCCTGCTAGTTATCTATCTCGATGATTTCTGCCCTAATGATGGGCCATCTGGAAGATAGATTCACAATGGAAAGTGGTCATCAGTTCCCACTAAGCAGAGTCTGCAAGGGCTGGAGAGCAGAAAGATAGGTCAACGGTGGAGAACATTCCCGTGATGGCACAAAAATGCGGTGGGATTGCCCATGTTGAGCATGCAGAGAGCCTGCGATGTCATGAAGCACTCTACAACTCAACCTCTAGGGCAAGTAGTTTGTGCCCCATAACACATTGTGGGTAATAAAATTTCCCAGTAGAAGATATAGGCAGGGGAGTCACTCTATGAGACTGGTGAGAGCTTCACAGTCTATCGGTTTCTGGGCCAGTCAGTAACCAAAGGAATGACCAAGGAGTGATGTGCATCACTGACAAATACAGCAACTCCTCCCTTGGCCCCTCTCGCCAGTAAGGTTGTGCTTACAGTAGATGGCATAGCCCCTGAGTATAGGGTTGTCTGAAGTCTTTAAGTGGGTTTCTTGTAAACACAAGCACAGGGGATATTTCTGTGCTAGCAGTTTCAGTTCTTCTATGCATGTCCTTAACCATTCATGTGCCCTGTAATATGGTAGCTACGGTTTATGGAGGTTGCACCTTCACTCTTTCTTTCCGTCGAGGTGGAAATACTGAACTATGTGGGGTTTCAGTTTTGGGATGGGAAGTGTGCTCCAGATTGACAACTAGCTTCATAAGCTCTAGTGTAGAGTCAGAAGAAGTATCTTGTATGATAACTTTGATATGATCTGAAGGTTTATTACTGGACTTAACTTGTGACTGGAACTTACCAGATGCTGTTTTCGACGTCACTTGCTTTGTAGCAGCTGCAGTAGATATGATGGTTGCCATGATGGATTTTTGGCCATTCTCTACCACTGGAGTTGCCAGGGGCTCAACAATGTTGGTGGTACTGTAGCAGCTAATGTGATTTGGAACATGAGGTCTACATCTACATCAGTACTCTGCAAGCCACATTGAAATGCATGGCAGAGGGTTCATCGAACCACTTTTATGATGTTTCTCTACAGTTCCATTCTCTAATAGCTCGTGGGAAAAAGGAACACCTAAATCTTTCCATTTTTGATCTGATTTCTCTTATTTTATTTTCACGATCATGTCTTCCTACATAGGTGGGTGATAACAAAACATGTTCACATTCGGAGGAGAAATTTTGCAAATAGATCTCATCGCAACAAATAACACCTTTCTTTCAATGATTTTCACCCCAACTCGTGGAACATTTCTGTGAGACTCTCTCCCCTATATCACGATAGTACACAACCACTTCTCTCAACTTTCTCTAAATCATCTGTCAGTCCCAAATGGTGTGGATTCCACAATGTGCAGCAATATTCCAATATAGGATGCACAAGTGTAGTGTAAGCAGTTTTTTTAGTAGAGCTGTTGCATCTTTTAAGTGTTCCACAAATGAAATGTAGTCTTTGGTTTGCTTTCCCTCCAATATTTTCTGTGTGTTCTTTCCAATTTAAGTTGTTTGTAATTGTTACTCTTAGGTATTTAGTGGAATTTAATGCCCGTAGGTTTGACTGATTTATCGTGTAACTGAAGTTTAACAGGCTTCTTTTGGTGGTCATATGGGTGACTTCACACTTCTCATTATTAAAGGTCAATTGCCATTTTTTGTACCATGCAGATATCTTGTCTAAATCATTTTGCACTTGCTTTTGATGTTCTGGTGACTTCACTAACTGATAAGTGACATCATCCATGAACAACCTAAGAGAGCTATTCAGATTGTCTCCTAAATCGTTTATAAAAATACGGAACAGTAGGGGCCCTATAACACTTCCCTGGGGAACTGCAGTTCTACTCGATGACTGTCCATCAATTACAACGTATGGTGACCTGTCCGACAGGAAATCACGAATCCAATTGCATAATTGTGATGGTATTCCATATGCACACAGTTTGATTAGAAGACACTTGTGAGGAACAGTGTCAAAAGCCTTCCAGAAATCTAGAAATACAGATTCTATTTGTCATCCCTTGTCTATAGCACTCATCACATCATGTGAGTAAAGAGCTAGCTGTGTTTAACAAGAATAATAGTTTCTGAACTCGTTTGGACTATGGGTCGATAGGTAGGGGTCTTGTAGGCAGTTCATAATATTTGAGGAAAGTATGTGTTCTAAAATCCTGTTGCAAACTGACGTCAATGATATAGACCTGTAATTTGGTGGATCACTCCTATTGCCTTTTTTGAATATTGGTGTAACCTGTGAAACTTTCCAGTCTTTGGGTATGGAATGTTCACTTAGCGAGCCTTTGAATATGATAACTAGGTATAGGCTATTACATCAGCATACTCTAAAAGGAAACTGATTGGTATTCAATCATGACCGGGAGACTTACTTTCGTTAAGTAATTTAAGTTGCCTTAATACACCAGATGTATCAACTTCTAAATTACACATGCTGGCAGCTGTTCTTGATACGAATTCTGGAGTATTTGCTTTGTCTTCTTTCGTGAAGGAATTTCAGAAGGCTGTGTTAAGCATTTCTTCTGTCACAGAACTGTCATCAGTAGCATCACCATTACTATCGTGTATTGAAGATACCGATTGTGTTTTACTGCTGGTATACTTCACATATGGCTAGAATTTCTTAGGGTTCTCTAACAAATTACGTGACAGGGTTTCGCTGTGGAATTTGTTATAAGCTTCTCATATTGATTTTCGAGTTTCTGTAAAAGACTGCCAGTCTTGAGGATTTTGTGCCCTTTTAAATTTGGCATGCTATTTTCTTTGCTTTTGCAAGAGTGAGCTAATCTGTTTTGTGTACCACGGCAGGTCAGACCCCTCTCTTGTTAATTTGTTTGGTATAATTCTGTCAATAGTCAATATTATTTCTTTGAATGTAAACCATATCTGATCAACACTAACACTGTTAGTTTCAGAAGACTGGATATTCTCACTCAAGAAAGCATTAATCAAATTTTATCTGCATTTTTGAATAGAAATATTTTTCATTTGTTTTCGGTAGATTCGGGAAATCTGATATTCAGTTTCGTTACAACATCTCTGTGTTCACTAATCCCTATATCTCTTTTGATGCTCTTTACTAGCACTGGATTATTAGTTGCTAAGAGATCAAGCATAATTTCACAACCATTTACTATTTTAGTGGGTTCATGAACTAATTGCATGAGATAATTTTCAGAGAATATGTTCGGTAGAATTTTGAATGATGTCTTATGCTTGCCTCCAGTTTTAAACATGTATTTTTGCCAACATATTGAGGGTAAGTTAAAGACGCCACCAATTAAAATTGTATGCTTTTGAAATTTGGTCCAAGCTCTCTTTGAACATTTCTGCAATCGAATCATCTGAGTCTGGGTGTCAGTAAAAAGAACTAATTATTAATTTATTATTGTGTCAGGTATAGCCTCTATCTACACCAACTCACAGGGACTACCTATTTCAATTATGCTACAAGATAAACCACTTGTGACAGCAATAAATACGCCACCACCTGTTTTATTCAATCTACCCTTTTTAAACACCATTTGCACCTTAGTAAAAATTTCAGCTGAACTTATCTCTGGCTTTGGCCAGCATTCCATACCTATAATGATTTGAGATTTAGTACTTTCTATTAGTGTGGAGCTTTGGTACTCACCCAGCACAGCTATGGCAATTTACAACTGTTAGGCCAATGGTTTTTAGACCTGTGTTCTTCCTACCTCTGAGATTTAGACTCTTTGTGTGTGTTCCTGAGGCCCTCTAATTAAAACAATCACCCAGTCCATGCCACACAGCCCCCCCTACCCATGTAGCAACGTTTTGCGTATAGTTACCACCTCAGATAGCCACACAAAACCTAAGATCCACAGCAACACACATCATTGGTACCGACATGAGCCACCACCTACAGTTGGCCACTCCCCATACCCTTTACAAATATGGAATGACTCCACCTGGTATGCACATGGAGTGCACACTGGCCTTCTTCCCCTACTTGGCAGCCATCTAAAGCTAAGGGGCTCCATTACCCACCTAATGTTGGAGCTCTGAACTACAAGCAAACCCACCCTTTATGAAAACCCGTATCTTGCGGACTGGATGGTGAGTTCAGGAACATTGTCCTGAACAGAAAGTTCCTCGAACCTGTTCACAATACGAACCAGAGAGGCATCATGATCAGTCCCACAGAATGTCTTACACTGCCTGCCACGCAATGGAGCGACCTCCCACACAAACACGGGTGGGGTGTCTGCCTCATTGATAGCAGCATCAGGGCATGTCACTGCCACAGGCCGATTGGTGGACATGCCAGACAACCGTTTGGTTCCCACAACTGGTCAACAACAACAATGCCCCTCGACCGCAGCATCAAGTTGAGCTTAAGCTGGGAGTGAAGTGTCACCAGCTCAGACTGCATATGCACACAGCTGTCACAGTCCCTATTCATGATAACAATACCCAGAAATACTAATGACTAGAAAGACCCGGTGTAACCTCGACAGATGATACCTAAGGTAAATGAAGAGGGCTAGAGATGGTACTAATAGAAGAAAAAAAACCTGTCAGGATTCAGATGGCAGAAAAATACACTAACAATATGCTTGATGCAAAAATGAATCTAAGATAAATTTAATAAACTGAAGAAATAACATCACTAAACACACAAGATATGTTGCTTCTACTATGAAGCAGGTTACACTTACAAGTATCAGTGTGCTCGGTACTGTGGTGCGCAATTGGCAATGGGCACGCAATGACTCTTAGATTTAGTCGTAGAAATCCTGCCTTAACATGCTCAGGAAGCTTTTGGCTATCAAATGTAGGGATAAAATAGTCTTATATTTGAAGCTCTTAATCTACCCATTTCATTATGTGCTGCACATCAATGATCCCTCTTGAATACACTCAGCCTTTAATTCTTCTCTCGGAATGTCCATGTCCTATATGTGTCAACTCCTTAGCTGTAATTCAGTGTGTTGTGTAGTCCTCTCTCAATGGGATAATCAACAAGGTAAGTCAATTTCGAAGGTTTGCAGCTTGTTTAGTACCACTGCGCAAAGTATTAACTAATTTTAATGAGCCAGCAATGCCTTTTCAATATAGAATGGCGTCTCAAAACTACCATCTTTCCTTTTAATCACTAAACATACATTATGTTACACTTGTTGAAAAATGTTTTGGTCACCCTTTGGTCAGGAGGACTGGATACCCAAACCCCTTTTTGGTGGTCGAGTGTTGGTGTAACTCCTAGCAGTACACTCGTCCCACTAGGAGGTTGGAAAATTCTTGAAAGATCCATCTCCATCCCACAAACCGAGACAGAGCCTCCTCGTGCCTATGTAAGCCTAATACAACTGAGGCTTGGCAATTGTTCCACCTCATCTGCCACGCATCCTATCAGCACATAGGACACCTTGGGATTATTATAATAATTTTTATTATTATTATTGATATAGGTATCTCCGTCCTTGTACCCGGGTGGTCAAGCCAAGATCCCCATTCCCTGGTACACACAATGTTCCATCACCACACCACATGGTGGTCGCTGAAGTGTACCCAGAGGTTACGATGTCAAATGACTGGACGTGATTACCAGTCCCCGGCCCATTCTCATAAAATTAATGCCGAGCTCCCTGAGGGGTCTGGTGTTGGTGTTCTGCTGTTAATGGCAAGTAACACATGGGGCAGTAGGACCCAATTCAGCAGATGTGAGTTTTGAAGACATTGTACAGCTCAATGTAGCATCTTCGGTATGTTACCAGATGGTGCATGCTGAGGTCACGTGATCCTGCATTACATGGGACACCATATGATGGTGTTTCTTCAGAGTAGGAGACTTTGGTCAACCTGAACATGTACGACATGACTGTGTGCCCTCTTGAACCCACTGATTCCAACTTTTTGTAATGATACTTTCCTTTTTGCTTGGTGTTGCCATTATAGTTAGTTAGGTACCGCTATTAAAATTGAAAAGGTCTTGAAATATTATGGAGAAAAATAATTATGAACAAGTGATCTACTGAAGAAAACATGAAAGATTCTGCACTCAACGTTTAGCAATGTTAGAACAAAGACAACACTAGAAAGTGGTAGTACCTGTACTTTACATGACATATTAGATTTCTTGCACTTAGTTGTTCCCTTACCGAATGAACCTACTTTGATAGTCTTACTGCATTTTGTAAGATGACGCTTGGTTTGTTTAGTGGGGGATGCATGAAGTAAATGGCCGTGAAAAAATACTAAGTTGATTTTGTTTGTAGTGAAATTGATCTAACTTCGTTAACAGTGAAGATTCTTTGCAGGCATTGCAGTAAAAATCTATAGTCACAAAGGTTACTTTAAATAACATCTAGAAACTTCCATTCAAATTATTATTATCGTAAGTGCAACAATGGATCCAAGCATCATTTTACAAGTCAATGATATTGCTGAAAAAATAGAAACATGATATTAATGTGGTGGTTATAGGTCATGGTAAAATATGATATTCCATGAAAAGTAATTATTATTAAGATATTTTTACACCCTAAGCTTACACACTTACATGTAAGCATAAAACGATCCAAGAGCTGCGTCTGTATCGTACAATGGCTAGACAAGAAAACACGAAATGCAATTCCGCTATCTTTCCAGCTCGAGAGAAAAAATTGAAAATAAAAAATAGCACACTATCACTACTCGCTGCCAAAGAAAGCGGTTGCCAGTGACAAGTGTCGCAGATATATTTTAATGGGAAAAAAAAATCCTAATGTAATACTACAATTGGAAGGGGGGCAGAACGGGGGTGGGCATGGGGACTGTCACACTTCAATGGCCCAATTGTCTGGCAATTACACAAATGGCCACCCCACTTCATGAAGTCCAACAGTTGGGCCTCTGTCACATGCATACATATCAAGACTGAACTTTTTTTGTTCATCACAAGACTTACAAAGGACAGACTAAAGGGTTTGAGTAATGGCACACCTTTTGGAGAGGAAGTCTCCAAAGAAGCTGAATCAGAGATATAAGCTGAAGTGAACACTCACGAATTCAAACCAAGAACAGCTGCCAGCGTGCAAAATTTAGAAGTAGATGTTTCTGGAGTGGTAAAACAACTTCAGTCACTAAACAAAAAGAAATCTTATGGACCAGATTGTATACCAACTAGATTCCTCTCCGAATCATATACATATACCACCGATCAGTCAACGAAAGATTTGTAGCCAAAGACTGGAAAGTTGCCCAGGTCACTCCTATATTCAAGAAAGGCAATAGGAGTGATCCCCAAAATTACAGGCCAATCTCATTGACTTCGATTTCCAATGGGAGTTTGGAACATATACTTTGTTCGAACATTATGCACTAACCTTGAAGAGAACGACCTATTGACCAATAATAGTCAACACGGATTCAGAAAGTACCGCTCTTGAGAAACACAGCTTGCCCTTTATTCACATGAAGTGACGACAAGGGATCTCAAATAGATTCCATATTTCTGGATTTCCGGAAGGCTTTTGACACTCTACCTCACAAGGGGCTTCTAATGAAATTGTGCGCTTATGGAATATCTCCCCAATTGTGCGAATGGATTCACAATTTCCTATCAGAAAGGATACAGTTACTAATAATAGACAGTAAGTCATCGAGTAAAACAGAAGTAATATCTGGTGTTCCCCAAGGAAGCGTTATAGGTCCTCTACTTTTTCTTGTGTTTATAAATGATTTAGTAGACAATCTGGATAGCTCCCTTAGACTGTACGCAGATGATGCTGTTGTTTATCAGTTAGTGAGGTCAACAGAGGATCAAAAGCAACTGCAAAGTGATTTATACTTGGTGCAAAAATTGGCAATTAACACTAAATAATGAAGAGTGTGAAGTAATACACATGACCACTAAAAGAAATCCGCTGAACTTCAATTACACGATAAATCAGTCAAACCTCAAGATTGTAAATTCTACCAAATACCTAAGAGTTACAATTACAAACAAATTAGACTATGGAGAACATATGGAAAATATTGTGGGGAAGGCGAACCATAGGTTAAGTTTCATTGACAGAACACTTTGAAGATGCAACAGCTCCACCAAAGAGACTGCGAACATCACACTTGTGCTTCCTCTCCTGGAGTGCTGTTGCCCAGTGTGGGATCCTCACCAGGTGGGACTGATGGAAGACATTGAGAAGGTTCAGAGAAGGGCAGCTCGTTTTGTTTTATCACGTTAAAGGGGGGAGGGGGGGGGGGAAGCGTCACAGAAATGTTGCACAATTTGAGGAGGAAATCATAAAAAGAATGATGTTATTCGTTGTGGCAAGTTCTATTTGCGAAATTTCAATCACTGACTTTTACTTCTGGATGTGAAAATATTTTGCTGGCACCCACCTACATAGGGAGACATGACCATCCCAGTAAAATAAGAGAAATCAGATCGAAAATGGGACGATTTAGGTGTTCTTTCTTCCCGCACTGTATTGGAGTGGAACCATAGTGAAAGTTTATGAAACTGGTTAATGGACCCTCTGACAGGCACTTAAATATGATTTGCAGAGTATCTACGTAGATGTAGAAGTACAGTTTGTCACCTATCAATAGAGTCAATTTAGTGGAACTGCCACCCCCCTCACCCCCTCGCAGTACAGAGTACACCTGTTGAGCCAGGAGGAGGGGCGGGGGGAGATCACAATGGCATCCAAAGTATGATGCAGCATCCACATCACTCTGAGTTTAATAGTGTCATCAAGAATGGGTGTCAGACGGTGACATCGACATGTGGATGGTTCTCAGATGACAAAATCTTGTAGGTTTCATGGATGGTGCACCAGTCGGTCAGGTCGAGGGGAATGAAAATGTGCTGGTGATGTCAGAGGTATGTAGAAGCACTGTACTGGTGGCGAGCATGAACACGTGCACACTTTCCAGCTCAACTGACATTCAATGGGTGAAGGAGAGATTAAAGAATCACTGATCATGTAGAATGATTGTGATGTCTGCTGAGAGAGAGAAGGGGGAATGGGAATGGCATGGTCAAGAGCAGGAGAAAACGAGATGCGTTGAGTAAAACCTTGGAGGTGTGCGTGGGAGGGAAGAGTCTCCATAATGGAGAGGAAAAGGTAGGAAGAAGGCTCCATGGAGAGCAACTGATGTTTAGCAGAGGGGTCAGGTGTCTATCACACAACTGAGAGCTGAGCGAGCACAGTAAGGAAGAAGCATGAGTGCCCGGCTGTTGAGAAGCACTCAACGGAGTGTTGATAACAGGTGTGTCATGTGCAGTGAGCAAGCTGTCGACATCCTTGATAGGAGGGGGACCGGGTGCTGGCTTAGCATGAACAGGTTTAACCTAATTGATGGAGACTGTGACTGGGGAGCCTTCCACGAGGATATTGAAAGTATTTTGAGAATGTTGGAGCACACGGTAGGGACCAGATTATTGTGACTGTAGCAAAAGTGGACTACATTGTTGTAATGCATGACAAACTCTCAGTCCTCCAAGGTTCAAGAGACCCTAGGGAGTGAGGTGTATGTGACTTGATAGAGGGAGAAAGTAGACTTTGGAACAATAATGATGCATTCGATACAGTGGAGTGGTCAGCTCTGCAAGAATTGGGCATGGTGTGGGATTGACTAATTCACCAGACAATACTAACAGTTGCCCATACATGAATTCTGGAACTGTGCCACGCAGGTCTTCTTTGTAGGTTGACTGGAGTCCACGTGAGAAAGAAGGTAATGCCTCAGTCCACAAGGGCTGCCTAGAGTGTTCAGTGCCACTGCTCCATTGCATCAAATGTTCCATAATTTGCAGATGCCATTGGATAGGGATGATTCAAATTGCCGGTCCTGGTCGATGGTGATAGAGGGGCAACCGAATCGTGATATCCATGAATGTACAAAAACATGTGCAACAGTCTCCACAGTAATTTTCATCAAAGGAGTAGCCTTGACCCATCAATTCATGTGGTCAATGACAGAAAGGGTGTAACGGAAACTGTCGACAGGGGGAAGTGTCCCACCTAGTCAATGCTGACTTGCTGAAAACAGCCAGCTGGTATTTGGAACGTGCCAGGGGAGGGGGGGGGGTGATGTGAGTGGTTATTTTGCTTGAGTGTGCCCAAGCACGGCAGACCTTCATGTCACACGAGACAAAATATACAGTAAGAAACCTGGCGGAAGCTTTGACATTCGGATTTTCCAGGTTGTGGAGATCGTGAAAGAACCCTCCGCTGGAGACTACGTGGGATAAACAGGTGAAGTCTACACATGGATTCATCACACCAGGTTTTTCCAACAGCTCTGGGGAAGGTGGTGCACAACTGCTTAAGGAAAGAACTATGGTCACATATGAGTTGCATGGTTTAATCATCAGCAAATTGCAGAACTGCATGGTTGGAGAGGTCAAGTTGTGATGAGATGGCATCATCAAATGATAAAAATCGGCCATGACATTGTCTGCACCGTTGATGTATCTCTTGTCCATGGTGAACTTGGAAATCTAGTCAAAGTAGCAGAACCAGCACAGCGGAGTACCCGCAGGCAGGTTGTGAATAGCAGCTACTAAGGGCTTGTGGTTAGTGATCTCATAGAAGAATCACCAGTCAATCGCAGAGCGGTATTGTTCAATGGCTTCATATACTGTGAGTAACTCACAATCAAAGGCTGAGTATTTCTTTTCCGCATTATTCAGTTTTTGTGGGGAAAAAAGTGTAGCACTGGCGTGTCTGGTTGAGGACAGCACCAGTAGCCATGAACCTCATGTCAGGTGCTATGAACAGTTCAGTATCCAGGTGACAACAGGTTATGGTGATAACCTTAGCCGAAAGGTCCATAAGGGCATAGAAAGCGTCTGTCATATCAGATGTCCTCGGGCCGGGGCATGTGCTGGATATTTGTCCGTAAGGGAGGACCTAGTCGGCTGCACCTGGTAAGTGGCACCGATAATAGTTAAATAGTGCCTAGAAAGTGCCCAAGTTCCTTAAAAATGGCGGGTAAGATTTTGACAGAATCAACTTTCTTGCGAGGTGGTGCAATGCATTCTGTGGATACAGTGAATCTGAGAAAGAACACAGATGGTTAGTGTGTGGTGTTTCCTCTTCTATGTCTGCCAATCTACTCCCCACTTTGTTTTGGGCAAGTAAAAAGTTTAATGTTTTATTTTTGTGGGCTCTTCTTCTACTAGCCAATAACATAAACTATAAAAACACATTAATATATATACTCATCTTGGTTTTGGTGGTCTCGTCTTTGTTGTTGCTCTGCTAGAGCTAAAACTTGTAAATTTTGCAGGTCTATCTAATGTGGATTCTTTTCTTGAAATAATACACTTCACATTAAGCTTTTCAAAATTTTATTTTCTATAACAAGTTTGCTTTCCACAAACATGTATGGCTACAACTCATTACAAAAGTGTATTACAGATACAGGAGGAAGCTGATTGTTTCCACCTGAAAGGCGAGTTTTGCCAGGATGTTGGGTTCCCCAGCTGGCCGGCTACCAGTTTGAAACTAGTGAATGGGATACAGCAGATAGTCAGGGTTCCCCTAATGTGCTCAGGAAGCGACTGTCTTTGATGAGCAAGGGCAGCTAATCCAGATTGCAACTGAAATACAATATAGCCACAAACAATATTCTAAAAATCCATACAAAATCTGGGAGTGAACAGAAGGCAAATATAACTATATGAATGGATTCAGGATACTTAATGTTTACTTTGCTTGACATTTCCTAGTTTCTTCGGTTATTATGTTGGTCTTTTGGAGTTCGTTCTGAGGTATCTTCATCCAAATGTCGTTTTTGATGATTGCTCCACAAATCTTTATAAGAGCTTTTCTTTCCTGTTTTTCTAATTTTGGAGTGACCACCAATTAGCATTGTTTCAGCTACATATGTTGCTTCGGCAAGGACCACAGTTTTGTAATGTTTCAATTTTGTGTCTGTTGAAATGTATTTCTTGTTGTAGTAGACGGATGTTAACTTATATGCATATTCCAGCTTGGTAATCCTTTGTTCATTGGCAATACTGTTTAGTCCTGATGACTATATAGTTTCACTAAGATATTTAAAGTGACTGACGTACTGGGTTTTTCATATAAAGTTTGCAATCTGGTTTTGCTTCTGTTCTGTTGTTTGTGATAATCGCAATATCATCCACGAAGGCAAAGCATTTTATTTTAGTATGGTTTTCTTTTCTCTGAAACAAAGTTACACGAAACAAAATCATGTGCCACACACAAACATTGCAATTTCAGTACAGTACATTACATTAGCAGGATATAAGGAAATTACAGTCTGTCTACAAAGCAGACTGCTTCGAAATATCAGTGCTTCTAATACTACAATATTGTTCAAGTATATGGCACCCATTCTACCCAGGTCTAGCACAGTGTTCTATATGTAAGCAAAGAAGGGCAACAAATTTGTTTAACTCAAATGAGGATCATGGAAATACTGAAAAACATGATTTGTGGCTGAAAAAATGCGATGATTTAGCAAATAATATTATACCCTTCAAAGCAGTTCCCTTTGGTAATTATGCTCTGGCAGATTTGTTCAGCAGCACTGAAAGGTATTTAAAATGTAAGCCAAATCCTTTAAATCTTCTCCAGTGCCTCAAAAATGACATGCTTTTAACACTGTTTCCCAATTACAGCTATGGAGGAGGGGGGGTGTTCAAGGACTCATCATGTGAATAATGGGAGGTTGGGGGCTGCAGAACAAGAATACCCTTTGAGATCAAAAGCTAAATGTGGAACCTCTTAAACACATAAAAAGGGGAAATTGAGTGATATTGAACCTTGATGCCACTTTTCTGGACATGAACCTTCACCTCACTCATGACCCCACCCACCCGCTGACCACATTAAACCCACCAACAGTACCTGCACTATGTCATCCATTCTGCATCATAAAAACTCTCCCATACAACCTTACTACCTGTGGGCAGCAAGTTTGCAGTGATGAGAACTTCCTTATGCAATATACTGAAAGTTTTACAAAGGCCTTCAAAGACAGGTGTTACACCCCTCTCCCACCCACCCTACACCTAGTATGCAGACAGATTTTCCGTGCCATATCTCCATACACTGATTTTCCCTCCAACCCCAAACACTATCATTTATCAACAAAGGAGTGCTGTTTGTAAAGCATAACCATCTCCAACTTGAAGAACTAAACCACATCCTTCATCACGCTCTGAAATAAGAGACGACGTAACCACGATCCTTCCGACCCCTCCTAATATGGTGTTCTGTAAGCCACCTAATCACCACAATATCCTAGTCCATTCCTATACCACTCCCAGACCCAACCCCCCTTCTCATAAGGATCAAATATTTGTGGAAAATCCCAATGCAAACCCTCCTAAACCACCTACCCAGCACTTTCCTATTCCACTCCCATCATGGAAATACACTAACCCATCAAAGGTGGGGGCCATCTGTGAAAACAGTAATGTGATCTACCAAGTTTGCTTCAATCATTGTGCAGCTTTTTAAATTGGTATACTGCCAACCAGCTGTCAGTCAGAACGAATGGGCACTGCCAAAACAAAATGGACCACCCTATACCACAGCAAGCAGCTGAGCATAGCATCCTCGATTTCAAAGACTGTGTTATGACAACTTGGGCCATCTGGAACCCTTCACTCCAACACTATCTTTCCCACATGCCACACCTAACAGAACATCCCCCACTCCCCATCCTGCATCTCCTCCCAATTCATGTCTCTCACCCATTTGTGTGCTGTTTATATACAAACAAAGGTAACTGAAAGTATTTAAATTAAATGAGAAGATGCTTAGAGAATTACACGAGGAAATGAGAATGTAAAGGTTTATTACTTGGGCAGTAAAATAACTCGTGAAGACATAAAATGTAGAATGGCAATGGGGAAAAAGCATGTCTGAAGAGAAATCTGTTAACTGTGAATATTAATTAAATGTGGAGCTACAGATGAATGATGAAGATGAAATGGGTACAGCATGCAACTAATGCAAATATACTGAACAGAACTGTGGGCAAAGGAATTTGTGGAAAATAAAAAAAAGATTGATTGTTAGGATACACTCTGAAACATCAAGGAATTGTCAATTCAGTTTTGGAGGGAAGGGTGGGAGGTAAACATCACAGAGAGAGTCAAATACAATAATAAAGGTATGTGGGTTGTTGTTCTCAGGCCCGGCGCACACTTGATGCAGCAGAGGCAGGTGCAGGACCTCTGCTGGTCAGCACACACTTGACACAGCACAGCCAGAGGGCAGCGCAGCTTGCAACAGCACGTGCTGCATGTCCACTGCAAACCTCTCGATGCAATCAGATTTAATTCCTGGATCTCCTTCAAAACTCAGTTAATTTAATTTGTGTGTGTGTGTGTGTGTTCTGATAGAGTATAAGAGCAGTTAAAGGTCTGTTGAGCAAAGGCAAAAGTGACAAATACATGCTGAACTTCTCTGGTCCATGGAAGCTCATTTTAAGCTCTTGAGCTATTCTGACTAAACAGATGACAGTTCAAAGTGAGTCACATGCTGAGTAAGAAGGACTTAACAGTGAAGAAAAATAGTGTGACACATCATACCCGCTAAAGAAAAATTACGGATATGTTTTAGGAATTTAATTAAAGTCAGATTTATTTTTCTTTCATTTCTTTTATAATTCAGTGAAACAAGTGTCACAGCAAATTCAATAATTTAAAGAACCTTTATACAACTGACATATTTAATCATGATTGTGGCGCAGTATATACGATCAGAAACACTTTTCTTCTCGGGAACACCTGGTATGCTTTTCACATGTCTTAAATTGAAAGATATGTCGATATGAAAAATTTTGCAAATCATAGTTTCCTTGTTTAATTGCATTTGCACGCAAAGTGATTCCTTACTTAGGTCTTTATTCGTAGCTCTTCCATGCTCCTGAGTACTAAGATACTGATGTTTGCTTTTTTCTTCCTCTATGACGGCAGCTGTGCATGTACATGCAGCATTTTATTACAGTCCATTCCTATTTTGTCTCTGTCAACATTTCTTATGATAATTACCTTCAGCAGCCATTATATTTTTTAGTAATTAGTGAAGCTAATGCTAATATTTTTGCAAATGTTGAATTTCTGAAAGTAGTATAGAATTCAGGTTGAGAAATACTGACGAGAGACGTTCCTAGCATCATCTATGGTTTATCAGTGAGCTGAAGCTCCACGAAGGGGTGGACATTGTGTTTCAAGAAATTGAAGAAGGTCCCTGATAGTAAAAAAAAAAAAATCATTGCACGTCCCTTCTGGTTTCGCCGAACTTATTATTCAGTAGTAACGGGAATTTTAGCTTATATAGTGCTTTCATGCTTGCCACGAAGTTTACTGAAACCAGGGACTATAGACCGTAAAAATACACAATCAGTATCTTCGGTTTATGAATCTCGGTGTCTTTCTATTTCAGTAAGTTGTTCGTTTCCAGCTTGGGTCTGTATCGGCAGAGTACGAAGAAGGGAGACACGAGGCAGCTTCGCACTCGGCACAGCAGGCGGAAACAGCCGTGCGTGTGCCGCGTAGCTGCCGACCGCGTCGCGTCAAACGTATATCTCACGTATTTTCTCGAGAATCGAAAGAGATATAGCTCTCATTCCACCGTTAAAAACAATTTCGATATGTTAGCTACATTTCGTTCGCAGTAATGTATGGTGTAAAACGCAGCAAACGCAAACTAGCCAGCGACTACTTTTTTCACTGCAAACTCTTGAAAATATACGCGGCGTTGTAATTTATTTTTTATTATAACAATAACTATGTACAATAACGAAAAGAAAATCTCCCCAACGTCATGCGGTGGCTTTTGCCTATATGATACAGAAAAATAATTTTTTTCTAGTGAGTAGTTTCTGCAATATCGATTGTGGAAGCTGCGTTAGCGCAAATCACGCACAAATCGGGAAATAGTATTTCTAATTTTTTTACGCTGCAAGTAAAAGTGTTACAAAGAAACTAAATACAGAGAAGAATGAAGCTTATATTCGTCTACGTAAAACAATTTTTTTCGAAGCATATCCGATGACTTGAAATTTCACTTTGCGACAGAGGTGGAACAGAGGCGCAGGAAAACTGTGCGCCTCGGACAACCGGACAGAGGCGTGACCGAGGAAACGCCTGCCCTCCGCCTCGGCTGCGTTAAGTGTGCGCTGCCCCATTAGAAAGCATGCGTTACAGACGGACGGAGGCCTCGCCTCTGCCTCTGCTGCGTCAAGGCGTCAAGTGTGTGCCGGGCATAATTCAGAAAAGAAGAGGCTTGTACAGGATAGAATAGTGTGGAGAGCTGCATCAAACCAGTCTTTGGACTGAAGAACACAATAACAACAAATCTCCCCTCCCTCATCTCTGCACCTCCATTTTTGCCCTCCCCTGCTACACCCCTCTACTGCATTTCAAAGCTGCATCAGCCATTCCCACCTATCAGTGCCTTTACGCTCTCCCAGAAAGTGCGGAACATTTTAGCTCCAGCTTTGCCCTGCATCTTTCTCCGCCACTCACTTCTTCATTCACTGTTAAGGTACGAGTTGGCCCATAACATCCAGAAGAAAGGAATATTACAGTTTAACATCCTGTAGACAGCATAGCATTAGAGACGGAGCTCCTGCTCATATTTTTTGATAAGGAATTTGACTGCGCTCTTTCAAAGAAACCATCCCATCATTTTCCTGGAGTGATTTAGGAAAATCATGTGATACCTAAATTTGGATGACTGAAGGTGTATTTGAACCCCTGACCTTTCCGAATGCGAGTCCTGAATGTGTTACCACAGTGCCGCCTCACTTGGTCCAACAGCTAAAGATGGCAGTCATTTGTACACGAGTTAGTGTGCGAGTGAGGGCATGAATGTGTGAGGTGTGTTCAAATAACAAAGTGACTTTAAATTTTTTATGAAAAAATATTTATTTATTCTTGTTGTCCCTTTAAAAGTAAGCCCCTCAGATACAATACACTACTGCCAATAGTTTTTTCAATCCTCGAAAGTCTTCATAAGCACTCTTTGGTGCATCTTTGAGTACTTCCAGTGATGCAGTTTTTATTTCCACAGTTATGGCACATTATCATTTTTTTAATAGGCCTCTTCAGTTTTGGGTGCCAAATCTGATGAATAAGACGGCAAAGGTATGACTGTCATGTTATTTTTGACCAATAAATCTCTCATAAACAACAATGAAAGAGTAGGAGCATTATTGTGATGCAAAAGCCATAAATTGTTTTTCCACACTTCTGGACTTTTTTGCATATCACTTTCCGCAAATGGCGCATAACGTCAAGTTAATACTCCCTACTGACCTTGAGGCAAAAATTCATAATGCACTACGCCATGGTAATTGAAAAAACAGTGAGCAAAACTCTGTCATTTGATCAAACTTGGCATGCTTTTTTTTTTGTTTTGGCGCTCCGGGATGCTTCCATTGGGAAAACTGGGTTTTGGTTTCAACATAAACCATAAACCCATGTTTCGTCACCAGTTACAAACCTTTTGAGCAAATCGGCATCATTATCGACGTCATCCAAGAGCTCCTGAGCAATGTTCATGTGACCATTCTTCCGATCAAAACAGAGAAATTTTGGAACAAACTTTGCTGGCATATCTCATCCACAAAACATCAAAATAATTGCACAATGAGTCAACCAATATCAGCAACTTCTCTTATAGTAATTCGTCAATTTTCCACATTATCATCCATTGCTGATGTGCTGGGGAATCCAGAGCGAGGTTAGTAATTGGCATCTTTTCAGCTATCTTGAAAGAGCTTGTAGCACCTGTAAACTTACTGTTTTAAGAGCAGACTCACTCTATACGACTATCAACATTGAGTGTTTTATAGCAACTGCTTCCATTTTTAAGAATAATAGAAAATTGCCGCACACACGTGTAGTTAAAAAGCAGAAAGTTAGGGAAAATAAGATAATCAAACGTACGCTGCTAGCACAATTTGAAAAGTTGCCTTACTTTCTGAACAACAATTGTATGTAAAGCCTTTCTCTGATGGAGGCTGAGGCCAAAAATTTAAGTTGAGTAAATGCCTTTTCTATGTGCCTATCTGCATCTCAGTGATCACTTTTATGGAGAGTTGCTATGTATGCTCATATTATTAATAGGTGTATTAGTCATTTGAATTGACATTGACTTCCACATTTTTTCACTGTCACAGTTACTGAAAAGATAGTGATTTATTAGCTCATCCATCTTTAATAACACAAAATTTGCAACAAATGGACAATGAGATTTACAAATCAGCTTACTGGATAAGAAACATAAAATTGCATCTCACTGGAAATATTGACTTATGTTAGAAAATAGCTGTCTCTAACTATCTAGACAACAACTCTCTCTGTCACACATTTATGGTTTTATCTCAAAACATTAACTGGGTTTGGAATTTTACTTTGTCACTGTTATCTTTTGTAAATGTGTTACTTTCTTCAGCATTTGTACAATGTCTCATTCTAACTTTCAAATATATCTGGTAATTTATTTTATTTTTACTTTAATGCCAAGTTGCACAAAAACTTACAAAAATGAGTGCTCAGTGGTATTAAAAAGAATTGGTAACATTTCAAAGAAGTGTGAATTTTTGTGTAACAAAAATTCATATATCACTTCAAATTTGTGAGTTTTGAGGCAGACATAGCGTTTTCAACATAAGCCCTTTATCTACTTACAGGTAGAATATTACCAGATTTCTTGTTCCAAGATTTTGGTTGACAGCTTTACAGCCATTATCAAGATAGGCGGCTTGTAAGATTTTTAAATTATGTTACACAATACTGTGGAATAAACGTGCAGGAGTTAAAAATAACACTGTTAGTAACAAGCACATACTTTACTGAAAAAGGCACATTTGTGACTGAAGCTTGATACTACCACCTTATCTCACCAAATGTCAAGAAGTTTGTGTTGATAGTACTATTATTTTCTGAAACAAAATTAAATTTTAAGCTTAATGAACCACTCTAACTAAATTTTGCATTTGTGCAAACATTTGTCAATTAAATACATACACTGTAGAAGCATATAATAAGGACATTCAGATATACAGTATACACGTTTAAAGCTTGTCGAGTCTTCATAAGAATACTAAAATGAATAAAAACACAACTAAAGCAACGAAGAATAACTAATTTTTTGTAGTTATACTACAACATAGTAGTACTGTTCACAATGTTTTTGATAAGAAACGATGGTGGATTCAAGTTCCAATCAAAGATACACCTTTGCCTGTGTACGGCTAGTCTATTAATGTACGACTCTAGAAACAAGAGTGTCAACTTTACATCCAAGAATAAAACAAAGCAAGCTCAGGCAAACAAATCCACACTGCTTGCAAAGTACCAGTATGTGGTTGATTATTATGGAGGTAAATGTTAGAATGCCAGTCACTGAACACATAGAACAATATTTCCTAGAGAAAAAAAGGGGGGGGGGTCGATTTTTTGAACTAGACACCCTCGTCTTGGTTCAGCAATTTATCTGCTTACTGTGCCTTCACAGTTTCCTTGGGCACAGAATCCAGTATGAAGACACCATGGCTAGTATCTTAACTTTCCTGAAATTTATGAAATGGCTAGTGGAAATACAATTTATGGAAGTACAATTTGTTGGACTACAAAAGGAGGTGTATTACTGGGGTTCAATGCTAGCAATTAATAATCAATCACATGATCTCTGAGGACTGTGGATTTGCCTTTATACTTTATTTTACTCTTGAAGAGATTATGTTTTATCTATGATTGCCACACTTGATACCAGTGATCTCTAAACAATATGGGCGTATAACTCTGATCACATAACTCCTGCATGCTTGCACAATCATTTGTTTTCTACAAGATTTTGCTTTGCCCTCCGTGTTGGAATTTGTCAAATAAATTTCTATCATTATGTTTGGTTGTGTGCTCATCTTCTGCAGCAGCTATTAAAATTGACTATAATAGGTAATCCATCTTACAAATGTCTTTTAATTGCACTCAGCATAAAATGGATTACCTATTAAAGTCAATTTTAATAGTTGCTGTGGAAGATGGCCATACAACCAAACATAATGACAGAAATATCACTTTGTAGATGACAAAGAGTTGCTTGTTTGGTTCTTGTTTTGAGCTTTGTCAATATTTGATGTAATAGACTTGTATGGGAAAAGAATAGAAATGTATTTTCTTTTTGTACTCTTATAACATTTCATAACAGGCATGTTTTAATGCGGCAAGAAATGGAATTTGAAAATATATACGACTGCATGCTCAGACAGCTGAAGTTCAACATGTAGGTAGTACAGAAATCTCTGCTTGATACTAACAATTGCCTCCAATGTGCAGGCATTTAATGCACAGTACTATGTAAAGTGATTTAAAAATCTTGCAAGTGATTCACCATGAGAATGACTATAACAATGTCAGCTCAAATATGAGAACAAAAATTACTAATACCACACCTGAAATCTGATGGGAAAATTTCAAGCAGCCTTATAACACTATAAGTGACATAATATGAACTGTAAAGATGGTAATGGAAATAATTACTACCACTTCACTCTCTCTCACTGTTCTCTGGGTGATTGAGATTACACCTACAATAACAACACTAATAACTACTTTTGACACATTTACACTAAGATTTGGCATAGTGTGTATATGGTGTTAGCATTATAATTTTTGTCGACCGTACCAGTGCATTTTCAAAGAGTCTCTAAGTTTAACACAGTCACCAGAAACTGACACTTAAGATAGGCTGCTACAGATTTTCTCATTTGTCCTTATTACACAAGATAATATTTATCACTAACAAATATTTTATTGGTTACATGCAATTTATTTACTTTATTGCCCACTGCATTACATATTTATATATAGTATATATTTATCTTTGGCTTGGTTGTACTTTGATTAGCTGTTCAAAACATAATATGATTCAACATTGAGAAAGGTCTGCTTAATTTTTTAGCTACTTATACAGGATTATTTTTAAGTATTTTATCTACGAGACAAAACACACAATCACTACGGTTACTGTACACATATATCACCAAGAACACTGTTATTTAGTGCTCTGTTGCTGACAAAAAAAAAGAATTACCATGTTTTTAAACATGATACTACAATTACTGTACATGTGTATCATCAAAACCACTATTATTTAGTGCCCTGTTGAGGCAATAAAGAACAGGTTACTGACATACAACATAGTTAGATCTTTTTTTAAACAAGATCGCTACAATAGCTGTACCTGGTACAATTGTATCACCAATAACACTATTACTTAGTGCTCTGTTGCTGACGTAGAATAGAATTACCATGTTCTTAAACATGACCACTACAATTACTGTACATGTAAATCACCAGGAACACTAATATTTAGTGCTCTGTTGGGGCAAAAAGGGACATTTTACTAAAAAGATAAACCAACAGAATGCCTACTTTTTAAAACACTAACACTACAATTGATGTCCATGTCTATCATCAAGAACATGTTATTTAGTGCTCTGTCAAGGCAAAAAGAGACATGTTGCTAACATTAAACAATTACAATGTTTTAAATATGTTTACATTTTTTCGTGATATTGGTAAAGACTTACAATTTACAAAGCATATACAAACATGATATATCAGACTAGTAAGCTGAGAATTTTATACATTTGACACCATCAAGAAGCAAGCACACATTTGGTTGATTCAATATGAAATGCTTCACTAATATATAAAAAAGAAATAAAACCATACTTTCAAAATATTGTGTGTTGATCAGTTTTAACCTACTTAAATCTAGTTTCACACAGTTACAATGTTGTTAATGACATAAGTAGCAGTAGTACAAGAAGAAGAAATGATGATGATAACTGTGATATGACAAATGAGAGAAAGATATCATAAGTGACGTCTTTAAGCATGATATATTCACATTATCTGAAAAACCTTGACATAAATGAACATTAAATTAGTAAAAGTGAGGACCATCCCGTACACCTTATGTAATAATGACACATATGAAAAGTTATACTACAAATTGATAAAATAACTACTGGTATGTACAGACTTAATAAGAAATGAAGTTACTAACAAAAATGTGTATATAATGTGTTAATAGATAAACAAGAAACAGAAAGACGACAGGAAGGAAAAAAAAAAAAAATTGCAACACTATCTCTCTCCACCCATTTCAATTCAGGTTTACATAATATTAACATTTTCTTGTAGAATTTCAAGGACATTGCTTCCTCTGCCTACATTTATTGGAATTCTTTGATAACAACACTTATTTTATTTCAATAGTTAAGTAGGAACCATAAAAACTGAAGAATTCAACAATATAATGAGAATAGTTTGCAACTCACCACAAAGATGTTCACTGAATCACAGCAGGAACAAAACGACCACACTTATATGTAGAAACTTAGCTTTTAGTCATAGCCTTTGTCAGAAGTAGGATACACACATTCTCATTCATACAATCACACAGACATGCTTCACAGACACAACTGTTTACTCTGGCTGCTGTGTTCCAATTAATGTTTCACAATGAGAGAGAGAAGGAGAGGGGGGGGGGGGGAGAGGCAGAACATGGATGTTACAAAGTGGTGGCGGGGATGGATGCAGCAATGCTTTATGGATGGTGATTGTTGGTGGTGTGGGACCAAACTGCCTAGGTCATCAGACCCCTGGTGAGGGCGAGGAAGAAGTGAGGATAGGGAAGGTGGGGAAGGGAAAGAAAATGCAGTCCAGGGAGGAAAGGAGAAGGAAAGACTGCACTAGCTCGGGGCCCCATGCTCGCTACACACGTACTCACAAAAGAACTGTGAGCTCCCTGGGGGGATGCCTTATGGAGCAAGTAGGTACTAGATACCACTTATGAATGCATTGGGGGATAGATAGGAGGGAGGGTAGAGGAATGTGAGTGACAGACACACACACACACACACACACACACACACACACACACACACACACGCAGGCACACACAAGAAATCGGTGAGGTGTAGGCTAGATGGGGCAGGAACTGTTGGGTTTGGGTGTGTGGGGAAAATTGGTTACTGTGGTTGAGGCCTGGATAATTTTGGAGCTAGAAAATGTACTGTAAGGCTTAATTCAAACTGCACAGTTGTAAATTATGATGTATTGTAAAGCATTACAACATAATTTTGGGAGGGGGGATTGATCCCCTTCATCCCTCACAAAAATATGGTCCTGGCCACAGGGTGGTCTACCCTAGACATATTGCCTCTCCCTGCATTCCATAGTTGCATTTCTTTCCACTCATATGGTACTTACATCCTCCAGAACACATTGCCATGTCCATCCCCACCACCACCTTATATCCTTGCTATTCCCTCTCTTCTTCCCTCTCACTCCTTCACCTCACAGTATTACTTGGAACACAGCAACCAGAGACGATTGTTGCGTACCTGTGAAGCATGTCTATGTGATTGTATGAGTGAAAGAATTGTTCTTTTTCTGATGAATGCTATGGCTGAAAGTTAAGTTGTGTGTGTATGAATGTCTGTTCCTGTGCCTGTTGCAACTCCACAAACATCTTTGCAGTGTGTTGCAAACTATCCTTGTTATATTGTTGAATTTCAACCTGGAATTTTCATTGTTAAAAACTGAGGAATAAAATATGTATCACACATTATGCCTAACAAGTGCTACATTGTACATTTACTAACATAAATGTTGCTAACTTTGTTGCAAATAGACACAAAGAGTAACTATTACAAGCCGTAAATGACCACTAACACTGGAAATGGGCGACACAGTCTTTCCTAGGCAGTATACAATGCAAAAATAGACATGCACTAGATTAAAGCAGTGAGTGACACTGAAATGCTTACAAAATATGAGCCTTAGTAAAAGGCTGTTTTTGCAACTTTCTGTTAACAATTCTTACACAGGGGTCTTCAATTACACCTGCTCTAGCAACATATTTTTCTCCCCCCTCCCCCTCCCTTCATTCCATTGTTTATGAGATAGGCATATATTTTTCTTTAATATGTCAATATGAAAACTGTGTTAGTGGCACAATCTGCTTTATTTCTAGTCATCATTTTTTTTTAATAAAATCTCAACTGTATGTTTGAAAATGTTTTCAGTGTTGTCTCTATAGGTACGCAAACATATGTGGCAAAAATCTATATACATTTTTGTACTAAAATGCTTTTGTGACACTAGGCAAAGAATAAGCAAAATGAACTACTGGATTTTTAATGGAAGGTTCACTTACTATTCTATTCTAACATATTATCTATCGACTGGAAATAAGTAATGAAAATCAAAAAATATATATAAAAATATTTGTAAGTACCAATAACTGCAATTTACATAGTTCCTATTTACAAACATTCAGCCACTGTTGCTAATAAATCTTACAACAGATTTGTACAAAGCGCGCGCACGCGCACACACACGCGCGCGCGCACACACACACACACACACACACACACACACACACACACACACACACACACACAGAGAGAGAGAGAGAGAGAGAGAGAGAGAGAGAGAGAGAGAGAGAGAGAGAGAGAGAGAGAGATTGGTAATCTAGATACAAAGTTTGCTACAGAGCTGCTGCTAACTGTGATTATATTCACAAATAGATTAAGGATGGATTCCACACTATTAAAAGCTATGCTAAAAGATTCCTTGTGCTGCATGTTAAACTTCTTATTTTTACACCAAAAACTACAAAAACTCCAGACAAATTAATATAAATGCCAGACAGCAGAATTCCTGTTCACATATAATTAAAGGTAAAAATTTCTACACAAATTTACTAAAAACATTTTATGGTCTGAGCACTGCACTTTTGTACACATAATTGTGGTCTCAATGTAAAATTTTGGAACATATTGTGTCCTATCTAAAAGGATGTCATTTATTTTTCTGTTTCTTTTCAAAAATTGCTATTTGTACACAATTACCATAAAATCTTGAGAAGATAAATTGAATTCACACAATACATATTTCAGAAAGTTAAAATAAGACATTACTCAGCATGCATATTTCCTTTGTATACCTTCTTAAATCAAAATTAAAGTCAGCACAAGTGTTATTCACATAAATCTGAAAAAAAAGAGAGAGATAATGGTGGGAAGACAGAAAAATATGATTGATTTCTCTCAGAAACATTGCAGTTTGGCAACACTAATAATAAACAAGATTTATCAAGTTAGACAACACCTGCCCATGGGGCACGAAGAACAAACTAGAAAGGCTCTAAAGAAGTTGGAAATCCTGTTGTTCCATTTCCAAGGTTCAAAACAGGTGATTCAGATGTAGGCATATTTACTACCTGAGAAACAGAGGCTATTACAGTACTGGTAACTGTAGCAAGCAAAAGAGTACTGGCATTGCTTGCAGATGATTCAGTGGCCCCAGCAACTGAGGACAAGAGTGTCGTTGGGGCTGTGCTTGTAATATTATGAGTTGCTTTGGTGACACTAGACACCAGTGTTGCTCTTGATCTGTTCTGATAATGAGAATGAATTTTACATCCATTGCCTGGTAGTGGTGGTCCTATTATAGCATCAAGCAGATAGGCAACAAGTGAGCCTGCTGTCAATCCAATGTTATATGACAAAGTCATGATATTGCCTGTAACAAAATAATAACAATCATTCAACAAATTTATGAATAAAAATTAAACCAATTTATTAGAAAGTTTGGGATGGAAGGGTGGACTGGGGAGGTGAATAGGGAGAGGAGCAATTTGCGTGTTACATTTAAAATTAGTGCTGTATTTATTATTAATATGGAGGATATTATTGACAACTTATAAAGAAACCATATCTGCCAACTTTTGAAAGAGGCTATAAGTAAAACTCGGAGGCGACAAAAATAATAATACTTCTTGGCTAGAAAATACAATCATTTTTGCTTTGAACAGGATACTTCAATAAAATCATATCTACTTATATCATACACCAATGATTTTTAAAGGAACATAACAATCAAGAATAAATCCATGTTTAATTGCAGCAGGCATGGTGAATATTGGTTTGGGGCCCGCATAACTAGATTTCATTGATAAATTAAGCAGATATAATGTAGTGGAAAAGAATTTTTATACAACAAAACAGGAACATGAACATTGTGAACAAAGAAAATCACACATGTGGATACAAAAATCACAAAAGCGAATGCCGTGGAACAAAGCATTTGCACATCAGAGCTGTCAGCACCATTCACATGGAAGAACTGTTATGTCGGTTTTAAATTAAGTTCCAGTGATGACACAAACATAACACGGTTAAAAGTACCAATCATATCAAAGAATGACTTGCCTTTGACCCACGCAAACAATCGATTGTTCGGAAATGGGGTGATAATGTCAATGTTTCTAATTTTTGACCATGAAGTTAGAAAATGACATGGTCCATCAATAAAACTGAAAAAATTCTGCAGTTTCCATAAATTTTATGGATAAACTATAAACATTGGCAGGTATGAGAAACACTCACAGTGATCTAACGACATTCATCATGAATGTTATTGAATAAGGTCTTCTTTATTGTCAACATATTTCTCTACATCCATCTCTCTTCAAGCAACTCTGTCATGCATGTGTAGGTTTCAAACAAGTACTCCATACAGATTATTGCAATAAATACACCAGGCGATTTATTTGCTTGTAGTAACAAGTAGCCGCATAATGATGATGTTAAGGAGGTGTCGCAAACAAACATTGTGAGAATATTATATTTAAGCTGAAATTATGACATAATATTGAAACTGTATTTGATTATACTATTGGAAGACGAGTTAGTAATTCATGAAAAATCTCATTCTCAGTATGAAATTAAATGAGTAACTTTTTTATTTTATAGATAAACACACACCAATTTTTGTTTCTTCAGATGTGGATGGCGTTTAAAAAGTGCAATACTTCACATTACTTCATCGAAAAAATCTGTAGTTGCTTGAATACCTCATTACTTACAGATGTTTTGTATGTTAGTCATATCGTAAAATAATTTCTTGGTTGCATGCTATCATTTGTAAAAAATTTGTTTCAATATCTCAAGCTCTTTATGAGATATAAGAGATGTTTTGAAAATTTCATTCCAGCTTCTTTTTTAATGTGCGAGATTCAGACGAAGTGCTTTACATGTGTTGTTGTTGTTGTTGTTGTGGTCTTCAGTCCGGAGACTGATTTGATGCACCTCTCCACTCTACAATATCCTGAACAAGTCTTTTCATTTCCTTATAAGAACAGCAACCCACATCTATTTGAATGCTTACTATAATCGTCTCTTTGTCTCTCTCTGCATTTTTTACCCCACACACTTCCTTCAAATACTAAATTCCCGATTCCTTGATGTCGAACAATGTGTCCTAACAACTGAGCACTTCTTTTAGTCAAGGTATGACAGAAATTCTCTCTCCCCCACACTGGTGTGCTTTACATATCATCCATTATATTGAGACTGGAAATAGAATGCTACTTTAAAGAATAATTCAATTTGTTAGCTATGTTTCATCTGCCCTAACATATCGAATCATAAGCCTTTGTGTGTGTTCTTGATGATGTTGAGTGTGTGAAGAAAAAAAGCGACTACTACTTCCTCCTTTAAATCTACAAAAATCATGAGTACTGAGAGTAATTTCCATTCATGAGTGCAGGCCTGGCTATTCCGTCCTTGTGTAGCATCAACTAAATTAACTTTCTGATAAACTTCATCAATAAACTTGTAGCATTAATATGATTTATTAAAATTAATCTTCAACTACTTCTTGAAATAATCCACCACCTTTTAAATTTAGAAGTAAGTAGAATATTTTATTGTATTTAAAATACAATAGAAGTAGGAAGTCTGACCTTTCACATTCAGTCTACAATCAAGAAGAATGGTGGTAACTACTGTAAGCTTCAGGCATTGAAATTCAAGCTAAATTTCTATTTTCTGTAAAAGATTGCCTGTCTTGGGGATTTTGTGTCTGTTTAAATTTGGCAAGCTATTTTTTTTTCTTTGTTTTTGACAGAGTGATGTAACCTGTTTTGTGTTCCACGGCGGGTCAGCTCGCCCCCCCCCCCCCCTCTTTGTTAGTTTGTTTGATATACATCTGTCAATGGTTGTTGATTTTATTTTCCTCAAGCAGATGTTGAGATCCATAATGTCAGTGGTATGAACATTGTCTAATTCCTCAGGCAACCTAAGATGGTTTATTGGGTCTGAGTGTTTGTTGGCTTTTATCTCCAGATTGAATTTTGGGGATGGTGGGAATACCATTTTCACTTAAAAATTCTGATGAGTCTCTTCAAATGTCTGTCATTAGGGTCTGCTATCTCTTTGCTGTATCGCCAAAAGTCACAAAAAGAAAGAAAGGACAAAAATAAAACAAGCTTTCGGAACAGGGTTCATTCTTCAGGTAAGGGAGAAGGGAAGAAAAAAAGGAAAGGGAAAGAAAGGGGAAGGTAATTCACGACCTAGGTCATGAGGATGGTGTTTGAGGAGTGTGGAAGTCAGTGATACTGTATATTAGTACTGAGCCATGCCATATACATGAGGGAACAGGGAAAGATGGAAGGATAAACACACACAATATATATGTATATATAAAACAGAGATGGTTTAACTTAACAAAAGCACAGCCTCGTTAACAACCCTGGGTTGCTTCTTCAGAAAAAAGAGCACGGAAGGAGAGGGACAAGGAAAGGAAGCAGGTTTTAAGGAAGTGGGTGAGAAGTCATTCCAATCCTGGGAGAGGAAAGACTTATCTTGGGGGAAAAAGGATAGGTAAACACACACACACACACACACACACACACACACACACACACAGGCAGACATATGTAGAAAGCAAAGAAATTGGACTGAGATGCCTGTCAAGGCAGAGGCTCTGTTCAGAGATCAGAGGCCAGGATGTTGAATGGTGAGCGGGAATGTGAAATTACTGGAGGTTGAGACCAGGTGGGCAAGGGGAAGAAAGAATATGCTGACGGACAAGTTTCCATTTCCAGATTTCTCAAAGGTTGGTGTCAGTGGGAAGTATCTAGATAATCCGGACTGTGTAACACTGTACCGAGATATGCTGGCTGTGCACCAAGGCATGCTTAGCTACAGGGTGATCCTCATTACCAACAAACACTGTCTGTCTCTGTCAATTCATTCAAAATGGACAGTTTTTTGCTGGTCATTCCCACATAGAAGGCTTCACAGTGCAGCTGGTAAATCACGTGGGTGCTGTCGCAAGTGGTGGTGGTTTTGGGATTTCATAGGGATGGACTAGGATGTTACAAATGTTAGGTGGGCAGCAGAAAGGCTCTCTCAATGGAGTAGGAAGGATGTCATGAAGGATGGATCTCATTTCGGGGCAGGATTTAAGGAAGTTTGTCCTGAAATGAGATCTATCCTTCATGACATCCTTCCTACTCCATCGAGAGTGTCTTTCCACCACCCACCTAATCTTCGTAACCTCCTTGTCCATCCCTATGAAATCTCAAAACCACCTTCCCTATCCTCCGGCTCCTACCCGTGTAACTGCCCCTGATGTAAAACCTGCCCTATGCATCCTCCCACCACCACTTATCCAGCCTTGTAACCCGGAAGGTGTCCACAATGGGCAGAGCCACATGCGACGACACCCAAGTGATTTACTAGTTGACATGCCTGCACTGTGAAGCGTTCTATGTGGGAATGACCAGCAGCAAACTGTCCATTCGCATGAATGGTCACAGGCAGACAGTGTTTGTTGGTAATGAGGATCACCCTGTGGCTAAACACGCCTTGGGGCACGGCCAGCACATCTTGGCACAGTGTTACACCGTCCGGGTTATCTGGATACTTCCCACTGACACCAATCCTTCAGAACTCCGGAGATGGGAACTAGCCCTTCAGCATATTCTCTCTTCCCATTGGCCACCAGGTCTCAACCTTCATTAGTTTGAAATTCTCGCCCAACATTCTACAACATCTTTGTCTCCAATCTCTGGATAGAGCCTCTGTCTCGACTGGCATCTCTGTCCAACCTCTTTGCATTTTGCATATGTCTGCCTTGGTGTGTGCGCGTGTATATGTGCATGTGTGTCTGTGTGTGTTTCTTTACCTATCCTTTTTACCCCAATGTAAGTCTTTCCTCTCCCGGGATTGGAATGACTCTTTACCCACTCCCTTAAAACCCTCATCCTTTCCTTCTCCCTCTCCTTCACTGCTCTTTCTGAAGAAGCAACCTAAGGTTGCGAAAGCTCAGTTTTGTGTGTCAGTGTGAGTGTGTGTATGTGTATGTTTTTATTTGTGTATGAAAAACCGGTGCCTTTTTGCCTGGTAAGTCCAACTTTCTTTACTTTTTATAAATATATTTCCGAACAGGAATGTTTCCCTCTATATTATTATATATATGTCTTTGGCATGGCTCAGTACTAATACACAGTATCACTGACTTCCACAATCCTCAAACACCATCCTCATGACCTAGGTCGTGAATTACCTTTACATTCCTTTCTCATTCCTTTTTTCTTCCCTTCTCTCTTACCTGAAGAATGAACCCTGTTTTGAAAGCTTGTTTTACTTTCGTACTTTTCATTCGTTGTGTGACTATTGGCGGTACAGCAAAAAGGTAAGTTCTGGCCAGCCAATCTATATCTTTTGAAAAATAATTTATCGACTCTGTGGAGAAATTCCATCATTAATCAACTAATAATTATTCAATGGAAGGAGAGCTGGGTCGTGGGACTAGTGACATAGATCAGCAGCTGCAGGTGAATATGACCTGCTCAACTGTCACAGTCTGAGTGCTAATACTAATTTTCAGGACAGGCTGCTTCAAATGATGAGGCAAAAGACTTGATTAAATTTTGATGGTAGAGTGGCTCTAAATTCCTTCTTTGCACCTGAGTATGAATGTGTGGCAACTTTTATTTCCTGACTCTTCTATTCTTCTGCAAAGACATAAGAGTACCTGTTCCAAAATAGATGGGCAATGTGTTTAAAATCAGGTTCGTGGACCACGAGACCACTTGTTTTATGTGTAAACTGATCATTACAACCTGCGGTAGTGAGCCCGAACTGTTGAAACTTCAAGCCATGAATTGAGTTTGTGACATAAGGTCTAGCCTTCAGACACAAAGTCTGCTGCAGTGTACCAAGGTACCTTTGGGAGACAATGACAATAAAGGATTTTGACTTCTGAAGTTCACCAAACATTTTCATTACATTCTGGACTTCAGTTACTCTTGCACTTTATCATTCCTTCTGTGGTTCTGTTGTATACATATGAATAATGTCCCAGATGGTCCTGTTTCTTTAACACTATTTAACCCAGAGTGCAGCTCACTATTAATGTGTGCCAGGATGTCCAAATGAAGGAGTAGGCATTGTGTTCAAATGAGAAAGGTGTGAAGTTATGGTGACACCAGAATGGGTTTTATTGCAGAAACTGTTACATGTTCCTAACGGTACATCTTGGAATCAGAGGCAAAGTTATGGTAACATTGAAGCTCAAGGAAGCAGGTCTAGTCAGATTGGAGGCATTCTACACATAGCTTGGCATTCAACAGTTCATTTACTTGGGGAGCCTTCATTACTCTTTAGCATGCGATCTTCTGATAGATTTCAGTTACCCTGCAAGTCCCACCAGAGAGTTAAGGGTGTAAAAGAGAGAGGGTGTAAAAGACAGTATCTAGCACAGGATGTGGTACATTACTGTTATTGTGAAAATATTGTTAAAAAATGAAAGAGTGGCTGGCCAGTACTTACCTAAGTTCGGTAACGCTGATAGTAACACACAAAAAAGACACAAATAGCGATGAAATGAAATGTTTCCATTAGGTTTCAGAAATGATTATTTCCTTCATTAGGTAGGAGAGGAGGGAAGAGAAAGAGGGGAGATGGGAAAGGTTACTCATGATCTAGGCCATGAGGTAGGGATGGGTAAATGTGGACATCAGAGTTGTTGCATGATAAGTACTGAGCCATGCCAATGTATACCAAAGAGTATAGACCAAGAAGTGAACTGAATAATGCTGAGTTTATGGGGGAGGGGGGTTGATAAAAAATTAAGTTAGAAACACACACACACACACACACACACACACACACACACACAAGGAAGGGTGTGAAAAGACTAATGGATAAGTGAGTTAAGGACAGGGGATGGGGACAAGTAATGTAGAGTTAGACCAGGAGGATGGTAGGAGGAGAGGATGTTTTGGAGGGCAAGTTCACCTCTCTGTAGCTCTGAGGGACTGGTGTTATGTGGTGGGAGTATCTAGATGGCACGTGTAGTTTTGCACATGCCAAGGCCCTTGTTGGAGGACATCCTCCACCGTGATATATTGATTGTCCCTGAGGTGGAAGGTCAGTCTGTGACCACTCATGTGTTCAGACAATTTGTTGGTGGTCATACCTTCTGGAGAAGGACCAGGTGAATTTCAGGTTAGAGAACCCAGCCACCTTCCTAGCTGTTGCTCTTCACCTTATCGAGTCCCACATCCACACTTCAGTCCTTATTTAACCCCAAACAACCAACAGTACCTCCACTTTAATAGCTGCTATCCCTTCCGTGTCAAACAATCCCTTCCCTACAGGCTAGGCATCCTAGGCAAACATATCTGCTCCATGCTACGCAATTTTTTAAAATGTTTTTGGCATGAAAAAAAAAATGTAGCAGCATGGTTTGTTTTGAAATACCGAGTTTGGAGCAAAGTCGATATTGCTTAAACATCGCTCAACAATTACCAATTGTAGTCGACAAAGATCCAGAACTTGTAAAAAAAGTTATAATGATGAATCCCAGACCCAGACAAATGTTGGTCTGTTGCCTGCTTTGGTGCGGTATGATGAACCCCAATTGAACCGCTCTGTCAGGAGATTGAACAACTGCTTAGGGCGGCTACTCTGTCAGACATAGGTTTGGTTCCTGTTGATGCTATTTTTAGGTGGGATTTCACTAGGCATGGCCTACATCTCAATAGGAAAGGGAAGGGGTAACTGGCTGGGTTGATAGCAAAATCCTTATGGGAAGACACTGCAATCCAGAGAAGTACTTCTTTTTTAGGCTAACATCAGTGTCCAGTGACAAGCTAAGGCATTCAGGTGCTACAAATGTTGAAAAATCAAATGTTTATCACAAAAGTAAAGTAAAAAAATAATGTTAGCATTTTTCACCAGAATACTGATGGACTAAAGAATAAAATAGATGAGATTTTGGTTTGTTTAGATGATATAGAAACTGATAATGTAATAGATATACTATGCCTGTCTGAGCATCGCATTGTCACTGGTATGGAAAATATGAATATCAGTGGATATAAATTTGCTTCTAATGTAAGTAGAGATAATAAGGTAAGAGGAGGAGTTGCCATATATGTCAAAAGCAATCACAGTGTAAAAAATTTAGAAACCAAAAAGTTTTGTGTGGAGCAATATACTGAAGCATGTGCCTGCCAGCTTAAACTCAATGATGATTATCTTATAATTGTAACAGTATATAGGTCTCTTTCAGGAAACTTTCAGTTATTTCTGAAAAACTTCGATGCCATGTCATGCTATCTGTCAGATGGGGGAAGCAAATTATTATTTGCGGTGATTTCAATGTAGATTCACTGGAAGAGTGTAATAGGAAGAAAGACCTGAAAGTCTTACTTGGCTCATTCAATCTGACATCCGTTATTGATTTTCCTACTCGGGTAGTAAAGGACAGCAGTACATTGATAGATAACTTTTTTTATAGACCAAGATAAGTTTAACAATGTAAATGCTTGTCACATTGAGAAAGATCTTTCCAATCATGGTGCACAGCTAGTAACAATATATGACATAGCGCTGCACAGTAATTCGAAACAGTCCTCCAGAGTTGTGCGCTCGATTAATGACTTAACAACTAGAAATTTCAAAGAAAGTCTACAGCAGTTAGACTGGGATGAGATTTACAAGGAACATGATGTTAATTTAAAATATGACTTATTTCATAATACATTTGCAAGGGTATTTGATAACTGTTTCCCCAAGAAATTAATTAAATATAACTGTAAGAAACCATGGCTTACTGAAGGAATAAAAATATCTTGTAACCAAAAAAGGGAACTATATCTATCTGCAAGAAAGAGTAATAACCCAGAAACAATAAAATATTATAAAAACTACTGTGTTATATTAAGAAAAGTTATTAAAAAATCAAGAAGCATGTGCATCATGTCTGAGATTAGTTCCTCTGATAATAAAATTAAAACAATTTGGAGTATTATTAAAAGGGGAACAGGGCAACCAAGAGCAGAGGAAGAGGGTATTACCATCAAAACAAATGAAAACCTGATTAACAAAAAGTCAGAAGTTGAAAACATTTTTAATGATAACTTTTTAAATGTTGTAGGGAAAATAGGATCTAAATGTTCATTAGAAGGAGAAAGGCAGTTAATGGAAGTGGCCATACCCATACAAATTGATACAATTGAAATTCCACCCACCTCTCCTTCAGAAATTAGGAAAATAATAAACTCTCTCAAGAGTAAAATGTTACATGGAATTGATGGCATTTCCAGCAGGGTATTAAAAGCTTGTTCCCAAGAGATAAGTAGGATTCTTAGTCATATTTGTAATAGCTCTTTAAAGCAGGGTATTTTCTCAGATAGACTGAAATATGCTATCGTTTAAAAGGGGATACATCCGATGTCAACAGCTACCGCCCCATCTCACTTCTGACAGCTTTATCCAAAATGTTTGAAAAAAGTTATGTACTCTCGAGTTGATTCACATATTGGTAAAAATAAAGTTCTAATAAAATGTCAGTTTGGTTTTCAAAAAAGCTTTTCAACTGAAAATGCTATATATACCTTCACTGATGAAATATTAAATGCTTTGAATAACCAGAAATCACCAGTTGGGATTTTTTTGTGTAAATCATGGGATTCTTCTAGATAAGCTTAGGTATTGTGGTATGAGAGGGACAGTGCACAAATGATTTAAATCATACTTAACTGGAAGAGCGCAGAAAGTTGAAATAAGCAGTTGACATGACATAGATGAAACAATTAATTCCTCTAACTGGGGAGTTATCAAAAATGGGGTTCCACAAGGTTCGGTCTTGGGTCCTTTGCTGTTCTTAATATATATTAATGACTTGCCATTCTACATTCACGAAATGCTAAGCTAGTTCTTTTTAGTGGTGATGCAAGTATAGTTATCACACCTGAGAAACAGGAATTAACTGATGAAATTGTAAATGATATCTTTCAGAAAGTTATAAAGTTGTGCTCTACAAATGGACCCACATTAAACTCTGATAAAGCCCAGTAGATACAGTTTCATACAGCAGACTACTAATGCAGTATTAAAAAATATAGGGAGTTTTCCCCTAATCATCTGCATCAACTTAAGTTTTTCTATACTGATACACCAACAACAAATTTTGTCTAAGTTATATTGTATCCTGTTACAGTCACTCAATAATAAGACCTCCCCTCACATCACATCATCAGCAAACAACCACAGACTGCTTCTCTTTTCATCCTTCAGATCATTTATATATACAGAGGATAATAGTATACCTAACCCATTTCCTGAGACGCGCGCGCACACACACACACACACACACACACACACACACACACACACACACACACACACACATCCACACGCATACAGAAAAAGTTAGACATTTTTAGATAGCAAAGAGGTTGGACAGAGATAACAGTTGAGGCAGAGGTTCTGTCAAGAGAACTGAGGCAAAGATGTTAAGATGGTGGGCGGGAATTTGAATTTAGCGGAGGTTGAGACCAGGTGGGCAACAGGAAGAGAGAATATGCTGAAGGGCAAGTTCCCATCTCCGGAGTTCTGAAAGGTTGATGTCGGTGGGAAGTATCCAGATAACCTGGAAGGTGTAACACTTTGCCAAGATGTACTGGCCGTGCACCAAGGCATGTTTAGCCACAGGGTATCTTCATTACCAATGAACACTGTCTGCCTGTGACCATTCATGCGAATGGACAGTTTGTTACTGGTGATTCCCACATAGAATGCTTCACAGTGCAGGCATGTCAGTTGGTAAATCACGTGGGTGCTGTCGCAAGTGGCTCTGCCCTTGATCATGTACACCCTCTGGGTTACGGGACTGGAGTAAGTGGTGGTGGAAGGGTGCATAGGGCAGGTTTTACAACGGGGGCGGTTACATGGGTAGGAGCCAGAGGGTAGGGAAGGTGGTTTGGGGATTTCATAGGGATGGACTAGGAGGTTATGGAGGTTAGGTGGGCAGCAGAAAGACACTCCCGGTGGAATGGGAAGGATGTCGTGAAGGATGGATCTCATTTCGGGACAGGATTTAAGGAAGTCGTATCCTTGCTGGAGAGCCACATTCAGAGTCCACTCCAGTCTGGAAAGTATCCGGTGACAAGAGGGGCACTTCTGGGGTTCTTCGGTGGAAGGTTCTGGATTTGGGGTGATGAGGAAGTGGCTCTGGCAATTTGCCACTGTACCAGATCAGGAGGATAGCTGCGGGATGTGAAAGCTGTTATTAGGTTATTGGTGTACTCGTTCAGGGATTCGTGACCGGAGCAGACTCGTTTGCCACGACATATATAACTCTTTGATACTATGTTGTTGACAACTAAAGGTGACCACAGTATCAACAAGAAATTTTAAAAACTTTTTTTATTTCCTTTATTTTCTCATACCTGAATTACTGTCCACATTCATCTCCCTCCTGATATGTAAGTATTTAAATAATTTTTTATATATATTTTATACATATTTTTATCTTTTATTTGTTCATTGCAGCTTGTTGCATAGCCCATATTTCCCACTCCTCCTCCATCCGTATATTATGCCTCCCTCACAACATCCCTACAACCACCCCATCGAGTTTTATGTGCCCACCAGGAAAGTTTCCATCTATAATTTTCATAACCACCAAATGGTTACATCTAGATGTAATACAAAACTCTTTTTATAATTGTTTACATACCAGTTAGTTCACGGTGTTCTTCTGATACTCTGCTAGGAGCTTGAATCATAGGTACACTTCCTACTAATCCATTTGTAATTCCCAATATCAGTGAGAATAGCATTGGATAACCTTCTCCAGAAATAACAGGGCTTCCACGTGGCGTTGTACACAAGAGCAGCAGCGGAACCAGCATTGTTCGAACCCATGCAAAAACAATAAGCTGTGTGCGTGACCAGTCGTACGGGATAGACGCAAGTACCTATAAGAAAGTAAAAACATATCAATCTGTTTCAATTACTTCTACATCTTCATATAGTTCTGAATACCCAATACTACAATATTTAGAAAAGAGAAGATAAACTTATATTCAAAATCCCAGTACACCAGGAACTTTACAGCATGATCTAAGACATTCATGGCTTCCAGAAATATTCTGAAAAAAATATCTATACTGTATGTTTATTTCAACAACACATTAATTTTAAAATTTCAGTTAAAATTCAGCTTTACACTGTTTCTAACAGCTATGGTATCAGCCTATGAAATGATGAAACAGAGTTTTTACATATATGGCCAAGCAGATGCTAAAGACATTCAGTCAATTGCGGAAGTGGCATACAACTGTTTATTAGCGAAATCATAACAGCACTTAAATAAAGTCTGTGGACGACTGTCCACCCATTAACCAACCAGTGGGCATGCCATGGCATTCACACCACAACTTTCACTTTATTGAGTGACCACATGTAGGTGCTAACAGATTACTTATATGGAATCTAGTACACAAACTTTGTCAGATATTGAGTCTAGGTGTCTCCTGATATTGCTGAGTAGTTTTCTATTAGTTACATAGTCTTTTTAGGTTCATCTTACATATTTCTTTTATTTATATTTTCTTCTCTTTTTATGCAATATGGATCTCTATGAAAAAGTCTGCATAAGAATTCCACTGTATGCAAGACCCTTTTTTGTAGTTTTTCACCCAGAGTTAGAAAGAACCAGAAATGTGGTTACTGCGGTCTAACAAACAGAGAGGACATTATTCATACTACAACAGTTGTTGAAAATGAAGCTAATTATCATCTCTATTTGGAGCATGAAAGTGTTGTTTGTACTGAAAATTCAAAAAGGGAAGAATATGACTGGTTACTACAGTTTTAGAGTTTGTACAATATAGTATTTGCATTTCATCCTGTTTACAGTACAAATACAGTAGAACCTCGTTTTTAGGCTTTTCAGGGGGCTTCAGTGAAATGGTGTAAAATGCAGGAAATAATGTTTTAAATGGTAAAATATGCTTACTGGATCAGTCTTGCATTTTCATAGTTTATGTGTGATATATGTACATAATAGACATCTAAATACTCGCCAGGGAGTTGATTATACAATAAAGGTTATCCAAATTTTTACTATTTTAAGCACCAGGTGAAACTGGTAATTTTATGGGAAGTAGAAATTTTTGACGTAATTTCATTCATTATAATCGAGGAATCCACTATTTTATGCGCCAGGCAGAACTGGTAATTTTATGGGAAGTAGAAATTTTTGGCGCAATTTCATTCATTATAGTCGAGGACACCACTGCTGGGCTATAACATATCTTCAAAATTACCTGAACTGCTTCGATAGATATCGTTTGGATGCTGCTGCCAGTCTATGTAACACATCTTCAAAATTACTGCCTTTTACCGTAATTAATTATTTACATAGTAAAACTCCTACAGTTCCGTTCGTTTTGTATTTTTCGATTTTTCCCACGACAATATTTGAGAATTTATTCGCGTTCTCGAGTACAGACATATGCATAAGTATTTTTGTGATGTTTACATAGGATCGGCATCTGTCACTATTATCGCTTTTTTGAGGTTGTGGGTATTATGATACCCAACTGCAACAGATAAAGTTCTTTATTAATCAGAAATATGTATCACAAAAACAACGCAACTATTTATTCTCACTTCAACAAAGGAACTGGTTCTGATTGTTTGAGTACTCGCCAGCCGCTCTGGCAAAGAAGTGAGCGAAAGACGAACTACACCACCACAAATCAGCGTTATTCTCTCATTAACAAACCATTCTGTTTGTCTGAGTACATGCCAGGTGCTCTGCCAAAGTAGCTGGTGAAAAGAAGAACTACATTGCCACAAAACGGTGCGTCTTTGTCAACAACGAAACGCGAAATATACGTTTGAATAAACGCAAAGTGTCAAGAAACTCAAATGCTAATAATTTTTAAGCGCTATACTTTACGGGAAAAGCCATGCTAGTGTCAATTTATGTACATTACGTAATTTTTCTTCACGAAGATGCTTTCAAAAAGTGTAAAACGCGGGAAAAGTGTAAATATGTTACTGCAAAAACGAAGGCGAATTAACATTGTAAACATAGAAAATTTGAAGGGACCGACAAAAAATGGTGTAAATGGTGGGAAAACGTAAAAATGAGGTTTTACTGTATGCAGTCCCCCCCCCCCCCCCCCCCCCACGAAATGCAAGAGTTACAGCGTATTACAAAACTTAGTATTTTAGTGAAATTGAAAAGAATTTACATCTCTGTCACAGGTATTGATATAAAAAGCTACAAGTCAAACACAGTGCCGTGTCGATTCTTGCTACTAAAATTATTTAATGCCATGTGGACTGCCAGTCTGCGTGCGACTACTGTAGGGTTAAGCATCTATTTATTCTTATTTCTAGTGATATTGTAAGGACCCATGAAGAGATCCTATGAATACTAGTGGAAGTTTATGAAGATGATGAGTGATATGGCGACGATGATGATATGGAACAGTAAGTTATTGAAACAGATGACCACAACAGTGATTCTGAACTGCTGCAGGTGGAAGATCACGATCGAGAAACTGTTCTACTTGATGTTATGGCAAGTAACTGCAAAATTAATATGGGCAAGACAACAAAACACTTTGAATTAGCCAGCCTCTAATGACAAAAAAAAAGCAAATGATAAAAACATTGTTACAATTTTTGCAAGCCCAAAAGAAAGCGCCATAAATGCACACACATTTAGAAGAATTTCATCTCTTTATCATTTAAAACATGATAGAAGACACCATAACTCGTAACAACAGCTGGACTGGTAAAAGACATATTGATACCAACTATTCCTGAGCTTACAACTGTAAAGACACTATACTAGAAGAAATTCTTATCCTTTTTGAGGCATTATTTCTAAGCATGGAATATGTCACATATGTGAATGACACAAAAATGTCAAGATGAAGAGCTCTTGCAACAATTCTGGAAACAATGTCTACAAGAATCATTTTCATTCTCGTAAGGTGGATGTGTGTTTCAGCTGTTTTTCTAATGACCAGTAGATGGGAGTTTGATTAGGTTGAAGATGTTTATCAACATATTTTCTAAATAATTTTGACAACTTTTAAATTATGTCAACCTCAAATTAATAATGAACACAATGAAAAGTTGTATTATACTGTTTTTACCCTCTGGAATTTCTAAAAAGTTACTTATGTGAAGACGAAATTGCTTTGTAAATGCTGTGATGCACATTATGCGAAAGCAGGAGATGTGCCACCAGAGGGTTAATTAACAATAAAATGTCATTTTTTGACACTGTCTGGAATGCACCTACACAGAGTTCTAGACAGCAGGAAGCGAGGAAAATAACATTAACCATGATGAGAGTCTACCCTCAGAATTTCAGGCATCATCTAATGAGAGTGTGGGCTTGGTCCACATCACATCTCCAGAAGTAGGGCATAATCAGATGAGAAGAACCTTGCTTGATCAATGGAAGTCACTGATCGGACGACAAAGACCAGCACCAGAAGACGGCAAATGAAATCCAATAAGGTGAGGGCAAAGACTACTCCAGATCGTGAATGGCATATGGTGGGGAGCTTTAAATGTGAACTGCACAACCCACAGTATAGTCAGATGGAAGCCTAAATACCTTCCCATGGAGAGATACCATCATGGCAATGTAGTGGCAAGTGATGTTGAACAAGAAAGTGGTGTTTGTAACAGCAGTACTGTTTACTGCGAGAGGCATATCACCTATTAGCAAGGATGTCATCGCCAGATGGTGTAGTAGCTGTGTGAAGCCACAGTCTAGTAAAACTGTTCTTAAACTGCATACTGTCAAACTGAGTACTTGACAACAGATCCCCTAGAGAGACAACAGCCCACAATTTGTGCCTGTAGTGTATTCCCAGGCAAGTACCTATCCCTTCCCCTTCTGAAAGGGTGGTGTAACCAACTCAAGGTAGCCATGACTGGGAGTGACTGTCACCAGGTCAAAGTGCCCCACAAGGAAACAACAAAAAGTAACTTCTGGATGTTGACTGGAATGTGTATAAATGGAATGAGCCCCTGCCATAGAAGAGCCACAACAGATAGGAATTAGTGCAGCATGAGAGTTCCCCCGGGAAATTGAGCATTAGCGGCTGAGGACAGAACAAGCTCAGACTATGGTAGCACCAGTGAGACAACAGACCCGCAGAATGTCAGACAAGGGAGGATGACAAGAACACAGCTTAATAACATGCAGCAGACAGTGGCACCTACAAATGGTGAAGGGATTAAGGTGACATCAGACAGTGGGGACCAGATGATTGAAATACCCTCCTGTAGAGGAATACTCTCTTGGTTATGAGTGGGCACATGATGCTGCAAAAGAAAATGGTGCCTATGACAACAGAACTGCTTCTTGGTAAGAGGCACACCACCTATTGGCGATATGGGAAATGACAAACACATGCTGTGAGAGGTTATGATGTAAAGAGCCTGAGCTATGAAATGCTGTTCATATGTGGATTGGTGCAAGTCAATGTGACCTGTTTACTGAGGTGTTTTGAATGTGGAGGGAAGGAGAGGGAGAGGGAGGAGGAAGGGGGTAAGAAAGGGATAATGGATAGGTGAGTTGAGGATGGAGGAGGGGGAAGGGTTAGCATAGATTTAGGCCAGGGGGGTGGCAGGAGGAGAGGATATGTTGGAGGGCAAGTTCCCACCTCCATAGCTCTGAGGGATTGGTGTTAGTTGGCAGTATCCAAATGGCATGTGTGGTGTAACACGTGCCAAGGTCCCTGGAGTCATGCTGGATAGCATGCTCTACCTCAGGATATTGGGTGTCCCCCAGGCGAACAGTCCACTGTGACCATTCATCCATAGACCACATCATGCTCACAGATGGACTGTTCGCCTGGGGGACACCTAATATCCTGTGGCAGAGCATGGTCTCCAGCATGACTCCAGGGACCTTGGCACGTGTTACACCACACATGACATTTGGATACTGCCAACTAACACCAACCCCACAGAACTGCGGAGGTGGGAACTTGCCCTCCAACATATTCTCTCCTTCTGCCACCCCCTGGCCTAAATCTATGCTAACCCCTCCCCCTCCTCTATCCTCAACTCACCTATCCATTAATCCATTATGCCTCCCTTACCCCCCCCCCTTCCTCTCTGCTGTGTGTGTGTGTGTGTGTCTCCATCTTTCCCTGTTAATCAAAAATGTTTTAGAAAACCTCCCCCTCCCCTACACCCCTCAGCATCATTCAGTTCACTCATCTTTTCTTCTCTTTACTGCTTGATCTTTCCTCTCCGGTTATATATATATATCCTCTTTCACATGGCTCAGGACTACTACACAGTATATCTAACTTCCACAATCCTCTAACACCATCCTCATGACCTAGTTCTTGAATTACCTTTCCCTTCCTTTCCCATTTCTTTTTTCTTCTTTTTCCCCCTTCTGAAGAAGGAACACAGTTCCCAAAGCTTGTTATTTTCCTCCTTTTTTCTGTGTGTAACTATCGGTGGTACAGCAAAAAGGTAAATACTGGCCAGCCAATCTATCTCTTTTGAAAAATAATTTATCATCTCTGTGGAGACTTTCCATTATTAATTGAACACAACTCAAATTTTTGCCCATGGCCATCGTCAGAAAAAGAAACACACACATTCACACCTACAATTAAACACACATAATAGGTGACGTTGTTTTGATAAGGACTGAGCCTTTCTGCATCTTTGATAGTGCCACCACTTCTCCATACATATCTTCCAAATTGTCCACGGAGAACAAGGGCTTAGTGGAAGCAAAGGATTCCCCACCAATCCTTGTGCAAATAAGATAATGACACAAGTAGGGTTCTGCATGTTCTGCTGCCTGTCATTCTTCCCATGGTGTGGCAAGGGAATAAAAATGATTTGGGGTTATATTGCATTTCATTGTACCGAATTTTTCCCCACTTAGAGAAGGCAGTTGTATGTCCACCAATGCTGTTCTTTGCCCATTTCATCTTGTTCTCATGGTCAGCTACGGAAGTATAAGGCCACCCAGGCAGAGTCCTGTTTGCCTGGGTAAGCCTAATATATCTGTGGTGAGACAGGTTCCTCAGAGGTTGCATGTTAGTGACTATTCCAGCTCAACAGACATGCATCTCCTCGGTACAAAGCACACCTTGAGATTGAGGTGTTTTTTGTTTTTGTTTAATAGTGGTTTGTACTGTCCTCGTGACCCGGGCAATTAAGCCAAGATCACTGGGCACTGCAACATACAACATTCCACAGTACAGTGGTCACTGATGCATGCACGGAGCTTATGTTGGGTGGACTGTTGGTGCAACAGTCCCCAGCTCATGAACCTCGGGTTTGCCAAGCAATTACCCTGCAAACTAATGCTGAGCCCCCTGAGGGGAGAGCTAACAGTCATGGGTACATGAGTTGTGCCCGAACGAGTGAATATATGAATGCTTTTTTTCTAATGCAGGCTGTGGCAGAAAATTAAGATGTGTCAATGTGAATGTCTTCTCTGGGTGATTGTCTTCAAAGGGAGTTGCTATCTATCCATATATTACTGATATTCCAACCTAAACTTTTCATTGCCATATCTGTGTGGTTCACATACCAGGTGATCAAAAAGTCAGTATAAATTTGAAAACTTAATAAATCAAGGAATAATGTAGATAAAGAGGTAAAAATTGATACACACATGCTTGGAACAACATGGGGTTTTATTAGAACAAAAAAACACCCATTAAAGTTAAAAAAGGTCTGACAGATGGCGCTTCATCTGATCAGAAAAATAATAATTAGCATAACAAATTAAAACAAAGCAAAGATGATGTTCTGTACAGGAAATGCTCAATATGTTTACCATCATTCCTCAACAAGAGCTGTAGTTGAGGAATAATGTTCTGAACAGCACTGTAAAGCATGTCTGCAGTTATGGTGAGGCATTAGCATTGGATGTTGTCTTTCAGCATCCCTAGAGATGTCGGTCGATCACGATACACTTGCGACTTCAGGTAACCCCAAAGAGATTTTTTTTTTTTTTGAACTTTTTATTATTATTACTATTTATTTATTTTGTTATGATAAAACCCTATGTCATTCCAAGCATGTGTGTCAACTTTTACCTCTCTATCTACATTATTCTGTGATTTATTAAGTTTCCTAATTTATACTGACTTTTTGATCACCTGGTACATTGTCTCGTGTGCTCTTTCAGAAATTGGTAACAAAGCTGGTAATGTTTTTACAATTGCTAAATATGTTTGGGGGTTGGATATATGTCTTAATCGCCTTCTTCCTTTCCCATGTGACCATCTTCTTCTGCCATGCCTCTTTGTTTGTACCCTCCTCTTCCCTTCTAGCTTTGTCCATCACATCCTCTGGTTTCTCTCTATTTCTTCCTCGCCCCTTGGTCTGTCTGTCTCCTTTTTTCTCATCTCTATGAGCTATCGTTGTTGCATTCAAAGACTTGATTTGGAATTAAAGTCATTTATATGAATGAGAGAAATGGCTGAGATAATTGGGATATTGGGTTGAGAGCTGCTGAATCTGTCAGGATAATAGTTTCAATATTTCACATACTTTCTATCTGTGAGTGGGTAGGAATACAAATTTAGCCACACATACAACTTCTCTGTTTTCTGTTAAATTCTTGCACAAAGTAGAATGCAAAACAGCACATTAATGTGTGAACCACTTTTGTGTAAAATCACATATAAGGAGAAAGCATATATAAGAAATTAACAAAAAATATATAAAAACAAAGGGAACAAAAATTATAAGAGGAGGATGGGGGATGAAGAGAAATTACTATTTTTAGTAATCACTGTTTTAATTGTTAGTATTCATATTTTACATTATTCAAATTGCTACTGTCACTGTAATTCACATTCTGTGATACATTTAATTCTTTATCTCCTGCTCATACAATTGCACTATTTTAAAAAGCTTCTACCTGGCTTCTCAATTTTATATTTTTCTATCAGATTATATGTCATTCATTCATGTTTCCATTATTAGCAGAGAATCCCACCAACCTTCACTTTCATGTCACTTGCAATTTACAAGTGAGCCACATGTCTGTGAATTCTGACTTCGCTTCTTGACACGTTTCTTTATTTCCCTGACCTGGAATATTCAACTTTGTAAGAATTTCCTTGTTTTTCTGTTGTACAAGGATCTTTTTATCATTTCAGTTCAGTTTTAAATCTTCTTGCATTTTTGCTTCAACTGTTTTTCTACGATTTTAAAGATAAGGCATTCACCACTATCCTTTCAATTCTGATCAATGTGATCATGCCATAAAAGCTCATTTCATATAAATCTTGTTGCAGTTAACCTTACAATGCACTACCATTGAGAAATGTGTAATTAATTAATACATATTGCAACACAAAATCTTACTTGAACCACTTATTGCAAATAAGTTACAAGACTAACAAATGCATAATAAGAAACTGTCCTCTGGACTGTACATTTACTTTATCACTAGTCATTCATCTATGGTGTCCTTTATTTATATTTATTCCTAACAAGTATAGTCCCCCCCCCCCCCATAGCTTGTTTTATTTTTTATTAAAACAATATGTTCATTATAGCTCACAATGCAATACAAACAACAGGTAACTTTATCTCAGAAGACTTCAGTACTGTCAATGATTATTACTATTTAATATTAAGTTACTTACTTTTCCTACTAAATCTGCAGCATTGAAGATGGCCATGAGAACAACTGGCATCCAACTTTTTAATGTGCAGCTCACAATTTCAGATTCTATTCCAGGATACAGACATAGTGTAACAAAATATGCAAGGCCAATAGAGAGCATGTAAGGCCATATTGTTTTTGCAACCTCCCACCTAGCAAGAAGTCCCCCTGTTTTTAAACAAAGAAAGAAAACATGACTCATATTTAGAAACATGCACTGCACCTGCAGATTTTAAAGAATCAGTATTATGATAAACATAATACTATTTAACTTAAATAAGGTTAAAGACAAGGAAAGAAATAATACCAGTATAATTACTACAAATTAGGTAATACGTATTTGAAGAAATTACACAGAAAGGATAGAAAATAAAAACTGAAAATAGTGAGGAAAGTGTATTTAAATGATAGAGTGGCTGTACATTACACAGCTCAGTACTGCCAACAACACAAAAATACATGTGGGATCAAGCTTCCAGAATAAAATTCCTTAATGCAGCAGGAGAGAGAAGAGGGCACAAAGGGAGTAGAAAGGAAAGTGGGTTTCCTTTACTCACAACATAGGCTACAAGGTAAAAATGAAAAGAAGGCAGCTGAGCAGAGATCAAAGATACTGCATGTATCATGATTACTACTATGCTAATTCAGCTGCAAACCAAAGAGGATCGATCAAGAAATAAAGAGAAGTAAGGGGTTTTATTGAAGTGAACAAAATATGCTGAGTGAGCGGGGAAGAAATTATTATTGTATGAAGTGATAGATAGAAAACACAAAAGTGACAGAAAACACACAAAATATGTAAAGAGGGGAAGAAAGAAAATAGATGAGAAATAAACTGAAGATAGTTTAGGGAGATAAGCTAACACAAGTTGAGGCCAGGGAGTATGGTGAGAAAAGGGGGGGGGGGGGGGGAGATAAGTTGGAGGGCATATACCCACCTGTACAGCTCCAAGGGATTGGTGCTAGCAGGAGTATCCAGACTGCAGGGCATGTCTGCCATGGCATACTGGCTATTCCCCAGGTGAACAGTTCATTTGTCACCAGTCATGTATTCAGCCAATTTATTGGTCTTGGTCATACCAATGTAAAAGGCTCTGCAATGAACACTTGTCAGCTGGTAATGACATGTATTGTTTCACATGTGGCCCTGCATGAATACTATAGTTTACCCTATGGTGTGATGATCTTATCTCCAGACTTAAGAAAGTAATAGCCCCGACAGAGATTTGTTAAGACGTACCAGGCCGGAATGCTAACGGGTGACTAAGTGGCTACTTCTGGTTGATATTGGGTTAGGAACAGTGTTACTGGGAGGGAAGAGGATGGACTGCTTGGAAGATCTGTTTGTGGATATGGTATATAGGTTAGTTGTAGCCAGGATGTATCAGACTTCAAAGCCCCAACAGATTCCATCTTGGCTCTAGTACACCAACACCTCCAACTTATCACCCACATCTCCCATCCTAAGCTAGAACTTGAACCACTTTCTGGAATGCCTCAAATCCATCCCCATGTCCCTCCCACCTGAAAGCTTCCTTGTGACCATAGACACCACATCTCTCTACACCAACATTCCTACAGCAATGGTTCTTCTGCTCTAAAACTACTTTCACCAGTGTCCACACAAATCAGGGGGGCAGCTAAGGGAGCCAGAATGGCCCCATTTCTATGCCAACATTTTCAAAGGGGCCCAAGGAAGAGGGATTTCTTAAGACCAGCACCTGTATCTCCTGGCATGGAATAAATTCATAGATGACATCTTTACCGACTCATGGGGAAGAGAAACTTTTGAGCTTCCTGTTAGACCTCAACTGCTTCCCTAACGTACGTTCATTTGGTCCTTCTCCAGAACTCAAGCCACCTTCCTCGATGTTCTTACACTTTGTTGAGTCCCACATCCGTATTAAACCTTAAAAACAACCAACATTATCCCCCACTTTGATAGATGACATACCTTCCATATCAAACATCACCTACCCTACAGCCTAGGCATCCATGGCAAATCTGACCAATGCTTTCCTCTCTCACAACTATCCGACAGACCTTACCTGCAAATAAATTTCCCGAGCAGTCCATTCACACACACTCCTCCTCCAACCAATACTGCAACATCCTCATCAAATCTTACAACATTCCAAAACCATTCTCCCAACCTACCTACCCACCCATGTCACCAACCCAACTGCAAAACCTGTACCATGCATCCCCCTAAAACTACCTAATCCAGCTCCACCACAAAGAAAATCTTCACTATTCAAGGCAGCACCACATGTGAAACAATACATGTAATTTACTAACCAATGTGTTCATTGCACAGCCTTTTACATTGGTACGACACCAACAAATTCTATAACACACATTTTGTTGGAGCAATGTGGTCTGACTTGTTACATGCATTGGCAAGACCACTTATACTGAAACTATTTTATTTCATTTCATAACCAGTTTCAGGATAACTCGCTGTCATCTTCAGATTCTCTCTACCATGTGCACATAACATAAATAAATAAATTAACCTGTTTACAATTATGTAGAATGAACAAATTCTGCATATAATACCATTTCACAAAACACATACCACTTTGAAAAACTCTGTGTTGTGTGGTATGCACTTTTATGAAGTGGTATTATTTATATGTTAATGTGTCCCTTCTACATAATTGTAAGCAGGTTAATTTATTTATTTATGTTATGTTATGTGCATATAGTAGAGAGCATCCGAGGACAGCAAATAGTTCTGCTAAAACTGCTCATAAAATGAAATAAAATCAGCGGTCTTGGCAATCCATATTACATGCCTGCAAATTGGCTTAACACATGAATTGTCAACAGATGAACTATTTGACTGTGTGACAATTATGTGGCAGAGCAAGCACTCCAACATGACTCCAGAGATATTGACACATGTTACATCACACCACACATGCGATCAGTGATCTCTATATAACCTGGATGTATAACTGGTGTCTGAGCATAGAAATGTAGTGTGCCTGCATGTTCATATGTTTTAACACGATTTTACATTGTCCACCATGTTGTAATTAGTCAAAGAAATTTCCATCAGTTAGTATGTGACAAATAATTTTTAGATTACCCCTGGATTTGAAATTTAGGTCAATATGTGAAGTAACAGACTCATGTGAGTATGGAATTGAAAAGTATTTCCTTTTAGTTTTCTTTGAATACTTCATTGCAGCCATGTGGTAATTAGTCAAGAAACAGAATATAAAAATCTTTGGCTGGCACACTCGGAAATCTGCAGTTCAACATCCAGATTGTATAGAGATCATTGCATGCAATATGAATACTCCGACCTAGCATCAGTCAAGAGTTGTGGAGAGGAGAACTTATTCTCCAGCACATCCTCTCATCCTGCCATCCCCCTGGCCTCAACTTTTATTAATCTCTCCACCTCCACTGACTTCAATTTATTTCTCACCCCTGTTGTTCCTTCCATGTGTGTGTTTTCTATGTATTACTTCTTACAATTATAATTCCCTCTCCTCCCACACAGCTTTCTTCCCCTTCCACACACATTATTGATTACACTTCAGACAGATCCTCGTACTTCTCTACATTTCTTAATCCATCCACTTTAGTTTGCAGATGGCTTGGCACAGTACTTATCATGCAATATCTCTGATCTTTGCTCAGTGCCCTACACTTCATTTTTACCTCATGGCAAAAGTTCTGAGTAAAGCATATCCATTTTCCCTTCTAATCTCTTTCCCATCTCACCTCCCTCCAGCCTGATGAAGGAATTTTCTTTCTTTTTTTGTTACTGAGCTGAAATGAGTGCTAGTGCTGGCCAGCCACTCAATTTCTTGAAAAATTGGTTTATGAACTCTGTAATAAAGTTTCTTTCAGATTAATACATTTTTTGAAAATGTAGATTTTGTAACTTTCACTTCTCACAATGATGATAGACCACATTACTTGTCAGTAGTCTACTTCTGACAGAACCGATGACATGGCATGTCTCTTGTAATTGCTGCAGTACTGTGATGGCACTGTGATCACTGACACTGCTACAGGTGGCACTTCTATGAACACTGGCATGGACTAGGCTTAGTTGGTTGCTTGAACTTATGATGTGGCCCACTATAACACTTCCGCCAACCCATCCAGAAGAAAAAAAAGGCACTGCACCAACACTTAGTAAAACTCTTGACACATTGATAGGCTCCGCTGACAGAGCAAGGAATTCCCTGGGTAGTACTGGTGAGTAGGGTCAGAAGAGTGACACATCAGATAGATGCTGCACAGTGTCTGTAGGAGTGCCAGATACCATAGGCTGTGCAGGTATCTGCGACATCCACAGATATTGATGGTCCAGCAAACTTGTGGTATCGCCCCTTGGAAGTGAAGGTGAGGCGATTTGAGGTGACAAACAAGGGAATTGGTCCAAGACACAAGAGTGTAGCTGATTGTGGTGGCTTGTGATAAAGTCTTCACTTGTGCGCAGCATACAGAGACAGCGACCATGACTATGTTGCACAGTAGCTGGAATCCATTTTGGGCACGGACAAACTGCTGAGGAGGCAGAACCAGCATGTGACATCTTGGTGGCATGAGTAGGTGCAACAGAATTCGCAGTTTATGGTCATAAGCCATTTCTGCGGCACTCCGGGTGCCAACTGACGTAAAGCGATAGGAACTGAGGAATAGGGTGAGGGCTTTATCTGTAGAGGAGCGAGTCATATACTACTTCATCTAGACTCTGAATGTTTGAACCAGTCTCTCCATTTCATAATTTGATGGGAGACGGAAGGGAGGAGCTGCCACATGGCAACCTGAAGGGTGCAAAACTCATGAAAGGATTGAGAGGCAAATTGTGGACCATTATCCATCACAAGAGGACACGGATGTCTTTCTAAGTAGTTGCTTCTGAGGTAGTTGATAGGCACCATACTACATATGGAAATTTAAAGTAGGCATCAACTACCAATAACCATTATGTGTTAAGACAGGGGTCTGCGAAATCTACATGAACATTATCCCACAGTTGTCAAGGAGCTGGCAATGGAGAAAGTGTGGCACGGGGTGCTGCTTGTTGAGTGGCACACTATGTTCATGCTGCCACAAGATGGGCGAGGTGTGAATCAATGCCAGGCCAAAAAACAAAATTGCGCACTAAAGACTTTGTGCAAGAAATATCCCAGAGGCCATGATGTAAGAGGTGTAGAACCTCTTGTTGAAGAACAATGGGAATCACAACTTGGGGGATGGGTCTTCCATGGCCATTAGAACTACATCATCCTGTATGGATAATCGGTAAAGTATAGCAAAATAGTTCCTTAAGGCACCATAGGGTCAGTCAGACCACCCCTGCTGAATGTAGTCATTGACCTAATGTAAAACAGTGCGACTTTCCTATCGGTACTCACCAATAAGAATTGGGCAATACATAACTCTGGGTAGTAAAGTTTATGGCTCGTCTCTGTTCATAGGGGCGAGTTATGTATGTCAGCTTCTATGCCCTAAACAGCTACCCAAGCTGTTTAAACAAGATCAATAATTAATCTGTAGTTTAGCCAGTCTATCAATCTGCATATGATGACGTGAAAATATATTTAACATACATAAATTAAACTTCTGAATGACCAACAAAATGGATTCTAAGATAAAGGAGTGATTCACTCACAAAGTAATTCCTTATAAATGGAGTTTATTACTCTTATTAGACACGAAATGCAGAGGTGGTCCTACTTTATTCATCGGTAAATAACTGAATCTATCTCCTACTGTGGGTCATGAGAGGCACAATAAGTATCACACTCACTCAAGAGTAAAAGACATTTCAGTTCCAAATTAAACTGCAATTAAAGTATTTGTTATTGTTTTTCCTCTTTTTCCAGAAGAAGCTGCCAGTGGTGGCGAAAGCTTGTATGTGTGTGATTTTATTTGTTTCTATCGACGAGCCGGTCCTTTTGGTAAGTCATCTCTTTTCTATTTTATATATATATAAGGAGACTTTCCAGGTAGGAAAAATAGGTATAAAATAAAGATTTTTGACTTACCTAAAGTACAGGCTCGTCGACAGAAACATAAAACACACACAAACATTCGAGCTTTCGCCACCACTGGCAGCTACTTCGGGAAAAAGAGGAAGGAAGGAGAGGAGAAAGGGAAGGATACGGGTTTTAAGGAAGTGGAAAAGGAGCCATTCCAATCCCAGGAGTGGCAGGACTTACCTTAGGGGACAAAAAGGAAGGTAAACAAATACACACACAAACACTCACACATAGCCACATGCAAACACACCTAGGCAGACATTTGTCAAAATGTCTGCCTAGGTGTGTTTGCATGTGGATATGTGTGAGTGTGTGTGTATTTGTTTACCTTCCTTTTTGTCCCCTAAGGTAAGTCCTTCCACTCCTGGGATTGGAATGGCTCCTTTTCCACTTCCTTAAAACCCGTATCCTTTCCTTTCTCCTCTCCTTCCTTCCTCTTTTTCCCGAAGAAGCTGCCAGTGGTGGCGAAAACTCGAATGTTTGTGTGTTTTTGTGTGTGTGTTTTACACACACACACACACACACACACACACACACACACACACACACACACACACACAGTCAGACATATGCAAAATGCAAAGAAGTTGGACAGAGATGCCAGTCGAGGCTGAGGTTCTGTCTAGAGATTGGAGGCAAAGTGCGTGCGCGTCTGTGCGTGTGCACACGCGCACTTACACAGTCTTGCATGTATCTGTGTGTGTTTGTTTACCTATCCTTTTTCCACAAAGGCAAGTCTTTCCTCTCCCGGGATTGGAATGACTCCTCACCCGCTCCTTTAAACCCACATCCTTTCCTTTTCCCTCTCCTTCCCTGCTCTTTGCCTGAGGAAACAACAGATGGTTGTGAAAACTTGCTTTTGGGTGTGTTTGTGTTTGTTTTCTTTATGTTTGCTGTTACATACCTGTGCTACTTCACCTGGTAAGTGAACTTCATCTACTTTTTATATATTTTTTTTTTCTGCTAGGAATTTTTCCTCTATAACCATCGTATCATATAGATCTACAAACAAATCAGGGGGACAGCTATGGGTACCAGGATGGCCCCTTCCTATGCCAACCTCTTCATGGGCCACATGGAAGAGGCATTCCTTAAGACACAGAAGTTGCCTCCCCTGGTTTGGTATAGATTCATAGATGACATCTTTGTGGTCTGGACTCATGGTGAAGAAACCCTTCTGAACTTCCTCCATGACTTTAACTCCTTCTCCAACCTAAAATTCACCTGGCCCTTCTCCAAAACTCAAACCACCCTCCTTGATGTTGACCTTCACCTTGGCGAAGCTCACATCCAAACCTCAGTCCATATTAAACACACTAACAAACAACAGTACCTCCACTTTGACAGCTGCCATCCCTTCCATATTAAACGATCCCTTCCCTACAGCCTGGGCATCCGTGGGAAATGTATCTGTTCCAGTTATGAATCCCTCACCAGCTACAACAACAATCTATCCAATGCTTTCCTCTCCCGCAACTACCCTATAGACCTCGTCCACAAACAGATCTCCCGAGCTGTCCATTTTTCTCCCTCCAACAACAATGTTCCTAACACCAGACCACCCAGAAGCACCCTCTTAGTCACCCAGTACCATTCTGGCCTGGAATGCCTCAACAAATTCCTCAAACAGGGCTATGACTTTCTCAAGTCATGCCCTGAGATGAGATCATCACTCCAAACTGTTCATCCCACACCACCAAGAGTCGCCTTCCGCCATCCTCCCAACCTCCGCAACATTCTCGTCAGACCTTACAAAATCCCAAAACCAACCTCCCTACCTAATGGTTCCTACCCTTGCAACCGATCCCACTGCAAAACCTGCCCAATGCATCCTTCCACTACCACATATTTCAGCCCACCCACAGGAAAAACTTATCTTATTCAAGGCGGGGCCACATGCGAGACCACACACGTCAAATATATCAACTGACATGTGTCCACTGTGCAGCCTTTTATATGGGCATAACTACTAACAAATTGGCTGAATGGATGAATGGGCACAGATGGACTGTTTGCCTGGGGAACACCCAATATCCTGTAGCAGAACACGCCCTCCAGCATAACTCCAAGCACCTGGGCACGTGTTACACCACACGTGCCATTTGGATACTACCAACAAACACCAGTCCCTCAGAGCTATGGAGGTGGGAACTTGCCCTCCAACATATCCTCTCTTCCCACCACCACCCTGGCCTAAATCTACGCTAACCCCTCCCCTTCCTCCATCCTCAGCTCACCTATTCATTATCCCTTCCTTACCTCTCTCTCCCCCCCCCCCCCCCCTGTGTGTGTGTGTGTGTGTGTGTGTGTGTGTGTGTGTGTGTGTGTGTCCATCTTTCCCTGTTAATTAAAAACGTTTTAGACAACCCTCTCACCCCTCCTACACCCCTCAGCATCATTCAGTTCACTTATCTTCTCTTTACTACTTGATCTTCGTCTTTGGTTATATATAGCCTCTCTGGCTTGACTCAGTACGAACATGCAGTATCTCTGATGTCCACACTTCCGAAACACCACCTTCATGACCTAGGTCGTGAATTACCATTCCCTTCCATTCTTATCCTTTCTTCTTCCCTTCTCTCCCACCTGATGAAGGAACTGTGTTCCGAAAGCTTGTCCTTTTTGTCCCCTTTTTTTCTGTTTTTTAATTTGTGTTACTATCGGCGGTACAGCACAAAGGTAAGTACTGGCCAAACAATCTATCTCGTTTGAACAGTATATATAAAAATAGATGAAATCTACTTACCAGGCGAAGGAGCACAGGCAGTGATAGTAACAAATAACACACACACACACACACACACACACACACACACACACACACAAACGCAAGCTTTCACAGCCTAGCTGCTTCGTCAGGCAGAAGGGAAGAAGAGGGAAAAGGAAATGATGAGGGTTTTAAGGGAGTGGGTAAGGAGTCATTCCAATCCCGGGACAGGAAAGACTTACCTTGGGGGAAAAAAAAGGAGGGTAAACAAATGCGCACACACACCCACACAGACACAAGTACACCTAGGCAGACATACTGTAGAAAGCAAAGAAGTTAAGAAGTTAGACAGAGATACTACTTGAGGCAGAGGCTCTGCCCAGAGAACCGAGGCAAAGATGTTATGGTGGGTGGGAATTCGAATTTAGCAGAGGTTGAGACCAGGTGGGCAACAGGAAGAGAGAATATGCTGAAGGGCTAGTTCCCATCTCCGGAGTTCTGAGGGATTGGTGTCAGTGGGAAGTATCCAGATAACCCGGATGGTGTAACACTGTGCCAAGATGTGCTGGCCGTACCCCAAGGCGTGTTTAGCCACAGGGTGATCCTCATTACCAACAAACACTGTCTGCCTGTGACCATTCATGCGAATGGACAGTTTGTTGCTGGTCATTCCCACATAGAATGCTTCACAGTGCAGGCATGTCAGTTGGTAAATAACATGGGTGCAGTCGCAAGTGGCTCTGCCCTTGATCGTGTACACCCTCCGGGTTACGGGACTGGAGTAAGTGGTGGTGGAAGGGTGCATAGGGCAGGTTTTACAACGGGGGCGGTTACAAGGGTAGGAGCCAGAATGTAGGCAAGGTGGTTTGGGGATTTCATAGGGATGGACTAGGAGGTTATGAGGTGGGCGGCGGAAAGACACTCTCGGTGGACTGGGGAGGATTTCATGAAGGATGGATCTCATTTCGGTGTAGAATTTAAGGAACTCGTATCATTGCTGAAGAGCCACATTCAGAGTCCGCTGCAGTCCCGGAAAGTCACCAGATACTCTGCCTGATGAAGCAGCTAGGCTGTGAAAGCTGGCGTTTGTATGTATGTGTGTGTGTGTGTGTGTGTGTGTGTGTGTGTGTGTGTGTGTGTGTGTGTGTGTGGTGTGTGTGTGTGTGTGTGTTTATTTGTTACTATCACTGCCTGTGCTCCCTCGCCTGGTAAGTAGACTTCATCTATTTTTTTACATATATTTTTCCTGTTAGGAATTTTTTCCTCTATAATATTCGTGTGTGTGTGTGTATATACAGCACTGAACAGTATCTCCTGAAGACTGGTAAGTTGTAGGTGTAAATAAATACACAAATTTTACTCTTGGTCCTTTACAAGTTACCTATATAATACTGTCTGGACTTGAAAGTTATGGATATTATGTTATAATAATAAATAACTGTCATAATTTATTGTTAGTATTGTTTATCTAAGTATTTGAAGTAATGCATTTTTAAACAATCAGCTGTTTAGATTCCTTATGGAGAGAAAACTGGACATTTGTTGGTTTGAGCAAATATTTTAGAAAAACAGCACATGGGCATAGTTGTCCACCTTGGTATACAAAAAAAATCAACCATTATCACAGATATCTAACTATGGAAAATCCTGTTTGGAATGTCATTAATAAATGATAGGTTACAACTAACTGTAAAAATGATCACTGAGCTGTCGAAAGGCACACAAATTAGACAATCAAATTCACACAACTTAAATTTTGTGCCATGGCTTTCATCAGAAAAAGAAACACACACATTCACAGACATAACCAAGCACACACAATCACCATCTCCAGCCACTCCAGTGCAAGAAAAATGTTGATAGAGCATGAGTAGGGGAGCAGAGAGGAGTGGAGGGAAAGGATGCTGAGTAAGGGAGGGGAGGGAACATTCCCAGTTGTGTGACCAATTGTAAATGCTCTGATGGGCATGAATATGAGATGCAGCATGGAACTCAGTCAACGGAAGGGATGGGAGAAGGAAAAAGGCAGGCGAAGAGATGTGTGTGGGGACGGTGGAGGGTTAAAACAATAATAGGAATAAACAATAATAGAAAAATAAATAAATATGGTAATTACTTAAGGGGATATTTAAATATCAAATAAAGATAAATAAAATAAGGGGTGGCCCACAATTGGATGAAAGACACGAATTACAGAAATACAGGATAAGGACTGGGGAAGGGGGAAAGGAAATACTAGACATAGGGTGTAGGTATTATAAGTTGTTTTGGGTAGAGGCAGGGTGGTTGCAGAACTGTAGAATATGTTGCAGGAACAACTCCAACTTGCACAGTTCAGAAGAACTGATGGCAGAGGGGAGGATCTAGATGGTCTGGGTTGTAAAGCAGTCACTGAAATCAAGCGTGTTGTGTTCAACCTCATGCTGTGGCACACTGTGGTACATCTTGTTTTTTGTCACAGTTTGATGGTGGCCATTCATCCTGATGGTCAGCTGGAGTGTGTCATGTCAATGTAAAACACTGTACAATTATTGTAGCATAGTTGGCTTTTGCATCAGGAGGGGCCGGAAGGATATTGGGTAGGAAGTCGCTAATTTCAGGGCACAATTTAATTGTTCCAGTCCAGGATGGTACTGGATCGGAAGGGGACGCTCCTTTGTGGATGATTATTGGGGATGGAGGGAGGATTGGTGGTGTGTGGAATACGGCGCAGGTTGTTTTTGTTCTTGTTATTGTCTTAGGGGGACAAAACAGCAGAGGTCATCAGTCCCCCATTCCATCATTTGGTGTCACAAGAAGAGGTGTGAATGTATAAAAGAGCCCAGATTTGAAAACAGCAAAGGGGAGGAATATCCCCCGAGTTAGGGAAAGGACAACAAAGTCAACAAAAGACAACACAAATTGTGACAATCACACAAAGACATCGAGCAACAACAAGAAATGGAACTTAAAAGCCAATGTCTGTGGTTGACCAACCATGAGGCTAAAAGAGGAAAAGTCAACCACATGGAAAAACATGGAAACCTCCAATCGGAGGACACATGAAAGGACGAACACAGACAGAATACTGAAGAAAAGTTTTAAATAGAGTTGTAACAATTACTGTCCTGAATAAAATGTATAACTTCATCAGCCATTTTGGCATCATCACTTAAAACAAAGTGCAGGAAAATTAAAACTCCACCGCAGGGTGGCTAAGACTGGGCAGTCCACCAAAATGTGGGCTACCATCAGGCAGGAGCCACAGTGACACTCTGGCAGGTCCTCGCCATGAAGGAGATGGCCGTGTGTCAGCCAATCATGGCTGATGCGGAGCCGACAAAGGACTACAGAGTCCCGGAGGCAGGCTCACATGGAGGAACGCCACACAGCCGTGGTCTCCTTTATAGCCCTGTGTTTGTTGGGCACGGTCGGGCTACTCCACTCAGTAGCCCAGAGCTCACGAATGCGACATCGCAGCACCGTCCGGAGATCAGAATCTGGGAGGCCAATCTCTAAAATAGGTTCATCAACAGCCTGTTTGGCCAACATATCAGCACGGTCATTGCCCGAGATACCAACATGACCCAGAGACCAGAGGAACACACAGATAGCACTGGTCGAGAGCTTGCAGTCTACTCAGGGAGTCACTGCAGACAAGGAAAGATTCACCTGAGCAGGAGCAGATGTGCTTGAGAGAGCGGGAAATTGCCACCAGTTCTGCGGTATAGATTCTGCAGCTATCCGGCAGAAAGTGCTGTTCAACCTGGTTGCCCTGATTGTATTCAAAACCAACCTGGCTTTCAACCTTTGAACCATCCGTGTTAAGCAGGTCATGTCCAGGGAATCTAGCTATGACCGCTAAGAACTGGCGACAGAGAGCTTCAGGAGGAATGGAGTCTTTGGGTCCAAGGGCCAAGTCCAGACAAATACATGGCCTTGGCAGGCACCATGGAGGTGTACATGTGTGAGCCCGATACAAAGATGGTAGTGGGGAAGACTCAAGATCCTGCAGAAGCGACTGAACTCAAAAGGCAATCATCTGACCTGATCTGGGTCATCGTCGTTGGTCACGGACGACCATGCGAGAGAAAGGACACGGTGGTTTGGGTGGCCTGGTGAGCTATGCACATGCGCTGTATAGGCTGCAAGCAGTTGTTGGCGGCAGATCTGCGAAGGTGGTACCCCGGCCTCCACAAGTAAGCTGGCCACAGGGCTGGTGCAAAAGGCACTCCTCGCAATGCGAACCCCACAGTGGTGAATGGGGTCCAGCAAGTGCAATGCCGAGGATGATGCAGAACCATAGGCGACACATCCAAAATCAAGTCAGGACTGCACCAGAGCTTGATAGAGCCACAACAGAGTGAAGTGGTCAGCGTCCCAGGAAGTATGGCCCAGGTGACGGAGAACATTGAGCTGGCGCCAGCACTCCCATTGCAGCTGACAGATGTGGGGGAGCCACATCAACCGGGAGTCGAAAACGAGCCCCAAAAATCGATGAATACTACAACCTCTAATAGTTGGTAGCCGAGATACAATTCGGGCTGAGGGGGAACCATCCGATGCCGACAAAAGTGTGTAAGACTTGTCTTGGCAGCAGAAAACTGGAAACCATGGGCAAGAGCCCAGGATTGCGCCTTCTTAATGGCTCCCTGCAATCTACATTTGGTGACTTGGGTGCTGGAGAAGGTAAAAGAGATGCAGAAGTCGTCAGCATATAGTGAAGGGGATACTGACGACCCAACTGCTTTTGCTAAGTCGTTAATGGCCACTAAAAAAAGTGAACACTCAAAACAGAGCCCTGAGGAACTCCATTTTCAGGTACATGAGAGGTGCTATGGGAAGCACCTACTTGGAACACGGAAGGTACGGACAGCTAAAAAGTTTTTAATAAAAATTGGGAGTGATCCCCTGAGACACCAATCACGTAACATAGTGAGAATGCGGTGTCACCAGGTCGTGTCATATGCTTTTTGCATTTCAAAAAAAGATGGCTATCAGATGTTGGCGCCTGGAAAAGGCTGTGCGGATTGCAGACTCGAGGTACACGAGGTTGTCAGTGATAAAGTGACCCTGGAGGAAACTGCCCTGGCATGGACCACGTAAGCCCCAAGTCTCGAGAATCCAACACAACCACCAACTGACCATACATTCTAACAACTTACAGGATACATTGCTTAGGTTAATGGGGCGATAGCTATCCACGTGAAGAGGATTCTAACCAGGTTTGAGCACCGGGAAGATGACACTTTCTCACCAACGTGACAGGAAAACACCGTCGTACTAAATGCGGATAAAGAGAGCAAGGAGATTACGCTGGCTCTCCACTGATAGGTGCATCAGCATTTGGCTATCAATGCTATCAGGTACAGGAGCTGAGTCGGGACATTGTTTAAGAGCAATGAGGAACTACCACTCATTAAATGGCACGTTATATGCCTCAGCGCGGTGAGCGGTAAAGGAAAGGGGCTTACGTTCTGCCAGCTCCTTTAATCCACTAAAGGCTGGTGGGTAGTTCGCAGAGGCAGAGCCGCGAGCGTAATGCTCAACAAAGGCCTCAGCAAGTGTGGCAGTGTCCTTACAAACAGTTCCATTGATGCAGATCCCAGGGATACTTTCTGGCATCTGGTATCCTTTGGGTGTCTGATTTTTCCCCCAGACCTGTTAGATGGAGTTACCTGTCCGAATAATTGAGACGTACCTCTCCCAACACTCCTGTTTACGGCTTTTGATAAGTTGGCGGGCACAAGCGTGGAGCTGCTTAAAGGTGATTTAAAGGTGATCAGGTGCTCTATAGAGGGGTGCCACTTTGGCTTGTAAGGCTCGCCTGCAATCTTTAATAGCCTCATCAACCTCTGGCGACCACCACGGTACCGTCCTCCACCATGGACACCCGGAGGAATGAGGAATGGTCATTTCTGTGGCTGAAACGATCGATTGTGTGGCGCTCTTGACCACCACATGACGATGCAGCAGAAGTGTAGTCTTCCCAGTTAGCCCTGTGTAGAGCCTACCTAGGCAGGCGTACCGGGGACTGACGCCGTGGAAGTGACAAAAAGATTGGAAAGTGGTCACTGCCACACAGGTCGTCATGAGCCCTCCAATGGATGGATGGTGGAAGGCTGTGGCTGCAGATCGACAAATTGATGGCTGAGAACGTGCCATGTGCCACACTAAAATGTGTGGGGGCACCAGTACTTAAGAGGCAGAGGTCGAGTTGAGAAAGCAAGTCCTCGACAACTCTGCCGTGGGCAGAAATCTTAGAAGTGCCCTACAAGGTATTATCAGCATTGAAGTCGCCCAATACCAGGAAAAGGGGAGGGAGTTGTGATATAAGTGCAGCCAAGGCATTTAATGAGGCATCACCATCCGGAGAGAGGTAGAGATTGCAGATAGTTATCTCCTGTGTTGTCCTTACCCTGACAGCCACAGCTTCTAACTGTGTGTGAAGGGGCACAGGTTCACTATAGACAGAGGCAAGGACATAAACACACACTCCGCCTGACACCGTTATACATTCTATGGTCGCAAACGTATCCCCTATAGCCCCGAAGGGCAGGGGTCTGCATTGCTGGGAACCAGGTTTCCTGGAAGGCAATGCAGAGGGCAAGTGTTACACTCAAAAGTTGTCGTAGCTCAGCCAGGTGGGTGAAGAAACCACTGCAGTTCCATTGGATTATGACGTTTTCCGTCGACTGGGAAGACATGAATGATAAAATGTGGCTCATTACACCTCATCTTGACTTCCATCGACTGGTGACGACATGTCTGCAGCCATGTCCATCATTTCTGTCCCCAAGAGCGAGGTCCTCGGGGGTCGCAAGAATCTCCACCTCGTCCTCAGAGGTGGAGGGAGGTGGTGGCACAGTGGCCACCGGGAGTTCTTTCTTTTTTGGCTTCTTTTTCTTGTCTTGCTGGTCCTTTGATTTCTCACACTGGGATGACTGGACTGACTCCGTCTGAGGTTGCCCTTGAGGCCCTACAACCAGCTTTGCCAGGCACTTTGTGCCACTCACTGACGTCCACTGTACCAGTGGGAGAAACCATGCGAGAAAGGGATTCAAGCGATCCCTTCCTCGCGAGAGGAGCCAGAACAGGCTGTTGTGGCTATGGCTCACGTGTGGGGACCAATGTCCCCGTTGGTTGAGGGGTTTTTGCTTCCAAGGCAGGGGCTTTGGAAGCAACAGAGTGAGATGTGCCCCCTACCACCAAGGGGGTGGATGCTGACGGTTGGGCTTGAGGGCCCATGATGACTGTCTGAACAGGCAGCAAACTAGTCTGCTGAAATGGTGTTGTGGCTGCTGCATAGGAAGTTTTCCATTGTAGGGATTGGCAGAACGAGGCCTTGACAAGCCCACTCCATCCTCCCAGCACTTTCTATTCCAGTCCCATTGCAGGCTTATCCTACCCGATCAGAGACCGAGCTACTCGTAAAGCAGCCATCTGATTCACGAATTCTGCTGCAATCATTGCACAACATTTTACATTGGCATAACAACAAACCAGCTGTCCATCAGAATGAACAGCCACCATCAAACTGCGGCAAAAAGCAAGATGGAGCAGCCTATGGCACAGCATTCAATTGAGCACATCACACTTTATTTCAATGGCTGCTTTACAATTTGGGCCATCCAGATCCTCCCCTCCACCACCAACTCTTCTGAGCTGTGCAGAAGGAAGTTGTCCTTTCAACACCTTCTACAGTCCCACAAGCACCATGGCCTCAACCTAAGATAACTTATCATTCCTACACCACATGCCCCCTCCCCCAATAATCTTATATACCTCCAGTTCATGTCTTTCTTCCAAGTGTGTGTAACCCCACATTTTATTTATCTTTCTTTAATATTTCAATATTCCATTAATTAATTACTCTTTTCATTTTTTAATTATCTTTATCATATTAAATTCCCCCCTCCACACACACACACACACACACACACACACACACACACACACACACACACACACTCCTCTAGACATCCTTTCTTCGTTATCAGAGCCCTTCCCTTTATTGCATTTCATGCTGCATCTCACATTTCCACATACCAGAGCCTTTGCAATCTATCATGCAATGTGGAAAGTTCCATCCCCACCCTCACACAACATTCTTAGCTCTTCACTCCTATCATCACCTACTGTCAAGATGCTTGTTGTGCTGGAGCAGCCGGAGATGGTAGTCTTGTGTGTATAGTTATCTCTGAGTGATTGTGTGAATGTATGTGTTTCTTGTTCTGTTGAAGCCCATGGCTGAAAATTTGTGTGAATGTAATTAACACATATATGTAACTATAACTTCTCTGCCACTGCCTTATAAATACCATCAGTCATATTAATATGGCAGTGGGAGATAAGATCTAGTTACACATCTGTGACAACGGTAATTTTTTTTTTTTGTTGTTGCAAGGAACATGCTGTTTACAGCAGTGTGCCATTTGATTGAAATGTATGCTTATACCAACAAATGTGTAGCTTTCTCTCCAGTGAAGATGATTCACTGAATCGAAACCAGTTGAAAAAAAATTAAATCTACAGGGTGAGTCATAAATGAGGAAAAATATTTTGTGCAAATTGTCATACACTGAGCTATGAACATAAATTCGTTTTCCCCATGTTACTATGTCAATAAAATGACAGTGCAATTGAAAGATAAAAATCTGGAAATATGAAGTGGACTTTTGGGTGTTACTACGCACTGACATTGGCCAAGGGGACAGATGAACAATAGAACACAAAATGCAAGAGCTGTAGGTAGTCTAGCCACTCACGAAAAGGCGAGGCATGCGGCGTCAAGTGAATGTCTGCGTGACACTGCAAGCGCAATGACAGCGCTCGTATATCTCGTACTGATTTTGCTGGCTGGTATTATGTATCATGGCTAGTTGACATACGGAAAGGAACTTGTACCCTGCTGCCCCGTTGCCAATCTGTCCCCTTGGCCAATGTCAGTGCACAATAACACCCAAATGTCCACTTTGCATTGTCATTTATTGACATAGGAACATAGGGAAAACAAATTTATGTTTGTAGCTCATTGTGTGACAATTTACGTGAAATATTTTTTCCTCATTTATGACTCACCCTGTATATAGCTGATCATTTAAAAAATGCATTACTTCAAATATATGGCAGCTGTAAATAGTTTTTAGAAGTCATTTCACAACAACTGAATAATACCTGTTTACATTCACTAGTTTTCTGTGTGTTTAGTTCCTATTGTTGATCTTCAAGTGTTTACCTCCTTGCATCTGTTTATCTCAGCAATATTTGCTTACTTGTAAAAGTTTCCTTTTCCAAGTGTTCTGTGTACCTAGACGTAAACATCTACTCAGCATACTGAATATACATTATAATATTATACTGTTCATGGGTACACTTCACAGTATAACAAGCTTCATGGGGTTACCACTCTGCATTTGTCAAATACATGTATGGGAATTACAGTCAGTGCAAAATACAAAGATGAAAGTAGACATCTTAGCAATGAAATAATTTATGAGAGAAACAGAAGGTTGATACACTATTCAATAAACAAGAAGAAATAAGTCAAAGTTTACAGCTCAGAAGATTGCAGAACAACAAATTTCATTATTTTTGAACATTCCTTCCAGAAGTTATTGAAGAACGAAGAAAAGAGTAAGAAAGAAACTTTTCTGAAGAACAGTGTTGGCGCCAAGTAGAATAATAAGTTACTCATATCTACAAAAACAATCTTCTTATATGGTTCTTGAAGCTTTCATGGCATGAGAAGTACTCAAAGTTTTGGGATTACAGCCAGATAATGTTGACCTCCTGGCATCTTCAGGTGAGTGTCAGCCACTGGATGAACAACTGGCAACCAAAATATCATGCCACGAGGCTAACTAACATTATCTGGCTGCAATCCTGAAACTTCATTGAGTACTCTTCTTGTGTTAAAGGTAAAACAGGAAGTAATGCAATCTACACTAGTGAATTTATAACCCTTCGAACTACAGTAATATGCTAGTTATTAAACATGGATCACCACTCCTGTGGTTGGTGATTGCATGCTGGTCAGCACAGCACATACTACTAGATCAGCAGCACAATGTAACCTGTGCATACAGCCCAGCAATAACTAGCCCTGTTGTGAAGATACGTTATAAATGCCCATGTACTGGCCTCTCCTCTTCAATTTTGTGTATGCTCTCACATGTAGTATTATTATTCGTAAGTATTTATGACAAACCATAAACAAGTAAAAGTATTGTGGTTTACAGCTGTGTTTCTTACTGTGTTCACAGTTAGTACACTGTCCACCTCCTTTACACTTGTAATCTACAAAGACAGTAACTAACACTAAGCACCTGTGTTAGAGGGAAATGTTATGACCTTTGTTAATTGACGATTACTCATGCTATAAATAGCACATTTTGAAGCTACATGTAATGGTACAGTGCCACCTGACAGTGGCAGAAAGCTCAAAGGAAAAAGTCTCCATTCACATTTTAACCATCCACCATGATTTAAACTTCTTACACATTATTTCATTTCACCTCAACAGTGTAGTGGAAAAGAAAAGAAGAAAAAAGAAAACTAAACTATGTGTTGCCTTGATAGAGTTAAAATATGGTTAATTTTCAATATGCAGCAAGACAACAGTTTAAAGAAGAGTGCCATTAACATTAAAGAAGTTTGCCTCTTACTCTTTAAACCTCCCCATGCCTTTCCTGTTGATTGGCTGCTGTAAGTGGAGCGCATGCGTACAACAACGTCTTCAACTTTATATGTCGTGGTGCCTCCAGCAGCTGCTGTGGCACCTACACCGGTTCCTGTAGGCTCATATACAGGGTTGCAGAAACTGAAAGCTCCACTACCAGAGCCTCCTACACCAAGGTTGTTGTCTGAACTGCTTGTGCCAGAATCTGTTGCTAATGGACTTTGCTGCAGTTTCAGAACACCATACTGACTTTTTGTGGCAGTGTCATTTTGATCCAGTGTGTCCATCTGGAAATGTAAATAAATTAACAACAGAACTGTAATTTGTTGATGTTTCTGCATCACACATATATGAAAATCTTCACATACTTATACTACATGCATTTTACATATTAATGGAAAGTCCAGGTTGGAATTAAACAAAATAATATGAACAATATAACAACAACCTGAAACAGGCACATAAAAGAGACACAGGCATACAACACTTAATCTATCAGCCATGGCCTTCTTCAAAAAATAGAACATTCATGCAATCACACAGACACACAACCGTCATTTCCGGCGACTGAACTCCGAATTAGAGTGAACGGAGATGAAGACTGCGTGATTGTTGTGTGTCTGTGTGATTGTTCTATTTTCTGAAGGAGGCCATGGCCTATAGCTTTTTTTTTATGTGCCTGTGGCAGCTTGTGGTTAAATCTTTGTGGTGAGTTGTAAACTGTCCTTATTGTATCATATCTTTTTAAATGTTATATGCTTTGAAATATTGAGAGTTTGAGGCAACTACAGAAAAAATGTAAAATAATATACCAGCACTTAATAAAAATATCTGAAGTATCAATATTAACATTTTCCTTTGTGATTTATACAACAGTTATATTAATATTAACACACTATTGGTACAAAACACACCTTCCTAATACTGAATAATAGAGAAGATTCACACTATTAAAGTGTTTAACAATCAAAATATGGCACACAGTGAAACTAACTTTAAGGCAGAACACGCAAGGTACTAGTTCTTATCATGTTTGCTAATCAGTAGTAGCAGTGAGGAAAAATCACTACCAAGACATACTTAATGTATCTTTATGGCTTTATAATGAATGAATAAAGTTGGTGTTGCCATTGTTGCTGTACTTTAGATGGGAAAACTGACAAAAAATAACACATATCAACTGAAAATATAAATTATTTAACCAGTAATATGTAAGATTTTTCTTATTACACCTTTCAAAGATATATTGAAATTCATAATGCTCACAGTCACCCTTATGTAAAATGTTCACACTTAAAAAAAAGCTATTGTAGATGTGGAATGTTTAGTGAAGTTGAAAACAATGTAGTGGTAACATGATTGAACTGTCCAACTCTTGAGTCGCAAAAGCAGCCAGGACAGTGTCGCAAGTGGAGAATCAGACTACAGCTTGGGGATCTGGGCCAGCATGTTGAGCAACGTGGAAACATGGCCAAACATTGACCCTGTGTTGTTAGCTGGAAGGGTTTGAACGACCTACTAAGGGGGTGGGGGCAAAAACCACGGGCTTCAGCAGAAACAAGTATTACGTAAGAACACCGGTCCAGCCCGGCTCATCGGAGGTGTGTTAAGTGAGCATGGAGGGCACAACCTGTGTAAGTCAGCAGTGCAACTGGTTGTTGTCCACCATTCTTCACGACGCTGCCAGTGGCCATTGCAGACTGTCCGATCTGCCCTACCCCATTGGCAGGTATAAAACTCCGATCCCCAGACACTGCGGACCAGCAGACAGTGTGGTGACACAGCTCCAGGAGGTCACCACTTGCATGACCGGCTTCAACAGTCCAGCCTACTGAACTCGTACAGCCTGATGTCACAACACCGCTGGACGACGGGCCACTTATACCAGCTGTTATCTGACACTGACTACAGCAGTACATGGCAGATTCCAGTGACACGGGCATGAGGAAGCTGCTTGCTTCATGTACTATATAAAAAAGATTGAATGAAATGGCAAACCTGATGATGTATATTACTATGTAAATAAAAATAAATAAATAAATAAATAAAATAAAATAACTGCTGTTCGCCATTGATCACAAGGATAATAAAGGATGAGCCAGCCACTCTGCACATACTAAAACCCTCCAGTCAGAAGCAGGACAGACAACACAATAGGGGGAAACAGCTTAAATTGTTGGAGGGGTGGGGACCTCAGAGATCAGGCTAAGAAACCCATCACTAAATAGAACGATAAAAACAAACTGCACAAATAAAATGCAAAACACAGTTAAACAATCCTGCATTAGTAAAAGGTCGGTAATTATAGTACACTGTAAAATATTTGTAATAGTAGCATGTAGTGAAACATTTGTAAATGTAGCATTTTGGAAAGTACTTGTAATAATTGTATAATTATGCACTGAAAAAGAAAAATTGTAGCATACAGTAAAATATTTTTAAATGTAGTATTTTGGAAAGGATTTGTAAAATTATACACCGGAGAAAAGAAAAACCATCATGCAAGTAAAATTACTTGTTATGATTTAATAAATAAATAAATAATAATAAAATAAAACCAAAGGGACATCATCCCCAAGAATTAAAGGAAGCAAAGCATGTAGATTGGATGAATACGAGAAGGGGGCTAAAAGAGGTCAGCTCAACAGCATGTGCAACACTGTCAAAAAAGCAGCACCTAGAGATGTAGGCTGGAATCCAGCAAGGTGAGACTGAGGATGACTCCAGATGATGGACAGCAAATAGCAGCCACTACAGTACTCAAAGTGTATATTGCATTGCACTGTGGTCAACCAGTGGCTCAAATATTCTCTTGTGGAGTTATACTACTGTGGCTCTTACTGGACATTTTATGTCATTGTAGCAAATTGTACCCCCCTGCAGCAGCACTGTTTCCTGCGAAAGGAATGGTGTGTGTGTGTGGGGGGGGGGGGGTTCTTCTTCTTTTTAATGAGGGAGGAATTTGTCCCTAGACTTAATTTTAGTTATTTTTGTCTTTCAGTAATAAAAAGAAGTAAGGCACTTATGGTGACTGCCCATAGCATACCTTTGACCAAGGATACTCTGATTCAGAGTGCAGCAGCCAGAGATGACGGTTATTTGAGTGTGAAGTGTGCCTGTTTGATTGTGTGAATGTTCTTTATTCGGAAGAAGGCCAATGGCTGATAGCTTAAGTGCTGTATGAGTGTGTGTTTTTTATGTTCCTGTCACAGCTCATCATATATCTTTGCGGTGATTTGTAAAGAAATAAGAAAGGCCAATCACTACTGTTTCATGACACAGAGTAATTTATGAGAAGTTCTTTGTTTTGTAAAATTCTTCGCAGTTTTGTACAAATATGTTACGATTTTCATGTATGTTGTTAGGCTGTAACCAAATACAACAGCTTTAATCCCTTATCAAATATATTTTGCTTTTCGAGTAAATTATTATGCATGAACCTAATAAAACAACAAACATATAACCACACCACATTATTATTTATGAACTCCTGATTGGCTGTCTTCATTTACAATAATTTTTACAGATAATTATATATTTTTTTGCAGTGGTTATTGCATGATTTGTAATCTAATAATGAAATCAAATAAGATACCAAAACCTTGAAGCTTAGTCTTTTTTAGCCTGTCTTACCCCTTTAAGATATATCAAAACATAAATATACCAGTAAAAGTTTTAATAATGGCATAAATGACTGGTCTTCGGAGTTCTAAGTGGCTGATTCCCAATACATTGTTTTGAATGGGAGTAAAAAGGTTTGCGATTTAAGAAATTCATAGCACATTGTCACTATTAATGTAATTCATATTGCACAAAAGGCCATTTACTTTGAAAGTATAGATTCTTCACTACTTACAATTTTTACCCGCAACATGATAGAAATGTATACAGATGCAATATTATATTCATCAACAACAGTTTGTTTTGAAGTACTCCATACTCTCTGCCCTAATGCCTTTGACACATTGTGCTTCCAGCAGAAAAAAAATGTTCAAATGTTTGTTAAGCTTATGGGACTTAACTATGGGGTCATCAGTCCCTAAACTTACAAACTACTTATCAACTACCTTATACTAAGGACGGCACAAATATCCATGCCCAAGGGGGGATTCGAACCCCCGACCGTAGTGGCCGTGCAGACCGTGACTGGAGCGCCACAGACCCCTTGGCCACCACGGCCGGCGCTTTCAGCAGACACTTGTACGCTATGTGCACGGTGTTTTGTTGTTGTAAATCGTGCTTTTTTCCCCTCAGCTAAAGTTTTATTTTCTTGTTTATGTTTTATTGCAGCAGTATTATTCTGCAGTAGCAGGCAAAAGTAAAGTTCTTACAAGAAAAATATTAACGTGTATCAGTAACCTAAACAAGGATAAATTTCTGGCCTTCTAATAAATTTCCAGGTAATTACCAGATTTTTCTTAATGAGAATATTCCTGAGTTTTTCTCAGATCTTACAGTGTGTATACACCTTGTATAACATGACTAGAAAATCTAAGGGTAATATTTCTAAGTTTTCCCTCAGAAGTTCCACCATTACTGCTGCTGAGCAAAGTGGTCTATAAAAACATTCAAAAACAATGTTTGAGCCACTTTTCACAATGAATTTTATGTGAATTATTACACATTCTAAGTCTATATTAATTTCACTGGATACAATTGTATTCTTTATTGCTATAAACAAACCTCCCCTCTTAAACATTCAACCTATCTCTGTGGTACATTCCAGTCTGAGTTTAGGATTTCATTGGTATTCACATCTGGCTTGGACCAGCTTTTGCGTCTCTTGTGCTATGTGGTCATTGCGATTATCTAAAAGAGACCAGTTCCGGGATCTTTCCATAGACACTCCTGCAGTTAACTATTGCTATAATAATATTTTCTTTCTCTGTTTTATTGTGCCAAGTGCTGCCTTGAGCGGAATCAGTAAACATCTTAATGGGCCTGTGCAAAATCCACATGTGCACTCCACACATACTCTGATACCCTACTAGCCATTACCTGTGTGAAGTGCACACCAGACCTATTCAGGGTAATCCTATATTTCCCCACCCAAAAGTGGAGGCCAAGAAATGTTCATCAAAGATCACCACAAAACTGTCTAAGCCTCTGGTTTAAGCCTTAAACTCATCTCAAAACCAGAGGACCACAATCAGTTCTGGGAACAATACTGCAAATTGATAGCTCTGCTTCAACCCCACAAAAGAGGCTAGCTGTCTTGATCAAATCTGCCAGCCCCCTGAAGGAGCCAAGGATAATCTCTGAACCAAGGCAACAAGAGTCATTGGCGCTGAGTTGAGCAATGATCTGTGGTCCAGTGTACTCTACCGCCGCTGGAAGAAACTCCCCATCTCAGATGAGACACCTTGCCCAGAAAACAAGGGTGTACACTGGCATTCTGCCTAACACTAGAGCTTTCAGTGTCAAGGATACCCATCCTCTGCGACTGTGCAGACCTCTCAGATGGAATGGCCACTGCAACAACAGGCAAGGTGGCCCATGATGGCTCAGAGGTATTATCAGCAGCAGATAAGACCTCAAACCTATTACTGAGACATAAAGACCAGCATCATGGCCAGTTCCCAGGTTTGCCTTCTGCCCAGAGTTTGGTGACCCTTGCACAGTTTGTCAATCACCATTAGGCAACTGTCGATTAGCAGAGACATTGGAAACTGTAACCACAGGGACATCAGGGAGTGGAGACTTTATAGTAGGCACCTTAGATATCCCAGAAATCACCTCTGGTGTCCAGGTGACACTGCAGCCCAGGGCAGCAGCCTGAAGAATTTTGACTGAGGCCAAAAACAGCCTCCAGCTGCATATGGACAGTGGCCAACTCCTCCTGAATCTGCACACAATAGGTGCAGTCCCTACCCATCTCTGTAAAGTTATTTAAGATTACCATCTGTCCCAAAATATTCGAGAATATAGCCCTTGAACACTAACAAAATTTACCAAATAAATGGAAATAAAACTCTTACAAGCAGAAGCACTAATGAAATGTGATAAACTGACCAAAAATGAAAATGCAGAAAATTTATATTATGCTACTTAGCACTCTGCAGATGTATGGCTGGCAGCAGCTGACTCTAGACTCATTCACACAATCACACAGGCACGCAAGCATCATTTCTGGTTACCGAACTCTGGATATGAGTCGATTCAGAGTGTGGCAACCGGGGATGATGGTTGTGTGACTGTAAAGTGTGCTTGTGTGATCATATGAATGCTCTCTTTCTGAAGAAGGCTAAGGGTCCAATATTCTAAATGTTGTACAGTGTGTTAACTGTTAGATGGCAGAGCTCTCCCTAGCCCTGAATTGGTACAAGTCGGTAGACGTTGGGCGGCTTTATCAGGCAGTATTTGTTTCGAGGCTGTAGCCAACATTACTGACCGAAAGTGCTACGGGAAGCAACAATAGACGTCTGCTTTCTTATTGTTTGCATACCAGTGTTTTGAGTGTTCCCTTTTGTGTAATACGTAACTTAAGTGAGTGATTCCTGTAGCTGGAATCGTTATCAACTATTCTCGTGAGTATGCTGCTTTGTTTCATTTACGATTTTCATTTAAAGGGATGTACGCTACCTGCACTTTCGCGGAAGCATGCCACATAGTTTGTGTGTCAGCACTGCAGGATGTAGGCGTCGCTTGTCTCCCCTGCTCGCCTCTCTCCCCGCGGCTGCCGTGGTGTGGTGTGAAGCGGGGCTTGCCTCCTCTGCTCCCTGCTCCCCATCAAAACTCTGCCATCTAACAGTTTACACACTGTACGTGCGAGTTCTTTTATATGTGCTTGTCACAGTTTGTTGTACTTCTTTGTGGTAAGTTGTAAACTATCCTTATTATATTGTTGTCAATATCTGGATCTTGAGTCTTGAGTTGCAGCATCAACACTAGCTGTTGTTACTTTCCAGGAGCCACATACATGATAATTTTGGGAAGTTGTCATTATCATTTAAGATTGATTATGCATGTCAGCATTGTCTGGACCACAGTTCCCACCATGAAACATTGATGCCTCCATCTGATGTAAATCCTATTATTTCGAAATCTAGGATTTTGAAAATGTGACCACCCACATGAACCACAGACATTGCCGAGGTGGGGTGGCTTGCGTGCCTCAACGATACAAATAGCCGCACTATAGGTACAATCAGAACAGAGGGGTATCTGTAAGAGGCCAGACAAACGTGTGGTTCCTGAAGAGGTGCAGCAGTCTTTTCAGTAGTTACAGGGGCAACAGTCTGGATGATTGACCGAGCTGGCCTTGTAACATCAGCTAATGTGGCTTTGCCACACAGCTACCATGAACGGCTGAAAGCAAGTGGAAACTACAGCCGTTACTTTTCCCGACGACATGCAGCTCTACTGTATGAATATATGATGATGGAATACTCTTGAGTAAAATATTCCGGAGGTAAAATAGTCCCCCATTCGGATCTCAGGACGGGGACTACTTGGGAGATGTGATCATCAGGAAAGACAACACTGGTATTCTACAGATTGGAGCGTGGAATGTTGGATTCCTTAACCGGGTAGGTAAGCTAAAAATAAATAAATTAAAAAAAAAAAATTAGATAGGCTGAAGTTAGATATAGTGGTGATTAGTGAAATTTTGTGAAAGGAGGAACAGGATATCTGGTCAGGTGAGTACAGGATTATAAATCAAAATCAATTGGGGGGTAATACAGGAGTAGGTCTGATAATGAATAAGAAAATAGGGACGTGGGTAAACCACAATAAGCAGTGCAGTGATTGCATTATCATAGCCAAGATAGATACAAAGCCAACACCGACTACAGTACTATAAGGTAATATGCCCACTAGCTCTGCCGATGATCGAAGAAATCGAAGAAATGTATGAAGAGGTAAAGGAAATTATTCAGACAATTAAGGGAGAGGAAAACTTAATTGTGACAGGAGACTGGAATTCGGTAGTTAGAAAAGGAAGGGAAGGAAAAATAGTAGGTGAATATAGACTGGGGAAAGGAATGAAAGAGGAGATTGCCTGGTAGAATTTTGCTAGGAAGATAATTTAATCATAACAAACACATGGTTTAAGAATCATGAAAGAAGGTTGTATATGTGAAACAGGACAGGAGAAACCTGAAGGTACCAGATAGATTTTATAATGATAAGACATAGATTTCTGAACAAGGTTTTAAACTATAAGACATACCCAGTGGCAGATATAGACTCTGACCATAACTTCTTGGATGAACTGTAGGCTGAAACTGAAGAAACTACAAAAAGGTAGGAAAAAAGATGGGACCTGGATAAACTGAAGGAACCTGAAGTTCTTAAGAATTTCAGAGGAAGCTTTAGGCAACAATTCACAGAAATGTGGGAAAATAAAACAGTAGAAGAAGAATGGGTAACATTGAGAGATGAAATAGTGAAGGCAGCAGAGGACAAAATAGGTAGGGATGCAAGACCTAAAAAAAATCCTTGGGTATCACAAGAAATACTAAATTTAATAGGTGAAAGGAGAAAATAAAAAAAATCAGTAAATTAAACAGGCAAAATGAAGTACAGACGACTAAGAAATGAGATTGACAGGAAGTGTAAAATAGCTAAGCATTATTATGATAATTCGCCGGTTCAATCCCACCCACCGGCAAAAATTTATTTCTTTGTAATTTACAATTCCAGAAGGTTCTACATCTTTCTTATGTTCACTTGTAAATTCTACTTGTTTCTTATGTTAACTGTTCTTCTAATTTCTGGTAAATTCTGTCTGTGTATAAATAGCAGAGCACTCTGCCCGAGAGGCAGTCAGTGCTGCGTGTATGTTGAGTTCGTAATAAACGTGCTTTCAGTATTAAGTGCTGTGTTTAGTTGCCTTCGAAGTCAAGCCTACTTCCACTGCAACGCGACATTGTTTGGTGGAGGCGCCGGGTACACTGTGCAACAGCTGCATCACCGTGGCTCCGATTAGGCAACGTAAAAGCCGTCGCTTACACGGACTGGAACCGGAATACAAGGGATACACCGAGTACATCCTTCCAAAAGTCCGTATTATCAGAAGAACGATGGAGACGAAACCAGCAATAAGCCAGCTGCACATCAGACACCCATCGGTGTTCTCTGGAGATGCTGGACAGGACCCCAACAAATGGCTAAAAGGGTTTGACCGAGTCGCCAAGTACAACAGGTGGGATCATACAATGTGCTTGGCCAACGTTTATTTCTACCTGGATGGAACAGCCCAGCAATGGTTCGAAAACAACGAAGACAAGTTGAATGACTGGGAGACGTTCCAGGAGGAACTTAAGAAGACATTTGGAGACCGCCAGCGACAAATCCGCTCGGCGGAAGAACAACTGAAGAACCGGGCCCAACGACATGGTGAGCCGACACAATCATACATACAGAGTGTTTTGGCCCTGTGTAACGTAGTCAATCCGAACATGACTGAAGCGGACAAAATCACGCACCTGATGAAGGGAATTGCAGAAGATATGTACCAAGGTCTTCTAATAAAAGACGTCGCTACGACAGAAGAGTTCATCAAGTGGTGCCAGCGTATTGAAGAGATGCAACAAAGGAGGGTTGGACGCAAGAAGTATGACAGACTTCCAAATGTAGTCCCTATGGCCGTTGTGGAAGACCAGCAGGACTTGGCTTCTCTCATAGGCCAAATCGTGAGAGAAGAATTACAACAGTGCATGGCAGCCAGGACTATTAGACCGAGCGAGCATCAGATTATGGCCGTGGATGTGAGCCCTGTAAGTCACGAGGTAGCCGACGCCGCTGAGGACGAGGTATTTCAAACATTAGCTCCTGTCTGCCAATGGCGTCGCCCTGCTATGACTTACGCTGCAGCCGCCAAACGGCAGCCCATGAACCGACCGACGAAACCACAGCCAACTCCTCCGGTAACTATGACGCCCCGCAGAAGAACAGACGTCTGGAGGACAGAAGACAACACACCACTGTGTTTCCACTGTGGACGCCCTGGACATGACGTACGCTACTGCAGAGAGAGGAGGCGAGTATTCGATGATTATTTTGCTGCAAGACGTCAGCCGTCGGAGCAGTTCTATCCAAGGCAGTCACCTGCTGATGAGTTCAGTCGACCTATGGGAAGAAGCCCATCGCCGTACCCTAGACAAGGTCGCTCCCCGATGCACCGCAGCCGTTCACCGTCGCCGTACAGAGGTACCAGCCGCTCCCCTAGCCGCCGCGCCCAGGAAAACTAAGCAAGGTGACCATCTACGGAGGTGAGGCCGCCGCAAATGAAAATCCTCCATGGACGACAGTCGCCAAGATGTCGGGAAATCTCATTGACGTCATAATCGACAGCCAACATGTCCGGGCACTTGTTGATTCAGGAGCCTCTTTTTCTGTATTATCGGATAATTACCGCCGCACACTAAAGAAGACAATGTTCTGTGATACGGGAGCAACTGTGCTGAAGGTCGCGAATGGAAAGTACGTCCATCCAGCAGGAACTTGTGTCGCAAGAATAACCATCAACAACAGGACGCAGCCGTTTGAATTTGACGTGTTAACAGAATGTAGTCACAATGTCATCCTCGGATGGGACTTCCTCCAGGCATCCCAAGCTATCATTGACTGTGGAAGATCTGAGCTGCAAATTGAAGAAGTTGTTCCGCTGGATACACGTAATACAGAATTTTCTGGGAAGTTATTCGTCGTTGACAATGTGACGATACCGCCTTTGACAACGAGAAGAGTTGCAGTCACAAACACAGATGGCTGGTTAAACTGTGAAGTTCTTATTGATAGTAAAAAGTTTATCAGGATCACAAAAGAGATTTACATACCAGCGGCTATCATAAGCATTACCGGTGGTCAAGGAGAGATTTGGATCACAAATTGTCACGAGCAGTCACAACTTATCCCCAAGGGAATGTGTATCGGGACAGCTGAACCAATCCAGGACGGTGAGCTCAATGTCATCAATGAAGACCCCATGCCCTGCTGTTAGTACAGACAACACGCTGGAGGAAACAAATGTGGAACTGCCAATAGGGCCTGGACTGACCGAGGAACAATGCCAGCGGGTGTTAGGTATACTACGCCAATTTTCAGGTGCATTTACACCTCGGCAGGGGAAAAATCAGACGAAACGGCCCACAATAAAGCACCGCATCAATACTGGGGATCATCCGCCAATTAGCCAGCGTTCGTATAGAGTGTCGCCAGCTGAAAGACGGATAATTCGGGAGGAAGTGGAGAAGATGTTGCGAGATGACATTATTCAACCTTCGGAGAGTACTTGGTCGTCTCCGGTGGTCCTCGTAAAGAAGAAGGATGGCACGTGGCGATTCTGTGTCGACTATCGGCGGCTGAACAGAATCACAAAGAAAGATGTCTACCCATTGCCGCGTATTGACGACACCTTAGACTGCTTGAAAGGAGCTACATACTTCTCAACTATGGACATGCAGACAGGTTACTGGCAAATCGAGGTTGACGAAGCTGACAGGGAGAAGACGGCTTTTATTACACCTGACGGCCTCTATGAATTTAAAGTAATGCCATTTGGATTATGTAATGCTCCAGCCACATTCGAATGCATGATGGACAACTTGCTTCGACACCTTAAGTGGACGACGTGTCTCTGCTATTTAGATGACATTGTCATTTTCTCAAAAACATTTGAAGAACATCTGAGTTGCCTGTCAACTGTGTTGAAGTGTGTTCAAGCTGCAGGCCTCCGCCTCAATCCAAAGAAGTGCCTCTTCGTCGCCAAAGAGATAAAAATCCTGGGGCACCTAGTCAACGGAGATGGTGTCCTTCCTGATCCAGATAAAGTAAGGGCAGTCACAGAATTTCCAACTCCTCAGCACATTCGTGATGTGAGAAGTTTTCTCGGGCTGTGCTCATACTACCGAAGTTTCATATAAGGATTTTGTAACAAGGCACGTCCATTACAAGAACTTCTGCAGGGAGACGCCAAATTTTACTGGGACGAGACAAAAGAAAGAGCTTTCCGGGCACTAAAGGAGGCTCTAACTTCCGCACCAGTGCTAGCATTGTACGACGAGAATGCAGAAACGGAACTTCACACAGACGCCAGTGGTTATGGGATTGGTGCAGTGCTTGTAGAAGTTCAGGAAGGTGCTGAAAAAGTGATAGCCTATGCGTCAAGAGTACTCTCAAAGTCCGAGATAAACTACTCTACAACTGAAGAAGAATGTCTCGCGGTTATCTGGGCTATCAACAAGTTCTGGCCGTATTTATTCGGCAAACCATTCACCGTCGTGACAGACCACTATTCTTTGTGTTGGCTGACTTGCTTGAAGGATCCATCAGGTCGACTAGCAAGATGGGCACTAAGACTCCAAGAGTACGACGTCACAGTGGTATTCAAGAACGGGCGCAAACACAAGGATGCCGACTGCCTTTCGAGGAATCCATTAGTGGAACACAACGCCATTAATGAAATTTCAGCTCTCACTGAATTAGATGACGTTACAGCTGAACAGAGGGAAGATCCAGCACTATTAAAAACGATAGAGACCTTGGAGAAAGGAGAACCGACCAATGGAGAGTTCCAACTTATAAACGGAACATTGTATAAGAGCAACGATGATCCACTGGGCCCCAAATTGCTACTTGTTGTTCCAGCTCATCTCCAGCCAACTATTCTCAAATATTTCCATGATGCCCCAATATCCAGTCACCTGGGATTCGTGAAGACCCTAGACAGAATCAGACGCAGGTATTACTGGAAAGGTCTCTACCGATCTGTCAGGCACTATGTGAGTCACTGTAAAGAGTGCCAGCGATGCAAGCATGTGCCGCAATTACCTCCAGGACATCTGATACCGATTCCGCCGGCAGCAGCTCCATTCCATCGAGTTGGGATCGATCTTTTAGGGAGGTTCCCGAAGTCGACAACCGGTAACCGTTGGATAATAGTCTGCACTGACTACCTCACACGCTACGTTGTCACCAAACCTGTGCCGACTGTAGAAGCTCCAGAGATCGCAAAATTCCTTGTAGAAGACATTATTTTGAAGCATGGAGCACCACGTGTCATGATATCTGATCGTGGAAAAGTATTCCAGTCAAAACTAGTATCAGAGGTAATGTCACGGTGCAACATTGTCCACAGGATGACAACTGCTTACCATCCTCAGACAAATGGTCTTACGGAACTTTTTAACAAGACGTTAGCCGACATGCTGTCGATGTACGTCGATGTTGAGCAGAAGGATTGGGATACAATTCTGCCAGTCGTGACATTTGCTTACAATACCGCGAGACAAGACACCACAGGCTTCACTCCGTTTCTCCTGCTCCATGGCCGTGAAGCTGAGACGACAATGGATACGCTGTTCCCGATCCAACCGGACGACACTCAGGACGACTATGTTAAACAGCTCATCACCAGGGCGAAGAAGCAAGGCAGCTGGCTCGCATACGGACACTGGACGCCCAGGAGAAGGATAGTCAGTGGTATAACGACAAGCACCGACCTGTTGTGTACAGCCCAGGAGATCTGGTATGGATTTTTACCCCTGTGCGGAAGGTTGGACTGTCAGAAAAGTTATTGAAGCGATACTTTGGTCCGTATCGTGTCATACGCCGCCTGTCAGACGTCACATACGAAGTTGAGGATTATGAGCCGTCGTCGAAACGTCAAAAACGAAGAGACATTGTTCACGTCCTGCGCATGAAGCCTTACTACGATCCTGAAGAGCAGGTAGACGACAATGGCTTCTTGTTCAAGGACTTTAAGGACGGTAATGTTCCTGATGAAGCCACGACAGGAACGTCTGTCGTCGATAATCGCGGAGAAGGAAAGGATTCTCTTGAACTGTCATACAGAGGACCCATGACACGGTCAAGATCCAGGACATTGCAGCTGGCTCCAGAGGGATCATAACAGCGGGTCGCTGTTTCTCCAGGAGAGGGAGCAATGCCGCGAGAGACGACGAACATCAACTACCGGCGTGGCGCAGGGGATAGTGTCACGGACTGCAGTGCAGAAGGTTGCCGTTTCAATCCCACCCACCGGCAAAAATTTATTTCTTTGTAATTTACAATTCCAGAAGGTTCTACATCTTTCTTAAGTTCACTTGTAAATTCTACTTGTTTCTTATGTTAATAATGGAAAGTCCAGGTTGGAATTAATAATATAGTGAGGACAGTTTACAACTCACCGCAAAGACGAGGCGACGAGCTGCGACAGGCACATACAAAAGACACACACACACAACACATTCAGCTATCGGTCACTATATTATTATTATTATTATTGTTTCTTATGTTAACTGTTCTTCTAATTTCTGGTAAATTCTGTCTGTGTATAAATAGCAGAGAACTCTGCCCGAGAGGCAGTCAGTGCTGCGTGTATGTTGAGTTCGTAATAAACGTGCTTTCAGTATTAAGTGCTGTGTTTAGTTGCCTTCGAAGTCAAGCCTACTTCCACTGCAACGCGACAATATGCCTGATAATTTTTCAACTACTAAAATTTCACTCTGCAGTCAAAACTACACATCGCAAACGAATAGTTTGTATGTGGTTGTAAGTATGTCTCCCATTGTGCACCATGGTGGTAGAGGGTTGATAATAATGGGGTGGAAGATATGGGAGTTTAAAGTTACAGACTTATACAAAATTCTACAAGTGGGTGTCAATATTTTGCTCTTCATCAAAATCTATACAATGGGGATGAATGATCTCTCTGTGATATTGTAGTACAAAGTTCCGTGTCAATAGCTATTGAGGGTGGAAGATATAGTAGTTGAAATTCGTCAACTTATATAAAATTTGAACTGAAGATGACTTTTCGACAGTGTAATAGCAAAGAGGTTACACATGCAGTGAAGCATGATGCACATTCTTCAGTTGTTTTTCTGCAACAAGTGTAAAAACAAAGAAAAATAAGTGCATATTGCAGTTTGAAAAATAAAACTACTTAGAAAGATGCCAATGTGTAAGAAAGAAATTTCGTGTTCTTGAACCGTTTCTAAAAGACCGAAAACGGTGCTGAAAAGTGAAGCTACAGACGACAGAAACTTGAAATTTGTAGATGTTGTTTATCTTACACCATAGGCATCAGCAATCTTTCGATATTCTCATCCCTAAGGGGGTGAAATAGTGAATGAACGTGGTTTTTTTTTTTTTTTTTTTTTTTTTTTTTTTTTTTTTTTTTTTTTTGAAAATTCATTGCTGTTAAGGCAATTTTGAAGCAAGAAATACAAAATTTCGGATTTAGATTTTTGATTGAAATTTCAATAATGTGTGTTTCAGTATATTTGGAAATTCAACCACTACGCAGGCGAAATAAGGGAAAATATTTTAAGGGTGCTGTTAAGATTATTTTGATGCTAGAAATGCAAAAATTTGGAACCATGATTAGAAATTTAAAAAATGTGTTTCAGGACGTACCTTAATTCTGCCATCAATGGGGCAGTAAGGGGTGGCAAGTTGTATCAAAATACTTGAATAGGCTAGAAGGCAAATGCAAGTCTGTAGAAGAATGTATAAATAGGGGGAAAATAGATACCGCCTACAGGAAAATAAAAGAAACATTTGGAGACAAGAAAAGCAGCTGTATGAATATAAAGAACTTAGTTGGAAAACCAGTTCTTAGCAAAGAAGGAAAAGCTGAAAGGTGGAAAGAGTATATAGAGAGGTTCTTCAAAGAAAATAATTTTAGAGACAATATTGTAGGATGGGAAGAGGATGTAGATGAAATTGGAATACTATACTAAGAGAATAATTTGACAGAGCACTGAAAGACCTAAGCCGAAACAAGGCGCCTGGAGTGGACAACATTCCCCCAGAACTACTGAAGTCTCTGGGAGAAAGGCCATGATAAAACTGTTTCACCTGGTGCATAAGATGTTCGAGACATACCCTTGGACTTTAAGAAAAATGTATTTATTTATTTAATTTTGGGCCTGTGACATCTTATGCAGATATAGGACAATGTAATAATCTCCATCCCAAAGAAAGCATTTTAAAGCTAAACCTATGAAAATTTATAATGAGAAGTAAATCAACCAATGCAGATAACCCAGTGTATGCGTGCGAAGCAGCAGAAATTAAGCTAGTTCATGGTCATAAAAACAAAGCAGTACTTACCAAACCAACATCCTCTGTTGGCTCCAGTACAATCTTACGAGATTCTCTACAAAGAGTTATATAAAACTGTACAAAATCCGTTCTCTTAACCACCTGATGCAGTCCAAAGCACAATGCTATTATGGCCACCGACATCACAAAAAATATAATGGTGTTCACACGCTGATCGTCTAGCAGTAACTTCGTTATGATGCGATTACTAGACACAAGAAATCCAGCTGCACCTGAGGAACCAGTTTCAACTGTAATAACACTTACACAAAGATACAGGTAAAATAATTGACTTACTAAGATAATGTTATTAAAATATAGTTCCAAAATTTAATACTGTACATATTTAAAAATAATTGTTATGATTTATTCAGGGGCTTCCTTCAAATTATTTGGAATACACTCTCATAAAAAATAGTGTTTCATCACCAAAATTACAGGGGTTCCAGATTGCAGCATACCACCAGTACTCCTAATACCTGATATCATGTCCTCTTTCACTGGTACAAGTATTCGTCATGGCACGCTGTCCACTAGAGCATCAAGGGACTCTTGGTCCATATTGTCCCACAGCAATTCAGAGCATATCTCTCAGATTGGTTGGCGTGTCGTGTGTATGTGTCTTTTAGTTTCTTGTGGTTGAAAGCTGAAATGTTTACTAGTCTTTCATTATGTATGTCTATAACTCATAGCATCCTATATTTGGTGAGTGACAATCTACCAATTTTGTAGAATTATCATCCCATCCAGGACATTGCATTTTTTGAAATTCAATCTTATTCAGAAATGAGTACCAGAACAAACAAGAGAGTTATATGGTGTGGTAATCTTCTGGCCCTCAGTGTTGAAGGAGGATTCCATTTCCTCATGAAGACTTGAAGCTTTAGTGTAGGTGTGTGTGTGTGTGTGTGTGGTGAAGAAGGACTGACCACAGCCAGTTTGTTTTGGGGATAACACACCAGGCAAGTAACTCGTGAAATGATGAAGCTGATGAAATCTTCATTGAATGTTGCCACCATGAATGTCTATAAGCACTGCTACAAGCCTTGGCATTGAATCAAATTGGCTATGGATATACTGTTGGGGTAGGCCTATAGCAGTCCGTGCTGCTTCCACATACTGTATTGCAAAATTTGATTTAGTGAAGAAGCAATAGTGCATCCTAGGCAGTCATTACACAGGTTCAAACAAACATTTCTGATACACAAGAGATCAGGAGAACAGTGAGGCCAAGGCAGCCACGCAATCTCATTGGCAAAGAAGAATCTAGAACAAAGTGTGGCATGTGTGGTTACATATTAGCCTCTTCCAATTTGACTGTTGCAAGCTCTGAAGATATGGGACCACGAGAGGCTGCAACACTTGAGGGATATTATGTTCAAATGTTTGTTAAGCTTATGGGACTTAACTACGGGGTCATCAGTCCCTAAACTTACAAACTACTTATCAACTACCTTATACTAAGGATGGCACAAATATCCATGCCCGAGGGGGATTTGAACCACCGACCGCAGTGGCCGTGCAGACCGTGACTGGAGCGCCTCAGTCCCCTCGGCTACTGCGGCCGGTGGGATATAATGCTGGCTGGTTAGCGAACCAGGAGTGCACACTAGGAGAGTGCAGAAGTGGAATCCAGTACCACCCTAAACCATAATAATGGGTGCAAGACTAGTATGATGATGCATAAAATAACAAATCAATAGTCTTGTACCACAGTGTCTCTAGACTAATTGTGGTGGTATCTCTCATATCTTGAAGACGACATTCTGCTCACTTTTTGTTTGCAAACTTATGATGTCACATCATGCATAATTTTCTGATCTAATTCCACCCACCTTGATGTACCCTTGTCTACTCAGTAATTGCCCTCGTAAAATGAACAGCTCACCGATGCCAAGGGTCAAAGTTGACGGGTGGAATCACATCGTACAAAGAACTCCACATCATATGTTAAGGGACAAAGCTGACATGGGTTCTCAGTACATGGTCTTAAATATTCAATATATGTTAAATTCCGTTACTGAAAGACACACAACCATTTTCGCATTTTGCAGTCTTAGATGATACGATGAATCATTAAAAATATCTTATATGAAATCTGATGGAGCTCATTCCCTCTCATTTAATTCCAGGCTTCTAACATTTATATATATCTTTAAAACTGTCTGAAAGTAAGGTGTCCATAATTAAAACTTAAGAGGCGAGATTTTAAGCCATCCCCGTATCTCCTATGAAGAAGATCTGGGAAGGCATTAAGTTTTAATTATGGACATCTTAATTTCGGACAGTTTTTGAAGATATATAAAAATACTGGAAGCCTGGAATTAAATGAGAGGGAAGCAGCACCATTGGTATCCGTATCAGATCTTTTTAATGATTTCACATAACACGTCAGGATGCAATTTTAAATTGCAAAACTTGTCATGTGTCCTTCAATAAAGGAACCTGTTCATTGAAATATGGAATTATTTAATATGTATATACATAGGCAAGTAGCTTTTTTCAAAATAAGGCATAGTAACTTTCTGACAAATTTCATTACAGCGGTAAGCACAAATGTATTATTTATTCATCATTAAAACAACAAACAAAAATTTATGCAGCTGTTGTTCTTTGTTAATAGGCCTACATGTTTTGCCCCTTTTCATGTTTCTAAACATCAGGATTCATTGTAGCGTCTACAGAACATTGGTAATTAATGAAACAGGGCGTTGGCAAATTTGTTTCAACAACCAAGTTCTTGTCAACTTGGTGAAGCTTGAGTAAAAATAAGTTGTTGTACTCCTATGTCTTTGACTTAAAGGTGTATACATGCAAATTAAGGACACTTTAAGGAGGAAAACTTACTTTCTCCTGCCATTACAGCTTGTGTGTATCTGCTTGGAAGCATACTAGTATACCCATAAAAGCTTGATTGTTGTACTGAAATAAAGCAGATTGCAAATAAAATGGATTAACATTACAAACAGATACACAACACGGTTTTCTTACAACAGATGCTAAATACCTGTGCAGCCAAGAGCAACAACAGCTACAGCTACTAAATTAATAGTATATGAAGTAGATGCTCCAAATGCTTCCCACCATATCTCACAAACTGCTACAAAAAATAATGTAATGAATGATACCAGATAACCTGCAACATAAAACATAGTTCATATTGTATGTTTACCCTCTATTTTTCTAAAGGGATAAAAATAATGAACTTTTTTATTTACCAAATGTAATTCGCGTGTCCAGTGACAATGTTTCAACCAAAACATTGTTTGCAAGCACAGCAAAGAATGCCATTACAATGTAAACTAACGACATATCAAACACAATGGTAGTCCCAGGATAGCGAGCTTGAAAATAATCCACAGCAATAATGAAACTGTAAGAAAGAATTGTTTAGCCCTAATTAAGTTATAGTAGATACAATTCTGTACATTATAAATACTGTCACTTATTTTTAAAATATTTTAAATTAATCGGTATGTATAACGCCTTGCCTGTTATAAGGAAGAAGAAATCCGACACCAGCCAATACAAGCGCAAAATATATGCAATTGCATCTATCAATTGGTGGCGAGAGATGGCTAAAACCATTTGTAAACCTGAAGTCATTTGCTGTCCGGGCTTTCCCTAACTGTATGTATCCTCTGCTTAAGTTTTCGTCCATTGTTGTTCGTACTGTCCCACTTTCTGATTTTTTTCAAATTTTCTCAAACTGTCAGATCGTGTCAGTGTTAAACTGCTATTTCTATTTATACATTTTATTTACAAGTTCAGAAACTGGGATGGAGCCCGACAGCATCTCTCCTGCGGAGAGCGCACAGTTTGTTAAGATATTTAGAGTCGCGAAACACATTCATGGGGTGTTCCTGTTATTATCGGCTGAAAGACTGTCATGTTTCAATATTTATGCAACGGATGCCTCATATTTATATACACAACCTCCTTCATACTGCCAAGCCACAGCACAACTACTTCTACGCATGTCTGCTGAAATACCCGCATTGATTTTTGCGCTTAAAACCAGCGATGTATAACTCGCAGAGGTTACGTCACTCAGTCATGTGAAGGAAAACAAGATACTAACGGGAAGCGCAAGGAATCGTGTGTGACACATTCTCAATAGTCAGTAGGAAGCTAGAGTTGAAAGTTGTGATTGTGAAGTTTGTGGGAAATTTTTTTGCGATGTCGCTGAATACAGCACACGCCAACGGTGGCGTGTTAATTCATTCTGGAGAATGGTTAGTAGTGTTTCAACGAATTTATATTGTAGGCACCTAAAAACAATATTATATCGGTCTCGAAATTTCTGACATCATCTGTCAATATTTGTGGCAGACACTTCCTCGTTTCTCTGATTTGGTCATTTAAGTGTCAGTGTTCCTTGTATTTGACTCGCCTTTTATACTTTATAGACTGATAACCGTATCAAAGGAACACTATTTACAAAACTGTATTGCGCTGGATTGTGTTTTCTCCAGAATTGCGCAGCAGTAAAAAGTGAACTGAGAAAAATAGTTGTCATTTTGAAACACAAATTGTACGGGGGTTCCTCCCTCATTTCTGCTGTTTATATTAGTTTTTCCACATTCGTGTAAGATAAAACATACCAAACATAGCACATTGGTTTCAACTAAAGACTCAAAAACATTCGCCCTACTATGCCGACAGAACAGCGGTGGCAAACATTGACATTATATTTTCATACAGTAAAACTGCAAACTTTATTTCTATGAAGTACTTGATATCAGTTTGAAGTTTCCGAAGATCTCGTAAATTTCTCGTCGTGTCTGGCACGCTAATAAGATATAAGCACGGTGGTGGTAACTTTTCAAATGATTAATGGGTTGTATAACTATTTGCAATAGATAATAAAAACTCGCGTGTACACATACAGGTTTGCCCATTAAGTCAGTCATGACTTCACATGCAACCTATAAATCAATTTTCATTGCCATCCACTTTCCATTATTCTGCGTTTTTAGATATCAGAGTATTCTCAAAGCTATGCTGCAGGAAAAATCTGCTCCAGGGACTGTTGTTGGTTTCGTCTTCAGTGCCAAGCCCCAAGCTACACTAAGACCAACTGCTCACTACAAACAAGATTTTGCGGGATCCTGCATGACACAATCTAAAACATTTATTATTATTAATTTTTTACAGATACTTTTCTGTAATAACATATTTATTCATGATTACTTAGCAAGTTGGTGAATGTTTAATTGCTACTTTACTAGGCCTACCTCTTCTCAGCTGTACCTTTCTTTGGCATAATTCATTTAAAAAGTTCTTTTGCTTTTTGTCAGTTCAGTAGATAACATGAATTTATTAAATGCAGTCATTGAAGCACCTAGCTAAATGTATGGTAACTTTTAACAGCAATTTTTTTTATTTACTCTTAACAATAACAACCTCATGTTGAGGTGAATCCATCACCAATACCAACTGTGCCCCCCCCCCCCTTTTTTTTTTTTTTTTTAAATGCACGGATGTTTGTATTTTCAACTCAATATCTTAGTTTCCATTTTGTCCCTGTTTAGCTTTGTTAGCCAGGATTCAGCTGAAATCCAATGACATGCCCTAGTGCTGCTTTTAGAGTAACAAATTTTTGTTATATAAATGTCTGGTGAACAAAAGTTTCTTCAAAAACTGAATACATTCGTTAGTCCCATTTGGTTCCAGTAGTTTCAAGAAATTTTCTAAAAAATTTAATGATAATTTTTATATAAGACAACTGAATATGCCTATTTTACAAGGTCGTGCTATCTATTGTAGTCTAATTGGAAGCATCCACCCACTTAGCCCTGTTATCATTGTTTGTTACAGAATTAAACCAAGGAATCTGGTACAATGTGGATTCTAAAGAAACTCTGGCTTCATTGTACAGCTATTTTTTATTTATTTATTTATTTTATTTATGTTCACTTCAATAATTGCATAATTTGAATCAGTAACCACCTCATTAGACCCAACAGATATCTTCATTGAAAATAATTATACTACTCTTATCATCCACACTATTTTCGCAATGCATATTCCATTCAGAATTTTATTTAACTTATTTTCTCTTATTGTTTTACTTCTTATTCTCTTCTGTTTCCATTATTGTCACTAATCTATATTACTACGGCTACCTCAGGCCATGGAACTAGAAAAGGTCAAAGTCAAAGGGTAGTATCCTGGTCTTCAATTATGCCTGTTGATTATTTGAGGATGGGGATATCACCTATCAGCTTTGACACATGTCAGTGTGTCGTGGTGGTGGTGGTGATCTCTTGTGGTGGAATTTCAATGAATTGTTCTCATAAGCAGCTGTAGAGGTGCATCATGTATTCTATTATCTTGCTTTTCCTTGTGGTTTAGAGTATTTGTATTTGTTTGTGGGTTAGTTGTGATTTATTTCTTCATTTCTGATTATTATTTATTTGGTTTTGTTAGAATGGATACCACAAGGAAAATTAATTCATTGGTTAAATTGTACAAAGCTTCTCACCAGGCTGCAGTGGTTATGTTGGCACCAATGGTAATGGTGGCAACTCAGATGACCAATAAATGTTTTTTTGTGACAACTTCAATTCAAACCAAATTATTTTTTTCTGAATGGACAAGGGTACATACAAGAACCTGTCAACCATAGAGCAGGTACAGTATTAATTTTGCTGCGAGTGAAACAAGCAGCAATAACATTTACTCTGTAGCTCGTGAAAAATATTAACACAATTCTACACATCATTATTTTTAAGATATCTTATTTCTTATTAATTTTTTGTGGTGTCAGTGCTTTCATTTTGTCATTTTTTTCATTGTCTGTGGGGTTGTTTGGTTCCTAAGTTTCATTTGGATTGCATTGTCCGATGCCATTTTTGCCTTTTCCCAACAGATGTTTTTGTCATTTCTTCCGGCTTAAGTTTTGTGTGTTTATATGTGCTTTTTTTCTGTGTTTTTCATTATTCATATGGTTGTCATGTTGGCTATGAATAGCCTATATATGTCATTGCCACCATGTTGATGACGGCATGGCCAGCCGCGGTGGCCGAGGGGACTGAGGAGCGCCAGTCACGGACTACACGGCCACTATGGTTGGGGGTTCGAATCCCCCCTCGGGCATGGATATTTGTGCCATCCATAGTGTTGGCTAGTTCATAGGTAGTTTGCAAGTTTAGGGACTGATGACCACATTGTTAAGTCCCATAAGATATACAAACATTTGAACATTTTGAACAACGGCATGGGTTAATGCTGACAGGTGGTATTCTGGTCTTTAATTATACAATTTGTATTTTAAAAAGTAATGGCACATTCATAACAGAAGGAAATTGATCAATGTTTTGAGTCATACAAGCAGCTGATGTCACAGCTCAAAGCCGATGCGTGGTATCTTTGTCTTCAGTTGACCCAATGATTTAAAATGCTGTTATTTCTATTAATGGAGAAGTATTATCATACATTAAAAGTTTAATATGTAAGATATGAGTTTTTTGATTGATCTGATGGAATTTCTCCACCAAGATGCGAAAATATAATGCAAAAGAGAGTGGCTGGCCAGTTCTTTTCTGAGTTTGGTTCCATAAATAGTCACACAAAAAGGCACAGTTGGAGATGAAATGAAACATGAACATAATCTTCTGGGAAGTATCTTTCTTCTTAAGCTAGGGGAGAGGAGAGGAGAGAAGAGAAGGGGGTAGAAGGGAGAGAGGCTGAAGTGCAGTTTGAGTCCGCGGGTGGCGTTTCATGTTTGGACGTTGGCAACGGCGCTGGAGCCAATCAGCAGTCGCGTTCGCGCGACTAATAACAAATAGCTTTCTTTTTATGGTGTAGTGGATGTAAAGATCTTTAGATCAACATATTGCATTGCAATAAATGTGGGATTTATATTTACGTTCTATAATAGAGACTGAGTGTACTGACTGTGCTATGTAGTCAAAATTATTTTCACCAATGATTTTAGTTGTGGTGATTGCATGACTTTCGTAGCCTTTACAAGCGCAATTATTTATACTGAGTGGTTCTGAACCAGATATTCAGGTGCTACTACGAGACAAAACTTCTTGTGTAACCTATGTACCTAACCTTAAGGCTGTGCTGGCCTGTTGTTTTTGAAGCTATCAGTACTGTGTTAAAGAATAGTCTGAAAGTTATGTTGGAAACATTCTTTCATTTAAAAAAGTGATCTGTAGCGTAGCCTTCAGATGGTTAGGTATAGGTTAAACAAGAATTTTTTTTTTATTACGTGAGGGCACATAGCACCCAAATCTCCGGTTCAGAACGGGAAATTCAAGATACACGGATACTTCCAAATTAACTAACACCTAGTTTTTTCTTATGGAAGTGAACACTAATTTTAATAATGTTCATTATTCATGTATTACAAGTCACTGGAAAAATTTTCAGTCGTATTACTTGAGAGAGAAACACTTAATTGAATTTACACTGCAAGAAATTATTAAATCTGAACGAAAAAGCATGTGAAGAAAGGCCAAATTCACAACATGTGAAACGTGGTATCTGATTGGCCGCCTTCACCTGCGTCATTCATCGCACCATTGCCAACGTTTACGCGTCAACAACAACTCGCAGACTCATAAACTGCACTTTTACCAGGAGAGATTAATCACAATCTAGGCCATGAGGTAAGGATGGATGGCATAACTGTAGACTGGGATACCACCCGTCTGCTTTGACCCATGACTCATCAAGATGTCTGAAAACCAGTATATGGGATATCTTAATGCTTCTGTATTGTAGATACAAATAATCTGTAGTTATTATAGATAACAGAATTACCATCGATCATAGGTCTTAGCCTAAGAATTTGCGCCTTCGGGGCTCACATACAAAAAAGAAAAATTCTCGGTTAACCTACACCTAACCATCAGAGAGAAGCTACAGATCACTTTTTAAACACAATATATTAATGTTTTGTTTGTAAACACACTATCATCTTTAACTCAACTACCACATAATCATTCATGCCTTCTACAAACACACAGAGAGGCACACTCAGGGTGGATATCTTTAACCCCTTAATCTCATTTGTCTCAATACCAGTGACTCAATATTTATTTCTGATTCTGCACATACCCTATCCCACTTGCAAGTTGCAATCTGTACTCCTCATCTTACCCGTTGTGTTGAGGGATCTTTACTCTGACACACACCCGAGCATGCACTTCGCATTTGTCATTAATCTGCTAATGCCTAATTCATCAGTGAGTCCGCGTAAGTGGTAGCTTTCCAAAGCTGACTGGCTGTTTTATTCTTTATTCATCACCTTCCTTGAACACCAATTTTCCAGTATTGATGAACAGGTTGACTATATCACTGCTACAATCCTCACTGCAGTAGAATGTTCTATGCATTGGATCCCTTCGTAGCAGCAACATACCGCTGTCCCTGGTGGACTGAGGCATGTTGGGTTTTTCTTAGAGTTAGAGATGTCCCCTCTAAATGTTTAAATGTCATCTCACAATGGAGTGCTATATCCAGTGCAAAAGGCTGCGTGCACACTGCCACCACATCTTTAGAGAGTGGAAACGGGCTAGTTGGCTTGCATTTACTAACACTTTTCAACAGTTCTACTCCCTCTTTGGTTGTTTTAGGCAACCTCCAATGACTTTCAGGGTCATTGGTTCATTCCCCGATTTCCAGTCTAACTGTGGTGAATGAATTAATAGTAGACTAACGTATACACTTCTATAACATTCTGAACTGCCATTTTGCTGAGTTTTATAGTTCCACACAGTACCCTCCCACTTTCCTGCCTTGTAGACGGGCAATGGAAATTAGGGTGATATCTTTCTTCTCTCGGAATGCTTAATTCTATAATGCCGAGTTTACTATGAGGAGTTTCATGCACTCTCTTCATCTTGATCCTCCTCTCTGGGAGGCATTCAGTACAGATTTTAAGACACCTTTCTCCCGAGGGTCTGTGTTTTCTTCTTCAAACCTATAATCACATCTGGATGGACACTCCCTAGCTGCTGTCATGTAGCCATAGTCATTCCCATATCGAAGCCTGGGAAAGACAAACAATTTATTTCAAGCCACCGTGCAATTTCCTTCACCCGTAGCATCTGCAAAGTACTGTAGCAAATGGTTACCCATTGTTTGCTATTGTGGCTAGTATCTCAGAATATCCTTACTAATGCCCATTGTGGTTTTCACAGGCACCGCTCCACTGTTGACCACCTTGTCACACTTTCAACCCATATTATGAACAGTTTTTTTGCAGAAGTGCCAAACAGTGGCTGTGATTTTTATTTGGAAAAGGCAAACATGTTGGAGAAAGGGTATCCCCTAAATATTACTTGCCTGGGGATTTGGAGGGCGCCTGCCCATTTTTATTTGTGTTTTTTTACAAGATTGTTCTTTTAATGTGTGTGTGGGTTCAGTTCTGTCACACTTTCTCTCAAGAGAATGGTGTACCTCAGGCTCAGTGTTATGCTTGGTTCTCTTTGCCATCACATCATGGACATTCTAGTACTTGGTGTTTCAGCTTCTCTTTGTTGAAGACTTTGCAATTTACTGCAGCTGTTGAAGAAGTTGTTAACTTGAGTGGCGTCGTCAACACTGTCTGAACGGTCTCTCTCTTTTTTTTTATGAAGACCCTATAATGGCTTCAGTTTTTCCACTGCTAAGACAGTGTGTAGAATTTCTTGTGGCATACTGAATTTCTTCTGTCATCCCTTCATCTTGGCCCAGTCTCACTTCCATTTATAAATATAAATACCACCAAATTTCTTGGGCTAGAGTTTGATAGGAAACTCTGCTGGTCTGCTCACATATCTTAATTCGCAGCTTGCTGTACCCACTCTTTCATTGTTCTACGTGCACTGTGTGGTACTTCTTGGGCAGTGGACCGGACCACCCTTGTCTGCTTTTACCAATTCCTTGTCCACTCATAACTGGTCTGAGGGTGTATTGTCTATCATCTGCACGTTTGTCCAAGTTAAGTTGTCTAAACACGATCCACAATCATGGGATTCATCTAGCCACAGGAGCATTTTATACTAGTCCTATTGAGGTCCTCTATGCTGAAGCTGCTTAATTACTGATTTCCTACCAATGGGAATTTTTGCTTTGTCGTTATGTATGCCGGTTGTCATCTGTGTGTGGTCATCCATCTTATGCTGTCTTTTTTGACAATTCCCTTGGCCATCAGTATGCAACTAGTCTTCCATAATACATCCTGGAGTGTGCTTTCAGTTGCTGCTTCGGTAGATTGACTATACACACCCTGTCTGTCACATTCTCGATGAGCGTGGGTCATTCATCTCCCAGGTTCTATCCCAAAATCTGTGTTAACCATGCACTCCATTCACTTCCCAAAGACAGTACCCCAGGTTCAATGTATTGCGAGTGTCTAGCTCTTCACACACAGCTTGGGAAAAAATTTGTTTACACCAATGGTTCCAAGACCGACCTTGATGTTGACTGTGCCTTGTACTCTTAAACAATTCTTTCCAGTACCGTCTTCTTGACCAGTGTTCAATCTTTACTGCAGAACTCTTTGCCTTCTATCAGGCCATACAGTACAGCAGACAATACAAGCTCTCAAATAGTATTGTCTCAAGATTCTCTGTGTGCCTTCCAGAGCATTTGTATGCTGTGCACAATACACACCATAGTACAAAGAATCCAGGTGTGCCTTCACTTCCTCACTGCCAATGGAACCAATGTGGAGTTCTGGTGTGGGAAATGAGAAGGTGGATACCGCTGAAAAGCCCCCCAGGGGGCCCACAGCTCTTTTGTGGGTATGTGTGTGGTGCGCACGGGGCCCCGAGCTGAAGCAGCCTTTCTTCTGCCCCAGGCTGCTTCACTTTCCCTCCCGGTTTATGCCTTCACCCGGAGACGGGCATCCTTTGCGAGTTAAGGTGGTTTCTCGTCGTAGTTTCTCTTATTCCTTGGTTTCTTCCTTTCCTAACCTTTGCTTCTGTCTGTCTCTCCTTGCTGTACTCTCCTAGCATTCTTCTCCTCTTCATTAGTCTCCGCTTCAGCGTTTGAGACACTTCTTTCTCTTCATTTCCTCTATTCTTCTTCTTTCCTCCCTGTGCGTGTCTGAAGGCCGACCCACACATTATCTTGCGTAGCAGGTGACGGGGTAACGCGTAATTCCCCGCCCCGGGTAGACAAGTAGGGCACGTACGTACCCCCTGGTAAAGGCCAGGCCCAGGGAGGGGTGATTACCTGAGCTGGTACCTTCCGTCAGTTCTCGGAAGGTGTGACCTGAGGTGTGAACAATCACCTAAGGCGGGTAAGCCCTCGGAGTGGGCCCCCACTAGGAAGTAGCGCGCCATCGGAGACACCGGTAATCATGGGGGACACTTCCGCAATGACTTCCTTCTCTTCTTCTATGACGTTGACCCAGAAACAAAAGATAGATTCGCCTCAGCAAAAGAAAACATTGCCTAATCTACCAAAATTTTTTGTTGTCTCTTGAACCGACAGTAAAGATTTCACTTCTGTAAATCCTTTCGTCATTCAGAAAGGTGTTGATGCAATTGCTGGCCCTGTTAAAACCTGTTCACGTCAGCGCAATGGCACAGTGTTGCTGGAAGCGGACAGTGCCTTCCACGCCCAAAAACTGATTCGGACTACATTGTTACACACATTTCATGTCAAGGTAGAAGCGCATCGCACGCTCAACTCGTCATGGGGGGGGGGGGGGTAGTTTTTACGAGATCCCTTGACGGGTTGTCTGACGAAGACATACAAACCTATATGTCCGATCAGGGTGTAACAGCCGTCCATGGGTTGTTGAAAAAGGTAGATAACCAGCTGACACCGACTCGTACTGTGTTTTTGACGTTCGACAGAGTTGAACTCCCGTTGAAGGTCAAAGCAGGGTATGAAGTTATCTCCGTCCGCCCTTATGTACCTAACCCAACGTGCTGTTCCAATGCCACAGATATAACCACACCCGTCAAACTTGCCCTAACGCAGCAAAATGTGTTACTTGTGGTAGGGACGCCCTTGAGGGGGATTGCCCACCTCTGTCCCTCACTGCCTTAATTGCAACGGTGACTATGCGGCTTCCTCTAGAGACTGCCCTGTATATAAGGATGAAAAAGTCATCCAGCAAATACAGGTTACAGAAAAGGTATCAACATCTGCCACTTGAAAGTTGTTGGCGAGTCGAAAGCCCACTGTCCTCCCAGCGGGCTCATACAGTAAGGTCCTCACCTCCACTCGACCCACTAAGGATGCAGGTACGCAGACCTGTGACTTCACTTTCGCTGACACAGTTGTGCAGTCGGCCAGCCCGAAGATTGCCCGTTCCACGTCCCCGCTTCCTCCTGTTGCTTCTAAAGTTCAGTCTTCGTCAACCTCTAGTAAACCGCGGGCACCTAAACAAGATGCCCGGACTTTAAAAAAGAAACCCATCTGTGAAGATTTTCTGCGTTCTCAGGCTTCCCAACCGTCAACTGCCTCTTCTCACCGTCACTCTTCCAGAAGAGCCAACAAAAAAGAGTTCCTCTCCTTCCCCGTGGAGGCGTGACCCATCCGTCACGCTGTCCAACAGTAGTCGGCCCCGATCATCTTCTGTCTCGCCGGGACGCACTACTGTTAGCCGGGCAACCGGCATTTTATCGGCGGCAGAAGCTGCACTTCCTGATAAAGTCGGTAAGGTGGTAGATGAATCGTTTGAACCTATGGAACATGACTCTCTGCCTCTAGATGGCGACAGTAGTGCTCTCTCGAAGTTCGGTCCTCAGCAGCTGTCGAGGTGACCCCACCTGCTTGTTCCTTTTTATCTTCCTTTCTTCTCTTAATTTTTATCATGGCGCTCCTTCAATGGAATATTCGCGGCTTTCGTTCCAATCGGGAGGAATTAAAACTACTCCTTTGATTGCACTGCCCGCTTCTAGTTTGTCTCCAAGAAACTAAGTTAAGTCCACGTGATCGTGCAGACTTACCCCACTACACCTCTGTGCGTTTCGACCTGCCACCTGTGGAAGGTACTCCAGCCCATGGAGGGGTTCTGATGCTCATTCGGGATGACGTCTATCACCATCCCATTACATTGCATACTCACCTGCAGGCAGTTGCTGTTTGCATCACTTTATCCGCCTTTTCCTTTTCCCTCTGTAATATCTATTCGCCATCGTCATCTGCCCTTACTAGGGCAGGTGTGCTACACCTCGTTGAACAGCTCCCTTCACCTTTCGTGTTGGTAGGCGACTTCAATGCCCACCACCCCCTATGGGGCTCTCCGGCACCTTGTCCGAGAGGCTCCCTTTTGGTGGACCTTCTCCAACACCTCGATCTTGTCTGCCTCAACACCGGTGCACCGACCTACCTTTCAGACACAACACACACTTATTCCCATATAGACCTCGCGATATGCACTCCTCAGCTTGCCGGTCGGTTTGAGTGGTATGCACTTTCTGACACTCGAGTGACCATTTCCCTTGTGTCACCCACTTCCTGCATCATTCCCCATCTCCTCGTCCCACCAGCTGGAACATTTCTAAAGCCGACTGGGGGCTTTATTCTTCCATGGCTGTTTTTCATGATCGGAATTTTCCCAGCTGTGACAGTCAGGTCGAATACCTAGGTTATTCTCACAGCTGCCAAACATTCCATACCTCGTACATCCTCTTCTCCACGTCGTTTCATGGTCCCTTGGTGGACTGCAGCCTGCCGCGACGCTCTTAGAGCCCGGCGACTTGCTTTACGCACCTTCCACTGCCACCCGATGTTGGAGAATTGTATAAATTATAAATGACTGCGAGCGTAATGTCGTCGTGTTATCAACGGCAGCAAAAAAGCTTGCTGGACTGCTTTTACTAGTTCTTTTAATCGTTTTACTCCCTCCACGGTTGTTTGGGGTGGCCTACGCTGTTTATCCGGCATCAAGGTCCACTCCCCGATCTCTGGCCTGACTGTCGAGAACGCAGTCCTTGTGGACCCCGTTGAGGTTTCCAACGCACTGGGCCGTTCCTTTGCGGAGGTTTCGAGCTCTGCCCATTACCACCCTGCCTTGCTCCCTCGCAAACAGGCAGAGGAGGCACGGCCGCCTTCTTTCCACTGTTTTAATCGTGAAAATTATAATTTCTTCTTCACCATGCAGGAGCTAGACCGTGCTCTCGCCCTGTCCCGATCTTCTGCTCCCGGCCCCAACTCCATCCATATTGAGATGCTGAAGAACCTCTCTCCTGCAGGCAAGTGTTTCCTTCTTAGTATCTATAATCGCATATGGACTGAAGGTCATGTTGCCACAAGTTGGCGTGAAGCCATTGTTGTCCCCATCCCCAAACCAGGGAAGGACAAACATCTTCCTTCCAGTTATCGTCCCATTTCTCTGACGAGCTGCATCTGTAAGGTGATGGAACGCATGGTTAACACTTGGTTGGTCTGGCTCCTTGAATCTCGCCACCTCCTAACAAATGTCCAATGCGGTTTTCGCTGCTCTGCTGCTGATCACCTCGTTACGTTGTCGACCTTCATTATGAATAACTTTCTGAAGAAGCGTCAAACAGTAGCAATGTTCTTCGACTTGGAGAAGGCATACGATACCTGTTGGAGAGCGGGCGTTCTCCGCACATTGCACACATGGGGCCTTCGGGGCCATCTCCCTCTTTTTATTCAAGCGTTTTTGGCGGATCGCAAGTTCTGGGTACGGGTGGGCTCTGTTTTGTCAGATACCTTCCGCCAGGAGAATGGGGTACCGCAGGGCTCCGTCTTGAGTGTGGCTCTCTTTGCCATTGCAATCAATCCGATCGTAGATTGCCTTTCAGCCGATGTTTCTGGATCCCTTTTTGTAGACGATTTCGCAATTTATTGCAGCGCCCAGCAGACGTGTCTCTTGGAGCGTTGTCTTCAACGCTGTCTGGACCGTCTATATTCCTGGAGCATCGCGAACGGCTTCAGATTCTCCACTGAGAAAACGATGTGTATAAACTTCTGGAGATACAAGGAATTTCTTCCACCATCCCTACGTCTTGGCCCCGTTGCTCTCCCTTTCGTGGAGACAACAAAATCTTGGGGCTAATGTAGGATCGGAAACTTTACTGGTCCACACACGTGTCCTACCTGGCTGCTCGTTGTGCCCGATCCCTTAATGTTATTCGTGTCCTCAGTGGCACGTCGTGGGGAGCAGATCGTACCGTCCTGCTTCACCTTTACCAGGCCATTGTTCAGTCGAAGCTCGACTACGGAAGCCTTGTATACTCTTCTTCACGGCCGTCGATTCTCCGCCGTCACAACTCTATTCACCATCGGGGATTACGTCTGGCGACCGGTGCATTTTATACCAGCCCTGTTGAAAGTCTGTATGCCGAGGCTGCTGTATTACCCTTGACCACTCGGCGTGACATACTCTTGTGTCGGTACGCATGCCGTCTGCGGTCGATGCCCAACCATCCATCTTACCGATTATTTTTTGACGACTCACTCGATCGCCAATATCAGTTGTCTGCGATAGCCTTGCTTCCACCTGGAGTTCGGTTTTGCCATCTGCTTCAGCGGCTCGATTTTACCCTTCCTTCCACCTTTCGGTTAAGCGATAGCCCATTGCCAACGTGGCATCAGGCCCAGGTTCACACTCACCTTGAACGTAGTTCACTCCCCAAGTAGAGCACTCTGGATTTGGTATACCGCTCGAGGCTTGTCGAACTCCGTTCGCGGTTCGATAAAGCCATATTTATTTACACTGATGATTCCAAGAGCACTGACGGTGTCGGATCTGCCTTCATCGTCGGGGACAACCGTTTCCAATACAAGCTCCCTGACCGGTGCTCGAATTTCACGGCTGAGCTTTTTGCCCTCCACAAGGCCATTTTGTATACCTGCCGCAACCGCCGCCATCCTTTTTATGCCATCTGTTTGGACTCCCTTAGTGCCCTGCAGAGTCTTAAGGACCCTTTCTCGACCCATCCCCTCGTGTATCGGATCCAATGCTCCCTCCAGTTGCTAGCAGATGACAGCTGTCACGTTTCTTTTCTGTGGGTTCCTGGCCACGTGGGTGTGCCCGGAAATGAGACCGCCGACATAGCAGCCAAGGCAGCAGCTCTTTTGCCTCACATGGCTACCTTTTGCGTCCCATCGGACAATCTTTAACGGGCTCTTCGCTGGAGTATCGTGTCGTCCTGGCACAGTGCGTGGTTCTCACTGTACGACAATAAATTGAGAACTGTAAAATCGATCCCGACCGCTTGGAGGACCTCCTCACACCCCTCTCGGTGAGAGGAGGTCATCCTGGCCCGGTTGCGGATCGGTCACTGCCGTTTCAGCCACCGTCATTTGCTAACCACCAATCCTGCACCGCTGTGCTCCTGCGGTGAATCGCTGACGGTGCGACATGTTTTACTGTCTTGTGTTAATTTTAATCATCTCCGTGTAGCCCTTCACCTTCCGTCTACTCTGGAGGAAATTTTAGCTGATGACACACGGGCAGCTGCTCGAGTTTTGCATTTTATGAACTTGGCCAATTTATCAAAGGATATTTAACCCTTTTAATTGTTTTTTATCTTTAGTTTTTAGCCTTCTCTTGATATTCTAACTGGCAGTTACCAAATTTTTTGAGATCTAGCGAATCTCTGTTCTTGTCTGGGCCCTAATGACCTTAGCAGTTGTGCGCCCTAAAATCACAAAAAAAAGAGAGAGAGAGAGAGAGAGAGAGAGAGAGAGAGAGAGAGAGAGAGAGAGAGAGAGAGAGAGAGAAGCTGAAAAGGATCCAGCCCTCCTCCCAATGCCCATTGTTCTTCCCTTAAAGGGAACAAACTCCAGGACATCAAATCTCTTCCTACTGCTTGGTTGACCTCCTCTCACACCTTTCGTCATGACATGGTCATTCTCACCTGGTTACATATAGGACACTCATTTCAGCCACTGACACTTACAAAGCAGTGGTTCTGCTGCTTTGTGGTCACTGTTCTCAACAATTGACTGTACACCACCTTTGGTTGAAATGCCCATTCTCTGTGTGCGTCAGTCTGTTTCCTGTGTGAGCTGCCTTATATCTTAGCAGATGACATGCAGTCTGTAGAACGCATTTTACTTTTTATCCTCCGTAGCAATATGGTGAAGGAAATTTAACATTCCTTAGGTGGAGAATCCAGCCACGTTCCTACAAAAGTGAGAAATCTATGTGGGGGTGGCCTTGTTCTTACCTGTTCCTTTTACAACGTTGACTGACTGTAAAGAGCCTTTTCCTTTTATTTCCCTTTTCCTTTGCTTTTGCATAGTCCATGCATTCACTTATGTTCTGACATGGGTGCTTATTATCTAATTTATTTTGTGCTTTAAAAAACTGTTTGCCTGGGCAACAATTGATATCCTGTGGCTGAGCATTTCCTCCAATATGACTCCAGGGACCTTCGTACATGTTTCATCACACTTAGCATCTGGATACTCCCACCCAGCACCAATCCCTGTTACTTCTTGATCTATTCTGTTTTGTTTCCTTTTGTCATGGCTCAGTGCTTATCATCCAGTACTCTGACTTCCACTTCATCAATTCATATTAAGTGGTCCATTGAGGGTTGCTTGACCATTTTTAAATATTTTGATTTTTAATATGTGATTACCCTGTAATTGAGAAGTTCAAAACAGTTTTTAATTATTATTATTTTTAACCTTGCACCGTTACTGAATGGTGTCCATTTTTATTTGTAAGTGCGCACCATTTGTCAGTTTGTAAATGTTTGCTATAATTTTAATATCTCAGCAATGTGGAGTATGGACACTGGCTTTCGATTCTCAGCTGACAAGACAGTCTGCATGAACTTCTGGCGGCGGAAGGAGTTCCTTCCCCCGTCCCTTCGTCTGGGCCCCATAGTACTTCCATTTGTGCATCCCACGACATTCTTGGGACTTGTTTTCGACAGGAAGTTAAGTTGGTCTCCCCACATATCCCGTTTGGCAGCTCGCTGTACCCGCTCTCTCAATGTGCTGCGGGTGTTAAGTGGCACCTCGTGGGGAGCTGATAGGTCTACTCTCCTCCATCTGTATCGCACCATAGTTTGGTCCAAACTGGACTATGGTAGCATTGTTTATTCTTCAGCTCGACCATCCATACTGCGCCGCCTTAATACAATCCACCACCAAGGTATCCGTCTGGCAACGGGTGCGTTTTACACTAGCCCTGTTGAGAGCCTCTATGCCGAGGCCACCGAACTACCTCTTTCTTACCATCGGGAACTCCTACTTAGCCGTTACGCTAGCCGTTTGTCGTCCATGCGAGGACACCCAACGTACGCAGTTTTCTTTAACGACTCACTTGACAGACTCTTCGCCATGTGCCCATCTGCTCTGCTACTGCCGGGAGTACGCTTGCGTTCGTTACTCGGCCAGCTCGGCGTTACAATGCCTGCTATCTTCTCGACTGGAGGGGGCACCTCTCCACCGTGGCGAAGCCCCGAAGTCAGTGTTAACTTTGACCTTCATTCTCTCCCAAAGGACTCCACACCCAGTTTCGTCTACCAGAGAGAATTTCTCGCACTTCGGTTCAAATTTGATGACAATTTGTTTATTTACACTGATGGCTCAAAGACAGACCAGGGTGTTGGGTGTGCCTTTGTACTTGGCAACGTCTCTTTTAAATATCGTCTTCCTGAGTGGAGTTCCATGTTTACAGCTGAGCTGTATGCATTATATCAGGCCACCCAATACGTCCGGCGAAACTCGCTCAGTAAGACTGTCATTTGCTCGGACTCTCTGAGTGCTCTGTTGAGCCTTCACACACTGTATCCTGCCCATCCCCTGGTACAAAGCATCCGTAATTGCCTTACTTCTCTTTCAACGAGCGGAACAACTGTGACGTTTCTGTGGGTCCCTGGCCACGTGGGAGTGTTGGGGAATGAGGCTGTGGATACGGCTGCCAAGTTCACCTTCCTCGGCTATCTACCTTTTCTACTAGCTCTGATGACCTTCGTGCTGGTGTCTCCCAGCGTATTATCTCCCGTTGGTATCTACATTGGTCATCCCTGTCAGGGAACAAATTGTGAGCCATTAAAACTGTGCCTGATCTCTGGTCAACGGCATCTCGACCCTCCCGCCGAGAGGAGATTGTTCTGGCCCGGCTTCGTATTGGCCACTGCTGTAATAGCCACCAGCATTTACTACGTGGTGGTCCTGCTCCCTTATGTCAGCACTGTGATGCACCTTTTACTGTGAACCATCTTTTAGTGCAATGTCCGTTTTTTAATCGTCTCCGTCATGATCTGTGTTTACCGTTTGAAATGTCTGACATTTTAGCTGATGACCCACAATCGGTTAACAGAGTTTTACTTTTTATACATCGTGCAAACATGGCGAAAGCCATTTAAGTCCTAACCCCGGTCCTATTTTACTATGGGCAGTGTTGGGCGCTAATGACCACAGCATTTGTGCGCCCTAAAACCACCAAAAAAAAATATATATATATATATATCTCAGTACTGGGTTAAGTTATAACATTTCAGTTGACATGATTGTTTTCAAAAAACAATCATTTTACACAAAATACGTCTTTCACCTCTGGCAGTATTGCTCATGTGAAAAATACCAAGTAGCAGCATGGTTTGGAACCCATGTTAAACTGTAGGCCCCCTATAACTGGCTGGGTAAGTCAGTTCTTAGGTCAGAGGAAGGCAATGGCATACCACCTCCAAACAGAACCATGCCAAGTAAAGCACTCTGGTGTTCAAACCAATCTTCCGGTTGTTGACTGCTTTACCTTTCCCTCCCCCCTCCCATGTTAAATCCAAAAATAACCAATCAAAATTACCTCCACATTTTGCTATCCAAAATATCGAAAAGTCACTTTTTAGGTCCAAAAATAACAACTAAGGATTGATTTATCAGAGTCCATTTTTTTTCTTCTAGATAGATATTATAAACTACTAGCCTCATTACAATAATAATATGTGGCCAAGATTGCCAATTATTTTTATTACATTAGGGAACCAGTTTCAGCAGATTTAATTGCCATCATTGGACCTGAATACTTGTCTCAGTTTCATAATATCATTTTAAAATTAAAACACCTCTCCAGTAGCATACCTGGCACTCAACACTAAAATACAACAGTTCAACATCATTTTAAAAACGGTGTAAACTGTGATAAACATGTAGTTGTTGCAAGTTAAAAACCTGACTGGTCAGTCATTTTTTTTGAAGATGATGAAAACATGCCCCAGTTGCAATGATAGTAAATGAGCTGTTATAAATGGTTTTAAAATAACAAACCAGAAAAGCCTAGAGAGAGAGAGAGAGAGAGAGAGAGAGAGAGAGAGAGAGAGAGAGAGAGAGAGGAAGATGAATTAGTCCGAAGATTGAACACCACAATGCTTTACTAAGCATGCTCCTGTTTGGAGGTGGTATGCCAATCCCTTCCTCTGACCTTTGAACTGACTTGCTCAGCCAGTTATAGGGACACCTACAGTTTAACGTGGATTCCAAACTGCGATGCTACTCAATATTTTTCACATCAGTAACGTTGCCAGAGGCGAAAGAACTGGAAAGTGACAGATAAAAATCCTAGGATTTGGCAGGAATCGAACCTGTGACCTTTGAATTCATAGTCTGGCACTCTGGCACTGTACAGCCAAGCTATACCAAGTCCTGTCAAATTGAAATGAACTTTGTGACTTTCAAAACTGCTCATCACGAATGCAAAATTGGAAGGTCAAAATTTTGTGAAATGCACCCGGCTCATCAGGAACTCACTCTGTATGTGTTTGTCTATATCATTAGAATGTCAAACTGATGATCACAAGTGCAAAACTCTGTGATCATAACTACAATCTTCAACTGATAAATTACAAAATGTCAGATGACTCCACTATGTTTCTAAAATTCAAAGCAAGTTCTTGAATGACAAAAAAAAGCACAACTTTGTGAAACTGAATTGATAGTCACAGCTGATTTTTCAGAAAACTTTATATTTGTGCTTCATTGTGAAATGCAAGGATATCAGTAGGCCAATGACCAGGCAACAGTGCATCCATTTGTTTCATATTTCAGAAATGAGGAAGGTGAAGTCTTTTGTTCTTCATTTTGCATTTTAAGTTACTACTGGAGTACAAAACTTTGTCTGTTCATGTGTTTTCGAAGTATGTAATAAATTACATAAAAGAGAAGTTTCCTAAGGTTGAGAAGCTCATATACTCTTCAGATAGAAGTGATAGTCCATACAAAGACAAAAAGAATTTTTTTTGTCATTTTTTAGTTTTGTTTTTTTACAACCAAAAGTAGATTTTTGCTTGGAAGCCAAATGGCACTTTTTTGTGTCAAAACATGAAGTGAATAAAGCCAGCCTACAAAGAACAACCACAAATCAAATTCCTACAATACAGGTTATGTATATCTTTTGCAATCTCCTTGGATTATATTAAACACATTGCCTACTGTCTTGCCAAGAAAGAAGTGGTATTTCTTTGTATCAAAACATCATTTCATTCAGACTAAATTTGAAAACTGTATAACATTTAAAAAAAAAACAAAAACCAAAATGTGGCAATTCAACAAATTATTTGGCATTACAGAAAACTTAGTTTGATGTTTTATAACAGCAGAATCCAAAATTTACAAAGATCACTGTGTCAGTAAAATTACATCTCTATCCTGAGCATTGAACATCACAGTGACATTTGTATATATAATAATTGAAAGGCCAGGTTGGAATTAATAATATAGTGAGGACAGTTTACAACTCATCGCAAAGACGTGGCGACGAGCTGCCACAGGCACAAAACACACACACACACACACACACACACACACACACACACACACACACACACACAACAGTTTCAGCTATCAGCCATGGCCTTCTTCAGAAATAGGAACATTCATGCACTTACACAGGCACACAACACAGTGATACAGCTGTCATCTCCGACTGCTGCACTTCGAAGTGCGCAGCCAGAATCATCATTTGTGGTGTTCGCTTACAAATAATAAGCTTTGGACTATTAAACCGCTCCCGGTGGCTTGGAGGACCTCGTCACGCTGCTCGCAATGAGAAGAGATCATCTTGGCCCGGTTGCGGATCGGACATTGCCGGTTCAGCCACCGCCACTTGCTCACTGGTGACCCCGCACCGTTATGTTCCTGTGGCCACCTGCTGTCGGTGCGCCATGTTTTATTGTCGTGTCCCAATTTTACTCCTGTTCAGCTTGCACTAAATGTGCCAGACACACTGGAACAAATTTTAGCTGATGACGCGCGGACTGTTGCTCGGGTATTGAATTTTATCACCTTGACCAATTTGTCAAAGGACATTTAGCTCTTCCCTTTGTTGTTTTTTATTCTATGTTTTTAGCTGTTTTTCTATAGTTTTGTTTTGGGTTCTAATGACCTCAGCAGTTGTGCGCCCTAAAAAACATGATAGTTGTTTGTATAGTTGTCCGAGTGATCGCATGAATGTGTTTCTTTTTCTGACGAAGGCCATGGCCGAAAATTTAAGTTGTGTGAATGTGATTATCTATTTTCATGCCTGTCAACAGCTCAGAGCGCCTTTCTACGTTGGGTTGTTACCTATCCTCCATTATTGACATTCCTATTGGATTTTCTGTTGTTATAATTTTTTTTTGTTTTTGTAATAATCGTAGGGCCTTGCCCTGTGTGCTCTCAGCTACTGTGGCGGGTGATTGTTAGGTGACAACAAACTGATGACTTTCACTCAGGGATTTTGTATTCCTGCAGTTATACAGGAATGCTGAACATATCAGTTCTCTTATGTCAACTTGTTTGTTGTATTTAATGTTGTTGTCTTTCTGCTGGTTGGGGCCGGCATTAGCCTGAACATTGGTGGCTTGCAGTAAACATCTCTGTTCATGTTTTTTGTGGCTTCAATAGCCCACTGTTTTTCACATCTATGGAGTAAGCACATGGGGTCCCTGAAAAATTGATAGTTTGGCCACAGTGTGGGTGGTTCACAGCCACAGCTTATTTTTTGTTTGTCCAAGCACACGGAGAGTCATTAATCAAACATGAAATTGTTGATTGGTATCCTAGTTTAACTAATTTAAACTTCAAAGCTTTCACAATTTTAGATTCCTGTAGTAAATGAGCATCCTTCAAGGCTCTCAACAGATCTAAGAACATGCTGCCAGTCTGAAATATTGGCATTTTTCTGTACACTGACTCTTGTATGTACAGTAGCTGACACCTCACATGTGTAGTAAGGACACAACTGAGTAAGTTAATCTTTTCCAATCAAGGAGATACATTGCTACATGATGTTGAAGTTGCTCTTAATACAGATTTTAAGTGTGTGTGTGTGTGTGTGTGTGTGTGTGTGTGTGTGTGTGTGTGTGTGTGTGTTGTTGATAGTTGTAATCATACAACATAGACATATGAAAATTTAGTACTGTCCAAGGACCCTTGCTATGATATGTAACGAGCGAGTGATTATTTCAACATAGAGAATATGAATCTATTTGACAAAACAAATGTGTTTCAAATTCATTGCTGAAATTGAAGATTTGGAATGAATTTAGTACCATCAGTGTGTCACTTACCTCACTCATCAGTGACAATCAAGAAATTCTCAATACTGGGCCATCTTGGAATTTATGAATGTCACTAAAGATTCTTCATTCCAATACCATCGTTCCTTTGTCGTAATACTGGTATATCTGTACACTTAATGAACATCGCTTTTCGTGTAAAACTTCAGCGTGCACGCGTACTGAGAGCAATATATATTGTCACGTTGAAATAGAAGCAAGCTTCACTTCAAAGGCAGGGTTGACAACTGAACACAGTACTTATACTGAAAGCAGGTTTATTGCAAACTGAAACATACAAGCAGCACTGACCGACTCTCAGGCAGAGTGCTCTGCTATTTATACACAGATAGAATGTACCAGAAATTAGAAGACTAGTTAATAAGAAACATGTATAAATTACAAGTGAACATAAGAAACATGTATAACATTCTGGAAATGATAAATACAAAGAAATAAATTTTTGCCAGTGGACGGGATTGAACCGGCGACCTTCAGCACTGCAATCGACGCTGTCCATTGCGCCATGCCGGCAGACGGATAACTTGTGGGCTTACAGCATTGCTCCCTTTCCTGAAAAAACAGTGACCCACTGTTAGATTCCCTTTGGAGCCAGCTGCAATGTCCTGGATCTTGATCTTGTCATGCGTCCTCTGTTTGGCAGTTCTGGAGAATTACTGATGACAGGCATTCCTGTTGTGGCTTCATCAGTATTATTGCCATCCTTAGTCCTTGAACAAGAAGCCATTTTTGCCTATCTGCTCTTCATGATCGTAGTAAGGCTTCATGCGGAGGACATGAACAGTGTCTCTTCGTGTTTGTCATTTTGACGACGACTCATAATCCTTGACTTCATACGTGATGTCTGACAGGCGGCGTATGACACGATACAGAACAAACTATCGTTCCAATTACTTTTCTGATAGCCCAACTTTCCGTACAGGGTAAAAAACCATACCAGATCTCCTAGGCTGTACACAACAGGTTGATGCTTGCCATTATACTGCTGACGGTCCTTGTCCTGGGTGTCCAGTGTCCATATGCGAGCCAGCTGTCCTGCTTCTTCAAGCCTGATGATGAGCTGTTTCACATAGTCATTCTGAGTATCGTCCAGCTGGAACTGGAACAGTGTATCCATTGTCGTCTCAGCTTCATGACCATGGAGCAGTAAAAACGGCATGAAGCCTGTGATGTCTTGTCTTGTGGTATTATAAGCAAATGTCATGACTGGCATTATTGTATCCCAATTCTTCTGCTCAACATCAATGTACATCGACAGCATATCCGCTAACATCTTGTTAAAATGTTCTGAGGATGGTATGTAGTTGTCATTTTGTGGACAATGTTACAACGTGACATTACCTCTGATACTAGTTTTGACTGGAATACTTTTCCACAATCAGATATCATCACACTTGGGTGCTCCATGCTTCAAAATAATGTCTTCTACAAAGAATTTTTGTAATCTCTGGAGCTTCTGCAATCAGCACAGGTTTGGTGACAGCATAGCTCATATAGTGCTTGACAGATCGGTAGAGAACTTTCCAGTAATACCAGCATCTGATTCTGTCTAGGGTCTTCCTGAATCCCAGATGACTGGATATTGGAGCATCATGGAAATACTTGAGAATAGCTGGCTGGAGATGAACTGGAATGACCAGTAGCCATTTGGGGCCTAGTGAATCATAGTTGCTCTTATATAATGTACTGTTTGTAAGTTGGAACTCTCTATTGTCTACCCGCGTGTTTGCGTGTGTGTGCGCCCTGCGCGCTTGTTTACCTATCCTTATTCCCCCAAGGTAAGTCTTTCCTCTCCCGGGATTGGAATGACTCCTTACCCACTTCTTTAAACCCAGATCCTTTCCTTTTACCTCTCCTTAATGAAGAAGAAACTCAGGGTTGTTAAGGCTCAGCATTTGTGTGTGTGTGTGTGTGTGTGTGTGTGTGTGTGTGTGTGTTTTTTATTTATGTTTCTGTCTGCGTACCTGTGCTCTATTTTTTATATATAGTTTTCCTGCTAGGAAATTTTCCTCTATTCCCAGCTCTAAAGTCCTGGTTGTTGCACACCCAAACCCCCATACCCATATCTCTCTCTCTCTCTCTCTCTCTCTCTCTCTCTCTCTCTCTCTCTCTCTCTCTCTCTTGCCATCTATATTATATATTTGAGTCTCCCAGTCTATAATTGGTAAGTTAAAATCTTTCACTAATAGTATGATGAAATTAGGACATACACATGAAAAAAATATTCCAAGCTTTCTGTCAGACATTCTGCCACTTCAGCTGGGGAGCGGTGGTGGTTGAAAACATTCATTGGTTGCCTGTGGCTGGGACATGGAACGTATATCACAGGTAAAAACTGAATACTGAAGGTGGAGTCATAATTACAGCAATAAAAATAAGATAATATCAAGTGAGATTATTAAAGATCTGAATGTGAAATAATTGAGTGAAGATCAGGGTTGTAAGTGGCTCAGACTTGGTCTTAGGATGTAGTGACAGAACATCTGAAGGAAAACTTGGAATATATTTCACCTAAGTCTCCTAGTCATGTCATGGTATTACATGGAGATTTTAACTTACCAGATATAGACTGGGAGACTCAGCTGTTCTAATAAGACAAGTGGTAGTGACAGAGAAATCAGCAAAACTGTTCAATCTGCTTTATTTGAAAAATACCTTGAGCATTTAAAATGAGAACCGACTCGGAGATACCATCCGAGACCTTCTGATAATGCACTTGAAGTTCCAACTGTTAGTGTAGAACAGGGAACTGTGATCATAATGCCCTCAGTGCATCAATGAATGCAGCTGTAAATAGCATTATCAAGAAAGCTTCAGGAAGATCTATCTGTACAAAAGTGAAAAGACAGATTTCAAAGTACTTGCTGGCTCAACATAAAAGTTTTGTCTCCAGCACTGAGTGTAGTACATGAGTGAACATGGTTGAAGAGTACCATGCAAGACCCTTTAGACAAGTATGTGCTGAGTAAAACTATGAAATGTGAGAAAGATACTCTATGGTTCAACAACAGAGTTAGAAAACTTTCATGAATGCATAGAGGACTCCACTGCAAATATAAACTTAGCGAAAGTCTTAAAGAAAAGCAAAAATTGTTCATTTGCCAAAATCAGTGTAAGGAGAGCTTTGCAAGATGCGTTTAACGAATTTGAAAAACAAGTTATGTGTACCAAGTAGGTAGAAAACATAAAGACATTTAGTCTTCTATTAAGTCCATAAATGAATCAATACCTTATACCCAGACACACTGTGACTGTAATCATGTTGAAACCGAAGATCACACATAATTGGCCAAAATGCTAACTGTCTTTCCAAAGCTGTTTCACAAACAAGAATGGCACTGTTGCTCCTTCTCCAAATCGTCACACAAATCAGGCAGAGTAGCAGATATCAAAATAAATTATAGCAGTGGAAACAATACTGAAATCATTCAACAGATGAAAGGCTACTAGACCTGATGGGATACCAATTAAATTTTACACAGAATATGCGAATGAAGTTGCCCCTTGTAGCAGCAGTGTACTGTTGGTCTCTTGAGAAGCAACACATTCCTAAAAATTGGAAAAAGCATGTGTAATTCCCATTTTCAATAAGGGTCATCAGAAATATCCATAAAACTACTGGCCTATATCTTTGATGTTGGTCTGTTGTGGAATTTTAGAACATGCTTAATGTTAGACTATTATGACATTCTGGAGATCAGAAATCTCTTCTGTAAGAAATTACTATTGGTTTTGAAAGCAGCAGCCATGTGATACTCAGCTTGCACTATTCATACGAGATTATGCAAGACAAAAAGGAAACAGTATGTATCAGCTAAGAGTAGTTCCAATGACGACAACTTAGTTAAATATAAGGAATACTGTAAAACATTTAAAAAAAGTAATTCAGACATCTAAACAAATGCACTATGAAAAAAAGATAGCAAAATCAGACAGCAAAATAAAAGCAATATGGGACATAGTGAAAGAGGAGACTGGTAGAAACAGAAAGGAAGAGGAGCAGATAGCATTAAGAGTAGATGATACAATAGTAATTGATGGGCATAGTGTGGTAAATCTATTTAACAAGTACTTTATATCTGTTACTGATAGTATGGGATTGTCAGGGTCAGTAAATAATGCCCTAGCATTTACAAATAACTTCAGGGACATGAATATCTCACTCACTTTACCACAAGAAATAACTTCCGTAATAAAATCTTTAAAAACAAAGCATTCTAGTGGTTATGATAAAATATCAACAAAGTTAATTAAAGCAAGCTCTTGTGAATTTAGCACAATTTTAAGTTCTTTGTGTAACCAGCCTATTATATATGGAACATTTCCTGATTAGTTAAAATATGTCGATGTTAAACCTCTATTCAAGAAAGGGAATAATAAGATACCATCTAACTAGAGACCAATTTCACTTTTGCCAGCATGCTCAAAAATTCTACAAAAGGTAATGTACAGGCAGCTTCTCAACCACCTAACCTCAAATGTCATATTGTCTAGAACAGTTTGGATTTCTGAAAGGTTCAGATATCAAAAGGGCTATTTACACCTACAGTGAGAATGTACTTAATTCATTAGATAATAAATTACAAGCAGCAGGTATTTTCTGTTATTTATCAAAAGCATTTGATTGTGTGAACCACAACATATTTTTAAGTAAATTAGAGTTCTATGATGTCACGGGAATTGCAGCAAAATTGTTAAAGTAGTACCTTGCTAACAGGAAACAATGGGTGTCAGTGCAAGGGACCAGTGAATTAAGCCAACAGTCATCATCAGCAAATGATTGGTAAAGGAAGAGAAGGATGGGAAAGAAAAGATTGACAGTGACCGTATTTGGGCATTGATATTAAGCAATGGCGACAAGTGAAAATGTGAGCCAAACCAGGAATCGAATCCGGGTCTCCTGCTTCGGGCCAGCAGTCGCCTTAACCACTTGGCCACCCGTGCTCGCCTCCCATCCGTCTCAAACTCCCACAAGTCGCACGCTATGTTTGTAGCGCCCCTACAATAAGTCACCATCAGATTGGGAAGAAATTACATGTGGTGTTCTACAAGGATCCATCTTAGGGCCATTGCTTTTTCTTATGTACATTAATGACCTCTCATCAGTTACACTGCTTGGTTTTAGAAAGGTCTGCTAATGATATTTTCACTAACATTAATGAATGGTTTAAAGCCAACTCATTGACATTAAATTTTGAAAAGACTCACTACATGCAGTTCAGAACATGTAAGAGATTCCCATCCAGTATATGCATAAAGTACAAAGAAGGGCAGATAGAAGAGGTTGACAGTATAAAATTCCTGGGATTACAGCTTGATAATAAATTCAGTTGGGAGGAGCACACCACAGAACTGCAGAAACAACTTACCACTCGTATTGCAAATACAGATTTGTTATCAGACATAGGAGAGACAAAAATAAAAAATCTTGCATACTTTGCTTACTTTCATTCCATAATGTCATATGGTATAATATTTTGGGGCAACTCTTCAAGTCAGTCAAGTCTTCAGAGTCCAAAAGTGTGTAATACATATTGTTTGTGGAGTAAATTCACGGACATCCTGCAGAAGCCTCTTCAAAGAACTAGGTATATTAACTCTGCCTTTCAGTATATTTATTCCTTAATGAAATTTGTCGTAAATAATATATCCCTTTTACCAATAAACAGCTCAGTTCATACCTACAATACTAGAAACACAAATGATCTACACAAAGACTTAAAATCACTTACTTTAATTCAAAAAGGGGTCCACTACTCAAGAACACACATTATCAATAATTGACCAACAACCATAAAAATTTAGCTACAAATAAAGATCAGTTTAAGAGGAGCCTAAAAGACTTTCTAGTGGCCAACTCCTTCTACTCCACTGATGAATTCTTAAACAGAACCAAATGATGCATGAATCTGTATTCATACTATTAGTATTATTATATTATCAGCTTGTAAAAGTGAAGCTGATAATATTATAATAATGTCAGAAGCACCCAGCCAGCATTGCTTGAGGACCTACTTAAAGGTACACATGTGGATAGGACACCAGGTGGATGTGCTCCTCTGGGGAGAGAGCAGGGAAAGGTGTCATTTTGCAGTATTTTCATGCTCTTTCCAGGATGTACAACAAAACATAGCTTCTAATTAATAACCTTGTTCAAAATACTAATTAATATTTTAATTTTTTTACAAAAAGTACATAATTGAAAATTTTCAAAATATTTCCATAACTACTTCATACTGCTGTAAATCACATGACAAAATTTAAATGAGTTCATTGTTAAAAATATATATATATTCCAAACTCTTTGTTTTTCACTAGCAGCTGTAGTTTGACCAAACCTACCGTTAACAAACAGGAATTTCATTAAAATACTGAAAGGTAAGTAAAAAATGGATTAGAAATATCAAAAATCACCTTTTTATTATATATTACAAACAGGAAGACAAAATTGAGCATATGAGCTTTGTCATTGTTTCAGATTGTCTAGGCTAGAGCACAATAAAACTGCGGTTTACACGTTTCAAAAGAAGCTTATTTCATATCTAACAAATAAATTTCAAAAACTTCCAAAAAGATAAGCTATTATTCTGGTGGTTCTGCTCCTCAGTACAAAATTAAACATGGCTTAATTTTACAGTCTGTGTCGTGGCATGGTGTTGTGTGTTCAGATGTTGGCTATGGCCCCTGCATGTGAAGTATGGCAGCCATGTTCTTTTTCCAAATGTTTCATTATGAATTTTTACAGTGACAATTGAAAGTTAATTTATTGAGCAGATAAGAGTACATTGAGAACTGTCAATCATAGAGTAGGAACAGCATTAATTATTTACTTCATTGTCTGCATGAGAAAGTTATCCCATCACTCTATATGATTCTGTTTGCTCCGGTCACTGCCAACATCTGAAAACTCGACACTACACGTTGACACAAACTGTAAAATTTTATCGAATCACTTTCTGAACCTTTGCTTCATGGGAAAGACTTAAACATAAAAGCTGAGTAGCACTTTTCTTCCACAGCACATGGGAAAGGGCCTTGTGATGGAGTAGGGGGGTCTGTTACAAATCTGGCAGCTCGTGAAAGTTTGCAAAGGCCATACTAAAATAAGATCCAAATCCCATGAGATTGAGTGGGCAGTAGTAATATCACAAATGTTACATGATGGATAGTCGGGCGTTCTGCCGGATGTCAGTGTCTACTCTGCTCAATATTTTGGCTACGTAATTCGTAACCTTCATCAGGTGCGACCTGTTTCAGTCTCAGGTCACACCTGATGAAGGTTAAGAGTTACATAGCTGAAATATTGTGCAGAGCAGACACTGACATCTGGGAGAACACCCAACTACCCATCATGTCACTAGATCGCTGGGAAAGCCTGAAGATTTACATCACAAATGTTAATTTTGCTTATTCATCTCAAGAAGACTACATGGCTTCAGAAATATTAAAAAGCCAGCCTGAAGAGGCATTGACAATCAAAGGAACACAGCAATTTTGCACTTTCATTCTGAACATTACATCAAAATTAATAGTGAAATACTTTTCAAGTGATATGCAGAGTTCGGAGAGGGAAGTAACTACATCACTACACAAACTGAAGTTACAAGATACATCAGGCAATGTCACCCTTGTATATGGAACAAACTGATGGCTTGGGTACATTTTAGAAGGAGAAAAAAACAAAAAACTTGAAGTGAAAATAGCTGGTTGACATGGATGAAGAAAAGTCATTCTCCTATCCTATACATGCAGATGCCCTGTGGGTGTCAATTGTGAATGTTCTCACAAAAGTAAATCCATTTACTCCGATAGGGAGAATATACATTCCTAATGAAGGGATGTAAACCAAATCCAGTCAGTTTTATTAAAATGAAATTTTTGAAGTTCAAAGACAGTTTATTGGGAAACTACTTTCAACTCAAAACTTAATTTTTGTTTCAGGTTAATGTTAATGTATACTGTCTATAAAGTTGTCTCAAAATTACTGTTAGTACCTAATGTGTTAAATTTAGCAAGGTATAGATACCTATTACTTAAAAACAAGCATTATGCATTTAATTTTTTTTTTTTTTTTATAGTTTCATTTCAAACATCATGGACCAGAACTATTATGTAAATACTCTTATTTTTTCATACTTTATTTCAGTTTGTTGTTAAATTCCTCAATTTTTATCATTAGTTAATACACTGTTTGTTAAGTTGCATGAAATTAAAATAAGTGATCAACTTAATTATAAAAAATGTTGATTAGTTTTGTTTTAATAAGGTGGTATTTTGTTATTTCTAATACTTTTTTTACTTACCTTTCAGTATATTTTAATGAAATTCCTGTTTACCAAACGTCAGTTTGGTCAAACTAGGGCTGTTGGTGAGAAACAAGAGATCGGATTTTGTATTTTTTTTTAACAATGAACCCATTGTCATCCCACTTTTATATTTTGAAAATTCCCGATTATGTAATTTTTGTAAATAAATTAAATCAAGATATTAATTAGTATTCTGAAGAAGTTATTAATTAGAAGGTATGTTTTGTTGTATATCCCTGGAAAGAGCATGCAAATTGCTGCAAAATGACACCTTTCCCAGCTCTCTAGCTCAGTTAGAGCAGCTCCTAGGGTAATTTAAATAAAGTCCATTCACACAATTTTGGCTGGTTTTTGAAAAGTTTACATATCCATATTTCAGGAATGGTTTGAGATAAAAAAAACTGGAATTTGGTATTTTTCTTAGTCTCAGCACCCATTATAAGTATACTAAATTTTAGAAAAATATAAAATGGCGAGGTAAAAGAGGTGTTGATTTGACATGGAATGACTCAATTGTGGGTGTCAAAAGCCTGGTATTATGTGCTCATTAATTTGTGATAACTGCAAGGGGATCTCCTGCACTAACACCCTCCAACCAGATGAAACTTATGAACTAGATGGTGACAAAGAACTGGACTGTATATATGAGGTGACGAAAATTACTGACTTCAAGGAGCTGAGTGACAAGGCGACGGACTCTGAAATTACAGACTTTGAGTAGCCGAGTGGTGAAATGACAGTCAAACATTGACATGTGTGAAATTTGTGTACATACATACATTACCTCTTTTCATCTCATACCTTTATGTAAAATTTTGTTATTACAAAATATAAGAACTACTACTTAATTTCAAGAAGTGTGCCTCTCTTTTTTTTTTTTCCTTCTTCATATCAGTTGACTGGATATCACTAGATTATATATGAAAAACTTTATTATTTTTCAAATATTCCAAAATTTTAATATTATATTCTGTTGCTATTTAAATATGTACAAGACAATGGGTTGCTATAGTTCTGTATTTAAAAGAGTGTACATAAGAATTACTGAAGAACTACATTTGAAATAATCTTCATTGATGATGAGAAATGGTCCAACTTTAATGATGAACTGTACATGAATAGGCAGTCCAATAAATTCACTTTTGCTTTCACCGAATGCAGAATTTATCTCTCTATATCTTCTTTAAGAACCACATTATTGACAGATGAGTTAGTTCCCCCCCCCCCCCCCCACTACTTACGCATAACTCCTCTTAGGGGGAAAACCTAGGACAGTCATACTACAACACAAACAAAGCCATTAAAACAATGAAACCTTCTGTAACTGGACTAATAAATGATCTCATAAATAATATTGGAAATTCACTGAAGCTTTTCAAGGGTAATGCTGTAATATATTGAGAAGTCGCAACACCGGAAAATTGTCCTGAAATGGAGGAGGATCAGCAGTGTATCAAAGCATGGTGCAGGGAGTGGCAATTAATGCTAAACATAACCAAGTGTTATTTACTGTGAATAAATAGAAATTAAGATTGGTTTGAACATCACAGTGCTTTACTAGGCATGGTCCTGTTTGGAAGTGGTATGCTGTTGCCTTCCTCAGAATTTCGAATTGGCTTACCGGTCACTGATAGGGGAGCTTACAGTTTCATGTGCTTTCTGAACATGGTGCATCTTGGCATTGTTCACATTATCAACATTGGCAGAGGTGAAAGAAGTCCTTTGGATTCATAATCTGGCACTCTACCACTGAACCCCACATAGAAAGTAAGTTGCTTTATTTATTGTATAAAGGAAGTAGCTTACAAACTATTTGTTTAGCTTATGCTAGGGTATTGCTTATTAGTGTTGCAGCCATACTAGATAGGGTTGAGAGAGAGGGGGGGAGGGGGATTTGCAGATACCTAACAAAGAGAATAAGGAGAACTAGTGCGTACAAGACAATATATTGACAGTATTTATAAAAAGAAAAAGAAAAAAAAAGGAGAAAACTATAGTCACTAATTTAACCGAGGACATGCAGCTCTACTGTATGAATACATGAGACCCATTGCTAGGGACTGATGACCCCGTAGTTAAGTCCCATAGACTATACAAACATTTGAAACATTTTGGACCCATTGCAGGAGTGCGTCAGACATGATATCAGTAGTTGAAATTATTTTATGCATTAATTTATGAATTTGCACATCCACTTTGCGATGAAAGTTCCACAATCTATATGGAGTGACATATATAACTGTTGACTTCTTATTTCACATCCTTAATTGCTTTCCAGACCTGGTGTCCAATTTATTTGACATTTTTTATTTTTTTTTTATTTTGGAAGCCAAGTACTAAAATTTTTAATTTTGCTCAAATATACAAAAGGTAGGATCTTAGACATGAAAAAGTGCAAGAATGTGTTTTATTCTTTGTGTAAAATAAATCAGGACTGAAGGGGTTAAGACCTTGTGAAGATCTCACAAATTTTTCCTGTTGCTAAAGTACTTTTTGAGCCACCATCTTACAAAATACACCAGCTTCTCATACTGCTACTATTTCTCCATCTCATTGCTAAATGGATCAAATCTGCATGAAAAACTGAAATGTACGATGTTCAGAGTATCCTCTGAGTATATTCTTTTCCATTCTTGCCATTGTATATTGTGCCATCATACTGGGCAATCTTTGAAAGCAACCATATCTCCTATCAACTGCCAGCAGCCACCATGAATCTTTCAGCTTTGACATGTTAACCACAGAGGTTTTCATCAATTTAAATCACCATTTCTCATATTCTGCTAAAGGCAAGTTTGAATAAACGGCCGCAGAGCACATTTGCCACATGCTCTACTTCTTTGGTTGCTGACCTGATGACACCTTGGTACATCGTTGAATTATGTAGGTGGGTCTGCTTCTAACATGTATTGTCTGTATCTAATCAATCAGACTTCTGTCTCATCTACTCCTTACACCATTGCACCAGTTAACCCCCATTACTCATGCCTTATCCAATTTCTGTTTCTCTCTGCCCATCTCCATAGACTTCAGGCCTCTGCACAGTTATCTACATTTTTAACCTCCCATCCTTCCATATATCTCCTCCCTTTTGGTGCGCTCCTACCTTTTCCAGGATTAGAGTGAGCGTTTGGCAATCTGTTGTCTTCACTTATTGTATATGGCAGTACTGAAAAAAGAGAGTTAATTCATCCAAGAGTAATATGTTTTTTGATGAATTTTTCCTTCAACTCAATTCTTTATTCAAATTACAATTGTTGACCTAATCAAATTTCTGCAGCTTAACTTCATGAATGTCTGAGCAGCTACTTAGGTAACAATTGTTTGAGTATATGTAAATGCAATAAAATTTGAAATATTAATATTTTTACTGATTTTTCATTGTTTCAGCATCCTTCTATTTAGTGATCATGTGACAATGGAATTTCATGGACAGGATCAGCCAGAGTTTAAAGGCACCAAAGTAGGAAGATTATATTTAACAACACATCGTATGATATTCAATGCTAAAGATTCAAGAGACAAAATGCAGTCCTTTAGCTTTCCATTTGTTACTCTGAGTGATGTAAGTAATGCATTATAACTTTTTACAATGAATTTGTGTGGTAATAACAATTCTCTCTCCATTACCTTGAAAATTAATTGTTTCTACATTCGCCTTTGTGAAGTATTTTGTAAACGTTATGATATTTCAGAACAATTCTGCTGTTGTGTTGCAGTAGTTTTGCTTATATGATAGCAAACATTTGGTATTAATTACTTTTAAATGTTTTGGACTTTATTTCCTTCAGGTTGAACTAGAACAACCCATGTTTGGTGCCAATTATATAAAAGGAAAAGTGAGAGCACAGCCTAATGGAAATTGGGTTGGTGAGGCAAAGTTCAAACTTCTCTTCAAGTCAGGCGGTGCTATTGAATTTGGATCAGCAATGTTGAAAGCAGCTCAGATGGGTATGTTATTTATCTGGTTCTCTGTGAATGCAGTCTGGAATAACAATCTAATTTACAGTGAATTATTATTAAATTTCTTTAGTGTTCCCCTTACACCTCAATCAGATTCTGTTGTGTGTGTATTTTCAATCAAAACTGATTTTATTGCTACATTAGAAGGACTTTATTTCATGATTTGGGTATAAGGATATGTGTCACAATTAACTTGCAACGCTATTAATGAAAAAATATTACTGTATAGTATATGTAACAATTACTTTTCATGACAAAAGCTTTGGAGGCAAATTTGAGCTTATCCTACTAAGATAAGTGTTCAGGTTGTGACTTTCTTAATGGAACATATTGCCGAAGTACAGACAGGCACACCCTTGCCAGAAAAACAGTGCATGTGCATGCTCGCTCACTCACTCACTCATACACACACACACACACACACACACACACACACACACACACCTCCACTACAAAATTTCTGTTAGAGTGTGAGCCATATGGGGAAGAACTCCATACAAAGTTGCTATGGCACAGATCCACATCCATTCCTTTCTCCTCTCCCTCCTCACCGTCACCCCTTACCCTTTCTAGGTCCCCAGCACTTGCAGCCAGTCTGTGTGTTTGGGGGGGGGGGGGGGTGTTATATACCATTCTGGCTGAGCCCCCTAACAACACTATTACTAAAGCTGTTAATGCCTCTTGGCAGTGCAGGCCAGGGCTATCCTGTCAGGCAGTCCTTGCTATGGCTAGGTGGCGCCCATGGTAAAAGACCCTGACTGGAGTGGGTGGTACCAGGTTGGACACTTTGCACATGTAGCATTTGAATAAATTCAAGGCCATGATATACAGATCCAACACCAATCTTGTTTATGGTGATTGTGGTCACTCTCTCCGTACAAGGAGCCATTGCACCCCGTCACTCTGTTGTGTGAATTGCCGTGGCTGATATGCTTCTCATTCTCCGGATTGCCCAGTATACAAAAAGGAAAAGAAACTACAGGAATTAAAGACCCTCAATCGTCTGTCCTACTCTGAGGCCACAAGAAATTGGATCATCTCCACCCAGCGTCATTGACGTCAACATTTTCCTGAGTTGCACCACTCCCCCCAACGACCTCCTCCCTAACCTCTTCTCTTACCCCACCCCCTCCTCCTTGGTGGTTACCACTCATCCCCCTCAAGGTACCACACTCCCCACTCCCATCCATGCTGCCCCCTTTACCCTGCATCCCTGCTCTGCCAACCCCTCCTTCTCAGCTAGAGAAGAGAGCATCTTCTCTAGCACCTATTGGGGATAGGACTCCCTCAGGAAAGCCCCCCCCCCCCCCCAGCTCTCTAAAAACAAGAATCCTGATAGGATGAGTTGTCGTCAGAAACGACACCCACCCTCAGGGCCTAAAGGCCACTCATTCCCTCTTACCTTGACTTCGCCTCAACCTGCTCTCTTTCTTTGGACTCTTCTCGTCCTCTGAGGGAGAAGAAAAAGCAGCAGCAGCATCATAAGACTCAGGTTGAAGCCCCCACGATGTCACAGGGAGTTTCGCCCATGCCTGCCCAATCAGGGCCAGTTTTGGAACTTACAGACATCGTTCCATCTCTAGGGGTGACAACCATAGTTTTGGAGAAGTAATTTAGTTAAGCTCTTCCCTTGTCATCCTCTATGGCCATCCTTCAGTGGAATAGGTGCATTATTCGAACCAATAGGGTAGAGCTGCAGCTTCTTCTGTGAACTTATTCCCCAATTATTATTTTCCTCTACGAACCAAAATTAAACTTGCATGATCCCTTTCATCTAAGGCACTTCAATCTTAATCTGTTTTGACCTCCCTCTTGTAGTAGGGATCCCAGCTCATGGAGGCATAATGCTGCTAATAAGGGATAACATCCATATTCACATCATTTCTTTGGATACCCAGCTTCAAGCTGAAGCTGTCAACTCTTCCTTTCTGACTTTACCTACTCACTGTGTGGTATCTACACACCCTCATTTTCTGCCATCACCAGGGCAGATATTTTGCACCTTATAGTGCAGTTTCCTCCTCCATTTCTGCTGGTTGGTGACTTAAATGCCCTCCACTTCCTCTGGGGATGTTCATGCCCCTGCCAGAGGGCCTCTCTTTTGGCGGATATCTTAAATTGTCTTCATCTTGTCATTGTCGACTCTGGTGAACCTACATTCCTATCAGACTCCACACATACCATTTTCCATTTGGACCTTTTGATATCTAATGCTCAGCTTGCTTGAAGCTTGAGTGGTCTGTCTTTGCAGATACACACTCAAGTGACCATTTTCGTGTGTCATTTGTTTGCTGACATCCATCTCGTCAGTGCATCCATGCAATTGGCAGCTTTCCAAAGCTTACAGGCAGCTCTGCTACTCCTTAAAAAACTTCAGGGAACATCATTTTTCCAACATTGAAGACCAGGTTGACTACTTTACTAGTACTATTATCTGTGTTGCCAAATGTTACACCCCTCATACCTCTTCTCCGCCACGATGTACTCTGTCCTCTGATGGAATGAGGCAACTCGCATGGCAATGAGAGCCCGCAGATGTACTCTCAGCATTTTTAAACAACATCCGACGTTGGAGATTTGTATGTGGTACAAACAGTTGCATGGGCAATGTCACCAGATTATTAGCAATAGTAAATGAACTAGCTGGCTCTCATTTATCAAGTTTTTCAACAGTATTACCCCCCCCCCCTTTCCGTTATTTGGGGTAACCTCCATCACCTCTTTGGGACATCGGCTCATTCCCCAATCCTCCGTCGCGTTGTTGCAAATGATAGCATTATGGGCCCGATTGCTATCTCAGATACATTGGGCTGCTACTTTGCTGAGATTTCCAGTGCCACAAACTACCATCACATTTTTTCGGGCAGCAGAAGAAAGAATGCTCTCTTTCTCTTCTGAAAACAATGAATGCTATAAAGCCAAATGTACTATGAGGAAGTTTCAACAAGCACTCTCCTCATCATGGTCGTCCTGCCCAGGACCAGACGCCATTCACACACAGGTGTTACAACACCTGTCTCCGGGGGGCTTGCATTTTCATCTATAAAAGTATAACCGCATCTGGGTAGATTGTATGTTCCCTAGACACTGGTGTGAAGCCATAGTCATTCCTATTCATAAGTGTAGCAAGGACAAAGGTCTCCCTTCCAGCTACTGTCCCACCTCCGTCATTCTGTAGTGTTTGTAAGGTGATGGAATGTGTGGTTAATGGTCAGTTGGTTTGGTGGCTCGAATCTCAGAATCACCGTACAAACGCACAATGTGACTTTCATAAGCACCGTTCTGCTTTCAATAATCTTGTCACCCTTTCAACTCACATTGTGAACAATTTTGTACGGAAGTGTCAAACATTGGTCGTGTTTTTTGAACTGTAGGATCCATATGGCACCTGTTGGTTGCTGGACATGTCCATACTTTGCACACTTGGATAGTCTGGGGTCATACACCTATTTTTATTCAGGATTTTTTTAAAAGAACTCTCTTATGCAGTATGATATACCATAAGGTTCTCTGATAAGCATTGTTCTCTTTGCCATCACAATTAACTCTACTATGGGTTGTCTCCCGTCAGACGTTTTGGCTTCTGTTTTCTTAGATGACGTTGCCATTTACTGCAGTTCCCAACAAACGTGTTTATTCAAGCAATATCTTTAGTGGAGTCTTGACCGTCTTTACTAATGGAACACCAACAATGGCTTCTGCTTTTCTGCAGACAAGACAGTCTGTATGAACTTCTGGCAGCATACAGAGTTTCTCCCACTGACTCTCCACCTTGGCCTAAATGTTGTTCTATTCATTGACACAATGAAATTCTTGGTACTCACATTAGATAGGAAACTATGTTGGTCCTCCCACGTCTACTTTTCCTTGAAAGCTTGATTAACCCACTCACTCAATGTTTTCAGAGTACTGTGCAGTACTTCATGGGGTGCAGATTGGACCACTGTCCTCTAATTGTACTAGTCCCTTGTCTGCTCGAAATTGGGCTATGGATGTACTCCTCTGCTCGATCGTCCTTTTCCCACTGTCTCAATATGATCCATAATCAAGAGATCTATTTGGTAATGGGAACCTTCTATATCAGTTCTACAGTGTGTCTGTATGCTGAAGCTGTCGAATTACCACTATTCTACTGGAGGGAAGTCCACCTCAGTTGATACACAGGTCAAGTGTATGCATGGTCATCCAACCCATGATGTATTGTTTGACAATTCCATCTACCATTGGTTTCCATCTTCTCTATTACCTCCTAGAGTTTGCTTTCATTTGCTGCTTTGGGAGCTAGATGGTACACTCCCTGTCAAATTCCCACCAGGTGTACACTCTTCCCCACCTTTGCTTTATCCATAGGTCCGTCTCAAATTTGAGCTCCATTCTCTTCTCAGGGACAATATCCTTGGCCCGGTCTCAACAATGAGATTCTCCTCACACTCCGCACGGAGCTTGACAACAGTATCTTCCTCTACACCAACGGTTCCAAGACCGACTGTGGTGTTAGGTGTGCCTTTGGATTCAGCAATGATTCCTTTCCATATCATCTGCCTGACCAGTGTGGTACAGCAGATTCAGAAATTCCTCACTGACTGCCAGCTGGACGACTGGTGTTCCTGTGGGTTGCTGGCCATTTCTGAATATTGGGCAATAAGATTGCGGATGCTGCTGCAATGGATGCAGCTTTCCTCCCTCATCTTGCTACCTTCTGTTCTGTCAGATGACCTCACCACAAGGAGGCAACTCATCTCGGCTGTGCATAGGACACTGTTCTTTCAGCCACTGACACGATGCGACATCCCTGCTCCACTTTGTGGCCACTGCTCCCAACCCTTAACTGTATGCCACTTTCTGGTGCTGTGCTAGTGTTTAACCATCTCTGTCAGAATTTGTGTGTCTATAGTTATCTGAGTGATTGCGTGTATGTATCCGTTTCTTTTTCTGATGAAGGCCAAGGCCGAAAATTTAAGTTGTGTGAATTTCATTACCTATGTACATGTCTGTCAGCAGCTCAACGAGCCTCTTTACGATGACTTGTTACCTATCCTTCATTATTGATATTCCTATTGGATTTTCCATTGTTAAAATTCTGTCAAAATTTGTGTTTTCCGTCAGAGTTGTCTGATGTTTTAGCTTTGTTGATCATGTTTTACTTTTTATCCATCACACCATCATGACAAAGGAAATTCATCCCCATCTGTGCATAATCCTTAGTCTGTACATTTTCTGATCAGCACTTGTGACTATAGTAGTTTTGCGTCTTAAAACCATCTACATCTGACAATGTGGTTGGCCTGAAATGGGAACTAATGTTGAGTACCTGTCTGTATTTGATGATGGAAACAACTGCTGTACAAGTCCAAAGATAAAGTAGATATGATGCCAAAATTTTACAATCCTCCCAGTTTTAGTGTCAGTTCTGAGATGGGTGTGCAATACAGATCAGAAATGAATAAAATATGAGTCTAATGTTAGGGACATTAGAAATAAAGCTGCTTCTTTTACATTAATGCGATACTGTTATACAGTGAAACTTCCCTTAACGGACTATTCCCAATAGCAGACTCCTCTCAATAGTGGACATTTTAAAATTCCCCTGCAAAAAAAACACTAGCCCTTATGCTAAAATTATTCCGAATAGTGGACATTCTGGATAACGGACACTGACACTGACACTGTAACATGTCCCCCAACGACAGTCAAAACTTCTAAATAACGGACAGTGTGAAAGAAAGAGATGGCTGTAAACGAAACAACAGTCATTTGAATGTTTTGTAAGTTAAAGTTGCATACAGTAATGTTTCTGTCTTCGAACAAGTGAGTTTATGTACGTACTTTACTGTTAAAATGTAGCAGAAATGGAAACGGTTAACGCTGAAAGAAAAGTTCAAGATCATCGATGTCTATGAAAAGGAAAAGCTCAGTGTTAGAGATATGGTCAAGAGGTTTACTGTCAAAAAAATACAGGACAGTGACATTTTAAGAAACAAAAAGAAATTCTAAAGTTGTGGTCTGGAAATGATAATCCTCAAAGTAAACGCGCTTTTCCCAACACACCTGGCTGAAAAGTGGACAGTTTGACTTTTGAATGGTTGTGCCATGCTCGCAGAAACAACTTGCCAGTTTCAGGTCCTCTACTTCATAAAAAAGCAATGCTTTTTTATGAGATGATTTAAGGAAAGGCGCAAGAATTCCTCATAAATGATGGCTGTCTGTATCACTTCAAGAAGTGGCGTGGCTTTTGCGCATTTTACGATCTTACTTCGCAGCATTGACGCAATTCGGTGTGTTTCACACTTGAAAACAGGGGACTTTGGTTTATCAGAGATTTTTGTTGTCCGAACCGGCTGCCGTCCTCATCATTTCAGATAAAAGACAGTTTACTGTTTTGTAAATTATCATTTTTTAAAACAGCGGACACTTCTTAAAAGCGGGCAATTTTATTTCCTCCTTTGGTGTCCATTTTCAGAAGTTTTACTGTACTTCCATCCTGCTTCAGTTTCATGAATATGACAAACCTGTTAACATTGGAGCTGCTTCCACTCCATTGATTTACTCTCTCACTGGAGTGTGCAGAATAGTAATATTAGTAATGACTTGATGCTGAAGTTGAGTGTATGACCTTGATTTTATAAAGTAGCGTTAATGGGGTGTAATTCCTTCTTGGAGCTGGACAATAGGAAATCATTTACAGAAGCAAGATTTTTTTCTTTGCCGTTGTTCTTCCTGTCTAACATCCATGGAAGTTTCTTCTGACTGCTTGTTGTTTGACCATCATGAGAATAATATTGAAGAGTGTCAGTGATGTCCCATGGCAGAGGCTGAAGTGATACTTCTACCTCTATGCCCACATCTATGGGTGCCCTAGGTCTCAAGTTGTACATGTGATAGGTGAGAGTGGACATTCTGAGGTTAATTAATAGGCTAGTGGTTGTGGTACCAAAGGGAGTGAATGGATGTGATTGGTGTAACGGAGCTCTAAGCGCCTTGGTGTTTAACCTTCCTAAGGTGTTGCCAGAGTGGCAACTATCTATGAGACTTTTGTCCTGTAAGTCTGTGCCCACATAGATAAATGTGTTGGATAGTGTCTGGTGTGTCATGTCCAGAGCACTTTAGATTGTGGGGACAAAACATGAAACAGATTATGAGGCTACCAACCATGAAGCAGCTCTCAGGAACTACGGTGATGGATAAAGGGGTAGTTTTGTACACACTTAAAACTATTGTGAGTGGAGTTGTGGTGTTTGTGTATTAATTGTTTAAAAGTTTACTTCAGAATTGAAAGATGAGTCAAACACTGAAACAGCGAATTAAAAAAAAAATGTTTAATGCCACTGGGGGTGCAGAAGTGTTCAAAAGCCATTGCTGGGAAATTGTCTGATATTGTGGTGCAGGGAATCCCTTCAATGGTGAGAATCTGGGCGAGTACATAGTCTGTGGCATTTGTGGTGAAGGACACATACAATGTATGGATTATTTTAATAAGTGTCCCTGACAATGAATCACACAGAGCTGAAAAAGGAGCCAGAAAATGAGAGGAACAGGATCCCAGGTGCAATGGAGTGTGATTCAGGGTGTGATAGACTGAGGAGCAGCAGGTTGATGTTAACCACATGCAGAACAGCTGCATACCATTGCTTACACATCTTTGTTTAGTCCAGGCCAGTAGGCATGTTGCATTGTGAGGGCTTTCATCCGTGACATCCCCAACTATAGTACATGTAAAAGTTCTGCACTCTGATTCTGAAGTCGGATCACTGTCACTTTACACACACACACACACACACACACACACACACACACACACACTTGGTGCAATTTTATTCCGAAACAGAATGTGAAAGGACAATTCAGTAAAAAATTCATTGCTCAACTTGAGAATCCCATTGTAAAAGTTATTTTTCTTACTTTCATTAGATAGGCATATTAAAAGAAAGTTATTTACCAGATGAGATTTTGTATTGAATTCTATTACATTATATAGTTAAGATCAGAATATAGATGTTCTGAGGACATAAAAAATTACATAAATATTTTCTGTTGATGGTAACTTACATAATGAAAAAAGATAATTAGTATCAAGAATTACAGTAAAGAGATAAAAGAATACCACCTTTTTTTGTCTTATATATATATATATATATATATATATATATATATATATATTTTTAATCAAACATTTTTCTTTTTTTTTATTTACAGCATCTCGCAATGGACCACCACCAGATTCGCCACCACCATATGCACCACCTATGGGACCTTGGTATGCTGCTCCTCCACCTGCTTATACACCACCTCCCGCAGGCTATTATGGCTGGGTACCTCCAACCAATGTGTTTCCTGATGCACCACCTGGTATGTAAAGTGTTGTAGTGAGGTAGTAAAATTCACGCGAATGACAGTGTGCCATTCAGTATTGGTGTGATTGATAAGTTTTCTTGCCTTAAATTTCAATACATTTTAAGAACAACAAAATCTGATGTCTCGAACATACCAGTCAGTGTTTTTTTAATATTTTTGGAAAAAAGGAGGACATTTCAATAAACCAACAAATTTTCAAATCTAAATGGAAGGTGTAATGTACCTGCTACAAACTGATAACTTCTATAAGCCAATACTAAATAAATGTCAGTTCCACGTTGCAAGGTTACAATTACAAAATTATTAAGTTCAACACATTACCAGATTGTCGTAGGTTGGGTGTATCTCGTAGAACCTGCTTCGCTTGTAAAATTCTCCACATGCCTGAAATTCGGGTTAATTTGTGTGCTGGGTGATATCTTACAGACCTACATCACTTAATGTGAACTCAAAACACAAGTCACACTTTTCATAAAACTATATTCAATAATACAATACATTGTTGATCTGCATACTGACATACATAATGACTGCACAAAGACAGTTTTAATAATGACACCTCGAGTCTCTCTGCTCAGATCCTTATATACTATTTTGACATGTGACAACAATACATATTATTGTTAGAACCAGGAAGTTATACATTTATCATTGACAACGGTTTTTTTGCAAGATATACTTAATATTGGTAAGCAGAGCATGAAATGTTTATCCTTTTAAATACGATCACTTTGATAAGGATTGCCACAATTAAGCAATATATGATATTATATGTATTCAAACAATGGAATTCATAAAGACGTTAATAACGTGAGAATTATGTTATGAGTATAATTCCTAACATGTACAGATTTACGTTTTTGCAAGCTTAACTATTGACAGTTTCTTTTAGTTCTATAAATATCATAGTTTCCAAGTAATGCTTAAAAGCTGACCATGTGGTCATGTTGGTTTCAGATTAAGTCTTCAGAATTCACATAATAAATTATTGCTAGTATTAATGCATCAGACGACATTTTAAGTCCATGTACTGAGTCTGATTGAGAATCTAATATCATTTAATATGTTTTCTGTTACTATCTGTTAATTCTACATGTTCTTTCTTTATATTCTGGAATACAGCTTTAATATGCAATAACTCTGCTTCCTACCAATGGATGGACATTAACTGAGTAGTTATTAGTTTCTGTGGTGTGTTTACAATCTAGTAACATTCTTAAACCAAAGTTATGTGATATTTGTAGATCAGCATAGGGCTAATACACAGGGATTTTCTTACAAGAGTTACAAATTGTACTGGTGTTGCCTACATGCAAATGTACAGTCTTTAGGTGTTTCCGTAAGTGGTCTGTTATGTCTCAAAGGCATTTCACTTGAAACGTGAGTCTATTTCCTGACTTTGTAATCTAAAACATCAATTTTCTTAGAACACATGGAATGACCAACTCTAACAAGCACCCTGTGAGTTTCTACACTAATCATTATTGTAAGCAGAAGAAGAACAGGCTGACATACCTACCTGTGTGTACATTGTCTCTTCAGTCCCATCACACCACATCATTGACCCTTTAAACAAACTTATACATCTACATGAGTACTCTGTAAGTCACCATATGGTTTGTGGTGGAAGGTACCTTGTATCATAACTAATCATATCCTTTTTTGTTCCACTCCCAAATAGTACGGCAAAACTGAATGTCTACCTGCCTCCATACAAGCCCTAATTTATCTCACTGTTAACTTTATTAAAAACATAAGTTTGCTGCAGAAGTATCATTCTGCATGCAACTTAGAGTACCAGTCCTCTAAATTTCCTTAATAGTGTTACTTGGAAATAATGTTGCCTTCCCTCCAGGAATTAAGTTCCTGAGGCATATTAATAGAGCCTACTACTTATAAATCAAGCAGCTCACCTCTTAATTGATTGTACACTGCTCAAAACAATCAGGGAATCTGATGAGATTATACACAACATACGAACGGTAACATTTTATTCAGATATTGGTTACAATTGTAATTTGTGTGTGATACGGTATGATATTTTGCTGTCTCAACACTCTGCTTGAGGCTTTCATGCCATTTACTTACAATGAGGCACAATGGGGTTACCATAATAGTGACAGTCATTCTTTTTGCTATCTGATATGGTGTGTGTGATCACCTTGGACAGCCAGTACAGTTGCACACCTGTGTGACATGGACAGTATGAGGTTATCAATCAGGTCATGAGAGATATTATACCATTCTTCCATGGGTGCAATATCCAGCTCTGCAACCATTGTGGGAGGTGCTGATCTATTTGCAATGCATCTGCCGAGTGTATTCCAGACATGTTCAATTGGTTGCAAACGTAGGCTTCCGCAGCTGTTGTCACTATCAATAAAATTCTTCTGGGTATGAAACTGCGTCGTCATTTTATAAATTCCACTCAATCAGCAGCACAGCAAAATAAATTTCACGATAGAAGTAGAAAAGAATGGGGTGCTGCCTTTCCTCGACGTCGAAGTCTACCGAAAGTCTGATGGTAAACTCGGCCACAGGGTGTACAGAAAGGCTACCAGCACGGGAAGGTACCTCCACGCCTCCTCCCACCACCACCCCATGCAGAAGAAATCCGCCCTACAAACACTAACAAGGAGGGCCCACAGGATCAGCGATGACGATCACCTACAGGCGGAACTACGACATCTCAGATACACCTTTGCGGCTAATGGCTACGGACTGGGCGAGATACATAAAACAATGTCCAGGAGGAATGAAAGGAATAGAAGGGAGCAAGAGGAAGCACAAAGCATCGCCCTATTACCTTACGTGCAGGGCGTCACTGAGCGTGTGGGTAAGGTTCTACGTCGGGCAGGCATCAAGCCAGTCTTCCGCAGCACCAATAAGACCAAGGATGTCCTAGGTTCAACTAAGGACGCAGTAGACAAACTGAGCAATGCCGGCGTGTATGAAATAAGCTGCGAGTGTGGGCTGGTTTATATAGGAGAGACCGGGCGAGCAATCTCCACGAGGCTTTCAGAACATGAAAGATACATACGGCTTGGACAGCACACGAAGTCAGCGGTTTCTGAGCATCACAATCAGTGCGGAAAACAGTTATCTCTCAGCGAGGCCCGCGTGCTGGCGAAACAACCATTCTCAGCGAGGAGGAAAATTAGAGAGGCTATAGAAATAGCGAAGCGTCCCGCCAATATGAACAGGGAGGATGGCTACAGGCTGCCGGCGTCTTGGCTGCCAGCAGTCGCAACGCTACGTGACGGCACCGCGCGCGGAAGGACTCGCGCAGACTGCCCCGGAGACCACAGCGGCAGCGAACACGCAGAGCACCGGCCCGCCGCCGTCTGCGCCAGGCGACAAGTCAACAGCGGCACGGCACAACCACCATCCGTTCTCTCAGGTCCATTCCGCCAATAGCAACTTCTAATACAAAAGCCAATCGGAAACATCCATTCTGACCAATAAGGGGGAAGAATGTAACCCCCAATCACATGGAAAACTAGCCTCTAAAACACCAATCATCATTGCCGATTTCCACCAATGGCGTGAAATAATATAACCACCAATAAAGGCAAACCAACGTCCCCCTTCCTTTCCCTCATCCGCAGCTATATAAATCCCAAGATATCGTATATTCAGCAGTCAGACACAGACCCTGATGAAGGCCGCCTGCAACAGCGGCCGAAACGTCGGTGGAATTTATAAAATGACGACGCAGTTTCATACCCAGAAGAATTTTATTGATAATGTTCAATTGGGTATACATCTGGCGAACAAGCAGGCCACTCTATTCATTCAGTTACCTCAGTTTTGAGCATGTTGTCCACCAGTGCAGCTCTGTGGGGATGACCATTATCGTCCATCAGAAGAACCCATCTTCTATAGCACCAGTGTAGGTCACAACAGAAGGTTGAATGATCTCGTTTCTATACCTCAGAGCACTCAAAGTGCCATTCTGAAGAACATAGAGGCTCATATGTCTGCCAATGCTGACTTCTGCTGACGCCGTTAATCCACCATCATGATAAGGTGTTGTTTCCTGCACATGAGCAGGACTGTGCAGAGTACCACATTCTCTCCATATGAAGAAATGACGATAGTCTGGCTGAACACAAAATCTTGACTCATCTGTGAAGAGAAACCAGTGCTGTTCATTAAGACTCCAATCCTGATGTTCCTCCACCCAGTTTCTACAAGCTAAATGGTGTCAGGTTTTAATAAGACATACACAATAGGCCTCCGTGCATAGAGGCCACATTCTTGAAGGTGATTTCAGACTGTTTGTGTTGATATTGCGTGTCCTGTTGCTGCCCGGAGGGTGCACTACAGCTGAGTTGCATTCAGCCTCTTGTCTCAACAACTGTTAAATGGAGATTACTGTCATCTCTTGGTGATGTTAACTATGGACAAACATGGTGTTGCCTTCTTTTAATAGTTCCTGTTATATCTGAAATCACATCCAGGTCATGAAAATTACACTTTTGGACACTCCAATAGCTGCAGCCACCTCCAACAGTGACATCCCTGATTCCAACCTTCCTTTGCCACTCTATACCATAGATTTTGGTAAGTAATGTAGTGGTATTTACTTCCTCCTCACTACACTATCTGAACCCAACTGTTTGTGTAATTTGTTTGCTAAACACAAGTCAACACAGCCCCCTTTGCAGCAACTTTCTGTTATTACCACTATCTAGGTTGCCATAATGTTGTTGCCTCATTCTGTAGACCCTCCCAGGAAGGCCACAGCACTTTTGTGGGAACGTTTGGCATGCATAGGTCCCTGATCATTGCAACCTTTCTTCTTATTTTCCCAGACTGCTTTACCTCTTTCAGTTCCCCTCCTCCCCTTCCTAATTCCCCTTCCCCACTCATATCCTTTCTCTGTGTTTTTTCCTGTAAAACAGCCGTATGGTTCTGACGATGGTTTTAATGATTTTAGTATCTGTTCTGTCATGTTGCTCCCATTTTTGGCCCAGTTTGGTCCCCTGAGGGTCTTACCACCACCACCACCACCACCACCATCACCACCACCACAAAATAACAGTCAACAGTGTAAGCCATTTAGGAAGAACTCCTGACCTAGCCCTTACGGTGTGGATCCCTCTTCCCTGCTCGCCATAGGCCCTTATCCCAGACATTTAGCCATTCCGTTTGGGGGGATTGTTATGTACCCTTCTGGCTGAGCCCCCTGACAATGCCAGGTGGCCTTTGCTGTGACTGGGTGGCGCATATATGGAGATCCCCTTGATTGGAGTGGGTGGTACCAGGGTGGACATTTTGCAGCATGAAACTTTCATTGCAAAATGGCCTTACAACGGCTTTCTCGGGAGACAGGAACGAAAATTTTGATGTGGTTACTTCTGATGAAGAGGACTTTCTCCTCCCTAGCTACGCTTTGGGAGGAAAGCCAGTTACTACGGCTTGGGCTGAAACCCTTTCTGCACTCATGGTCTGCACCAGAACAGGTGGTGGTGTACATTCACCACCACCAAACCACTGTTTTTATTGTGGAACAGATAGAAGATAAGTTCGGTGTAGTAGACTCCATGAGTAAGATGTGCTTATGCTCTATCTTTTAATGGAAAGTTCAGGTTGGAATTAAACAGTACAATGAGGACAGTTTATAACTCACCACAAAGATGTGGCGACGAGCTGTGACACACACACACACACACACACACACACACACACACACACACACACACACACAAAAGACACACATATACAACACTTTAGCTACTGGCCATGGCTTTCTTCAGAAAATAGAACATTCACATTATCACACAGTCACAACCGTCATCTCCAGCTGCCGCACTCCAAATCATGCCCTGCGGTGTGGAAGTAGGAGAGGGGAGGATTAGGAAGGTTGGTTTAGGATAGAGAGGTAGGAACTGTTGGGTGTGGAAAAAAGGGTAATTATTGCAGCTTGAGGCCTGCATATTTTCAGGATCAGAGAATGTACTATAGGGATGACTCCCATCTGTGCAGTTCAGAAAAGCTGGTGGTGGGTGGGAGATCCAGATGGTCCGAGTTGTGAAACAGCCATTGAAATCCAGCTTATACTTTGCTGCATGCTGTACCCCAGGGCAAGTTGATCCACCTTGTTTTTAGCCACAGTTTGGTGGTGGCCATTCATCCTAATGGACAGGCCATGCCAATAGAGAAAGTTGTGCAGTGATTGCAGCACAGTTGGTAAATTATATGGCTGCTTCCAAAGGTGGCCCACCCTCTGATAGTGTAGGTTAATCCTGTGATGGGACTAGAATAGGAACTGCTGGGGTCTTCCACGGGTATATGATACCTGTGGCAGTGGGCTGGGTTTCAGGGTGGCATAGAGATGGACTAGTATGCTATGGAGGTTGGAAGGGTGACGGGACAGCACTTTAGGGGGGGTGGTAAGGATCAGAGCCGTGCAGCGCGCCACATTTACCCGCCCGAGCTTGCCTGCGTCCGGCCACTGCGCTATGCTGCCCGCACCGCGGGTAGTCGAGCCCCATTGCACTGCTGTACACAGCGAGCGAGCTGCGATGCGCCGTCGAGTCCCGACACTTGCCGGGCGAGCAGGTACCCGTCGGGCCCGTGTAACAGCGCTACACAAGGCGCTGCAAGCGGGGGAATGCAGACAGTTCTGAGCAACATGTTGTAATGATCACAGCGTAGGCTTCACGCACCTTGTATGTTACCTACATTGTAATTATAAGTTATCGATCATTATGTCTGAAATAAATAGCAAACAGGACAGATCGTACAAGGAGTAGACCATCCGAGGAAGAAAAAAGAAGTTTCCAGGAAACTTGTGGAGAGAATCTACAAGCATTTACAGAGATATGGAGACAGCATTGTATGGGAGCATTTTATGTTGATTGTAGGTAATGAAAATAAACCTGTGGGATTTGCAGAGTGCAGTGGTTGCCGTAAATTATTGTCGTTCCGTAATGGCAGTACTGCTACGCTATTATGGCACCTGAATAGCTGAAAAGCTTATCTGAATACTGATTTGAACGGTTGTAGCAATATTCCAGGGTCAGCAAAATATTTTGTGCTCGAGGAATAAGTAAGAATGTTTGCACTAGATTTGCGGCCCTTCAGCACAGTTGCGGGAGAAGAGACCTCGCACAGGCACTGACACAGATAGGAGCACAGTACCCCACTGCAAGTGCCAAAGTCGTTCTTCCTCATCCTTCAACACTTTTTAGGAACATAAAAAGAATAGCAGACGAATACCGTGTTCGCAAACTACTGGATTTTTGAAGATTTCCTGTTTACCTTGACAGAATTTTAGCCAGATAATTAGTTGGACAACCTTAAATAAAATTAAATATTACATCATCGTAGGGCATATAATTTTTTGTCACATACATGAAATACGTAGATTTACTAGCAACAAGGAACTGAAGAGATTTAAGGAATAATCTTGTTCTTTATGTTAGAGCCATCACATAGTTTAATATGAAGTGAAAGTGAAACACTGTGTAAGTAAATACTGAGCAAAGTATAAAACTACCTACAAATTTGCTGGATCCGCCTAACACGAAGCCAATGACTTTTAACATGTTTAATATTTCTGACGCGAGCCGATTCGGCTACTGTTTTGCTTCTGCACCACAAAACTGGACGTTCTGCTTTTACCAGGTGAATTACTGCGCAAGTCTATTTTTTTCCCTCGCAACTGATAGTACACTGACAATTCAGTGAGTGAGGAAAAATCCCAAGTGTTTCAAGATACATGAAAGACTATCCAGCGACTGCGACCTTGAATGACACCTCTCGAATAGTGGTGACTCCCCGATGAACAGTAATTAGTTTACTTCCCTTGGAGTGGTTAAGCGTAAGCTGTACCTCCCAACATTCTACCAGTTAATCATTTCTAATGACCTCGGTGGCAAATGAATGTTTATTCTTATTTTTAATTTACTTATTTTTTCTTAGCAGCAAGGAAACATCAAGCAATTTAGCGAAATGTCCACAGAAACATTGTTCGAACACACGCTGAATGTGTATACTTGCTATCGCAGCACTGATGCTGCTCATTAACTCGCAATTACTCATGATTTGAGACAGCTCTATTACACTCGCGTTAATGTGTGTTCTAAAATGCATCGGTTAGTAAGCTGCCCACTATCTAACTTTTTCAATACATGATTTGTAAATGAAAAGTTGAATGCTTTGTTAGAAAGCTAAGTTGCTGTACTATCAGATGTCCAAAAATCAGATTTTTTAAACCTCATAGTTTCTTCAGAATAGAGTGAAAAGCAGACATGTTATTTTTTCCAAGAAAAGTAAAGCTTTTAAGGAAAAACTAAGTTAATAAACCAATGTGGGATGTTCGTTTGTAACGTCAACAGTTATTACAGTGTGAAAATCGGAACAGTGGTTGTGGATGTCCCGCTAAGAGCGTAGTGGTTGGCGGGCACGTGCCCCGGCTAGCAGCAGAGTGCCACGGGCGGCCGGGCGGACCGGTACTCGGCGGGTAGTCGGGTACCCGCGCTGCCCGCCGCCGTCTGGTGGGGCTCGTGCCGGCACGTCGAGCAGCGCGTGGCCAGGCCCGCCCGGGAGGCATGGCTACAAGCCCGGGCGAGCAGCGCAGGCCCGCTGCACGCCTCTGGTAAGGATCTTGGGCAGGATGTGTCTCATTTCTGGGCATGAGGACAGAAAGTCAAAACCTCTGCGAAGGATGCAATTTAGTTATTAGAGTCCAGGGTAGTACTGGTTGACAAGGGGAGTGCTCTTTTGTGGATTGTTGGATTGTTACTGGTGGCAGAGGGAAGATTTGGGGGTTGGGGGGGGGGAGGAGGATATGGCACGGGAGATATGTTTACGGTTTAGGACCGTGGAGGAGTTCTGTCTGTGAAGGTCCGTGCCATATCCCCATGTCGTTCTCTCTCATGGTTTTCAGTTCTCCCCTTCCAAAATGAGGATAATGCATTTTTGTCGTCATATTACACTTCATCCTGATCCAGAATTCTTCTTGGGTACTCAGCAGCTGGTAGTTGTGGCACAGCACCATTTCTTGGGCCTTCTTTTTGATTAAAAAAAACTGACTTGGATGCCCCATATTCACACCTGAAGACTAGTAGCATGTGGAAGTTTATTGCCCTCCATTTTCTTGCCCACTCATCCTGGATTGCAGATCATGCAACTACCCTTCCTATCGGGCACTGATTTTGTCCCGAATAGATTATGGATGCCAGGTTTATGGCTCAGCAGCTCCTCCTAACCTGAAATTGTTAGACCCAGTTCACTACTGTGGTGTTCACATGGCTACAAGTGTGTTGTGGATCAGCCCTGTTGACAGTCTCCTTGCTGAACGGTGTGGATTTGTGGGTGCAGATAAGATCTCTATTTGTACAAAATTGGAACCACAACTGGCAGGGTACTGCCCCATCTAATAAACTCCGCTAAATCAAGATGACCGCTACAGCATGCAGATCTTTCTTACACCCTTCTCTGAGGGAATCCACTGACCTTTGTCATCTCCGCATCAGATATTCCACGCTGACACTTAGTTTTATTTTGTGCAATGAGCCTCACCCATATTGTGTGGCTCATATCTTAGTGGAATGTCCACTCCTCTTGGCCTTCCATGTCAAATACGGAATTCTACACTCAGTGTCTTTACTTTTGGTCAATGATTCATGAATGGTTGACTGGGTCTTTGAGTTTCTCTGTGAAAGCAGTTTTAATTCCTAGCTTAAAGATTTTATCTCTGATGCCTGGACACATCTGGTGGGTTTGTGGCTCTCTCTGTGAGCAGCAGGGTTTGGAGCACCCCCATTAGAATGTCCATTTCTTCTTTTTATCTTTTTTTTAACATTTTATTTCTTCCATTTTTAGGCTGCTGCATTATGGGCATAAATTTTTGACTAGTATGTGCTCATTATTAATGAATTGGGGTTACAGAGCTCTGGCGACGTCATAGCAGAATTCCACACTTTATGTAGGTTTTAGTCATGCTGGTATAATTCATTTTAACGACATTTTAATTTCCCCGTTTTCCTTGTGAAATGTCCTTAGCCTGACTACATCTATCATTGCATCCCAATCTGAGGTAATGACCTAGCTGTTAGGTCCCTTCCTCCCATCAACCAACCAACCACTCTGTAGAACCAACAGAAAGATGTCTAACCATTTTAGTTCATTCTGCTGCTTACAATATTTCAGAACCTAGCTATCTCAACTAATCCCTTAATTGTTTTGAACAGAGTATGTCATCCTTTACATTGACCTAGTGGAGCCCCCACTTCAGCAGTATTCTATATGAGGTCTTCTTTACAGATGAACATATTTCCAGAATTGTGCCAAGGAAAACAGTCTATTAGCTACCTTTCTCTCAGCTGTCCTTACATGCACAATCCATTTCATCTCACTCTATAATGCTATGTCTACATATTTAATTTGTGTGTGTGTATTATATGTATATGTGTGTGTGTGTGTGTGTGTGTGTGTGTGTGTGTCACACCTTATATTTTTCTGTGTTTAAAGCTAGCTGCCATTCATCTCATTCACAGCATCAGCAGTGAACAGCAACAGATTGCTACTCAACCTGTCAGAGATCATGTACTGTTTTTTTTTGCCAATATAGGTCGCACCTATACCTTTGACAAGAGATTATAGGGAAAAAAATCCCAAATATAGGCCACAGGTTTTTAATTTTTATATATTGTCAATTGAACTTTCACATAATCAGGAAAACATTGTTACGAATCTATGTCCTCTTTTCAACAAATTATAAAGCGACATGGAAAGCTGTAAATCAACGAATAAGAAAGCGAGATGACAGGCCGATAGCCATGCAGTGGAGGGGAGAACAAACCAAGGCTAAATAAATTGTGTGTGTGTGTGTGTGTGTGTGTGTGTGTGTGTGTGTGTGTGTGTGTGTCGTAATCTTTTGGCTTGTGACTGATAATGGGCATTGGGTAAAGTACGTTCAAGCTACACTGCAAAATTTAAACTTAAGGTTACTCAATAACTGTATGGAACGTGGAAACCAGGGAGTTGGACGTAAATTTGACGTCGATAAAAAAGAAATCTCCCTGTAAAGTTGTTTGGCCTACTTTAGGTCTTCCTATATTTTTATGATTTTTTAAAAAAACATTACAGACAATAATAATTAAATAATAATAATAATAATAAATTATGTATGATACGATTACGACTTTACTATTGCAATGATATCTATGCACTCATCAGGTAATATTCTCTCTGACTGCCAAAATTATTTGATATTTGAGTTTAGTTTTAACATACATATATTTTCTCTGAACTGTCACCTCTTTAAAACATTATTTTAAATTTGTCACATATTTTAATACTCTTTTTTTTCCATTAAAATACTATCACCTATCTTTCTGTGGTATTTTGTCTTCTTTTTCAAGTTTATTCCCTTTGCCTGCACTGATTTACGTAAAATCAAGTGATGGTGTCAAATCACTGTTATTTTTGCGCAAGTTATAGAAATGCAAAACTGTTGAGAATTTTCTCTTCTGCAAATATGTTTATTCAATTTTCATGTCAGATGAACAGTTAAGCTGTTATTTTCATTTAAAATTTGAACTTTCTAAAGGCGGTCGCCGAGACGCACCTTTGTAACCTAAAGTGGGCCAAAAACATTCGTAACAAGTGTACAAGTGAGGGCAAACTATTAAATTGTTGAAAGAGTCATCGTACATTGTGAGGAAAAAACTGTAAATATCCCGATGTAGAAAGAGACTTGCTTGACTTCATAATTTAAAGCTGGAGCTGTGGTTTTGTTATAACAGAAATGCTTCAGTTGCAAGGCTACAAAATAGCCTAGAGTTCCATGTACACCATTTCTTGGAAATTAACCCCAACAAATGTGAAGACAATGAATCTGGTTGTCTTAAAATACTTTATTTTAAAATGTAGCATTTTAACTCAACTTTGGTATTGGCTACAAAAAAGAAGCTATTTCGCTATCTTATCATCCTATCACTGCTCGCTGTAGGCATTACCACCATAAACGTCATGGTAAGAAGTCACACAACGCACTCTAGACTTTTATCGCAAAGATGATCAATGACCACATCAAATTAAAATCATTTATGAGCATAGGAAGCCTGTGTGTTACATACTGCTTTTGTTTGAGATCGCACAGACATGTTAAGAACAGTGCCATCTGCTATTATTGACTGCGATACGTAATTACGTAAGGAGACCATTCGATTTATGTTGAAACTTTACTTTCATTAATTGACCCAATGTTTCTGTGAATGTGTACAAAAACGTAGATGAAATTTTTCAAACAGTTACCATTTTTTAAAGACTATTTTATTGCATATCTCAAACCAAAATAAACTTGAGCATGTAATTTTTGAAACTGGTGATGTACGGGGGAGGGGGGAGGATAGAATCTCGATTATAGGCCACACCAAGATTTTGAAATGCAAAATTTGGAAAAAAATGTGTGGCCTCTATTCGAGCAAATACAGTATATAGATATAAAATGATAGCAGTTCTAATAACCTCTCTTTTTGATCTTACCTTCACTACCAATCTGCAGTGGGACACTATATCAAATGCTTTTCGGAATTAAAGGTATATTTAGTCTGCCTGTCGGTCTCATCCAAGGGTCACAAGATGTCAAGTGAAAAAATGGCAAGCAGAGTTTCAAACAAGTGATGCTTTCTAAAACTGTACAGATACATGGACAGCTATTCCCAAGTCAGGGAAATTAAATTTAAACTAAGATTATGTTCAATTAATGTTGGATATACTCCTCAGAGATGATAAATTATTTTTCAAAAGAGATATAGATTGGCTGGCCAGTACTTTCCTTTGTACCGCCGCTAGTGACACAAATGAAGAAAAAGAAAGAAAGGGATGAAAAGGAAAGATTTTTGGAACACGGTTCCTTCTTCAGGTGGGAGAGAAGGGAAGAAAAAAGGATGGGAACGGAAGGGAAAAGTAATTCATGACTAGGTCATTAGGCTGGTGTTTGAGGAGTGTGGAACTCAGAGATACTGCATATTTGTACTGAGCCAAGCCAGAGAGGATATATATAACCAAAGAGGAAAGGTCAACCAGTAAAGTGAAGAGAAGAGAAAATGAGTGAACTGAATGATGCTGAGGGGTGTAGGAGGGGCGGCGGGCTAGACACACACACACACACACACACACACACACACACACACACACACACACACACACACACACAGAGAGAGAGAGAGAGAGAGAGAGAGAGAGAGAGAGAGAGAGAGAGAGAGAGAGAGAGAGAGGAGGGGGGTGAGGAAGGGATAATGAGTAGGTGAGCTGACGAAGGAGGAAGGGTAGGGGTTAGCGTAGATTTAGGCCGGGGGGGGGGGGGGTCGCGGGAGGAGGGGATATGTTGGAGGACAAGTTCCCACCTCTGTAGCTCTGAGGGACTAGTGTTTGTTGGTAGTATCCAAATGGCACATGTGGGTGTCCCCCAGGCGAACAGTCCGTTTGTGACCATTCATCTGCTCAGCCAATTTGTTAGTCAGGCTGCAGTCAGTTGTCTCGCATGTGGCCCTGCCTTGAATTGGGTAGGTTTTTCCTGTGGTGGGGCTGGAGTATGTCCATTGCATCCTCCCACTATCACATACTCCAGCCCCACCACAGCAAAACCCTACCTGATTCAAGGCAGGGCCACATGCTAGACAACACACGCCATATATCAACTGACATGTGTCCACTGTGCAGCCTTTTATGTTAGTATGACTAGTAACGAATTGGCTGAGCGGATGAGTGGTCACAGGCGGACTGTTCGCTTTGGGGACACTCAATATTCTGTGGCAGAACATGCCATCCAGCATGACTCCAGGGACCTTGGAACATGTTACACCACACATGCCATTTGGATACTACCAACAAACACCAGTCCCTCAGAGCTACAGAGGTGGGTACTTGCCCTCCAACATATCCTCTCCTCCCACCACCCCCCTGGCCTAAATCTACGCTAACCCCTCCCCTTCTTCCATCCTCAGCTCACCTATTCATTATCCCTTCCTTACCCCCCCCCCTCTCTCTCTCTCTCTCTCTCTCTCTCTCTCTCTCTCTCTCTCTCTCTCTCTCTCTCTCTCTCTGACATTCATTACATCTAGCTGAAGGAAGAGAAAAGAAGAAACTGTGTGATCATTTGTTACCTTTTATCTGTTCCAGCAAACTCGGTATTCATGACTGATATGCCACCTCCATATCCTGGTATTACTGGTTATGCTGGGTATGCATCAGCACCTCCATCTGAAGCAACTGGTTTCACTCAGCCACGTTCTGCTGCAGGTAAGTTAAATATTTACATTTTGAAGTGTATCATTCATTGGAATTATTTGCCAAAACATTTACCAAAACCAAGTTGTGACTTTTATGGCCTATACTGTAGCAAGTAACAAAAGTTTGCAATTGTTATCTAATAGCACACCAAAATATCTTGGAAGATGTGGTACTGGCCATGAAAACACACTCATGATAAAATCTTTCCTCTGTACTTCTAAAATGTAGACATTCATCTTAGTACATTAAACTGGATTGAAATGTCTTCATTGACAGGTTTTGTATGCATTTTGAATGGCCTAAACTACTTTGTTCGGTGTGATCAAATTTTTCTCAAATTTGACCTTCATTGTTTTTAGGCAAATTGACAGTACCACATTTTGTTGCATTCAGTGTATATTTATTTATTCACCAGTAGATAATAAATATTGCAAGGTAGTTCTCCAGTAGTGCATTTGTGTTCTAAAGAACTTTTCACTTGCATATTTTTCCTACCTTGCTACTTTGCTTCAAATTTTTCCTGTCTAGACTGGGCAACTTATTTTTCAGTGTAATCTTTTATTTGTGAAGTTGTTACCTGTCACTTTTATTTACTGTTTTAATAGATTCTTCTCTTAATATTACAAAAGCTATATTCGTATATGTATAAACGTGATGTTTACAACTCACTGTAAAGTCATATAATAAGCTGTGATAGGCATGTAAAAAGATACTCATACATACAATACTTAAGCAATTGATCATTAACCTTCATCAGAAAAAATATCATTTAAAAAAAAAAACACACACACACATTAGCCCCGGCCACCACACTCTGAATCTCTATCCCGAATGCGGGAGTCAGTGATGATGGTTGTGTGTGTCTGTGATGTATGCCTGTGTGATTGCTTTTTTTCCTCACGGAAGCTAATGGCTGATAGCTTAAGTGTTATATGTGTGTGTGTCTCTTTTTATGTGCCTATTGCAGTCAATGTTACCACTTTGCAGTGAATTATAAACTATACTTATTGTATTGTTGAATTTCAATCTGGACTATTCATTATCTGATATGTGCATATGTACAAATGCAAGTATGTTTAGCAGACATTGCAACTATTCTGTGCACTGCATTTTATTTCTGAATCATTGGCCAAAGTTTTTCATTAATTTGTGTACCTAAATTTGCTGCATTTTGCATTTTATCTGCTCGTAAGTGTGTTCTGAAGTTTCTAATAATGGAAAGTCCAGGTTGGAATTAATAATATAGTAATAGGACAGTTTGCAACTCACCGCACAGACGTGACAACAAGCTACAACAGGCACAAAAAAGACACACACACACACACACACACACACACACACACACACACACACACACACACACACAGTTTCAGCTATCGACCATGGCCTTCAGAAATAGGAACATTCATGCACCCACACAGGCACACAACACAGTCACACAACCGTCATCTCCGACTGCTGCACTTCGAAGTGCGCAGCCAGAATCATCATTTGCTTGTAAGTCTTCCTCTTTTAATCTGTTTGAATTCTAAACCTTCTTCTCCCTCAGATAATTTATCCATGTGGGTCCCACCTGAGACTTTTCACCTTCCTTATCAGCCTCATTAGTTCATCTCCACTCCTACCCTTCTCAGCAATTCATTGCATCTGTACAATTTCCACTGAAAGTAACCAGCTTCCCAAATACTGGAATGATTGAGCTAATACCATCAAAGGATATATTAATCTTGTCATCTTCTTTTCAATTTCTCCTTGTATTGGCGTTGACAGTGTTCAATTTCATTCTAAGCTCATTAACTACACTTACAATATATTCCATTATCTGGAGCTCCTCCTCCATTTAGGTTAGCACTGTCATGTCCTCAGCATACTTGGGTTTTATTCTTTCCCCTACCACTTTGAACAGCCTTTTGATTTTTCCAAAGCTTTACTACTGATTCACCTTCCAGTATACATATATTGAAAACTAGTTGGAAAGTTAGTGTTGGCTGGATATTTATTCCAATCTTCTATCAGACCAACTCCCTCCTATCTCTGTACATCTCCTTTATATCTGTCAGTCTTGTCCTCCATCAGCATGTTGTGTTATGGATTATGTAAATGAAAGTGAAATGAAATGAAACAGGATGTCATCTCGTGTAATATGACACAAGGCATGACAACCAACATTGAATTTCTCATGTCATGGCATATGACATGTTATTGAAGTTTATAATGAATGCATCCCCACTCAAGGAGGCATTCTATTCCACATGACTCTTACAATTCCCCTTCCTATCTGCAAGAGTTCAGTGCAATGGGGAGTGACAGTTAACAGAAGTATGACTGTCAAGTGTGTTTTTACTGTGTTTAAAGCTGCCATGTAAGTCAAGAAGCTAGTTCCTCCCTTATATATTGACTCCAGCCAGGACATGTTCACATTTTGTTGTTCTATGATAGGAACATTTTTCATTCTGGTATAAATGTGTAAACCCTGGACTGTTAATATTTCCATAACTGAGTTGCTGAACCATTTGATAACATTGGGCACAGTGATCATTTAAAATGCTGAGGAAAAACATAAGTTATTTTAGAAAGTTGTACCATCTATTTGAGTCTTAATGTTTTTATAGAGCGTATACAACAGTAGGATTCAAACAATGTTTGTGCAGTGTTCAGTGACTTGGGAGCATTTATAGATTATTAGCTGATAATAACCCACTTTACTGGATTGTTAATAATGTCTGTTAGCAGTTTAATAATTGCAATCTAATAATTAAAATGCAGTGAAAACAAATTGTTTCTTTTTTTATTTGGAGAAATGTTACATATAAAGTCTTTGCCTTAAATTATATTTGTATATACTATATTTGATGTTTGCTTGTTTGGCTCATGCACTCGTGTATTTTTTGCTTGGCCCACAGGTGAAACTACAAATTAAAACTAACCATGTGGGAAACAGGATTCCTTTTGATTATCTCCACATTACTGAAAGTTTGGCCCTGAGTCTTATTGATTGTGATACTGCAAACTAGATTCACAGGAAATTGTAACGTATAAAACCAAAATGTCATATTGGTTTAGCTGAATGGGGTTTTTAGTATGAATGCTGCTAACTTTCCATTTTGTTTATCAGTCAAAATTATTGCTTAATAAAATCATTAATAGTTGTTTCACACACAATCTTGTGCCATTACATAATTATGGCAAGTTAATGTTTCATGGTAGTGCGCCTCGGTTGCACAGTGGTAGAGTGCCAGACTACAAATCCATAGGTCGCGGGTTCGATCCCCGCCAGGTCCTAGGATTTTTATCTGTCACTTTCCACTTCTTTCACCTCTGGCAGTATTGCTCATGTGAAAAATACCGAGTAGCACCGTGGTTCGGAACCCACGTTAAACTGTCGGTCCCCCTATAACTGGCTGGGTAAGTCAGTTCGAAGGTCGGAGGAAGGCAACGGCATACCACCTCCAAACAGGACCATGCCTAGTAAAGCACTGTGGTGTTCAAACCAATCTTCGGATTGTTGACTGCTTTACCTTAATGTTTCATGATAGTATTAGTGGAGATAAGATTTTCAGTTTTGAAGCATGTGTACGCGTACCAGACAGATGTAATGAATTCCATTGCAAAGACGACACTTCGATCTTGATCCGTTGTTTTATCTATCGATTTTCAGTTTTTCTGCTCCTGGAATTGTATTATGCATTTGCTCATACGAAAATGCAGTGAACCACTCTAACATACAAATCAGGACACTCCCGTTCAATTTTGTTATGCACTGCGACGGCAGCACTCGGAGGCTGGCAGGCTACATTTCTCAACATGGTATAAGATCAGTGCGAGTAGTATTGTTTAAATTGATTTGTAACTGGCTTTGCAATAGAGGGGATATGTATTGGCATAAATTCTGGTATTAACTCCAAAAATAATCCAATATTTGTATTTGTCTTTGTTTAGTTTTGTAAGTAACCTGGGACATAAGAAATGGTAAGATTGTAAATTTAGAATGAAGGAATGTGTATGAAATGCCATGCCTACATTATTTAAGATGGTGAACAATCCTCCACAACTAGAAATGAATGAAATGACATAGCTGTCGGGAGCAATAAAAATGTTTCGCAACACAGAATAAACCAATTCCACAATTGGATAGTGTTATGCATCAATTGACAAAGTGCCATTTTGTATGTTTTTCCACCAGGTTGAGTATGGAGGTGTAAACTATCCATAAAAAATGTTTGACACCAATATGGTGGATTCTTTGAGAGGAGGTTCACTTAAACAAACATCCATCGCAATTGTTATATTTTGCTTCAGTTGATTGACTGTACAATGTTGTGGTTTTGTTTCGCTTCAATTGGCTATGCGGCATATGAACATCACTTGGTCATGTGATGTATTAATGGAGTTTACACTGTTTGTAAGTGTTGTTTGGATTGTAGAAAGATATAAAATATTGAGCAAAAAGTAATGGAGATCATGAAGAATACACTTGACACTTGGGTTAGTTTCTTTAATATAACTTTGTGGTGCAATAATTCCTGTGTATGGAAAACCAGGTGATTGATCAAACAGTAGTTTTGCATAACCGGTGAATTTAATCGTCGTACGTGGGTGGTACATGATATGAAGGGTAACCCAATCGGAGACAAGGAAGTCGTCATTGCGAGGTGGACGCAGTATTGTGAAAAGCTGTTCTCTGGAATTAACAATAGTCCGGACAATCAAGCAGTCAAGCAACTTACAGTAGAACCCTGATTCAAGGAACCCGCATTTAAGGAAAACCCACTTTTAATGAATATTTCTGTCGGTCCTGGCGAAACTCCCATTACAATAATGTTATTTTTTCCTGCTTTTAACGAACCCCACTTTAAGGAAAAGTCCGCTTGTAAGGAACAAACATGAAACATTCTGGAAATTAAAATTTTGTTTTCACACAATTCCTAAATGTGGTCAAGTTTATTTGTTTTGTTTATTCCACACAATTAAGAGTTTGTGTTTAAGTGACGTCAGTTATCAAATCTTTGTCAATGCATATCGAACATCTTTGCAGTGATACTGGTATAAGCAACCATAATAGATTCTTTCTGTCGATAGGTCATCGTATCGAATACCACTGCAGCGATACCGGAAAAAGCGTTTGATGAATCAGCAAGCTATTTCCCCCTTTTGTCTTCCATGTATTATGGTCATGTGGTCTGATGTCAGTCGAAAATTACGAAGCGCAATATGTGAAGTGTTGTCTTGTGTTATTTTCTTCAGATTCACTTTTTTGGAATTGTAGCCTATAAATGTAGAAAACTTCAGAGTGGAGAGAAGCTGACGACCATCCATGCTGTCGAAAACTATCGTAACATTAGGCTGTGTGGTAATGGCAAAGAATAAGATTTTTCACTGTCTTTGTTGTGTGACTTTTAGAAACAGGGGCTATTGTTATATGCCAAATCTAGTGGTACCTTTGGTTGCAAAAAGACGAGTATTCATGTGAAAATGTTCAGTTGTACTTATTAGATGTTTTGAAAGAGTGCAAATTACGTAGCTGCATTCCTGTAAGCAAAAAACGTAGGCAAAAAAAGGTTTTAAAAAATCGCCCTACTAGATTAGTGTGGAAAATGCAGTGCTTTCGAACTGCTTAGAAAACTTAATAATATCTCGTTTCAGAGTTTAAGTGCAAAGAGTGGAGCTGTGATACTGACACTGAACCACTGGAGAAAGCATTACTACTAATAAAATGTTATGAGGCCAGACATTAACTTACCCACAGTGAAGGCATGCAAACAGCTAATAACAACGTCTTTAGGCTACGTTTTTCTCTTTGTAAACAATTTGGTGTTATGGATTATTTTTTATGAGTAATATATCACAAAATCGTGACACACTTGTAGAAGATACATTTAAGTTTTGACGAATTTACACTATAATGTTATTGCTGCTCCTTTAACTTGCAAAAAGTAAAACTGTGCTACTATTGTAGTTACCGGCATAACAACATAATTGAAAATCTTAACATATTTGTAGAAGCACTAAAGACCTATTTGTCGTACACCCAAACTCCCTCTCCATCAATATTTGTAGCAGAAGAAGTGTTTTGTATTGAAGGTACAGGTTGTTAAAATGGTATTTATACATGGAACCAAGGGGAAGGCGATGACGAAAATTTTGAAATTTATGCATTAGTAAAAATTACAGATTGTGTATTCTGCGGAAAAGAAAGCGCTGGAGAACTTTAGAAAAAGTACATTGAGAATCTGTCAGTACTCGGGTATAGCGTTTTTCAAGGCTGATGTACGGCACCAATATTTGCACTTGTAATCAGCTCTTTTAAAGTAGCTGAGTCAATAAAGACAAACATCAACCACATAGTGATAACTTTGGTCATTACATTAAGCTGGAAAAACAAAATTTCATCTTTTTGATTTAATAAAAAATAATTTTTTCTGCAGAAAGTGTGATGTATTTAAATAGCAGATTATTGGTATGTTAGTAATTAAATAGCTCCTATAACACCTATACATGCTTGTGTCCGAGTCACTACTCCTGTGTTCCTAGGCAAAACCCCTATTTAAGGAATAAATATTTCAGTCCTCTGAGATTCGTTAAAAAGGGGTTTTGCTCTATTTTGAAATCTTAAAATTTTACACAATGAAATAAAGAATGTGAATCAACATCTGAAGAATTATAAAGCCCCTGGTGTAGATGGAATATCTGCAGGAATGATCAAAGAAATGGGACAGGAAAGTATTGATGTTATCCATTCATCATGTAAAAGAATATGGGGAAACAGGGGAGTGGCCGCATGACTGGTCAAAGTCTCTCTTAATCCTCTTACGTACAGTCTTTCAGGAACTGCTCCAACTACATAACTATTGTCTTCATATCTCACGCAAGTAAAATTTTGCTCTACAACCTGAATCAATGTTTGAAGTCATACATTCAGCCTCACATTTCCACGTAACAAGCCGGTTTTGGAACTCGTGGGCTGATCCTCAACGTAAGACAAATAGAAAAATTGCAAGAGTTCTGTGATCCTGTTTTCATATGCTTCCTTGACTATAGGAAAACCTTTGTGTTGTCTGGGAAAAATTGTGGCAGGTGCTTTCAGAGTTTGGTGTCCCACCCCACTGATAGCATTGATCAAAAGTCTATACAATAATTACTTTGCAGATCTAAAGACAAGTGCTGGCACATCTCATTCCTTCAGAGTATTAAAAGGTGTGAGACAGGATTGTGTCCTATCGCCACAACTGTACATCATCTATGCAGAACATGTCATTAGGAAAGCTCTTAATGGTTGGACCAAAGGCATCTCAATTGTTGGGAGAACTTACCAACAGCCTCAGGTTTGCTGATGACACTGTGCTTTTAGCCAATAGCGAAGATGAACTTTCTGGGCTACTTACAAGAATAAAGGACATTTGTCTAACATGTGGGTTAGACATCAACCTCAGCAAGTCCAAACTCATGATAATTGATCGAGAAGTACAGGTGCAGCTCACAGGAGGGTGAGGCAGAACGTGTAGCACAGGAAGTAACATCTGTTGTTATTGTTATTGTTGTCTTCAGTCTGCACACTGGTTTGATGCAGCTCTCTCCACTACCCTATCCTTTGCAAGTCTCTTCATCTGAGAATACATTCAGCAACCTACACCCTTTGGAATTCGCTTACTGTTTTCGTCCCTCGGTCTCCCTCTACGTCTTGTACCCCACACACTTCCTTCTAATGCTAAGTTGACAATTCCTTGATGTCTCAGAATGTGTCCTACCAATCTATTCCCATCTCTTAGTCAGGATATGCCAGAAACGCCTTTTTTCCCCAATTCTATTGAGCACCTCCTCATTAGTTACATGATCTACTCATCTAATATTCATCATTGGTCTGTAGCACCAGAAAAGCTTCTATCATCTTTTTGTCTGACTCCCTTATTGTTCACCATTCACTCCCATAGAATGCTACACTCCAGACAAATGCTTTCAGAAAGGACTTCCTAACATTTAAATGAATATTGGATGTTAACAACTTTCACTCCTTTAAAAACGCATTTCTTCCCATAGCCAACCTGCATTTTATATCTTCTCTACTTTGGCCATCAGAAGTTACACTACTGGCTATTAAAATTGCTGTACTAAGAAGAAATGCAGATGATAACAGGTATTCATTGGTCAAATATATTATACTATTCCTATTAATATATTCCTTCAGCAGGGTCCGAGCAGGTGCACGGGGGGAGGGGATTATTGGTTATTGGGCGCTCCAATGTTAGGCGCGTGATGGAGCCCCTTAGGCAGATAGCGTCCAGATCTGGAAGGAATTCCAACGTGCACTCGGTTTGTCTGCCGGGGGGCCTCATCCGAGATGTGGAGGCGGCCTTGCCGGCGGCGCGGGGTGCAGTCGACTGCAAGTCGTGGCTCACGTCGGCACCAATGATGCTTGTCGCTTGGGTTCTGAGGACATCCTCAGGTCCTACGAGCGGCTGTCGGAATTGGTGAAGGCTGCTGCCTTCGCACGCGGGGTGCAAGCAGAGCTGTCGATTTGCAGCATTGTTCCCAGGGTTGATCGGGGTCCTTTGGTTTGGAGCCAAGTGGAGGGTCTGAACCAGAGGCTTCGCCGACTCTGTGACAGTCATGGCTGCAGATTTCTGGATCTGCGTTATCGGGTGGGGAATTGTAGGGTGCCCTTAGATAGATCAGAGGTGCACTACACTAAGGAAGCGGCTACTCGGGTAGCAGAGTACTTGTGGAGTTCACATGGGGTTTTTTTAGGCTAGGCGCTAACTCTGATGAGCACTCGCCTGTCAGCATTCAAACAGCGAATTCAGGCCACGTTCGGAACAAAAATTCGAACATAAAAATATTAGCCGCGAACTTACAGAGTGTTAGAAACAAAGTTCCCGAATTTGCAGCGCTGCATGGAAGTTATTGCGCTCAGATAGTTTTAGGCACCGAAAGCTGGCTAAATGATGTGGCAAGTTCAGAAATATTTAGCGAAGTGTGGAATGTATATCGGAAAGATAGATCTGATACAACTGGAGGAGGAGTGTTCATCGCTGTGGACAAAGATATTGTTTCTACTGAGATCGAGGTTGAAAGTAACTGTGAAGTTATCTGGGCACGTATAACAGGTCTAAAAGAAGTAAACTTAATAGTTGGGTGTTTTCACCGGCCCTCAGTGCTGCTGTAGCAGTTTTAGAATCATTCAAGGAAAGTCTACACCAGGTAGTGCATAGGTATCCGGGCCATGTAATACTAGTCGGAGGTGACTTCAACCTTAAGAGTATAGATTGGGACCTCACTAGTTACATTTCAGGCGGTACAGACAAGCAGTCTTGGGAGCTACTTTTGGACACATTCTCCGAAAACTGTCTTGAGCAGTTAAACTGGCAACCCACGCGCAATGGAAATATTCTAGACCTTATAGCCACAAACAGCCTGACCTTATTAACGATGTCTGTGTAGAGACAGGAATTAGTGATCATGATATCATCATAGCGTCGATGGTGACCAAAGTTCATAAACCAGTCAAGAAGGCTAGGAGCGTGTTTTTGTTGGGAAGAGCCGACAAGCAAATGTTACGATCGCACTTAGAAAATGAATGGGCATCGTTTAATTCTGGGACTATGGATGTAGAGGAACTGTGGACTAAATTTAAGTGCATTGTTAATAAAGTGTTAGAGAAATATGTGCCAGTAAAGACGATTAAGGATGGAAAAGATCCACCGTGGTATAATAATAATGTTAGAAAGCTGCTGAGAAAGCAAAGGCTGTTGAACTCTCGATACAAAAAAGAACACACAAATGATGACAGGCAAAAGTTAGTAGAGATTCGCGCTTCTATAAAAAGATCGATGCGTGAAGCATACAATAATTATCACAGCCATACCTTAGCAAAAGATCTTTCCGAGAACCCGAAAAAATTCTGGTCCTATGTAAAATCGATAAGCGGGTCAAAGCCCACTGTCCAGTCACTAGTTGATCATTCCGGGGCAGTAATAGAAGAAAGCAAACGGAAAGCTGAAGTTCTAAATTTAACCTTTAAGAAATCTTTCACGCAGGAGAACCGCACAAATATACCATCATTTTATCAACGTACTAATTCCGAAATGGGGGACATAGCTATAGGTATTTCCGGTGTAGAGAAGCAGCTGAGAGAGCTAAATACGAAAAAGTCTGCTGGTCCGGATGGAATACCAGTTCGGTTTTACAAAGACTATTCTGCAGCATTGGCCCCCTACTTAGCTTGCATTTATAGCAAATCTTTAATTCAGTGCAAAGTTCCTAGTGATTGGAAAAAGGCGCAGGTGACTCCCGTGTATAAGAAAGGAGAGAGAACTGACCGATACAATTACAGGCCAATATCGTTGACATCGGTTTCATGTAGAATTTTGGAGCATATTCTCAGTTCGAATATAGTAAATTTCCTTCAAACGGAAAAGCTTCTTTCCATGAATCAGCACGGGTTTAGGAAACATCGTTCATGTGAAACTCAGCTTGCCCTTTTCTCACATGACATCTTGCGAGCCATGGACGAAGGGCAACAGACGGATTGTGTTTTTCTCGACTTCAAAAAGGCGTTCGACACAGAGCCCACACTGCAGACTGCTAACGAAGATACGAGCTTATGGAATAGGTTCACAGATTTGTGACTGGCTGGAAGACTTCCTAAGTAATAGAACGCAGTACGTTGTTCTGGACGGCGAGTGTTCATCAGAGACGAGTGTATCGTCAGGCGTGCCCCAGGGGAGTGTGATAGGACCGCTATTATTTTCTATCTATATAAATGATCTGATGGACAGAGTAAGTTGTAATTTGCGGCTGTTTGCTGATGATGCTGTGGTGTACGGGAGGGTGTCGTCTGTAACTGACTGTAATAGCATACAGGTTGATTTAGACAAAATTTCTAGTTGGTGCGAAGAATGGCAGCTAGCTCTCAATGTAGAAAAATGTAAGGTGATGCGCATGAGTAGAAAAAACAATCCTATAATGTTTGAATAGAGCATTAGTAGTGAGCTTCTTGATGCTGTCGCGTCGTTCAAATATCTAGGCGTAACATTGCAGAGCGATATGAAATGGAACGTGCATGTAAGGACAGTTGTGAGTAAGGCAGACAGCCGACTTCGGTTTATTGGGAGAATTTTGGGAAGATGTACTTCACCTGTAAAGGAGACCGCGTATAAAACGCTTGTGCAGGCACGTCTTGAGTATTGCTCAAGTATTTGGAACCCGCAGCAGATCGGTTTGAAGGAAGACATAGAGGCGGTTCAGAGGCGAGCGGCTAGATTTGTTACCGGTAGGTTCGACCAATGCACGAGTGTCACGGAAATGCTCCGGCAACTCAATTGGGGATCACTGGAAGAAAGACGACGTTCTTTTCGTGAATTTCTGTTAAGGAAATTTAGAGGGCCGGAATTTGAAGCTGAGTGTAGTACGATCTTGCTGCCGCCTACATACATTTCGCGTAAAGATCACAAAGACAAGATAAGAGAAATTAGGGCTCGTACAGAGGCATATAGGCATTCTTTTTTTCCTCGTTCAATTTGGGAGTGGAATAGGAAAGGAAATGCCTAGTAGTGGTACAGTGTACCCTCCGCCACGCACCTTACGGTGAATTGCGGAGTATGTATGTAGATGTAGATGTACTAGAACTGACATGTGATTACATTTTCACACAATTTGGGTGCCTAGATCCTGAGAAATCAGTACCCAGAACAACCACCTCTGGCCATAATAATGGCCTTGATACGCCTGCACATTGAGTCACAGAGCTTGGATGGTGTATACAGATGCCAATGCAGCTTCAACATGATACCACAGTTCATCAAGAGTAGTGACTGGCGTATTGTGACAAGCCAGTTGCTCGGCCATCGTTGACTGGATGTTTTCAATTGGTGAGAGATCTGGAGAATGTGCTGGCTAGGGCAGCAGTCGAACATTTTTCGTATCCAGGAAAGCCCCTACAGTACCTGCAACATGCAGTTGTGCTTTATCCTGCTGAAATGTAGGGTTTCACAGGGATCGAATGAAGGGTAGAGCCATGGATCGTAACACATCTGTAATGTAACAGTCACTGTTCAAAGTGCCGTCAATGCGAACAAGAGGTGACAGATATGTGGAACCAGTGGCACCCCATACCTTCACACTGGGTGATACACTAGTATGGAAATGACAAATACACGCTTCCAATGTGCGTTATTCATGATGTTGCCAAACATGGATGCGGCCATCATGATGCTGTTAACAGAACCTGGATTCATCCAAAAAATGACATTTTGCCATTCGTGCACCCAGGTTTGTCATTTCATACACCATAGCAGGTGCTACTGTCTGTGATGCAGCCATGGTCTCAGAGCTGATAGTCCATGCTGCTGCAAACGTCGTCGAACTGTTTGTGCATATGGTTGTTGTCTTGCAAACATCCCCATCTTTTGACTTAGGCATCGTGACGTGGCTGCACGATCCGTTAACAGCCATGTGGATAAGATGCCTGTCATCTCAACTGCTAGTGATATGAGGCCATTGGGATCCAACACAGTGTTCCATATTGCCCTCCTGAACCCAGCTATTCTATATTCTGCTAACAGTCATTGTATTGCGACCGACGCCAACAGCAATGTCGCGATACGATGAACCGTAATCAAGATAGGTTACAATCCGACCTTTGTCAATGTCGGAAATGTGATGGTACGCATTTCCTCCTTACACGAGGCATCACAACAATGTTTCACCAGGCAAAGCTGGTAAACTGCTATTTGAGATATTGGTTGGAAAATTTCCTCATGTCAGCACATTGTAAGTATCGCCACCAGTGCCATCCTTGTGTGAATGCTCTGAAAAGCTAATCATTTGCATATGACAGAATATTCTTCCTGTTGGTTAAATTTCATGTCTGTAGCACATCACCTTCATGGTGTTGCAATTTTAATGGCCAGGAGTGTATTTTGCTACCCAAATAACAAAACTCATCTACTACTTTTATTGTCTCATTACCTAAACTAATTCCTTCAGTGTCGCCTGATTTTTCTGACATTCCATTCCATTACTGTCATTTTACTCTTGTTGATGTTCATCTTATATCGCCCTTTCAAGACATTGTCCATTCCATTCAACTGCTCTCCCAGATCCTGTGCAGTCTCTGACAAAATTACTGTCATGGGCAAACTGCAAAGTTTTTATTTCTTCTCCCTTAATTTTAATTCCCTCTCCAAATTTCTTCTTGCATTCCTTCACTGCTTGCTCAATGTACAGATTGAACAATACTGAGGAAAGGCTACAACCCTGTCTTACTGCCTTCCCAACCTCTGTGTCCCTTTCTTGCCCTACGACTATGATAACTGCTATCTGGTTTTTGTATAGGTTCAATATAACTCTTTGCTTCCTATATGAAATTCCTTCAGAATGTGAAAGAGTGTATTCCAGTTGACATTGTCAAAAGCTTTCTCCAAATCTACGAACACTAAAAATGTAGATATGTCTTTCCTTAGCCTATCTTCTAAGATTAATCTTAATGTGAGTATTGCCTCCCATGTTCCTACATTTCTCCTAAATCCAAACTGATCTTCCCGAAGGTCAGATTCCACAGGTTTTTTTCATTTGTCTGTAAATATTAAACTGATAGTTCTGTAATTTTCACATTTGTCTGCACTTGGTTTCTTTGGAAATGGAATTACAATATTCTTCTTGAAGTCGGGGGGGGGGGGGGGGTTTCCCTGTCTAGGGAAATACTAAGTGGAATAATTTCTTCCTGACTGGCTCTCCTAATGATATCATCAGTTCAGACTGAATACCTACTTCAGGGGCCTTGTTTTGACTCAAAATACTTCAGCGCTCTGTCAAATTCTTCTCACAGTATCATATCTCCTATCTCATCCTCCTCCACTGCGTCTTCCATTTCTAGAATACTGCCTTCGAGTCTTATTTCCTTTGTATAGACCCTCTATATATTCCTTCCACAGTTCCATCCAGTAGCATCCAAATAAGTAATATTGTGGTCTGATACATGTGGTGGACAGAATAGAAACAACAACATGGTTCTAAGAAAGTGCGAATAATTAGACTCCATACTGAATTAACCAACAACTCCCATAACAGAATTTAGCCAAGATTTTTTAGTCCTTTAATTTTTTTACTGCCACTTTGAATGAACTATGTCACTATCTTCAGATCAATTGTCTACAAAATATTGATCATTCACCTATGCATGTTTGGAGTGACATTAAAATCTTTATGTGCAAACATTGCACAGAATCATAAGAGAAAATTAATTTTTTTAAAAAATATTCGTGCTACAGCACAAGCTGTTAGTACCTGATTCAGCTAATGCTGTAACATGAATATTAAACAAATTTCTTTTATGACTTACTGCAATGTTTGCACACAAAGATTTTAGTCACCTCAAACATGTGTAAGTGAATGATCAATATTTTGTAGACAATGGATCTGAAGATAATGACATAGTTCATTGAAAGTTGTAGTCAAAAAATAAAGGACTGAAAGAAAGAAAAATCTTGCCTACATTCCACTGTGGGGGTTGTTGATTAACTCAGATTGCCTCCTTCCTGAAATGTCAGGTAATGATACCATACTGAGTTGTTATGTGCCAAAGAAAGAGCCTATGACCATAAGAACTGGACACATCTTTCACAACAATGAATGTCACGTCTGTAATTTTTAAACTTCAGTGAAATTATCAGATGCTGGCACAGAAACAGCCAGCGAGTTTTGCCACAGGTGTCCTCTTTGCCATTGCTGCCAATATCAGTGTGATAATATGTGTCCTACTATAATCTGATTGTGAAGAAATTAAGCAACAAATTGTTGTATTTGTTGCTACTAATTTTTAGACCCTCCTAAGTTAACTACCTGCTAATAATAATTTTGTTATTCATCTGTGTCTATGCTGTAGTACCTGATCAGTATGAGATGCACCAATCTCAAGCAATACTATGATTACTGACACTAAGTGATTAAATGAAATGGTGATGAACCATAAACTTTCATCCACTTACTGACTAAGCAAATCACCATAGTGCACAATGAGACATTCAAGGCTACTCCCATGCATAAATGTCATTGGTATGCAGCATGGCTTAATTTCAGCCAGAACACCTTCTGGCAGCTTCCAGATACCTTTTTTTGTTTAAAAAAGTTCAGCACTGGAGATTGAAATAGTAGATATGAATTAAAGCACTGTGTCACCATAATTTGCTGTTGCGCCAGCACAAGTTAACATTATAATGGCTCACCAATGTGATGTAGAACACTACTTTCTAAAACAGGATTCCTCATTGTAAATTTTATCACAAGTATCTTCCTGTGGCTGGTGGGGAGGGGGAGAATGGTTGAAGCAGTGCATTCCACATGCCAGCAGCTAAACTTTTAGAAATTAAACATTGATCTGCAATGAATGAGAATAATTGCTACAAAACCTAGTGGGGCTAGACACTTTTATCACTAAATAATGTGGAGATAAAATAATAAAATTAGTCAGCCCAAGAATCATTTTTAAAACTGACTCTGAGAAAGCCATAAACATGCATATTTTATTTTGCATTGTGCTAACTTACTAAGTCTTATTGAATGCTGAAGGCAGCCGCAAATTTGTGAACATTCTGTGCTGCCTCACTCTTTCTACATTATAAACAAATGCACTTATTCATTGCACTGAAAGGTGGTATAAAATAGAAGTAGATGTCTGATAAAAGTGGACTGTGTTTATCAGTAGCACTAAATTTTGAGACATTTACTGGTCAGTCTGTACAGGTGCATGGTCACAGCCCATCTCCCTCCAGCTCAGCCCTGGGACGGCCAGCCCATTGCATCAAGTGACAGGTAGACAGTCCTTCTTACCTGCAGCAACAGGTCCAATTGCATCTGCACCCTTGTGGCATCTTCCTCCAGTACAGAACAGATGCATTGTTCTATGAGAGCTGTTACTGTAGTCTTCAGTCTAAAGACTGGTGTGAAGCAACTCTCCACACTACCTTATCCTGAGCAACCCTATTCATTTATGGATAACTACACAACTTCTGAACTTTATTACTATCTTGTAGTCTCCCTCTGCAATTTTTAGCCCCAACACTTAACTTCAATACTAAACTGATGAGTTCTTGATGTCTCAGAATGCATCCTACCAATGAATCCCTTCTTTTAGTCAAGATATCCCAGAAATGTTCTCCACAACTATGTGTAGCACCATCTCATTTGTTACCCATTCTACCACCTTATCTTCAACATTATTGTTTGCCACCAAATTGGAAAAGCTTCTATCCTTGTGTTTGAACTGTTTTTCTCCAGATTGTTACCACCTACCTACATAGGGAGGCATGATCATCATTGCAAAATAAGAGCATTAAGATCAAAAACAGAAAAAAGTTGGTGTTCTTTTTTTCCCACTTGCTGTCAGAGAATGGAATTGTAAACAAATATTATGAAAGTGGTTCAATTAACCTTCTGTCAGGCACTTATATGTTGTTTCCTGTTGGTACCTAAATGAAAATGCAAAATAAACAACTGGCATCATCCGGCAAACAAAAATATGATGTAGGACAGATGAAAAATGTAATGTTATCCATCAGTCTGTTGGAAGAAACAATGATGAGGATGTAAGCTCTAGAAGTGCATAGTAGTAAAAAGTGACTGACAGAGTTAATTGTTTGAATGTATATTTTCCTAACATAAGCAGTTGCATTTTCCTCGCAACACCAACATGGAAGACATATTGACAATTTACCATAAAAGAGTGAAAAGTGTAAGGTCTTATAGAAGAATTGTAGAACAAAATCCATTTAATTTTTGTTGCACAATAAATTTAATAAATTGAAGGTTGTTGAATCAAGTCATTGACTTGAGATTAGTTACAATTTAAACTGCAACCGTCACAGAAAATGTAGTGGGAAAGGCAAGGTAAAGATGGCATTTTAAGGGCAAAGCACAGAGATGAGACTGCACATCTACTAAAGAGATTGCCCCACTATACTATTGTAATAAAATAAGAGTGATATCATAGCTGGGATGAAAATATTTAGATGTTAATATTTGCCATATTGTCACCTTCCTTTAAAAAGCTGACAAGTCCCATATATGATGTTAAATTCAGATTCACACACTCCTCAAACACCACCTTCATGACCTAGGTCTCACGACCTTCTGTTCCCTTCTGTTCCCATCCTTTTTTCTTCCCTTCTCTCCCACCTGAGGAAGGGACTGTGTTCCGAAAGCTTGTCCTTTTTCATCCCCTTTCTTCTATTTTTCTTCATTTTTGTAACTATCGGTGGTACAGCACAAAGGTAAGTACTGGCCAGCCAATCCCTTTTGAAAAATAATTTAAATTCAGATTCTGTAATTTTTTCACTAACATGCACTATCTGATATTAAAATGCAAGACATATGGGACATTTGGTTCTTAAAGAAAGGTGATATGCTGTTATAGGTTGGAAGAGCCAAGGAATAATATGAAAGTGACTCTATGACTCTTCTAACAAGCACTTGGGTATAATGAGTAGTCATGTTCATCCTCCATTATCTCTTTCAGGTCCTGCTCCCACAGTTGATGAGTTTCTGGTTTTGCTCACTTTCTTTGTGATTCACACTAGGAAGTTTGGGCTTGCATCACACAATCATGGATGGACTGTGGTAATGTGCACAATGTGTTGTAGTTCCACGTTTCTACACTGTTTGGAACCAGCAGTCAGAAAACTTCCAGTATACTTACTACGGCAGCAAGAAAGACTTGTTGCTATCCTTTTTTTGAAAAGTGGACCTATCATGTCTGACAGCCAGTAGATTTTATATGATCCTCTGATGTTATTGTGTCATTTCTTTCAAAGGCATGTCACTGTAAGGTGGTATAGATTATAAAAATATGTAGTAAAGGCCCAAAACAGACAATTGTGTGGGTAAAATTTTTTTGAAAATAATTTTATTTTCTTTTTTGTAATGAATTATTGTATGTATTTTGTATCTTAAACATACATCTCTTAATGTCACATTACCTACAACCTTAGGTCTGAAAGGGTTATGGCAACACCTTGACCTGATCCTCAACTAGACACTATCTGCAGCTGACCTTCATGCTTGTACCTTTCTCTTGTCTTACAGTTATGACCAGTTCATATTTTAACTGTAATAGGATTTAAGGAAATATACTTAAATATTTGATTAAATACTGTTTGGTTCCAGATGCCAAAGCAGCAGAAGCAGCTCAGAGTGCTTATTACGACCCAAATCGACCCCAGTGTGCTTATGTGCCACCTCCTGCGTATTATGTAAGTATAACCAATTGATGCATAACTGCTATTTATTTTTTTATTGTATTTATAAAAGGAGGTCCAATATCACTTCTGAAGAGTGTACAATAGTGTAAATTTAGACATGAAAGTAGACTTTAATCAAATATGTGGTACAGAATAAATAGAGAATCTATAATGGCCACTGCCTATTCATTTACTTTTGCTGATTTTGAAGTTAAACCTCTGTATAAAATAATGTTAACACATGTTGTAACCTTTAGTATGTTAGTAATGTAATAGGATTTAGTATTTTCTGCCATTTTCAACCTTCTAATGTCTGTTCGCTGTAATTGACACATATGAATATATATAGTAACTAAGATCAGAACTTTGAAAATTCTAGCACTGGCCCTACTACTTTGCTGGACAAAAAAAGGTTATGCACTCAAGAGGAATGGTTGGATGTGATTGAAAGTACATATGATAAAAAGTCATGTGGCTTTATTGAGCTAATGATGAGATAGGAGTCAAGGCCATTGGTGGAATTTTGCTGCCAGGTCCATGTGGTGTTGCACTCTTGGGCTGCATTGCATTCGAGCTCTTATGTGGTTCAGAATGGTGTCAAATAGCTTTTGGATCCTTCCCCTTGATGAGTTTCTCCACAGAGGCCCCTTCCAATGTCACCTCACACATGGTCAATTATGGAGAGGTCCAGGGATCTTGCTGGCTGGAGGACCTTAATATGCTGTGATGAAACAGGACTAGGCCTGACCTGAATGCGCATTCTATGGATCCTCAGACTGTAATGCCAGGGATTATGTCAGTGTATGTCTCCACAATATCAGCAGGATGTGACCCCTTCCCTTGATATCTACTAACTCAAATATAATGGTTAGTGTATGGTAATGTAACATTGGGACTCCTCACTGAATGTGTAATGGCATTCATCATCCTCTGTTCATGCCTACTGGAATGCCACAACTTCATAAGCCATTGTCGGTGTTCTGTTGTCAATGGCAACCAAGCCCCCAGTCAGCATATGGTGCGAATGTCAAGACGTGCAGTAATTCATAGGATGTTGTAGGGTCTCCAGTACCTGTTCAAAGATAGCAGGTGCTGAGAGCATGGGACTCCACATTGTTTGGCACACCACACAACAGTCCTTGCTCATGTTGGTGTCACGATGTGACAGGGTGCCCACATTCCAATGAGGCCACTGTGAAATCTAAATAGCCCACACAATCATCTGCACAATACGATCTGACCACTTCACTCACTCCAATGATGGGCAGCCTCTGTCAATTGCATTAAATTGGTGGATAGGATGTCTAGCACTTTTGCAAGATATTGCAGGTTGTTTGTTTTGTATGTAAATGTCTTGTTTCTGTGTCAAACTCATGGCAGTTAACTGGTACCTACTTCGCAACAACACTGTGATGACTTACAAATGTATTCTGCTGGCCATTGTACATATTAAAGAGCCACATAGATCTAATCTTCTACTCATGTATCAGTGGGTTGGATGTATTCTGAAATTATGTAATCATTGGGTGCATCACTTCATCAGGCAGGGTATATGTGTGACCAAGTCACACATCCATAAGTCAGCCAGATGTACACATCATTGGTGGGTATTCAAATGAAATGACAAATGACTGACAGAATAGGTGAAAGATGTGTAAACAGTTTTTGTTGTTGTGTGACCACCATAAAGGACAGAGAAGAGGCACTCACTTGTGACACAGTTATCAGTACCTGACAGTTGTAAGGGGCTCATTGTTATGGATCTCCACTTGGTTGAATTGCATAATATCCAGATTTCTTATTTTTATGTGACATTGGCCCATTGTTGGACTGCATAGGAATATGAGGACTAGTATAATAATCAAGGTTTTTGGTCAACTATGTAAGACATCACAAAGGAGAAACAGTGTTTTGTCCACAAAGCACATTGACTACCTTCACATCTGTTCCTGCCACCCGAGAATGGGGAGGAGGATGGCATATATACAGCAAAATGACAGACTAATTTTGACTTTCACCTTCTGGTTTGCCTATAACACTACTAACTGACTGAGTTCGTGCAGTAGCATGAACTTGCATTCAGGTCTATTGATGTGCAAATCCTAGACTGCCATGCAGATTAAGGGTTTCTCATGGTATCAAAAATCACATAAAAAGCATAGATTGCTATTCACCTTAAATACATCAAGCCAAGTGGCAGATAGAAAAGATGAAAAGTGCATTGAGGACACATGCATATATTTGTAGACGGGCAATGGAAATGCCATCTACAGTATCACTGGTGTCACTGAAGTCTCGCTGCCATATTTCTATCCTAAAAAAGGCGAGCAGTCATATGTCTAATTACATAAAACCATTGTAAAAATACAGATGAACTGACGTAACTATGCTGCCTTTAGAGTTTTTACATAATGGTCAATTCAGGTGTTGTGTATGGTTATAATTTTTCGTACAGCAAACAGAAGATAAATATGATAATGTGTTGCATTGATTTGCTGTTTTTATTAATCTTTTGCTATTTCATTTGACTTTGGCCTTACTTTCAATTACCATTATAAATGTGCTACTTTTCATGGCTTACACGTACCTTTAGTCTTCTGAGTGTTTATCCGATTACTACAGTCTGCCTTAACTGTATGTAACATGTTCCCATAACACAATTCTCCAATGTATGTATTGAATTCATGATTACACAAATGTTAACTCAAATGCAAAGCATGTTTGAACCAACTAGTGAAGCTTACAATGTCATTTTGTGTCAGAAGGTCATAGTCGTACCATAAGGAAATTTTTAGATGTGAGATAAAGCAAAATGGTGGCATCAGGCTTCAGCCACAGAGGCAAGTTTACCAGTCTAGTTGTATATATCTGTAACTGAGGATGGGGGAAAGTTATGTTTTCTTCATACTTTTTATAGTGAGAAGAAAGTTCCATATGGGGGGGGGGGGTGAAATATGTTGTAATAGATGAGACTATAGAAATACTGCAAAAGGAAATATTCAGTTTTCATATAAGGTTGTTAGTGTTGCAAATAGTTCTGAGGTAAAGCCAGAACCCAGTCCCATATACTGTTCCTACCTTGTTGCCTACCTCACAGGTATCCCACCAAATGGCTTAACCATCAAATTACTCATCTCTGGCTGCAATCTGCTACTCCACAATGGCCTCCATAGATTGCTATTCACCTTAAATACATCAAGCCAAGTGGCAGATAGAAAAGATGAAAAGTGCATTGAGGACACATGCATATATTTGTAGACGGGCAATGGAAATGCCATCTACAGTATCACTGGTGTCACTGAAGTCTCGCTGCCATATTTCTATCCTAAAAAAGGCGAGCAGTCATATGTCTAATTACATAAAACCATTGTAAAAATACAGATGAACTGACGTAACTATGCTGCCTTTAGAGTTTTTACATAATGGTCAATTCAGGTGTTGTGTATGGTTATAATTTTTCGTACAGCAAACAGAAGATAAATATGATAATGTGTTGCATTGATTTGCTGTTTTTATTAATCTTTTGCTATTTCATTTGACTTTGGCCTTACTTTCAATTACCATTATAAATGTGCTACTTTTCATGGCTTACACGTACCTTTAGTCTTCTGAGTGTTTATCCGATTACTACAGTCTGCCTTAACTGTATGTAACATGTTCCCATAACACAATTCTCCAATGTATGTATTGAATTCATGATTACACAAATGTTAACTCAAATGCAAAGCATGTTTGAACCAACTAGTGAAGCTTACAATGTCATTTTGTGTCAGAAGGTCATAGTCGTACCATAAGGAAATTTTTAGATGTGAGATAAAGCAAAATGGTGGCATCAGGCTTCAGCCACAGAGGCAAGTTTACCAGTCTAGTTGTATATATCTGTAACTGAGGATGGGGGAAAGTTATGTTTTCTTCATACTTTTTATAGTGAGAAGAAAGTTCCATATGGGGGGGGGGTGAAATATGTTGTAATAGATGAGACTATAGAAAGACTGCAAAAGGAAATATTCAGTTTTCATATAAGGTTGTTAGTGTTGCAAATAGTTCTGAGGTAAAGCCAGAACCCAGTCCCATATACTGTTCCTACCTTGTTGCCTACCTCACAGGTATCCCACCAAATGGCTTAACCATCAAATTACTCATCTCTGGCTGCAATCTGCTACTCCACAATGGCCTCCAACTGTTCAGATTCTGTCAGTCCACAGCCCACACCAATCTAATCCTACAAAAACATGAAAACTGGGCCCAAAACCTTACAGCACCTAACCTCCATCCAAAATAATTTCTTGCTCTTCAACCTCCCAAATACCTGCATCCTATCTCGCAGACTGATACCCTTGCCCTCCGACTACTAGAGCAGCATGCACAACACTACCTCAAAAACTAACCTTTATGCCTCCTACTCCCACCTTGGGTTACCATTATCCACCTCCACAAGTGCCTCCAAATATACCCCACAACCCCCATAGCCAAACCCTGTCCAGGAGATCTTTTACACTTAACACATCCCCAAAAACTCACCCCCCCCCCCCCACACACACACCACCACCACCACCACCACCACCACTACATGCACAAACTAAACAGATCAGACACACACTCATTAACCTTTCCTCCAAAACCCTCTGTCCCATAGAAGTGTCAGGCCTTTCCAAAGGCCTTACCTGTTGCCCCCCCCCCCTCCCAAATTTGGTCTTGTTAAGAATCTTTTCTCCTTACTATGGAAACACCATTTTACTACCTGCTACCAGCCCCACAGTTACACATTCCAGTACCAATATTGAACGCTGCCTGACCCAGTTCACTCCTCCATCCAGTGGAGATCCAACCCTACTGCCTCCAAATCATCCCCTTTTAACTCTCCATAATTTTTTAACTTCTAACCTGGCCTCGCCATCATTCTCCAAATCCTTTGAAATGGATACCAACCTCACACCCGTAGAAAGAAATGCAATCCACCACCTGAAAACTGATCCTGATCTTATGATCCTACCTGCTGACAAAGGCTTTATCACTGAAGTTTTAGACCTCAAGGTCTCCACCAACTGCCAGATTCTTCCACATACATACCCTGCCACAATGATCCCATCCTAAAAATCTGACAGGACTTCCAGTTCCTTCACACACACACACACACACACACACACACACACACACACCTTCTACACGCTCCCTGGACATCCCATTAGTGCTGGTTATGGTGCCCCCAATTTGGGAATCTGTGTTCTCTTGGACTGGCACCTTCAACCTATTACCCACAAACCTACCCTCCTATATAAAAGACACCAGATTTCCTCCACCAACTCTCTACAGTTCCTGTTTCTTTATCACCTAGTACCATGCTCGTCACAGTTAATGCCTCCTCCCTCAACACCATCATCCCCAATGCGTATGGCGTTGCCGCTGTTGAACATTACCTTTCACAGTGCCCAACTGACTCCAAGCCCGCAGCCTCCGTCCTCCTTCCTCGTTACCTTGACTGACTACATTCTCACCCACAATTCCTTTATGAGCCATTATAGGGATCCTTCCTGACTACCCACAATCCCAAGCCCCTCATTCTGATTCAAATTCATAATTGATATCTTTATAATCTCGCCTGAAGGTGAGAACATACTATCCATATTCCTTCAAAACCTCAACACCTCCTCCGTTCACTTCACTTGGTCCCACTCAACGCAACGAGCCACCTTTCTTGATATTGACCTAAACCTCAAAGATGGCCTTATCAGTACGTCCATTCACATCAGATCTACCAACCATCAATAATACCTCCATTTCGACAGCTGCCACCCGTTCCACACCAAAAAGTCCCTTTCATACAGCCTAGCCACCCGTGGTCTTTGCATCTGCAGTGACGAGCAGTCCGTATCCAAATATGCCAAATGCCATGCTGACACCTTCGACCTCAATCACCCTCTAGTCTATAAACAGATATTGCCGGCCCTGTCTGTCAATTTAACCACTACCTCCTCCACACTCACCATCTGCCCACATAGGAGCACTCCCTCTTGTGACCCAACACCAGCCAGGACTGGAGCAGTTAACTAAATTCTCCGACAAGGTTTCCACTACCTTTCATTCTGCCCTGAAAATAAGAAATACTATACCCAATATACTCCCCCCTCCCCTCCAACAGTGGTATTCCACTACCCACTAAACCTATGTAATATACTTGTCCACCCTACTCCATCCCTGCTCCTAACCCCTTGCCCCCATATCCCTGCAACAGATGCAAAACATGTCCTATCCACCACCACCACCACCACCACCACAACCACCACCACCACCTACTCCAGTCCCGTCACATGCATTTCCTATCCCAGGGCAGGGAATCCTGTGAAAGCAGTCATGTTACTTACAAACTGAATTGCAACCACTGTGCAGAGTTCTATGTGGGCATGACCGGAAACAAGCTGTTTGTCCGAATGAATGGTCATCGTCAAATTGTGGCCAGGAGACAGTGGACCATCCTGTTGTAGAGGACACAGTTCTGCATGACGTGGCCCACTTCAATGACTGCTTCACAGCCTGTGCCATCTGGATCCTCACCACAGACTCACACTTTTCTGAATTACTCAGGTGGGAACTCTCCCTACAATAAATCCTACTCTCCTACAGTTCCCCCAAGCCTAAACCTTTGCTAGTTCCTGTCCCCACCACCCTCCCCTCTCCTTCCCTGCCCATACTCTGACTTCACGTATGTCCCTCTTTCTGCCACGCAGTCCAGTCCTTCCCTTCCCTTTCCCTTCCTCCCTGTCCATCCTACAGCACTGGTGTATCTCCCCCCCCCCTCTCCGCCGTGCATCCCTCACCTCCCTCCAGCTTCCCTCTACATGCCACTTCCTCACCCCCACCACTGGTTGCTTCTGCCTCGGTCATGCAGAGTACGGCAAACCGGCCGCAGCAGCCAGAGAAGGTGTGTGTTTGTGTGTGTGTGTGTGTGTGTGTGTGTGTGTGTTTCTCTGACCGATGAAGGCCATAGCAGCCGAAAGCTTCTTTTTAAACAAGTTGTATTCTGTTGTGTGTGCCTTTCTGTGCCCACTGGACATCTGTGGTGAGTAGCAACCTATCCTTCTCAAAATATTGTTGAATCATCCTTGGAATTTCCATTGTCTGAGGTAAAGGAGATTGATGAGAGAAATTTTCAGTACTGTCTAAAGTTGTACGTAATGAGTAAGTGTAAAAAGAAAGATCTGATTGAATTTTACTTTGGTACAATAATTAAGACAAAAACAACAACAAAAAACAAAACAAAAATGATATTTTTAGTTTGAGTAATTCAAACATGACACAGACAAATGTGAAATATTAAATGTCTGCCTTGGAAACTGACACTGAGAAAAACTGTGCTGTAGTTCATTTAACTTCTCTGACAAACTTCAAAACAGCAGATGTCAAAATAATTAAAAAGTAAAATGAAATCATTCAATAAAGAAGCCACAACCTGACAGAACAGTTGTCTGAGAAAACAGCACAAGCTATCCCTTTTTGCTTTTTCTTCCCTTTTTTTCAAAAAGAGTTGTAAAACAGACACTCAAAACTGTAGGCTTATATCTCATATTTCACACTACTTCAGGATTTTGGATCATGTTTCATGATCACATCTTATGATGTTTCTGAAGACTGAAAAGAACCTTTGCAGAAACAAACGTGGTTTCTGAGAAGAAGGGGAAAAATATATTAATAGATTATAGGGATGGGTCAAATCCCAATTTTACCGAATTGAATCCGAATCTTAAATAAAAAAAAATGTGCCGAAGTCCGAACCCAAATTGATTCTTCCGAATCTTGAACCCAAATAATCTGTCAACTCAAGTACATGTATTTAAAAATAATTACTACTCTATCATAGCCATTGATGAAGATAAAACCGTCTGAGGTGGATCCCAAATGAAAGTATTACAGTAAAATTTAATAAATTAAAATTTCATTTAGATTTTTATTTTAAATCTTAAGGATTTCAAAATCTAAACAAATTTTGTTCATTTTAACATGAGATACAAATTAGAGAGAATGGATGAATATACTACAGCTCATGCAGATTAGTTAGTCGTAATCTTAGCAGTCGAGCTAAACCAACGGAAATGTGCATCCTGTGAGGTATCTTTTGCTTTCTCTTCAAATTGTTATCTTTCTGCAGGTTGTATAACAACTTTCTTTCCTCAGTTCCAAGTTTATTCGATGTGTGTGTACTTGTCATTGCCAAGAACTGTGAAAAGTACTTAACGTGCAGATTGTGCATTCTGGAGGGTTAAACAAGGGTATTTTGTAGATTTATTTATTCTTTCAAAAATTTAAGACCACGTAACTTGTCTGCACAAAATTTATATTCGTAGAAGATTTAAAAATCAGTACTAGAAGTGAGTTGCCGTCCTCCATTTCTAACTATTACCATACAGCATAAGAATAATACAAATGTAAACATTAACATAATACGTATATTCTCCCACATTCGTCGTCGTCTTTCGGAATTATTAGGTGGACGGAATTTAAATCTGGTAACATCTAAAACGGGAGATTACATGGCGCAATGTTTATATTTGTATTATTCTTATGGTGAAAGAGAGTGTGAAATTTGTTAATCACGATTCAGACTAACAGTCCCTTGCTCCAAATAGAAAACACATAAGTTGTAGCACGGAAGAAGTAGTTGTAGTGTCAGGCACATTGACGCAACACAGGCTTGCCAGTTGGCTTTACATAGTAGCTTTTAGATAAGACTTGAAATGTACGGCTATTGTAGTAACACTAAACACTTACTAAATAGGAATGAGGATAACTTTGAAACTAAATGCGGAAATAAAAAACAATTTTATTAGATTTATAATATAAATTTTACAAAAGGTTTATAATGGCAATTAGATACCGGTACGGTAATTATGAATCACTATCACTTGATTCCTTGTTATTCAGTTCCTTCATACAGAGCATCATCCCTCATACAATCTAGTGCATTCGATATCGAACATTTTTAAATGCCTGTTACACAATCTGATTTGGAACCCACTTCCATGTATCACCATTTTATTGGCACACTTGAATGTTTTACATGACCCGTTGGCGTCAGTTGTCTGTTACTTTTCGAAAGACAGACGGTGTACATGTGTTTAAGCTTGACCTTAAACGAGTTATTGAAACAGACATCAAGTGGTTGCTGAACATATGTCATATTACCTGTATGGCGCACGAATTGATCTTCTATTCCGCATAATAAATAACTTTCTTCTTGAAATGCTAGTGCTTCATTACGGTTCACGTACCCAACACTTCACATAATTCGACGAAACGATACATGAAATCAGAATGAGGCAACTCGTGCAAGAATCCTAAAGCCTTATGTATTGTTGGTATTTACGTAAAGAAATTTATTTTTGTTGCTACTAATATTTGAAAGGCTGCTGTGTGTGTGTGGGGGGGGGTTGTTTTTTTTACGGCAGAAAAGTATTTTCGCCAGTATTTATATTTGTGCCTACAAAACAAGCCTGTGTAGCACTGCTTATATTAGACGGGAAAAGTTACTTGTGGCAGCTTCTAGCACCATTTTTCAGAACTTAATTTGCTTTGTACTCGATTTAAAGCACAGGCGGGTTTTTGGACGCCAAAAAGCGGAAAAAAGTGTGGCTTAGATTTGGATAAATAAAATAGATTGTTTTCACAATAGCCACACAACTGCATAAGTTTCGTAGTGGTTTCACTTGAATGAATTTAAAGTGAGATCGTTTCATGATGTCACGTCTTTCAGTGGATCTGTGGAAAATAAAGTAAAAAATGCAAACGAAAATGAATTGTTATGCAGTGTAAACTACAACATTCATAACTAAGGTTTCCATATAACACTGGATTCAGGATTCGGTAGTATTCGGCTATTATTCATTGAATCTTGAATACAAAGCTAGTGTACTAGAATAATGGATTTGGCCGCACCACTCGAACACAACCCTAATAAATTATCAAGTGAAAAAGCTTGCTCTATTTGTCAGAGAGTCCTGGAAAGCAGTAAACACCAGTACCCAACTTGTTGCTTTCTTCCTTGACATCCAAAAGTAATTTTGAATAATTCTGTACTGCCACCCAATGAACAAAATATGAGCTTATAGAATATTTCACCATTGTGCGACTGGATTGTACTAGTTCATTACAAACAGAATACAGTATGCCATTCTAAATGGAGGGAAGACTTCATTAAAATGTAACTTCAGGCCTATCCTAAGGGAATGTTATAAGAAAATTCTCACTATACATATGATACAGCCTAGTGTATCATGTTGGAAGTTCCATGTGAATTATTCGGGAAGATATTGATGTATATGAAGGTGTTACAATGTTAAAGTAGCATTTAAAATAAAGAAACAGCTCTTGATGCAAGTAGTGACAGTTGATTCTCAGCATCAGCAAATGTAAAGTCTGATGCATAAATAGAAAAAGGCATATACTGCACGATTTCAGTATCGCATAACATTCACAGGATGCAATATCATCCATAAAATCTAGCATTGTGCTCCCAGTGTGTTTTAAAACAGAATGGTCCTATAAAAGCAATCTCAGATGAGTCCGATGCCATGTTGGCATTTATTGGAAGAATCCTATAAAAATGTAGCTTACCTGCAAATAAGGTAGATTACAAAACTTCATTTGACCAATATTTGAAAATTGCTTGTCAGTTTGGAAACTGTACGAGATAGGATAAATAGAGAAGATCCCGAAAATACCATTGTTCGTGGAGATGCACAGCCCAATCACTTGGAGGACACCACAAGAGAAGCATTCTGCATCTGTTTAATTCCAAAGTAGGAAAAGCTTGTAATTCTAAGACAGTCATGTAATGTATTGCTGCCCCATACAAACATATAACAAAAGACTATTAAGTTAAAATGAAAGCCATTAGACCTACACAGAGACGACCTAGCAATTGTTATTCCCACAAACCACTTGAGCCCATACCACAGTCTAACATACCACTCACGACACTCGAGCTAATTTTTGTTACCCACCGCGACAGCAGCGCACCAAGTGGCCAGCAGAGGACCCTACAGAGTTGGCGGTATTTCGTGTGTTGTTAATCAGGTTACTGGAAGCTTATATTTGTGTTTGTGATGCTTTCGAAAATGGGGAACGCTTGTAGTGCAATAAAATGTAGCAACAACCAGAAAAAGTACCTCATTTGTCTGTTTTCAAATTTCCCATGGACACTGACAGATTTATAACAATCATTCTGCTGAAAATTTCTGTTATGATTCACCTGAAAATTGCATATATTGATTGACCTTTCTAGTAGTAGAAAATGGCTCATAATGTATATTGACAACTATGTACTGCAATCTGGATGTCCAAAGGTGCAGTAAAAAAGCATATGATAGGCCTAAGATATAAAGTAACATTCATAAGAATATGCTACTAAACTTTGAAACCTTATATATTAGTAAAAAATTGAAAGTTCAGAAAATAAGATGAAAACTTTCTAGGGAGATAGGGAAATACCCAATATTTGTAGAAAATATTAACACCAAACTCAAATCTGGGCGTCAGTGGTCATACTCTCCCTCCCCCCCCCCCCCCCCCCCCCAGAAATATGCACGTAAACCTAAGGACAGTTTGTAAACTTTCAACTATAAAAAAGTTTTCTACGTATTTCAACTATTAGTTGGAAGCATTTCGTCCAACACAGAACAATAAGAAAGACGAAAGTCGTAGTTTTGCTAACAGTTGTTCTAAAAATGAAAACACAAAAGGAAATTTAAAAAAAGAAAAAGTGTGTATCATACCCATTTACTTTGGAGCTACACGGTACGCTTCTTAGTCTTACATTACTTCCATTTAATTTTTTTCTTTATTGCATTTTAAAGTCACCGGAATGTGAGAGGCTGGCAGCAGCTTCAGTGCTGCTCTTCAGCCAATAGTACAGTAGAAGTTGACAAGAAGAGTTAAAATATATACAGGAGAGAAAATAACACAAAATTTAGACAATTAAGGGAGATAAAATTGGAGAATAGACAATGACATATGGAGCAGTAAAAAAACACATTAAGAATTTAAAATGGCCTCGATGGTTAAATCCATTTCACTGGGGAAAGCTGCAAAAATATTCGGAGGCACATGTTTCTGTGTGAATAGGTTCCAGCTTTCATCAATGTACTCATCTGTTTTAGGTCCACTACTATTTATTTATGCATCATCCATTTCATCTGATATTAGATTAAAATCTTTATATCTAAAATAAAACCGTTGTGTCATGAATTACGTAGAAAAGGGTGTGAGCACAAAGTGTTATTCATACGATACATATGACGTTAACAGGCGGTTCTCTTGCTCGCTGCTTGGAGTGCTAGTGTCGTCTTATCTGTCAGGCGGTAACAGATTTTACACCAGTGAGTGTTGTGACTGCTATGTTAGACTGTTCCCCTACCATGTCACACAGTGGGTCTCTCTCTCTCTCTCTCTCTCTCTCTCTCTCTCTCTCTCTCTCTCTCTCTCTCTCTGGTTGCATTGGATTTTTGGAGTAAATGCCAGTAAGCAACAAAATAAAATAATAAAATGGGAACCTTGATCTAGCCTTTCTTGAGGCAACGTACCAGTTTCAGGCAAAATGAAACTTCCTATTGTAGGTTGCTTGAAGCTTTAAAAATTTCACCATCATTGTTTCTTCCTAGATATCCTGCTCCAATTGCAATGAAATTTCCACCAGGGCTGCAGTTATTTGAGATCACAGTTATTTGAGATCAGAGAAAGCTCTCTATGGTAGCTTGAAACCTCCAGTGGGTCATGTGGTGTCATTTTCAAACTCACTAAAAGTCTGGAGAGTTTGAGAGTACTACAGAAAACTCTCAACACTATACTTGTATCTATCTGTAAAAAGAAGAGGATAGTTTGCAACTCCCCACAAAGATGACACTCGTATACACACAAAGCAACTTATCTTTTGGCCATTGCCTTCATCAAAAAGATGCACACTCTCATACATACAATCACACTGGCTCACTTCACAGATACACAACCATCATCTCCGGCTGCTACATTCTGAGTAACAAAAGCCCTGCGGTCACACACACACACACACACACACACACACACACACACACACACACACACAGGATAACTCCTATCTGTGACGTTCAGAAAATCTGTTAATTGGGGACGAGCAGGGGGGTCCAGTTGACCCGGGTTGTGAAGTAGCCATTTAAGTCAAAGATTATGCTCAATAATATAGTGAGGACAGTTTACAACTCACCGCAAAGACGTGGCGACGAGCTGCGACAGGCACATACAAAAGACACACACATACAACACATTCAGCTATCGGCCATGGCCTTCTTGAAGGCCATGGCCGATAGCTGAATGTGTTGTATGTGTGTGTCTTGTATGTGCCTGTCGCAGCTCGTCGCCAGGTCTTTGCGGTGAGTTGTAAACTGTCCTCACTATATTATTAATTCCAACCTGGACTTTCCATTATTAAAGATTATGCTCAGTCGCATGTTGTGCCACAGGATATTCTATCTTTTTGTTGTCTACGATTTGGTAGTGGCTGTTCATTCAAATGGGCAGCTGGTTGGTAGTCATAACAATATAAAAACTTGTGCAATAATTGCAACATATATTTAAGGTTATATGCAATCAAACTGTTGATACATGGAATTTTTTTTTACAGGAACCTCCACCACCATATCATTCAACAACAGGGAAGAAAGATCAGTAGGAGTCAACTGACATAGAAGGCACAAGAGTTTGGGCAATCATAAGTTTACCTTCGTATTGCTCTAAGTGCTACACAGATAAAAACTGTTCTTACCTTAATTATTATAGAAACAAAAGACCAAAACTCTCAGTTGTTTGTGATAAATTTTGGTGCACTCTGTTAAATATAAAAATAAATTTTTAATAAGATTGTGATATTTCCTTACATAATACTTTTGTAGGTCATTGGTTCTTGTTGGTTTTTGTCAGTTGTTTCTAGTGGGAATTTGTAGATGTGTACATGCTTGTAATATCTGTATTTGTAGGATGAGTCAAACATGTATGTTGCAATGCATTTTAATTTCCTCCAACAATTGTAATGTGAAATAATGCTTAAAAACTGTTAAAACTTGCTGTGTATGTAAGATCTGTTTGGGAGAAAGTTCTCCACCAATTTGTATGTGCCTTTTGTTGTTCAGGAGTTGGGTGTAATTTAAAAAAAAGTAATACATATGGACTATCTATGCATAGCTACAATACAGTAAAGATATCCTCTGTATATAAGACATCAGGCATAATTCTGATTGTTGTCTGTTTACAAAATATTATAATGTATGAATAACTGCACAAGTATTCAGCTTCATTATAGTACCAGTTTAGCTTTTTAAATTTATTCAATAAACTGATTTATTTTCTTGTATGTAACATTTCACTTTTGTTTGCATATACAAACTTGTTACTTCCCTCTGAGCCTTATAGTATATACCATGTGATGTATATATATGTATAATACACTATAAAAGACTGTTATGTGCATTTGTGTATGTCATAGTAAGTAAATGTTGGCATGTGAAAGAGAGAATTTTTAATAACAACAACAATGCCTTATTTTACAAATATTACTGTGAGAAATGTGTTCATGGGATCTAGAGTGCAAACTTTTAATTCTAAAAATGAATAGGAAGAACATACACAGTTGGAAAGACATACACCATTTGCCATCCTAAATCAGAATGCAGCACAAAAGAGGTCGCAGGCAAATGTATTTGGCAGAGAAAACCCTGAACAAATACCACATAAAGTCCAATGTAAAGCGAGGAAGATGTTGAAATCAGTATCAGGTGTTGCCACCATTGCTGACTGAAAGTGCTACTAAAGTCCTCAGCATGTAATCAAAGAGGGGGTTCTAGGCTGCTTCCACATATTGCTGAGTTGGACTAGTGTACAGCTACTGTTGTATTCCAAGTCAGTTCTACAATTTTTGGTTAATCAAATGCAGTAAAAAGGAATGCCAGGAGTGCTATTTCTGCTCTCTGAAAAAATGTGTCTCTTTGTCTCAGGCTTGGTCCAAGCTTTGTATCATTCTGAGCTGCCAGCTATCTACTGCCATCCCAGGTCTTACCCTCCAGGGTGATCTTCGTACTGACCCATTGGTCCTTGCAGAGCACTTCACAACACACTATGCAACAGCAAACTACTACCTTCCTACAGAAGAATAGACAAGTTGAAGTAACCTCACTCTGTCCCTCCTCTCTTTTCCTGGCAAGCTTAACCATGTAATTATCCTTTTATTGGCTGGAAACTATCGCAGGCTCTTAACTCTTTAAAAGACACACCCTCAGGTGATAATTTAGGGTCTTTGTATAAACTGCATTGTGTATTCCCCTAACAAAGGTGAGATAGTGTTGTCCCTTTCATTGAACCAGTTTCAAGACCTGCATTAAAGAATGGTTTCCTACAGATTACATTGGATACTTGAATCTTGGAACCTTTTGTCACCTTGTCAGTGTGATTTCTGGAAAGAATGCTCCCCAACCAATCATCTGATGGTTTAGATTTTTTATGTGGTTGGTCAGGAGTAGGTGGTTCTCGGAGGATGCATGGGGCAGGTTTTGTAATGGGGTCGGTTACAAGACTATGAACCATTAGGTTAGATAGGGAGGGTAGTTTTTGAGATTTTTGAGTTTCAAGGAAGACATTGGGAGGATGATGAAAGGCTACTCAGAGTGGTATGGGGAATATACTTTGAAGAGATGATTTCATTTCAGGACATGAGTTTAGAAAGTCATAGCCCTGATAGAGCCATTTGTTAAGGCATTTTCCAGGCTAGGATAGTACTGGGTGACTAATGGGATGCTTCTGGGTGGTATGGAGTGAAAAACATTGTTACTGGGAGATGAACCGCGCGGGAGTAGCCAAGCAGTCTGGAGCGCCATGTTGCAGATTGCGAGGTCTCCCGCGTCATAGGTTCAAATCCTCCCTAGGGCACGGATGTGTGTGTTGTCCTTAGCTTAGTTTAACTTAGTTTAAGTCGTTTGTAAGGTACGGACTAAAACAAGGCATTTGAGTCCAATAGATTTACAAACATTTGGATTTGAACTGAGAGGGGAGGGGGAGTGCATGGACCACTCTGAATATTTGTTTGGGGGACAAGGTTTGTAGGGTAGTTGTGGGAGAGGAAGTCACTGGATATGTTTTTGGCATAGATGGTAAGGGATTCATCTTTGGAGCAGATGTGTTAGGATGTAGAGACAAAGCATTTGATATGGAACGGTGGTAACTGTTAAAGTGAAAGTACTGTTGTTTGTGAGTTTAATGTAGACCTTAGTGTGGATGAGAGTTTCAACAAGTTGAAGGTCAGCATTTAGCAAAATGGATTGGCTTCTGGAGGAGGACCAGGTGAATTTCAAGTTAGAAAAAGAGTTGTCTTGGAGGAAGTGCAGAAGATTTTCTTCACCAAGAGTCCAGACCACAAAGATGACATTAGTCTATACAGGGGCAGGCAAACATTGCACATGGTCTGCACAGACACAGTACTGCACTCGTGCTGCTCTTATGCCACCACCATAGACTGGGGCGGCAGCAGTAGGTTGCGGCAGTGCCACACCAGATGTAGCTGCAGACGTTGATGTGAAGTGACCACTACTTATATTTCAAAAACAATGAAATACAGAGTGAATCAAAGAAATGGAGAAGTGGAGATTTGCCACTTTTTAAAAGGGTCTGGGAGAATCAGTTTTTCTTTGTGGAGTAGGGTGAAAATTCGAAAAGTTTAATATCTGACCACAGTTGATGGAAGTTCAGTATTGAATCCTATTCCAAACTGTTTTACAAGGATGAGTAAAATTTATTTTCAGATTCTGAGCAGATGGGTCAATTGACTTAGCTGAAAAAGTAATCGTACGACACAAGGGGAATCTGACAAAGTTGCTTTTATCAGGAGAGGTATACAACGATCAGTGGTACAAGCAAGTTATAGGATTTTGCTTAGAGTGAGTTTATAAGGGAATGATCAATGGCACTGCTGACTGGTTGTGCTTACTGAATGCAAATCAGTTCCGAGCTATCGTTCATTTTCAGACTGTAAGTGATTGCAATAATTGCCATGGTGGGCGTGAAGTGCAGTGAGCATTAAGTACATTTGTACTAAATGCAGAGAGCTGTGAAGTTTCCATTGAAAATGGAAATACTCGCAGAAATGACTCTGAAGGTCTCAAGTGAACACCGACCGCCCCAATTTTTGTCTTTTATGAAAAAAGACATTCTTCTATACTATAAAAGCCCTATCTCAGATATTTTTCCTCATTTGTTAATCATTCATACATCACTGGGATTCATTGGTTTACTCAGAAAGAAGCTACAACACACAGAAGAATTATTGTACAGCATTCATTGCATTTTGCACCAAGAAGTATTCTGTGCAAAGGTGGCAAAATTAGAGGATGTCGTGCAAGAGATTTGTTTGAGATCCAACAGGTTACACATTGACAGTTTGAAAAATATTTAGCTGACATTGGGTAAGAGTACGGTGACATACATACCACAGTGAAGTCTACTGGCTTAGCAACAGCAATGTACGGAAAAGATTTTTTTTGTACTGATAGTACCAATAAACCAGGTTTTGAAAGACAAAGGAAGGCACAACTCTAAATTACAAGGTCCAGGGTGCATTGCCAACCTTGTATTTTTAGTGGAAATTACTGGACATTTAAATGTATTGAAAACCAGTCTGCAAAGTGAAAATCAGCTAATTTGCAAAAAAAAAAAAAAAAAAAATTGCAAGCTTTCACCAGAAAGTTTGTGTTGTCAGAATGGCACCTCTCATCAGAGAACACGGTGCATTTCCCTAAGATGTCTTCAGTTCAAGGAAATAATTGCAAAGAATATGTTTCTAGACTTATTACAATAAGAGGAATTTCTCAAGCAATTTCGAGATCATAAAAGGTACCACATACGTCTGAATGGTTTTCAAGGCCATTTGATATTTTTCTAGATGATGATCATCCTTACTTTCAGATGGAAATAATAGATCTACAATGTAATTCTCATTCGAGAGACTCCCTTGTCAAGACGTCTAAAAGACTTTGAGACTTTCCTCGACTCCATCTTGAAGGAGTGAAGATAATGTCAATGTTTGGCTTGCAAGCAATTATTTTCTATTATGAAACTTAATAAGTTGTGGATAAGAGTAAACATGAGTAATGAGAATTTACGAACTGCTTGTGTTTACATGTAGAAATTTTGTGCCAGACATAAACCACCTATAATGATTAAATCAAAGGAAACCATAATTTCTTTCCAGCTGTCCTGTTAACTGTGTTTCTTCATTTAATAAAGCAAGCTACAAAAAAAAAAGCCATACAGAGAAAACAGATGGTAGTGAATGTTTTGGAGGGTCAGGAAGGGGGGAAGCGGTTGGCTGGTATGCCCCTACATGACGGATGCACACAATCAACTGCACACACAATTGAGTGCCCTGCGTACCAGTAGGATTCCTGCCTGCCATTGGTCTATACCAAGCCAGGGGGTGGAACTGATGCATCATAAGGAATGCCTTTTCCATGCTGCTCATGAAAAGGTAGGCATTTTTAGAGCTGGTCCACAAAGTAATTGTGGGTAAGGATGAAATTGGCAAGTATGACAAGGTACGGGATTTTTGGAAAAGGTGGTGTAATAGGACAGAAAGACCAGGGGTGTGGGGGATATTGGTGTAAAGGAATTCAGCATCTATAATGACAAGGAAGCTTTCAGATGCGAGGGACTTAGGGAGGTATTTGAGGCATTCCAGGAAGTGGTCGATGTCATTGTATGATAGAAGGTTGTGGGTTATAGGTTGAAGGAGTTGGTCTACCAGAGCAGAGACGCATTCTGTTGAGCCTTTGCTGCCTGCTATGGTGGGTCAGCAAGGATGTTTCTCTTAATGGTTTTAGAGAGTAAAACACTGATGACATGATTGAGTAAGTGGAGAAGGACTTTAAAACCATAGCCTCCAAAGTTGGCATTTCTTTGGGATCTGGTACACAGTTCTACATAAGGACCTGAAAATGCAAAAAAATGTCAAGAATTCTGACAAATGACCACAAAGCTGGGTTAGTGTCAGACAATGTTGACATATAAGAGACATGAATGGAACTTTCTTTTCATCAATTGTGACACTGGATGAGACATGGATGCAATTTTTCAATACTGAAGTGCAGTGCCAGTCAGCTCAGTGGAAGCACACACACTCGCCTCCAGTGTTCTCCTAAAGAAGCATTTACAATGGCCATGAAATCATGGTACTGTTGTCATGAAAAATGTTTAGTGGTGCAGAGATAATGCAGAGAGCAGTGACATGTTTCACAGTGTGCATGTGATTATTTTGTGAGCAAAAGAATTGGAGGTATTATAATTTGAATGCACCTCGTACTGACTGACTCATGGGTTGTATCAAATGAAGTGAATTTGGGTAAAGTGCAACACTGACAAGGGTAGTCTCATGTGAGACACAGGGCCATCAATAAAAAGTATAATCAGGTGTTACAAATTATTTGAAACAACCCATGAGAAAAACACATTACCTAGTTATACAGGGTGAATCACCTAACACTTGCACCGCAAATATTGCGAAAATGGAAAGTGCAATTGATGTGCGGTTTTCATTGAATGGATTGGTAGTCAAGGACTCGTATTGTTAGCCAATAAACAGATTGTAAAAATATCTAGAAAGTGTATTTTTTTATGCAAATATACAATTTTTCAAATGGAACAATGGTTGTTTCTATCATGCACTTTAATGTTTAACACCAGCTGTGTACAAAGAATTTTGAATGACATATTTATCATGTTTAGTTAGGCAGCTACAACCATTAAAAGTTTTGGGGGTGGAAGCTATGACAGTGTAGCTGACTGGCTGGTGGGCATGAGATAGTGGGTCATACCCCAGGGGCTAGCCATTCGGCCAGTCAGGTACGCTATCGCAGCCTCTGCTTCCGAAACTTTGAACGGTTGTAGCTGCCAAACTAAATGTGATAAAAATGTCATTCAAAATTCTTTGTACACAGCTGGTGTCATTCGAAGTGTGGCAGTCGGAGGTGATGGTTGTATGACTGTGTTGTGTGCCTGTGTGATTGCGTGATTGCTCTATTTTCTGAAGAAGGCCATGGCCGATAGCTGAATGTGTTGTATGTGTGTGTCTTTTGTATGTGCCTGTCGCAGCTCGTCGCCACGTCTTTGCGGTGAGTTGTAAACTGTCCTCACTATATTATTTATTCCAACCTGGACTTTCCATTATTATAATATTACAATCTGTTTGTTGGCTAAAAATACCAGCCCCTGACTACCAATCCATTCTGTGGAAAGCGCACTTCAGTCGCACTTTCCGTTTCCGCAATATTTGTGGTGTAAGTGCTAGGTGATTCAACCTGTAAACAAAAAAGAAGTGGCACCAGACGTTCAGTCCTCTTTGAAGGGCCAGTAGCCCATGCTAGTGGAGTACTATGAGAAATAAGATTTCATATTTTTTCATACTGTAAAACTATTATTGGTTGTGTTTATAAGACAGCTACACTGGCCTTTGGGTTGGAGAAAGTACTTTTACATATGTTAATAGAAACATTTGTTATAAAAAGGATGTTACTTTCAGTATGAAGCAGAACCCTAGTGAGATCTGCCCCAGAAGCTGTGAGATTTAGGGTTACTCATTCAATGAGTTGATGACTATCAATAAAAACATCAGGAAGACTGGTAGAGGAGGAGGAGGAGGACACCACAGTGAGTGCTTACACAGTGCCTCCATAATTATAGTCCCACAAGGAAACTATCTTGAATAATTTGATTACAAATGTACACTCTTTAACAAAAGGCATGGCCAGCTGCCACTGACTCTTAAATCCACATCAGTCGCGACATGGGACAATAAACATGACGGCGCTGATATTCTCTAAGTCTGGCTGTCTGCACAATCTGCCAATACTGCAGCTGTTCATGCAGAAAGTCTTGTGTTCATTACAATTAGTCTAGCTCAGCTACTCCGTTGTCTTGGGTAAAGTGCTTGACTTGCAAGCATGAGTGTTGGCAGTTGAAACCACCCAATGGCAAAATTTGTATTTCATTTCCCTTGTAAATGCTGATGCCACGAGCATAAGGAGAGCATATTTATAATTTATTTCACCTTTTGATACACTGGTAATAACATTTAGATCCACTAATAGTACTGCCTCTGGATGCAGCATTTTGCAGAGCTCTCTGCGGCCCACTCGACAGCGGCAGCAGCAGTGGCGACATTGCACTTCCTTGCCACTCATAGCCCTGGACAGTGGGAAATGCTTTACTGTTGTTGAGTGGTGATCCACAGAAAAGGTTGCAATTTATATTTCACACTCAATATCAAGAGAGCAGACCACCTGTTTTAGGATGATTAGCATTTTATTACACTAATACACAGTACATTAGAGAGACAAAAAATTGTCATTGTTGTTGATTCAATTAAAGAGCACTTTATGATGGTTAACACTGGTATTTGTCGTTTAACTCTTGTTCCTTTTCCTTTCAGAAAAGCCCTTCATGTAATTTGTCGTTGCTGTCTGTTACAGTAGTATGTTTTTACAAAGCCATGGTGCTTAGCTGCACTATAATGTTTTAGTGTTGTTGTCCGATTCCTTGTGGTACATGTATATGATAAATGAATGTGAATACCTTTCAGTGCATGCTCTAAAGCAACACAGGCACACTGCAAGGTTTGTGTCTCATTTCTACAGCAGATATTTCTCATGAAGGAATGATATTAATCATTATGTTCACTTCCTCTATAAGTATCCCCTAGCATGTGGATCCTAAGGGAGGATTAAAAATTACACTCCTATCAATGGAGGTCAATTCGAATTTCTTCAAAGGCATTTTTATGTGAAGCAAACCAGATAATATGACCATTTCCATAATTTGGAGTTGACTGGTTTTGGCCTAATTGGACAATTTAAATATCTGCAGTTTAAATGTGATGTTGCCAGCTATCATGAGATAGTGCTGCATATTAACCAAAATCCGTGACTCCCCTCTAGAAGCCTGTATGAGACAAGCGTGATTTCATGTTGGTTATCAATCACTACAGAGGTCTTGCAAGCACAGCTAAGAACTGGTAACATCATTGCTAATATTTGGCAACACTGTGACAATACAGTTACTTCCACAAGTGATACTGAATTGTCTTGCTAAGTTCACTTTACATTCCACTTCCATGCCGTATAATGCTCTTGTGATATGAGAGACAGAAATTTAATTTTTTGCACTCAAGGAATGCTTTTATTCATGTAAGTGACATTTCCAGTTATCTTTCGTGATTTGTTAGAGGGTCAGCAGTGAATATGTAAGAGACTGAGGCCAACAAGGGGCACTGTATCGTTGGCTGTGTGGTTCTGCGTGTGTCTTCTGGTGTGTGCCTGCTGTGAGGTGGCAGTTCTGATCCTGGTGGGAGACAGTATGGTTAGGGATGGTGTTTTATTTTATTTTACTTTGTTTTATTTTATTTTCTACACTGCAAATTGCAATAGGAAACTACAATGAAAACAGAAGAAAACTTTTACACAATAAGTCTCTCCGAAAGGTCGACTCCAAATTACGGAATTGGTCATAGATATCTGCTTTGCTTCACCATAGAAATGCCTTTGAAGAAATTCGAATTGATTTGCATAGATGGAAATATAATTTTTATTCTTCCCTTAGGGCCCACATGCTAGGGGATATTTATGGAGGAAGTGAACATAATGGTTAATATAGTTCCTTCATGTGAAATATCTGCTGTAGAAATGAGACACAAACCTTGCAGTGTGCCTGTGTTGTTTTAGAGCATGCACTGAAAGGCAGTCACATAATTTATTGCATACATTTACTGTAAGGAATCAAATAATGACACTAAAATGTTATAGTGCAGTTAAGCAAAGGCTTGGTATAGGGCTGGTCCAAAATGGCCCTGTAGCCAACCGAAACCCTTCATGGTGCACCACATCCAACATTTTGAGATATGAAGGTCTTGAAGACCCATACACCGTGCAGCCATTATCAAATCAGGATCGTACAAAGGCTCTATAAAATTGGAACAAACGAGTCCTGTCAGCTCCCCAAGAAGTATGACTGACACATTTTAAAATACATAGTTCTCTGAGGCAACGTCTTCAAATGCTTAAGACGTGGCAACCGAGTCAAATGTGAGATCTAGGAAATGCACAGTGTCTTTAAAATTCAGAAGAGTGTCCCTCATCTGCAGTACAGGTAAATTAAAAGCAGAACATGAATGGTGTGGGAGAGTCAGCTGCAATTGAGAATTTATCATTGCAAAGCTAGAAGAAAAGCAAAAGACTGAGAAGTCATCAACAAATAATGAACACTGGACAGGACTTTTCACAACAGAAGTAATATTGTTTATTACTATGGCAAACAAAGTCACACTTAAACTACTACCCTGAGGGACCCCATTTTCCTGCTCAAAGCAGTCAGAGAGCACATCACCAACTCGATACCTAAAATAATGGGGAGAAATGAAAGACCGAATAAAGATGGGAAGACAACCACAAAATCCCTATTTGAGACGCTGCCTGAGTATAAGATGCCTGCAAGTAGTATTGTAGGCCTTCGCAATATCAAAAAATACCCCCATAAGGTGATGATGGTGCAGGAAATCCTGTTGTATAGCTGCCTCCAGGAAGGCCAGGTTATCAAAGGTGGAACAATATCGCCTGAACCCACACTGGAAGTGACTAAGGAGCTGCCTGGATTCCAAAATACAAACAAGGTGGCAGTTGAACATCTGCTCTAAGGTCTTTCCTATGCAACTAGTGAGGCCAACACTGCGATAACTGCTTTGGCATGTGCGTTCTTTCCTGGGTTTTAAAAGTGGGATTAAAATTGCCTCTCTCCATGAGTCAGGAAAGCGATCAAATGACATTCAAAAGGTTAAGGAGGATTTCTTTATTTCACTGTGTTAGGTGCCGCAGCATATTGTAGTGGATTCTACCACTACCAGGGGATGTGTCCCGAGCTGCAGACAATGCAGAAACCAGCTTCCACAGTGTGGAACAGCAGATATAATCCTCATGACTGATAGACCTGAAGTCCAAATTGCCCCTCTCAGCAACCATTCTTTGACGCTGAAATGCTGGATCCTGATTGACAGTGGCAGTAACAGTGGCAAAATAGATAGCCATGGTCTAGGCAATGTCTTGTGGCCTGCTTTGGAGAGTGCCATTCCCCATTACAGCAGCCACTGGACACCTCCCTCCTTTCCCAGAAATCCTCCTTATGGTCTCCCATATTGTGTAACTTTTAGTGGAACGGGTAACGGTACTCAGGAACTGTTGCCAAGATCTCTTTGACTCTCTCTTATAATTTGGCGACATTTTGCCCTTGCCATCCGAAAGGCCGCAAGGTTGTCTACAGTTGGCTGGTTCTTAAATCTACGCAGAGCTGCATGCTTAGCCCTAATTGCAGAGTGACACCCAGTACTCCACCAGGCTGCCATTTTGGTTGGCCCAATGACAGTAGCATAGATGCTTCAGCAGCATGTGGATCATTTTAGTAATATGATCCACCCACTTCTGGATAGTGTCATGACTTTCCAGATCAGCAAGTTGGCTGAACAATGTCCAGTTGCCTTAACTGATCAACCATTGATGTGGATGGCGTTCAGGCTCTACTCCGTCTGGCAGGCAAATCCGGATGGGGAAGTGATCACTGACGTGCAGATCATCTACCACTTCACATTGAATAGTGTGTGTAAGGGCTGGAGAGAAAAGTGAGAGGTCTATGGTGAGAATGACCCTGTTGCAGTACAAAAGTGTGTAGGCTGTCCTGTGTTTAAAAAATGCACTTGATGACAAGAGAAGCCTCTCAGTTGCTCGACCTCTGGGGCAGATATTAGTAGAGTCCCAAAGCACATCGTGTGCATTAAAATCAGCACAAAGGATGAATGTTGGGGGAGCTGTGTAAGAAGGTCTTCGAAGGCCTCTAATCAAATGTGTCATGAGGGGGCAGATAGAGGGAGCACACTGTCAAATGGTGGTGCACATATACGGTTTGTAATTGTGTGGTGAGGGAGAGGGGCTCAGAGTGATAGGCCGTATTAGTAAACATAGCCACTCCACCTCTAGCTCCTTCTCCGCTAAGGTCATCCTTCTTATGGAGAACATAGCCATGTAGCTCATGGTTATCAGTAGATTAAAAATTTCTCTCTTGTAGGCAAATACAGATCGCTCTACCCTGAGACAGTAAATGTAGTTCCTTCACATGCATCCTGTAAACTTGCAAGTTCCACTGCAGTACTGGGGTCATCTATCAAGGAGGTTGGATCTTGACTCTCTCTTTCTTCTTAGCCAGTGACACTGAACATAGTAGAGGTGCAGTTTTGGGGTAAATTTTGGCCCCAGTGGGAAGTCAGTCTGGGAGCGAGATGGTTGCCCCAGATCCATGAGCTCTGGAGTGGAATCAGAAGAAGCATCTGATATAACAACAGTGATGGGCACTGAAGGCTTACTTTCCAGTTTCATCCGTGTTGCTTGTTTGGCCTTAGATGGCTTGGCAGTAGCAGCAGTAGAAGTAGTAGTGGCCACTGTAGGTTTTTGGGCAGACTCTACTGTGGAAGGAACCAGGGGTTCCACAATAGTGGCATCCATAGCTTTGGTTGATGTCAATGGAACTACAGGCCCTGAAGCTACCGCTGCCTGGCATGTACACTGGTAAGTACAGGTATTGGTACTAATACTAACAACCTTGTCTGAGTAGAGCCACAGCCTAAGGGATGTTTCCAGAACGAAATTTTCACTCTGCAGTGGAGTGTGCGCTAATATGAAACTTCCTGGCAGATTAAAATTGTGTGCCGGAACCGGGGCTCAAACCTGGGACCTTTGCCTTTCGCGGGCAAGCGCACTACCGACTGTGCTATCCCGACATGACTCACGATGCCGCCTCACAACTTTACTTCCGCTGCAGAGTGAAAATTTCATTCTGGAAACATCCCTTAGGCTGTGGCTCAGCCATGTCTCCACCATATCCTTTCTTCCAGGAGTGCTAGTCTTGCATGGTTCGCAAGAGAGCTTCTGTGAAGTTTGGAAAGTAGGAGGCGAGGTACTGGCGGAAGTAAAGTTGTGAGGCGGCATCGTGAGTCGTGTCGGGATAGCACAGTCGGTAGTGCGCTTGCCCGTGAAAGGCAAAGGTCCCAGGTTCGAGTCCCGGTTCCGGCACACAATTTTAATCTGCCAGGAAGTTTCAGTCCCAAGGATTATTTGAGCATGACAACATTCTTGTAATGCAGTAAATTCAGGAACTTCGTTTCTAATACTTCAAAAAATTTACTGCTAATATTTTGACACTTGAAGAGTCCTTATGAAAGCAGCCTGATTTCACTGTCTGTATATCAATACACAAGTGTTCATAAGAACTATTGCCTAGCCTAAAAAACCCTCATGTGCATTCCACAAGTACTCTACTACCTGACAAACTGCTTCCATTGTGTAGTGCACCCCTGATCTATCAAGGGGATCTCTACAATTCCCATCTTCCTCACTGGATAATGCAGATCCAAAAATCTGCAGCCATGTCCGTCACAGAGTAGACGAAGCCTCCACTCGGCTCTAAACCAAAGGACATGATCCACTCTGTGAACAATGTAGCAAAGTGAAAGCTCTGCTTGTACCCCACACGCAAGGCCAGCAGTCTTCATCAATTCCGCCAGCCACCCATATGAACTGAGGATGCCCTCAGAACCCAGGCAGCAAGAGTCATTAGTGCCAACTTGAGCAACAACTTGCAGACAACTGCATCCTGTATGCTCAATATCCACTGGCAAGGCCACCTCCACTTCTCGGATGAGGCCACTTGGCAGACATACCAAGTGCAAATTGATATACTTTTCATCCCTGGATGCTATCTCCTAAATGGTTCCATAACATGCCTAACATTGGAACTCCCAAACATTAACAGACCCTTTTTCCCATGTACCTGCTTGGACTGCCCACCAATCCACTTATAGGATGAATGGGTGTTGCCACATGGCCAGCCTCCCCAGTGGCCCTCCACCTGAATCGACGCAAATGCACTAGTCACCACCCACCCTGTGGCAAGGGCTGAATAGCGTCCAACACAAGTGAAGGTGCCGTGGCAGCAGAGACCATGGATGACCCCCATGGTACCTGAGGCGCCAAACCCTGAGACAGCAGCCTGGAGACAGCTGACTGTGGCCAAAAGCACATTGAGCTGCTCATGAACAGCAGCCAACTCTTCTACACCTCTACGCAGCTTGTACACATCCTGCCACTGCTACTAAAATATCTAAAGAGTGAACACAAGTTGTCAAATACTTCAATTTTCTACTACACTAGTGCTTCACTAATGGTGACTGGTAGCTGATTTACCTGTGATAAACAGCCCCCACTGTTCAATAACTCTTAAAAGGGAAGCTCTAATGAAAGTTGTCAAATATGTGAGAATAAAGCTCTTAAAAACAGTAGCACTAAAGGAATTTAAGAAAATGCACAAAATTAAATTAAATTATGCAACTTAGAGCTCTGAATGATGTGACACTGTCAGTAGACTGATTGATAACAAGCTGTAGCAACAGTCTCTGACTTTCTTTGAAATACACAAATCACAGATGAAAACTCTACACAACAGTATTTGCCAAATAAGCGAGAATAGGATCTTAAAACAGAAGCACCAACGAAATTTCCAAATACACAAGAATAAAGCTCTTAAAAACAGAAACTCTAACAGAATTTAAGAAACTGATCGGTAATGAAAATGCACAAAAATTAAGTTATGCTACCTAATGTTCTGCACAATGTGACACTGGCAGCAGGTGGCAGTAGAATACTCCCACACACCTAAGCTTATGAGGGAGGCAAGGCCTCCTGATATTCAGGTAGTGTACAATAACAGGGCTCAAGTAGTCATTAGTAATAACATCTTTGTTGTGGAAAGAGGGAACATCCCCTTTCTACATTAACAGAGAAGTAGAAGGACTGGCTGGGTCTTTCAAATCTATTACGAGATTGTGGGATGGTTCTTTGTTAGTAGAGATCAATATAGTTAAACAGGTGGACTGTCTTATAAAATTCAAAAAACTGGATGACTATGGCACTTCGTTGATTTAGATAAGTCACTTAACTCCAGTAAAGGTATAGTAACATGAACGGATATAATTTATTTGGAGAGTGAAGAGCTTAACCCTTGGACGGCAGCACTAATTAATATAGTTTCAGCAGCAGCGTGGTGCAGATTTGCTGCCTCTGTGTATTCCGTGTTACAAACCTATTATTTAGCTACTAAGTTATCGTAATGACAAAAATAGTTTAATGTACAGGTAGAAATATCACATTTATAATATATGAGTTATTAAATCAATTACCTTCAATGTATAAATATAATAAAGGTAACATTATTCTGAAAGTGGACGATAATCATGTATAATACACCCAGCAGTACTATCATTTCCTCTTTTGTTACTTCCCTGTAGTTCCTGTATCTTGAGTAATTAGTGTCAGCTTTTTTCTGTGTTATGTGGCACTTAGTACACATAATTACCTCATCAATCATATTATCATCTGCCATGAATGAGAGATCTTGGATCTCTGACCTCACGCCCCTTGCGTTCCCTTTTGAAGCAGGGAAGATTTTTATGATATTCTTTTTCAGTGGTTTGGAGTGCTGCTTGTATGGCGTTGTACTCCACAGAGTGATACCATCTTGAATATCAGATTCATTGCGTCTGAAATATTTTTCAAGATCAGAACTAGGATTTACATTTCAATAATAGTATCCTGTTCATAATCTGATGAGCTTCTGAGATGCTATCTATACTGACCTAACAATTCTGTGAATCTGACATTGAAATGCATAGTTAAAAACTCCCCGAATATGACCACATAATTTATTTCCTCATTACTTATGACAATGTTTCACATCAAAATTGATTACTTGTCAAAAGAGTCTATTTCCTCATTTGTTTGACCCATACCACCTCTATGAGACCTGAAGATTAAATTATGTAGTAAACTTATTTTCGCATTGTGTAAGGCTTAAAAAGGGTTAAAAATGAGATTGACGGAAACTGCAGCATGGCTAATCAGGAGAAACTAGAGGACAATTTATCAAGAGTTAAACTACTATTTATGAAATAAATTTAAATTTTTGAGCATTCTAATATCTAAGAGTAAAATGTATACAATAAATATTTACTAGAAACTGCCACAAATCCTTTTGCAAGGAAAACTAGATGTAACATAAAACAATTCAAATCTACTTACATGACAAGCAGTGGAGTGCAAATCTTCTACCAGTGATGCACTCCCTAAAAAAACTTTTTTTGGGTAGACACAACCGTGCACTAGAAACTCAGAACCTTCATTGACATCATTGTTAAGGCTTAATTGAGAAATAGCTAAAGCAAAAATACGGCTTCTCCATTATTGCAACAACAGTAAGCATTTAAAGAAAATTGGTAGCATATTTGCACCAGCACTGCCGCTCAATGGTTAAGTATGAATGGGCATCACAGGAAACTACTAATGTGGAAAACTGAACCCAAAGGAACAATGCAAAGAACTGCTACCTTCATTGTTACTTTCAACTCTTCAACATTGCTGGAATATATTGTAGTAGGGTTCCTCTGCCTTAAGGTTAGGCCCTATATTTGAACCTATGAGGTGTTATATATGCCAGCATGAAACTAGAGAAGGTACTCCAAATATAGAGTACCCCCCCAAACCAGAGAGTGCTCCCAAACCAGATCAGAATGCTCAACAACTACCCCTTTCTTCATTTTCTTCCAATAAGTAGTAGTCAAAGAAAGGATCACAATGTTCAGTTGAAACACTGCCCAAGGAATCATTGGACATTGTGTTGGCAGCTTTATCTGATGATAAGGATGTCATCATGGAGTTATAGGCCTTGTCACTGGAACCAAGCAATCCATCTGCTACCCTTCGCTCCAAAAATTTCTCAGTGCAAGGCTAGGGGTAAAATAGATCTACACCACTGATTTGGCTACTGTACTCTAGTGAAATATGAATTCATTTAGAACTTGTTTGGAGCAATTACAACTTCTTGTGTAGCACAAGCATTTCCATTCTCGAATAGCGCAAAGGAAGAAATAACATCTGAATCTCTCTGTTCAAGCTCTGATTTCTCGTATTTTATTCTGATGATCATTTCTACCTATGTAGGTGAGAGTCAATAACATATCTTTGCATTTGGAGGAGAATGTTGGCGATTTGAGTTTTTAAGTACACCACACCAGAGTGATAAATGCTGTTGTTGTCATGTTTCCCATCCCAGATCCTGTATAATATCCGTGACGCTGTCTCCCCTGTATCGTGACAACAAAAAACAGGCTGCCCTTCTTTGTACACTTTTGATGGCTTCCATCAAACCCACTTGATAAGGATCCCACACTGGGCAGCAATACTCCAAATAAGGATGGACAATCATGGTGTATACAGTCTCTTTAGTAGCTCTGTTGTATCGTTTAAGTTTTCTGCCAATAAAACACAGTCTCTGGTTTGCCTTTCCAATGACATTATCTACCTGTTCTTTCCAGTTTAAGTTTGATGTAATAGCAATTCATAGGTATTTAGTGCAGATTACGACCTTCACATTTGATTATAAACAAAGCTTAAAGGATTTATTTTCATACTCATGTGAATGACATCACTCTTCTCATTATTTAGAGTCAATTCCCAATTTTTACACCATACTGATATTTTATTTAGATCATTCTGCAGTTGGTTTTGACCTTCAGATGACTTAACTAGATGATAAATTATGGTGTCATCTGCAAACAACCTAAGAGAGCTGCTCAGATTTTCTCACACATCGTTTATGTGGATAAGGACCAATAGAGGACCAATAACACTACCCTATGGAATGCCAGATATCACCTCTATTTTAGTTGATGCCTTACCATCAATTACTACAAACTGTGTCCTCTCTGACAGGAAATCCCCTATCCAGTCACAAATCTGGGGTGATATTCCATAACAACACAATTTGATTAAAAGTTGTTTGTGAGGCACAGTGTCAAAAGCCTTCTGGAAATCTGGTAATACGGAAACAATCTGAGATCCTTTCTAAATAGCACTCATCACTTCATGACTAAGAGCTAGTTGTGTTTCTCATGAATGATATTTTCTAAATCCGCATTGACCTTGGGTCAATAGATTGTTCTGTTTCAGATAATTCATAATATTTGAATACAGGATATGTTCCGAAACCCTGCTGCAAATTGGTGTCAATGAAATAGGCCAGAAGTTTAGTATGTTACTCCTACTGCCTTTCTTGAATATTGGTGTGACCTGTGCAAACTTTCCAGTCTATTGGTACAGGTCCTTTGTTGAGCGAGCAGTTGTATATGGCTGTTATGTAAGAAGCTTTCGCATCAGCATAATCAAATAGAAATCTAATGGGTACACAGTCTGGACCAGAAGACTTGTTCTTGTTAAGTGATTTCAGTTGCTTCACTACTCTGATGATATCTACTTTTATGTTACTCATTCTGGGCTCTGTTCATGATTCGAAATCTGGAATATTGGTTTCCTCTTCTTTGGTGAATGAGTTTCCCAAAGCTGTGTTTAGTAACTCTGCTTTAGTAGTGCTATCATCAGCAAGATCGCCATTTCTATCATGTAGGAAGAGTATTGTTTATGTTTTGCTCTAGCAAATTTGACATATAACCAAAATCTCTTTGGGTTCTCAGTCAAATTTTGAGAAAGAGTTTTGTTGTGAAAATTATTGTAAGCATCTCACATTGAAGTCCACTAAATTTCGAGCTTCTATATAGGATCAACAATCCTGGGGATTTTGTGTTCGATTAAATTTAGCATGCATTTTCCATTGTTATTGCAACAGTGTCCTGCTATTTTGTGTACCAAGGGGGCTCACCATCTTCTTTTATTAATTTGTTTTTGGTATAAAACTGTCAATTGCTGTTGATAATACTTCTTTGAATTGGAGCTACATCTGGTCTACACTTATGGTTAGGGTTTGGAATGAGTTGAAAGTACCTTTAAAGAAGCAATTTAGTGTATTCCTATCTGCTTTTCTGAACAAATATAATTTTTGTCTATTTTTGGTAACTTTGGGACTTTCAGTATTAAATCTCGCTATGACAGCCCTGTGTTCACTGATACCTGTGTCTGTTTTTAATGCTCCTTATGAGCTCGAGATTATTTGTTGCAAAGATATCAAGTGTGTTTTGATATCCATTTACAATTCTGGTTGGCTCATTAACTAATTGTCCAAAGTAATTCTCAGAGAATGTATTAAGTACGATTTCACACAATGTTTTATGCGTACCTCTTTATTTGAACATATAACTTCACCAACAGATTGAAGGTAAATTGAAATCACTGCCTACTATTTTTGTATGAGTTGGGTATGTATTTACAATTTGACACAGGTTTTCTTTGAACCTTTCTGCTATTGTAACATCAGAGTCATGAGGCCGGTAAAAGGAACCAATTATTAACTTTTTACGATTTTCACGTACAACCTCTACCCATAGTAGCTCACAGGAACTATCAATTTCAACTTCACTTCACGATAGACTAATTTTGACAGCGATAAACACGTCTCCACCCGAACGTATTTCTGGCTTGAGTCAACTTTCACTGACTATAACGATGTGTGTTTCGGTGCTTTCTATTAACGCTTGTTCTGGTACTTTCCCAACATAGCTGCGACTATTTACAATTGTTATACCAATAGTTCCTAGATCTTTATTTCTGCTGTGATATTGGTGCACCCTTTGAGACAGCCCATTTTGTTTTCTCCTAAGCCCTCTATCTTAAAAAAAATTGCCTAGTCCATGCCACACAGACCCTCCACTTAGCTCTGTACCAGAGGACCACAGTTGTTTCTGTCTATGATGCTGCAGATGGTCAGCTCTGCCTTCATTTCACAAGCAAGACTGGCAGTCTTTACCACCTCAGATAGCCATTCAAATCCGGAGAGAATCTCTTCCGATCCAAAATGACACAAGGCGTTGGTACCAACATGAGCAACCACCCACAGCTAGCTGCATCCTGTCTCTTTCATTGCATCTGGAAGGTCCTGTTCCATATCTGGAATGACTCCCCCCTGGTATGCACATGGAGTACACATTGGCTTTCTTCCTCTCCTTACTGGCCAAATGCCTAAGGGGCCCCATTATCTGCCTAATGTTGGAACTCCATACAAACAACCCCACCCTCTGAAATTGCCTGGATCTTGCTGACTGAGAGGTGACCACAGGACTTGTGACAGGAACATTATCCATCTCCGACAGTACCACAAACCTCTTTGTAAGACGGACTAGGAAGGCCTCATGATCGGTCCCCCGGAATGTCTTACACCATCCGCCACATGCCAGGAAAACCTCCCAATGCACCACTGATGGTGCGGCGACCTACACACGTGCAGTGACTGGAATGGTCAAAGCCACAATCCAATGGTTGGGCACTTCAGCAGACGCACAGGGAGACTGTTGGACCCTTGCAACCAACGAACACCAGGAGTGCCAGTCCACCGCAGCCTTAAGCTTCATAACTGCAGCCAATGCCACCTGAAGCTGGGAATGAACAGTCACCGACTCAGCCTGCATCCACAGACAGCAATCACAGTTGAAGTGTAGGACTACAAACTGTATGTACCTTCAAAACAATAATAAATGAACATAGGGTACACTAAACTATTTACACAAATGTGAGTCTAAATAAAGTCATGAGCATACAAAAATTTAAGAAAAGAAAAATGCAGAGAATAATCAAAATAATTCGCTTCTGCTGAGAAGCCAAATTAACTCACAACTAGAGAGAATTGAAGGAGCTACTGTTTGCTGACATGTGAACTGATAGTAGTATACAAGCGTAACTCGGTTTCAAAACAAAGACAGACAATGCGATTCACACAGCGGAATATTACTCTAACTAGATATTTAATGTGAATATGAATCAAATATAAACGTGAGCACACAGTAATTTTAATGAACCGAAGGGAAAGCAGACAGAAAAGTCAAAATATATTGCTTCTAGTGAGAAGCCGGTTACACTTACAACTGAAAATATCCTGTTGCTGGAGCGATGCACACTGGAGTACAGCCACTTGGTGATTCAGGAATGACTCCTCTACAGGAATGACTACAGGTACAAGGTGATGGGGAAGTGTTTGTCAAGAATGTATTCCAACACTACAGGCATAGTAATGGGACTGTGCAGTGCAGCAACTTGAGTGCACTGAGAATTTCTTTAGCTGCTGGTGCTCAAATAATTGACGAGAAGCAAAGGAGATGCAGCACTGCGGCTCTTGTTGTTTGAACTGATTGCTGATGCAACAGGCTTGCAGCTCACTGTGATTGTCATTAAAATATAGACACACAAAAACTAAAGTCATAAAGCCGGATGATGGAGATAAGGTCTGTTGCAACATTACCTTTAAAAGCTCTATAATATAGCAAAAAGTACAACAGTATAATATGTAAGGAGACAGTTTTGAGGAGACACTTGAAGTCTGCAATTCTGTGGTAAATCGCGCACATGGGTGGGAATTGTGGTGTGTTTTGACAGCTACTGAGTCGCTGTATTTCAGGTGTTATGCAATCGATAGCAGCACCCCTCATCTGTCAAACGAGCATGTGGTCGCTCACTTTGTGTATAGACACGTGACTGGAAAATCCAGGCCGTTATGAGACTCAATGGTAATCAACAGAAGAAGCCCTGTTTGATCTTGGAGAAATATGAAAAAAACCACTTAAAAATTAATAACTATTGATCCATATATAATCAAAGGAACATGTAGGCACATTTTAAAGATAAAGACTAAATGGATACGCTGATAAAAACTCCCCTCCTGTCACTTTAATAGTTTTTTAGTTATTGTAAATCAAAAATCATTATAAAATAACAATTTTGTAAATGATATATATTGAAAATGGCTTAACCCAGAATTACATACAAGGCGTCAAATGAGAGATCTAAGTGAGTACTATCAAGAATGGTAAGTTTAAGTTGGAATTAAAAATATATAATAGGACAGTTTATGACTCACCACAAAGACGTGACGATGAGCCGCGACAGGAACACAAACACACACACCACTCAAAATAGGAGAGGTTTAGGATAGAGAGTTGGGAACTGAGGGTGCACAAAAAAAGGGAAGTTTATCCAGGCCTCAACTTACGCTACCTTTTTTTTTTCCGCACCCTACAGTTCCCACCTCTCTATCCTAAACCTCTGCTATTTTGAGTGCTGTGTGTGTATGTGTGTGTTTATGTGTGTGTGCGTGTTTTCGTATGCATGTGTGGGGCGCGCATACAATTATTTTTTTCCCCTCCACTCACCCACCTCCCCACTCCATCCCTAAGCTGCATTTCGTTCCTCCCATCAAATACGTACATACTTTGGAAGGCTGTGCTGTATCTATCCCCACCACCGTGAAGCAACCTTCCTCTCCCCGCTCCCCTCTTTCCACATTGCAGGGCGTGATTCGAAGTGCGGCAACTGGAGATGATGGTTATGACCTGTGTGACTGCATGAATGTTCCTATTTCTAAAGAAGGCAATGGCCAATAGCTGAAAGTATTGTATTTATGTGTCTTTTTTCTGTTCCTGTAATGGCTTATCATCATGTCTTTGTGATGAGTCTTAAACTGTCCTCTTATATATTGTTAATTCCAACTTGGACTTTCCATTCTTAATAGTACTCAGATCTATCATTCGACAACTTGTATGTAATACTTGGTTAAGCCGCTTTCAAGATATATCATTTATAAAATTGTTATTTTATAATGATTTTTGATTTAATGAGTTTTATATATACCAGTGAGATTTTGGCACTGGGATAGTTGTGTATTGTTTATGACATTGTAAAGTTATTGTTGCAATGGTCAATGTGGAACATTCTGGAGATATTAGTTTGGTGGATGGAGCTTTGTAAAGAATAAATTCAGTTCAAATTGTGCATCTTTTTGAAGATTATACATAATTTTAATCTCAAATTACACTCGTAGTATTATATGATTACTGCAGCTCATGAGTAGAGTTTTTGTAGATGTCTGCCCACTTTTATTCAGTCTTTCCTTTCGGAGAGGTATTTTAGGTCCATTGTCGAGAGAGCCTTGTCTTATTGTTTTGAGCAAGAGAATGGTGTGGTGTCGCACAAGTATGAAGTGCGTGCCACGTGCCATGCACACATAGCGCGGCGTTCTTATGACGTCAGCCACGAGCGCCCTCTGCTGCAACTCCGCTCCTGGCCACGACTGCTGCATCGGCCACTTGGGAATCAGATAGGCACCAGTTAAGACTTGGCTATCAGATAGGCACTAGGAATCATTAGTAGGCAGGCCAAGACTTGGCTATCAGATAGGCACTAGGAATCATTAGTAGGCAGGCCTCTATCTAAACTATGTATCAGCATTCTGCAGTCAAGAACTATGTAAAAGTTAAGTATTACCAAGACTCGACGAAATATATATATCTTGTTCTAATTTAGTCTAGTTTCTGCTGTCCCACTGGCTGGTCACCTCCGTACCTGCACAAGCGTGCATCCTTTATTCCTGTGTCGGTCTCTTTCTACTCGGCCACCGACACCTACAACCGGCGGAAACGAGACACAAAAAATGGTGTTCCATAAGACAGCGTTTTAAGTGTGACAGCTTTTGCCATTGCCATAAACAGTATTATATCCACAGTATGGTGACACATACAGCATTCCTTGCTTGTGGACGATTTCTCCATTTTCTGTGTGTCCTCCTCCATTGCAACAGATGCTTATCAAGTGCATCTGATGATCAGGTGCTTGAACAAATAGTGTAACACCACAGATTTTAAGTTTTATTTGGAGAAAAAGTGTTTATATTGATTTTAATTGCCCCCATTTCCTTCTTAATTTATCAGTTTTAAAACTAGGGTATACTGTACTCACTGTTAAGGACAAAGTGAAATTTCTTGATATCACTTTTGATAGAAGCTAACTTGATTGCCACACCTTAAGGAATTAAAACTAAAATTCATCAAGGCTTTAAGCCCTCTTAAATGTGTTAGCTATAGGTCCTAGGGAGCATTTTATAAGGCATTTGTCTGACCCCAGATTGAATATGTTTGCCAGGTTTATGGATTAACAAGGCCTTCCTACCTGAAAATTATATGCAGTACACCATGAAGTTAGCAGGCCCTCAGCAGATGCATACTGCTAGAGTCCAGTTGATAGCCTGTGTGCAGAGGCTGGTGAGACTCCGATTTCTTATCATATGACAGGCATACAGGTCTACATCTCTTCCTAATTCACTAGTGCCCTTCACTGTTGCACAACAGTCATTGGAACTTTTTGTTCTGTAATTGTCCTTAGAAAACAAGGTCATTTGGTATGAGAGAAAAGGAAAGCCTTGAGCTGCTATGGGTGCAAGGCATTCAGATCCAATCCCAGGGGTGGAGTAGGGGACCCTCTGGCTACTTAATAGGCCCATGTTGCTTTTAGATCTGATACAAAGTAAAGTACCTCAGACCATTTTTACAAAACAATTTTTTTTATTTTATTTTCCATACAAATTTTATTGCAGTTTACACAGATGAGTCCAAGCAGGGTGATCGTATTGTCTGTTCTGTCATGTTTCTTGACATTGTCTTTTTACAATGATAACACACGGGTGGAGTTGATTGGGCTAATCAAACCATAGCCTCTACAGTGACTATTTAAACATGTTCCATTATAACTACCATTCATTTTGGAATGTCATAAATTAGACTCTGTGTGTGTGTGTGTGTGTGTGTGTGTGTGTGTGTGTGTGCATGCGCGCACCCAACTAACAAATGGGATTTCACAAGGCATGATCTGTATCTTGATAGGAAAGGGAAGGGGGAAACTGACTGGGTTGATAGCAAAATCCTTAAGGGGGGACACTGCAATTAATGGAAGTACTTCTTTTTAGGCTAAGATCAGTGTCCAGTGAGAAGTACATTCAGGCAGGTGCTAAAGATGTTAAAAAATCACAGGATTCTCATAAAAGTAAAGTAAAAACTAATGTTAGAATTTTCACCAGAATATTGGGGTGTTGAAGAATAAAACAGATGAGATTCTGTTTTGTTTAGATGATACAGAAACTGATAATATAATAACAATAAAGCAAGGATAGTTTACCACTCACTGCAAAGCCATGACGACGAGCTGTGGCAGGCAAATAAAAAAGACACACAGACACACACATACAACACTTCAGCCATCGGCCAAGGCGTTCTTCAGTACTTCAAAATGTGGCAGTCGGAGCTGACGGTTGTGTGCCTGTGGGTTGTTGTTGTTTTTTTTTTTTTTTTTTGGTAAATGTCAAGGGTGTTAGCTGAAGTGTTGTAAGTGTGTGTCTTCTTATGTGCCTATCACAGCTTGTCTGATAATGTAATAGATACACTACACCTGTCTGAGCATCACATTGTCACTCGTATGGAAAAGGTGAATGTTAGTGGAAATAAACCAGCTGCAAATGTAAGTAGAGATAATAAAGTAAGAGAAGGATTTGCCATATATGTCATCACCATCACTGTGTAAAAAAAAAAAAAAAAAAAAAAAAAAAAAAAGTGTAGGGCAACATATTGAAGCATGTGCCTTTCAGCTTAAACTCAATGCTGACACTCTTATAATTTAACAGTGTATAGGTCCCTTCACGAAACTTCCCATTATTTCTACAAAACTTGGCTGCCTTTTTGTGCTACCTGTCAAGATATCGGGAAGCAAATTATTATTTGTGGCGATTTCAATGTTAATTCACTGAAATAATGTAATATAGAAGAATGACCTGGAAGTCTTACTTCACTCATTGAATCTGACATCCATTATTGATTTTTTTTACTCGGGTAGTAAAGGACAGCAGCACATTGATAGATAACTTCTTTGTAGACCAGGATAAGTTTAACAATGTAAATGCCTGTCATGTTGAGAATGCTCTTTTTGATCATGGTGCACAGCTAGTTACAGTATAAGACCTATGAGGGTGGTTTGAAAAGTCTGGTAAAACTAGAATAAAAAATTGTTTTAAAGGTGAAAACTTACTTTATTTCTTGACATAGTCTCCTTGCAAGGCTACACACTTGGTCAAGCAAGTTGCCAATTTTTTCAATAGCCTTTGTCAAACTCTGCAAAATAGTCTGTCACAGCAGCAGACACTTCCTCATTCAATGAAAATTTCATCCCATCAACCCAAATTTTCAAGTTTAGGGATAAGAAGTCATTTGGAGCCACGTCTGATGAACAGGCCGAGCGAGGAACCAATTTGAATCCCAAGTCATGCACTTTTGCAATTGTGATAGCCTCCATATGGGCTGGAGCATTGTGCTGATGAAACAGCACTTTCTTCTGTGCCCATCTTGGAGGTGAATTCCCACTTCAAACGATCCATCAGAGCAGCATAATAGGGCCCAGTTATGGACCTGCCTTTTTCCAAATAATCTATCAAGATTATACCCTGGGAATCCCAAAAAACAGTGGGCATCACCTTTCCAGCTGACAAAACAGTATTTGCCTTCTTTGGTGCACTCTCCCCAGTCTTGGCCCTTTGTTTGGACTGTTTTATTGGTCTCTAGAGTGTAATAATGTATCATGTTTCATCTCCAGTTATGAATCTGTGCAAAAAGTCTTATGGACTGTACATGAACATTAAACATTTTTTAATGTTATGGAGAAAACAGGACCTACATGTTCATTAGTAGTAGCAAGGCAGATAATGGAAGAGGCCTTATCTACACAACTTTATACAATTAAAATTCCACCCTCCACTTCCTCAGAAAATAATAAGCTCTTTCGAGAGTAGAAGTTCACATGTAATTGATGACATTTCCAGCAGGGTATCGAACACTTGTTCCCAAGAGATAAGTAGGATTCTTATCCATATATCTAACAGCACTCTAAAGCAGGGTATTTTCCCTGATAGACTGAAATATGCTGTCATTAAACCACTGCATAAAAAAGGGGATATGTATAATGTCAACAACTACTGCCCACTCTCACTTCTGACAACTCAATCCAAAAATTTTGAAAAAGTCATGTATTCTTGAGTAGCTCGACATGTCAGTTTGGTTTTCACAAAAGCTTTCCAACAGAAAATGCTATATACTTTCACTCATAAAATATTAAATTCTATGAATAACCGGACATCACCTGAAAAGATTTTTTGTGATCTCTCAAAGGCTTTTGATTGTGTATATCATTGAATTCTTCTAGATAAACTTAAGTATTGCGGTATGAGTGGGACAGTGCAAAAATGGTTTAATCATACTTAACTGAAAGAGTGCAGAAAGTTGAAATAAGCAGTTCACATAATGTGCAAGGAACAGCTAATTCCTCTAACTGGTGAACTATTAAAACTGAGGTCCACAAGCTTCGGTCTTGGGTCCTTTGCTGTTCTTAATATATATTAATGACGTGCCATTCTATATTCATGAAGACGCTAAGTAAGTTCTTTTTGCTGAGGTTACAACTATAGCTATCACACATGACAAACAGCAATTAACTGATGAAATTGTAAATGACCTCTCTCCAAATATTATTAAGTTGTTCTCTACAAATGGACTTTCATTAAACTTTGTTAAACCTAGTATATACAGTTACATACAGCAAACAACATGACACCATTAATAAATATAGACTTTGTACAGAAATCTCTAGCTAAAATAGAAATTTAAAAATTGTTAGGTGTTTGCATTGATAAAGGAGTGAATTGGAAGAAACACATTGATCATCATCTAAAATATTCGAGTTCAGCTACTTATGCTATCAAGGTCAGCGAAAAGTTTGGTGATGTCCTAGTAAATTAGCTTACTATTTTCATTAACTGCTTTTGCATGAGACCATGTGCTGGGGCAATTCAACACTGAGTAAAAAAGTAGTGATTACACAAAAGTGTGTGATTAGAATAATTGCTGGAGCCCACAGAAGATCATACTGCAGAAATTTATAGGAATCTTCATAATATATCTGTTAAAAGTAATAGCAGTGTGCATAAGTACAACACTAAGAGAAAGGGTGATATTCACTATTCTACGTTAAATCTAACTTTGCTACAGAAAGGGATGAATTATGCTGTCACAAAAGTCTTTTGTCACTTACCAAGTAGCATCAAAAGTCTAACAGATACCCAACTAGTATTTAAAAAGAAATTAAAAGATTTTTTGAATGGCAACCGGCAACTCCTTCTACGTTGTAGATGAATTTTTAGATAAAACTTAGTAATTTCACTAAAAATAATAAATCCTTAAAACATTTAGTGCCATGTATAGACACTGTTTATTAAACTGACCATGCATGCTACATCAAGGTATGAAATTTCAGTTCTGAAACCACTAGCCAATCTAAAAACTTTGATCACCACAACCACTTTATTTAAATATGAAAAAAATTCATCTCTTTCTTCTATTTCTCTCTTCATGGACTTAGTTTGTCCAACTGTTTCGAACAATATATTTGTACATAAAGCCATATCAAATTGTTTAATTGAATACTTAAGTTCAACATAATCACAGGAAATGTAAAGGGCATACCAGTACCATAGTCTAGTAATCTATTACTTTAGTGTAGTGTTGTCTTTGTGCAGAGAAGTTCCACATATAAATGGCAGCTCTTGAATCAAATTCAGACAGATAAGATCCATTCTCAGGAATTAGCAGCAAATCCTCCTGGGTATGTCTTCAGCCAAGTCCTGTATGCAGTCTTTATAGTCTGTTGAGAGACCTGAAACCTCTCTCACATGACAGTGTAAAACTTTATGACGATTCTAACAAGTCCCCAGTGCTTATGATCACAACAGATGAACAATGGAGTCTAGAATTGAGTTAATATTTTTCACAAGCTACAGAGTAAATGTTGTTGCTGGTACCTGTTCTATGGTTGACAGGTTCTTGTATGTAACTTTGTCTGTTCAGAAAAAAATAATTCTCATTTTAATTGAAGTTGTCAAGACAAAACATTTATTGGTCACCTTTGGTGCCAACATGACCACTAGAGTCTGACGAGAAGCATCGTGCAATTTAACCATGTAGTCATTGGTATTACGGTACTAAAATGTGAGACCCTGCAGCAGAGATTAGAAGTTGTATCGAGGTACCCTGCATCAGATTGAGGAATCTTGTAGAAAAGTTTTCAGCTGATCTTTCGAAATGCCTGATTCAATATCATTGAGGGAAACAACTTAGTACTCTGCCCACTCTACTAACACAAAATCTGCTTCCTCATATAAACTGTTTTCACAAGATTATATAAAAATGCTTACCTTCAAATTTATGATGAAACAAACATAACTTTGTCAAACACGAAAACTGTAACACATTCCAAAGCTTTGAAAAACCCACCACAAAAAAAAAACCTGAATCACATGAGTTTACCCCAACTCAAACAGCTCTTTGCATCCATGAATCTGGCAACTTGGAATTGTCATAATTGCCCCCTTCCCCTCAGTTCCAGTCTGCTAGTCTGACTGCTTGCTTCATTACTTATACAGCAAGCAGCTGCAACTAAGTACCCAGGAGGAGGAAAAGTGCTGTTTATTCACACTTTTGGCTCTGCCCACACACACGAGTTCCCCTACAGCTGATTGCATGAAACGAAGTATATGGAGGAAGTGTGGTAGCCGCGATGTCTAATTTAAAGAGGTGTTCATTGAGATTTGTTCTAATACAGAGAAAGAATGATAATAAATTAAAAATATTGATACAAGTACTTTCTGTCATGCCTTACTCACCAGTGTAATTATCACTTAGCTCTTCATGCTTATGGATGTAAAATTATGAACCTTGCTCTAAAATTTAGCCTATATCTAAGCTTGGTTGCCAATGGCGAGACGACGACCGTAAATTTTGCACCCTGTTCTATGTCATTGTGAAATGTAATCTACTATTTCAATATTCTTTATTATATCCAATAAGAAATTGCGAGTTATTTAATTATTTACCACTGTTGCTGCATCAGCTGCCACCACCATCAAGGAATGGAATGAAAAGTAATCTAAGTTACTCTGTCGTCACACCATATGTCTGCCAATTCATCCATAACAAGTAAGTAGGGAAGTTATTCTGCAGTTAACTTTAGAAACAAGTGAATTCAATTAAGTACCTTTAGCCAAGGAAAGAACGGTCATTAAGGCACCATCATTGGTAGTATCACTGTGCAGATATCTTATTTTTGTTAATAATTAAGGTCATAAATCACTTTTAGGAAGACATTTGTAAGCAACAGCACTGACAGAATTTAGGCTTTCGTTAAAGTCAATGACATCAGTGTCTATACTGAAAGAAATGAATTATCTTTGTCAATGAGATCATGAACAGTTCTGAAAACTCCATTTTATTCATTCACAAGAAAAATATATAACAACTTTACAATAAATGAAAAAGCAAATCACAAACTCACTTTCTCTCTCTCTCTCACACTACTACTACTTCCAGTAACAGCTTACATAAGCATTCTATGTGCAAATTATTGAGGAGGAACTTTCAGATTATTCAAGAGAAGTCATAACACTACAAACAAAACATGAACATTTTATATTTGTTACAAAAGTATAAGTTCATTTACAGATTCTGAAATCTTTGATTTATAATTCGCTGGCTCATGTTTAAATTTACATTTACGCTGACTTCTCACACTGAGACTTCCAAAATTAAATGCAATCTCGCCAGTCTTAAATTTCAAAAGCGAAAATAAATCTTTTGCATAATTGTACCCATCCAATATTTAGTCTCTGCATAACAAAAAAACTGTAGTTAAACTACAGATATTGTCATAATTTTATTTTTAAAATATTTGTGAAACGTGTCATAAAACTATAATTTAAGGAAAGCTAATGCTCTTCCAACTACTGACACTTCACCTTATCTTGTTCTCGAAAATACAATGTGGTATTCATAAATCTCTAGGAAACATTGTGTAATTGTCCACTGAATAAAAGTTCATTTTGACTTTGATTGCTGGTCCAGGAAAGCTGTCAATGAGCGAACACATTGCTCATAACATTTATGGAAGCCTTTATCGTCGTTGTCATAGTATGGATCACGAATTATTCTTTCTCCTTTTGGGTCGAAAGAACCCAAGAGGAGTAACTGCGATTTGCTGCCTTCAGGAGCCTGATGTTTTAGGCTCTCCATATTCTCGTCATCCATTCCAAATATAAAATCAAATTTCTTGAAGTCATCCTTTCGAATCTGTCGAACAGTGTGTTTATACTCAATACCATTGGCTTCTAGAGTACTTTGAGCTCTCTTGTCTGGACTCTTACCCACATGCCACGGCCCAATAGCAGCACTGTCAACAATCCATTTATCACGAAGTCCTCTTTCGTTTAGAAGATTAAGAAAAACAGCTTCAGCGATTGGTGACCTGCAAATATTTCCAAGACAAATAAAAAGGGCAGCTTTTGGGTCATTACTCATTTTGCTTCGTGTTCGTATATTGCAAAATTCGACTTCATACACACAAACGAAATATTCAACTAACAAATGCTATCAATTATCAAAGATTACTATGCTAATGTATATCACTGCCAGTGTTGCCAATCCAAAATCCGAATCCTTAAAAATGAGGTTTGGAGATAAATATTATTACGTACAAAAGCGGGACAGAGCTTTGTACCCACCCATTCTTACTGTTTGGAAAATATCTATATGACAGATTTAGAACTTCGTACTATGAAAGACTAAAATCAACTGTCTAGTAACATCAATAGTTCGCCACGTTACGACACCTTCACGTCACCTTCTATTCATACCCGAGCGTCACGTCAATTCGCTTTACCCCAATACCCAATGTTGAAATTGAGTTTTTGAGTGGCGATTCATTATGTAAAAAGTTTGGGAAAAGAACAACAAACTATATTCTGTACGTTTTTGGTCAGCTTAGTGTGGTAAAATGCTCGGAAATGAAACAACATTTCAAAACATCGACATCTATTTTCATGCTTACATATAAATATACAAACACATTAAACAATATTTATAAGATAATTGTGGGCGTGATGTTTTACTGGAACTGCTCTTAGGCTTCTCATCTGTTCCTTCAATTTGAAGACAAAGGTTGGGATGTCAGTTACTAATTTCTGTTCATTGAGAAATGCTCCTGGTAACCTAATTGCTGAACCATAAGTCATTTCCACTGGTGAGGTATTGACTTGCGGAATTATGTAGGAGCGAAGTCCTAACAAGACCAGAGGAAGCTTCGAAACCTAATCATCAGACATTTGTGCTTTTAAAGCAGATTTTAACTGACGGTGCCAGCGTTCAATTTTTCCATTTGCTGCAGGATGATATGCTGTAGTTTTAATGTGGACAATGCCCAGTGTGCTTGTGAGACATTTGAAAAGTTGACACTCAAACTGCCTTCCGCGATCAGTAGTTATTATTTGAGGCACACCAAAACGAGATATCCATGTTGAGATGATGGCAAATGAAACTGTTTCTGCTGTGATGTCAGCTAATGGAACTGCTTCTGGCCATCGAGAGAAACGATCAATGATTGTTAGTAAATAGCTATATCCCTGTGATGGAGGTAGGGGTCCAACAATATCTATGTTAGTGTGACTGAATCTTGCTGTCGCTGGTGGATAATGTCCCACTGCACTATTGGCGTGTCGCCAGACTTTACTTCTTTGTCAAGGAATACATGTTGATGTCCAGGTCTTCACATCCTTTTTTAGTGATGGCCAAATGAAGTGTTTTCTCACTAAATTAATGCTTGCTTGGACACCAGGATGAGCTAGACAGTGTAGTGAGTTAAAATTGCCTGTCGTAGTTGTTGGGGTACGTATGGGCGAATCATATCTTTAGACATGTCACAAACAAGTTCTCTACCATTTGGCAACATTATTGTTTGAAGTGCAAAGGATGTCGTATTCTTAATGTGTGGAAGCTCTTCGTCACATTGTTGGCTTTCTGCAATTTGTTCCAAGGTAACAGTTGGAGGTATAGTGATTGAAGCAATTCGTGAACAGGCGTCAGCTGCGATGTTCTCCTTCCCCATAGTGTAACGTATGTCTGTGGTGAACTGTCCAATGAAACTAATGTGTCGGATCTGACGTGGAGAAGCTTTGTCTGGACGTTGCTTGAACATGAAGGTGAGTGGCTTGAGGTCGGTGTAAATCGGAAAATCTCGTCCTTCAAGCATGTACTGAAAGTGCCTCACGGCTGAGTAGGCAGCGAGGAGTTCTCTGTCATAGGTCGAGTAATTCCTTTCTGCTTTTGATAGTTTCTTGGAGAAGAATGCTAATGGTTGCAGATTATTGTCACTAATTTGTTGTAAAGATGCACCAATAGCATAATCTGAGGCGTCAACCATTAAAATTAAAGGTAAACTTGAAGATGGATGAGCCAGAAGTGCTGAATCAACCAAGCTATTTTTTAGGTCATTAAAGGCTTGTCGAAGATTTTCTGTCCAATTAATTTTCCTCTTATCATTTTTCGTCGTCCCATGGAGAAGGTTCAAAAGATCTGCTTGTTTACTGGCTGAATTTGGTAGTGCTCTTCGGTAAAAATTAATGAGGCCAAGAAATCGGCGTAGTTCTTTTATTGTTGTAGGTAGCGGATAGTCAATAATTGTTTCTACTCGCTCTGGTAGTAGTCTGATTCCTTCTACAGCTACCATATATCCCAGAAAAGGTACTTCTGTTGAACTGAAAATGCATTTATTCAGATTGATTCTGATGTTGAACTTACTGAGGCGTTCGAAAAGTAGTTGAAGATGCTTCTTGTGCTCTTCTTCATCTTGTGATGCTGCTAGAATGTCATCTATATAACAGTACACAAAATCGAGGTCTCTTAGTATATTGTCGATATATCTTTGAAAAGTTTGAGCCGCGTTTCGGAGTCCAAATGGAAGTCGTAAAAATTCAAACAAACCAAATGGAGTTATCACTGCTGTCTTAGGCACATCGTCTGGATGTACAGGGATGTGATGGTAAGCTCTGACCAGATCTATCTTTGAAAATACTTGTTTTCCATGCAGTTGACTGTTAAAATCTTGAAGGTTAGGAATAGGATATCTGTCAGGTTTGGTGATGTTGTTGAGAGCACGGTAATCTCCGCAAGGCCTCCAGGATCCGTCTTTCTTGGGAACTAAATGGAGGGGACTTGACCAGGCTCTCTTTGACGGCTGGCAGATTTTCATATTAATCATTTGTTGGAACTCTGCTTTAGCTGCCTTGAGTTTATGTGGTGGTAGTCGTCGTGCCTTTGCTGCTACAGGATGTCCTGTGACAAATAGCTGTCAGAAATAGCTGTCCTCAGAGAAAGATGTGTGGATTTTTTAGTAGCTCTTGTAACACAGCTGCAACAGCGCTTGCCATCAAATGTAGGTGTTTTGAGCAAGATCTCCAACCTAGCACCAGAAAACTGTTTGAAAGTGCATAAAGAGTCAATCGTCCCCCTTTCAGAACTGATGCATTTTCCTCCCGAAGACACGTCGAAAATTGAACTTCAATGGGCTAAGTTAAATTTAATTGAGTGGAAAAATGTTAACAACAGTGTATCATTCTGGAGTGAAGTGTTGCAATACAAAGATGGGAGTGGCGAAAATCCCTTTCAAGAACTGTGAAATCTTGCCATGTGTTTACTAGTATTGCCGTGGTCAAACGCCGAAGTAGAGAGGGCATTCAGTCAGCTAAATTTGGTGAAGACGAGACTTAGAAACAGGATGGGGAACAGAATGATTAATGCCATTCTGACCATCCGTGCAGCCTTAAGAAGATTGGGGAAATGCTGTCGAGGTCATGAATTTCCTGACAATGTTTTAAAAGATATCGCTAATATGACTACAGCTGCATATACTTCGGGCGCCGATCCTGTCGAAGATGATGGTGATGAAGTCGAGGACGAAGAACTGACATTGTGTTAATGGTATGTATTTGTTGCTACAGCACTTTACCAGATTTTTCTTGTTGTGAAAATGACTGAACATTGCAGACACTAAATATGTGACTGTACTTTCATTGTTAACTTTCTTTTTTTTCAGATGTGATTACATTGGAATATAGCTGAAATCTAGATCTTCTGACATAAAATAAAGACAATATTATGACTGATGCTGACCTCCTTTCCAGACTGGATTACTTTCTGTTTTCAAGTTCAAATATTTCACAATATGCTGTCTGTACCCGACAAGCATTGCAATGGCTCAAAGTAATTATTGTTTGTTTTTATATATAACATGTTTACTGAAGTGCTTTTGAATAAACAATATGTTTTTGTATTTCCGTCTAGTGTGTATACAGCTAAGTCAGGTACATAAAAACTCCTCCTTTAAAATGCATAGTTGCGTCCAAATTTCAAATCAATCGGTCAAGAACAAACGAATAGACAGTGGTTTTTTGCATGGGAACTTCGAAAAGTTCGGTGGTTTTTGCTGGGATTTTACAGTCACTTCGGTGGTTTTTATCATGACCTCGTTGGCAACCCTGTCACTAAGTTCGTCCACTCTCTGTTCAATTGAACTTAAAGACAGTTCTACCGATTGTTTGGCTGCCTTCAAATTTTCACACTCTCCAGAAATTCGGTCAACCTGAGATACTAGATGGTTTTGCCTAATATTCAATCCTTCAAATTTAGTGTTCATTTCTTGTATTTCATGTTGAATCTCAGACTGCACCTGAACCACTTGGGTCTGTAAACTTACTACTGAATCTTTAGTAGCCAAACTTCGCATTTGTGTTTGCATTTTCTGCATCCGTTCAGATTGCTTGTGTATATCTGTTCGCACTTCAGACCGGAAATTCCGCATATATGGGTTTGTATTTCTGATCGGAATGTAACAAATTGATTTTGCATTTGTTCGGATTTGTTCGCAGTTTTTGTATGAAATCACACAACTTATTAAATTTGCGATATTCCTGGCCTGTGGCCTCTTCATATTTCTGGCCGCTGGCCGTTTCTTTGCTAACATCGTGTCTTAAACGCGGAAGAACGACAGCAGTGCAGCATATGTTGAAATGTGGGGTGGGGAGCAGTAGCATATGGCACAGTAGGTGCTGGTTCCCGTGGGAAAGCCCGCTTATGTTACTGGTGCTCTCCTCGCATTGGCTGCTGCATTTCACGTCACGTGATTTATTTTGAAATTACTTTTGTTTATTATAAACTAAATATTAATTATTCAGAGCTGAGAATTTGTAATAAATATCTCTCAAGGACAGGTTAGGTTTTGACAGTTTAAGGTGCCTTCTCTTATTGTAACAAGGGAAGAGCGATTTTGCAGAAGGCGCGCGACGGCCCGGTTTTGGCGCAAAATAGAGCATCAGGTGCCCTCTCGCAACGCGCCGCAGTTGCAGTCTCGAGCTGACCACTATACGCGCCGGACCGCGCCGGTCATGAGTAAAGATTTTTGTAATAGTGATTAACAGTCGAGGTCTCAACATGAACTATGGGCAGCATAGGCAGTATCATATTAACAATAGTTGCTCATATTTTATTATTTATTTAATAAATGGCATCCTTGACAATTAAAAATCTCGCGAGTCGCTTATTATGCTTCCATCATACAGAACTTATTTCAGCCTCACTTGTATGCTGTAGAAGAACCTACGACCTGTGTGCTGTCTTCTGCGCTGGGGACACAACTATAGAAGACAACAGGTTAGTCAGAACTCTATGTTGTCCATAAAGTCTTGGACAGCAACTACAGCACCTCGTGCGTACTGTAGGGCGGTACAAACGCACACTGCTACGCAACAGCATCCGCAAGGATGTGTAGGTTTTAGGGGACTTGTGGGAGGAAGCAGTATTAACTTCTCCGTCCGCAAATAAAACCCTAGGAAGCTTGTAAATTGGGCTGCAATTTCTGAAACATTTTTATTCTCCGCTTCCACATGAACACTAGCCTGAGTATTTATTTCGTCGGTATTCACAATTTGCGCTTTTGCCGATGTGACAGTCTGCAAATTATTTTATTTAATTATGTTGGCATTTTGTGTGATCTCATCATCGGCCTCACATAATTGCTCCGATATTTGAGAAGTTTTCATAGTCTAGGAAATAGGAGAATCCTGCACTGGATTCATTAATGGGTCATTGTTTGATAGTACAGGCGAGTTGTTTCCACCGCTCGATTCGTAAGGCGGGCGCACACGGGAGACTTTGGCCGGTAACGTACTAGGCAGCCAGGCTGCGGCAGGCAAAATATTGAGCAGCCAGTTGGGGGCAGCCAGCTGACGGCCAGTTGTACCTTTATTACTTTTATTACTATTTCTGTGTCGTTTACCAGTCATGACTGGACAGACTGCGTCAAGATTATATACATACATACATATACATATATAAAAGAAGAAGAAACCCCAATTGGCCGAGCCACATGGACGTGGAAGGTGCGATAATCGTCCACCTGTTGTCCCAAAGGAAACGCAGAAATGAATAACTCCTAAATAAAATATTCATAGAATATATGACATCAACTGCTATTTTTTTTTTTTTTTTTGTTCTACAGTTTGATCTATATTTTGCGGTCGTTCGTTTAGTTTGTTCATGATTGTTCGTTGCATATTTGGCTCAGCTTTTTTATTACAGAGAGCGTTTAGCCCCCTGACCGGGCGCGCTGAGCCACGGCGCCCGGCTATTGGGCAAAGCTGAAAATGTGTACCCAGCCGGGATTCGAACCCGGGTCTCCTGCTTTCTAGGCAGTTGCGCTGACCCCTACACCACGGGGGACACAGTGATCACCGCACATACAAGGACTACCTAAGCACGCCTCCCGTCAGATACAAATTCCCAGCTTCGCCCTGCCCATAGTACTCTAACTCGTAGTTTAACTAATTCTCGTAAGAGTAAGGGCTTTCAAACTTTAGCCCACCCCTCCCCACTAACGATAGGATCAGAAGTGACGTCTGTTCTCTCGCAACACACGCCACATGTATATATATAATATGCCGGTGACGGGCAATGATCCTATCGTTAGTGGGGAGGGGTGGGCTGAAGTTTGAAAGCCCTTACTCTTACGAGAATTAGTTAAACTACGAGTTTGAGTACTGTGGGCAGGGCGAAGCTGGGAATTTGTATCTGACGGGAGGCGTGCTTAGGTAGTCCTTGCAGGTGCGGTGATCACTGTGTCCCCCGTGGTGTAGGGGTCAGCGCAACTGCCTAGAAAGCAGGAGACCCGGGTTCGAATCCCGGCTGGGTACACATATTCAGCTTTGCCCAATAGCAGTTGATGTCATATATTCTTAAATAGCAGGAGACCCGGGTTCGAATCCCGGCTGGGTACACATATTCAGCTTTGCCCAATAGCAGTTGATGTCATATATTCTTAAATAATAACAACTGCAGGATCAGAAGTGACGTCTGTTCTCTCGCAACAGACGCCACATGTATATATCCTAAATAAAAATTTAAAAAGCCCGGGGAAGAGTCCGATATCTAACAATAGAATGCCGTACGTTGTTGTCGGATACGAAGCGTTTGGTATTTCTGAAAATTTAATGCGTCCTTATGGCGGAAGGAGTTTAACACACAAAAAAAGAATCTTTAACTACCGACTGTCTCGTGCTAGGCGCTTTATAGAATGTACGTTTGGCATTCTGGCAAATAAATGGAGAATTTTTCATCGCCCAATGGATGTTCGGGAAGAGTTTGCAATTGCCATAATAAAAACATGCTGTGTTTTACATAACTATGTGCGAGAAAGAGATGGCTACAAGTTTGAAGACACACTGTATGTCCCTGTCCCTCCAGAACTGTAAGTTTCCCGAGGTCCTGCAACAGCAGGGGGCCGTTCATCAGCATCAGCATATCGAGATTTATTTGCGCATTTCTTTACGAATGAAAATCCGCCGGAATGGCAAAACAGAATTGCATTGGGGTAGTAATTACATATTATGTATGTAACTATTGTTGTTTCCATGTGAATTGGTGTGTATTAAGTGTACAATGAAACCGTCTTCGTCCTTATTGTAGATGTAAGCAATTTTTTCTATGTAATAAATAATAAGTAACTTACCAAATTCATTATTTTCAATTTCAGACATGTTCTCCTCACACATGACATTTGCGATTTCCTCCCACCTCCTTCTCTTCACATCACGATCACTATATTGCTCACAAGAAACATCCCGGATTTCTCTTCGTCTTTGAATTTCGTGAATAAATTTCTCTGTGTCGAACGTCATGACAACTTGGAAACAAGGCCTGGCTGCTTCGTCAAGTGCGCGGAGATTGCTAGGGTTACCATACGTTCATCACCAAAAAAGAGGACTGTTCATATAAAAAAGAGGACACTTTATCTTTAACATAATGTAATTTACAACTTTGTTAATGAACCACGTAAAACTACTACAAACTAAAACAGTAACCCCGTGTGGTTGTTGGAAAACGAAATATTATGAACCTTGACGGTTTATTCCTCATCACTACTCTCAATTGTCTCATTCTTGTCTTATTTAGTTTATTCAGTTTTGAACCAAATATATTTGTTGGACGACAAAACCCCTCTCAAGATTCGTGTTTTTTTTTTTTTTTTTTTTTTTTTTTTTTTTTTTTTTTTTTTTTTTTTTTTTTTAACAGTACCGAGAAAAGCTCAGCAATTTCTGTTTCAAGTTTTATACTGTACACATACGGTATAATTACAGTATAATTTTAATCTATTCCTGTCTTTTGTCCACTGTGTGTTCACAAGAGAAAGCCCACGTACTGTGTCGGCTTTAGGACTAGTTATAGAAAAAGAGAAGTTTATAATTTTCAGCATCAGCAGTTCAGAATAACTAACAACACTAGATGACTGATTTAAATATGCACACCACACTTCAGCTGCTGGTATGTTCTGTTTCTTTTGGCCGGCCGCGGTGGCCGAGGAGACTGAGGCGCTCCAGTCACGGTCTGCACGGCCACTACGGTCGGGGGTTCGAATCCCCCCTCGGGCATGGATATTTGTGCCGTCCTAGTTCGTAAGTAGTTCATAAGTTTAGGGACTGATGACCCCGTAATTAAGTCCCATAAGCTGTACAAACATTTGTTTCTTTTGATAATGTTTCAAAAATTTTATAAAATTACAAAGCTGATCGGAGCACAATGTATAATTAATTCTTAAGTTCGTTTGATCATTCTTTTGGATCATTTGTATTTCTCCAGGAGCACATATTTAACACTTTCTCTTCGGCATTAGGTTATATTTAAATTCGTAATTAATTCTGCGCGTAATAGTTGCGAACAGTTTGGAATGAACATGTCGCCAATGACACAAAAATAAATTTTCTTTCTCGGAACCCAAAAAAGAGGACATGTTGTAGAATTTTATAAATTCCGGCCGGACACATTTTCTTGCCTCAAAAAGAGGACATGTCCGGGAAAAAGAGGACGTATGGTAACCCTAGAGATTGCTGGCAGCCACACGCGTTCACTGCGAGGCTCGCTGTTGGCACTGGCTGCCCACAGCCAGCTGGCTGCCACTGCCGTGCAGTCGGCCGCGTTTTGATGGCTGCCACTGCCGCAGCCACCAATTCCTGGCTGCCCAGTGCTTATAGCGGCCTGCCGTATACCACCACAAATTCATTGGCTGCTGCAGCCTGGCTGCCTAGTGCGTTACCGGCCTTGTGTCGTGCAACTATTTCGTCTTTGTTGCTTTCCTGTTGCTTCGGTTTTTGAGAGCTCGCACACGATGAGCAACTGTTTCCCATCAGCTGACTCAGTTTCGAGGGTTTCTGTAGTGCAGTCGACCAGTGCACAGAGATGAATTGTTTTGAGACTGCAGTGGTTTGTGCTCTTATCATTCGACAAAGGAAAAAAACAACGGAAAAGGAAGTATTGGATTCACCCGTTTGTGTCTGAAAGACTAAATAAAGGGAAATTCACTTCAATATTTCAAGAGCTAAGATGTTACCCAGAGAAGTTCTTCAGTTATTTTCGCGTGAGTTTAACGTCATTTGACGAGGTAGTCACAATTCTGGGAGCTGCCATCACCTACCAAAATACAAATATGCGAGTGGCGATTCTACCGGAAGAGAGGCTCGGTGTTACATTAAGGTAGGTTGCATAAAATTACACATTTATTTTATTTTATTATTTATTCGAGAAAATCAGTTAATAACAGCAATCGTTAAAATTTGTATAAAATATGTCCAAAGCAACTGATTGAAAAAGGAAGAAAATAAGTGCAGATATAAAAGTTTAGAAACTGTTGCGTGTAGTGACATCGTACATAGTTTGTGATCCATCTGAAGGCACAGAAAAATTAGTTAGGTATGAGTTTCCACGGGCGCAATCATGAAGAGAAGTTAGGACGGTGTATGAGCTGTTTCCAGCGGTATGTTGATTCTCAGACGTAAATGTTGCAGGTGGAGTAGGGATGGAGAAGCTAGAATACTGAACGCCACCACCTAATCTATCACGTGTGTGATCATTCGGTGTGTGGGTGTTGCTTTCAGCATAGGTACAAGAGACAATGCAAAATGTGTTGCAGGGTCATCCATTGACGAAGCAATTTCCTCCTTCTCTCGAAGTATATCTAGTAAAGTTTCTTCATAACTCTTTTTTTTTATTTCTATTGTAGGAGGTATGTGGAGAATGAACAAGGGTGGCCTCTGAACATTCTCTCTTTCCTCAGGTTCCTTATCGCTCACTACTGGTTCAGCATTTCCACTTGTTTCACGTACTACTACGGTTGGTAGAAGAAATAAAAATTGATCGTAAAATTTGTACTCTCGGCGCTTTCCGGCTGGTTGTCCTGACTTGGCCGATTTTTGCTCACGAAATTCTCTTGCAAAGCATGTTCTTAGATTTTTCCATCTTCGTTGTACCAGCGTTCCTACGAAAGAAACATAGTAAATTGAAACACTTGACATTTTTGTAGATTTTAATTGATTTTCATGAAATAAAAATGAAAACGATTTTAATTCAGTTACTTTAAATTATTTACGAAGCTGCATATATTATTATAATTTCTTTTCAGGTATCTAGCAACTGGATCAGGTTTCAACGATCTTTCATACAACTACTTCATTGGTGCTAGCACAATCCGCAAAATAGTGAAAGAAACATGCACTGCAATCTGGAATGTTTTGCAACCTATGGTTAAGCCAGAAAAATGTGAAGAAGACTGGTTGCACATTGCTGAACAGTTCTATAACAATACCCATTTCCCCAACATCATAGGTGCTATAGACGGAAAATATATTAGAATAATACAACCTCAAAGTTCTGGCTCAGAATTTTTTAATTATAAAAAATTATTCTGTGTGGTCGATGCTGATTATCAATTTGTCTTCATAGATGTTGGTGCGAATGCAGCAGCAGGAGATTCTTCAGTTTTTAATAATTCGAATATGGGCAAAAAGCTGCAACGTAACCTTCTGAATATACTGAACGACCGAACATTGCCTAACGACCCCGAAGGCAAGCCAATGCCTTTTTGTTTGGTTGCTGATGAAGCTTTTGGCTTATCGAGGCGCATTTTGCGCCCATTTGCTAAAAAAAATGCTAATCCTATTAAAGAAAATTTTCAATCGTAGGCATACTACTGCTCGTCGTATGGTTGAAAGCACATTTGGCATACTGGCGAACAAATGACGTATTTTCCATAGAGCTCTAGATGTTACCCTCGATTTCTGTGATACAATAATCAAATCATGTTGTGTGCTCCACAATTTTGTGCGCAGAAGAGATGAAATCAGCTTTACAGATATGGCTTATGAATGTCCACGGCAGAGTATAGACATTGAACCCCAGGATAGAACTACATCTGTTGTCAATATACGCAACTATTTTGCAACCTATTTCACGTCCCCTGGAGGATCTGTTCCGTGGCAGTACGATGGACTTTGTTTTCACTACGACTCAACAACATTGAAAAACTTACTTGTTCTATCCACAAAACATTATCAAGAAGTGTAATTATAATAACAATGTTAAAAATGTATCAATGAAAGCAGCTTTGTAAAATAAAAACTTACCTGCTTTCCTTTCTTTTTTTCTCGTACTCCCTACGTTTACACACACTTTTTCCCATAGTTTGCTTTTTAAATTAGCGTCAGAATAATCTTTTAAAGCTTTATTGAACAATGCAGGCCTCTTTTCTACTTCATTTATGAGCAATTCACTATCGATGTCTTCATCCCTCACAGCAGCCATTTTACAGACTTGAAAGTTTCCAGCTGAAGACAACGGAGAGACGGCAACTACCAGTGGCGTAACTATGAGGGGGATAGAAACCACTCCCCCCCCCCCCCATAACCCGAAAAAAAAAGAAAAATAAGAGAGAGAGAGAGAAAAGAAAAGAAATCGTATAACAGCAATCTGGTAAAGGTAAAGATTGAAAACTTGGGGTGTTTTACCACAATCTTTCATTGGATGGAAGTGAATTAGTTTCTTCAACGGGAGTGGTAGATGGTAGTCTGTCTGGAAACTGACAAAAATTTTGCTCGTCAAGCAGATCTATTCCCCCCCCCCCCCCCAAAGCCAAGTCCTAGTTACGCCACTGGCAACTACATTGTCGCCGGTGTGCGGGTTCACGTATAGCACATGGGAGGATAAACTGGCCAGAGACAGTTGCGCAGTGTTGCACACTCGGGGGTTTTGCCCCTAAATTTAGAGGGACTCTGCTGTCTGGGGGGAAATTTGGAGGGATTTGTACTTCAGGGGGAAATTTAGGGTGAAGTGTTCTTTGAGGGGAATTTTTAGGGGCTTCTAAGACATGAATGACACATACCTATCAAAATTTGTTTAGCCCTACCTTACAATGAATTACTTCATTGTTGTGTTTTCGTTGGCAGTGCCCTCCTTTAAAGGCGCTTCTGCAACGTCTACTGTACGGTACTACTGTTGTATTGGCGATTGTGACCTGAAGTTGAATACGTTGGAAGTGTACGCGTGTGTGTGTGTGTGTGTGTGTGTGTGTGTGTGTGTGTGTGTGTGTGTTCAAGTGACTATGGTTTCAAGAGAGAAAAAATATTCCCAGAGATACACAAAGGCGTGGGAATCAGATCCCTTGTTGAAACGTACGTTTATTCCCAGTTTGTTAGATTTTATTAGCATAGCTGAACAGGGACGCTTATATAGCCTAACTTTTCCCTGCAGCCTATATACTATGGCTTACATCTTAGAATGTCATGCAGAAACTATTGCTTTTTCTTTTAGTGACCACTAAAGAGTAGAATATTAGTAATTATGTTTTCGTTAAGTAACATTTAGAACGAATGCATTAATTTGTCACAGTGGCGGCGCTAGACGAAAACTGGGCGTCGGCGAACTCGTCTTTGCGAGGCCCCTTTCATTTTTTCATTAATGAAGAAAATATTAAATGAGCTGAATTATACATCAATAATCATTACACTAAAATTCTATTAGTATAATATACGAGTATTATCAAAAATTACAATAAACAAACACAAATTAGAGAAACTTTTCAGCTTTTACCCTTACTGAATTTTTTTAAGATCACATTTTAATTAATACTAGCCGCTATTTCGGCTTCAGTTGATAGTACTGACAACGCAGATAGTCTTTCTTTGCTCATTGTGGTTTTTCAAGTCAGTCTTAATCAGTTTTAACTTTGTGAAGCTTCTCTCGGTCGAAGCTGTACTGATTGGACATGAGCATGATTCTGATTGTTATATAAACATTTGGGTATACTTGTTCCAAATTGTTTTCTAAAATGTATTGTAGAAGTTGTTTTGCAAGTATTTAACTAAAAATTGCATCACTGCTGCACTCATACGGAAATAAATACGGACAACTAAATATTTTCCGGTCGGGAATGCCCGAGCGCACTAAGGCGTCATACCACGGAGAGCGAGGTCGCTCTCGTCGGGCGTCGAACCCCACCCTTGGGTACGGATGTTGTGTTCGCCCATTGGTTAAGCTAGTGTAAGTTAGATGTAGGTCGTCGCTACATAACCTAGCAGCTGGAAAGCGCCTTTAAACATCAAATATTTAGGAAAAAAAAAAAACGAAAAAGCTAAACTGTTAACAATGTTTTGCGAGACCCCCACAGGCGCGAGGCCGTCAGCGGTGGCCGACGTCGCCGACGCCTAGCGCCGCCACTGATTCGTCATGCAGAATGTTTTACCAACATTTTTTATATATATTGCACCAAAGCTGCTTTTTTTAATTGAAACGCTGACTAGTTTTGGGCTTTGCCCATTTTCTGAAGCCACGTTATTTTATGTTTGGTCACTGTGTGGGTCACGCCATTTATTTTAAATATGTATTTCAAATAAACAGCGTGACCTACGCAGTGTCCAAACATAAAATAATGTAGCTTCAGAAAATGGCCAAGCCCGAAACTAGCAACATTTCAATAGAAAAAAAAAGCAGCTTTGGTGCAATATATATAAAAATGTCTTTCCTAGAATATTTAAGAGCTGCAAAACGCGACGTAACAAAAACTTTTAGGGGTTTTCTAGGGGGAATTCACATACGATTTAGGGGAAAATTGAGCTTCAGGGTTGGCAACACTGCAGTTGCGTCGCTCTTCTGTCGGTGGCCACAGCAACTGAAAAGTTGTGTCTCCGTCGCGTCTCTGCGTGTGCGCTCTTCCTTATGATTGTACAGTCTTTGTGGAAAAGACGAAACAGTTGCACGACAAAGTCTCCCGTGTGCGCCCGCTTTAATTCAACATTCGATTCCCGAATTCGGGATTTTGAACCAACTGATCATTAAAACTAACTTCATCATCACTAGTCGATGATTTTTCTGATTTACTGCCCTGCTCGCGGTTGTCAGACATTTTAGTAAAATTTTAATTGAGACCACACCAACAATGACTACTCCCTCACACCGACTGTTGTTCACACACACTTTAACAATCAAACTTTGGTGTCCAAAACAAGTTTCATTCCTCTTATAACAAAATAATTTTACTTTTGAAATAATTTCTGATTACTTAGGCTGCATTTGTAACTACGCGATATTGCGTAATTGAAACATAAAACTATGAAATTATGTTAGCTACACTACAAGAAGAAATTGTTACCAGAATTTTCTACGAGTTGGAAGGCAGGCAGGAGGATATTCCCGTCACCAAGAAAGAATACATAGAGAATAGAAAATAAATTTTCTGTCCTACCTTTCGATGTCTTCATATCTCGAATACGTGTATCTCCTTGTTCCGCGTATACATTTTTTTCTTTGTAATTTTCCAGATTGTTGTATATGAAAGAAGAAAAAATAACATAAATTAACACTTCATTCAATAAATGGCCCCACGTTGGGCGCCATTGTGTACAGTTCTATTGTTGAAAATAATAAAATATGAGAATTAAATAATTTACTTTTACTCCCATGAACCACAGACATTGCCGAGGTGGGGTGGCTTGCGTGCCTCAACGATACAGATAGCCGTACCGTAGGTGCAACCACAGCGGAGGGGTATCTGTGGAGAGGCCAGACAAACGTGTGGTTCCTGAAGAGGGGCAGCAGCCTTTTCAGTAGTTACAGGGGCAACAGTCTGGATGATTGACTGAGCTGGCCTTGTAACATCAGCTAATGTGGCTTTGCCACACAGCTACTGCGAACGGCTGAAAGCAAGGGGAAACTACAGCCGTTATTTTTCCCGAGGACATGCAGCTCTACTGTCTGAACATATGATGATGGCATCCTCTCGGGTAAAATATTCCGGAGGTAAAATAGTCCCCCATTCGGATCTCCGGGCGGGGACTACTCAGGAGGATGTGATCATCAGGAAAGACAATACTGGCATTCTACGGGTCGGAGCGTGGAATGTTAGATCACTTAATCGAGTAGGAAAATTAGAAAATTTAAAAAGGGAAATGAATAGGTTGAAGTTAGATATAGTGGGGATTAGTGAAGTTCGGTGGCAGGATGAACAGGATTTCTGGTCAGGTGAGTACAGGATTATAAATACAAAATCAGTTGGGGGTATCACAGGAGTAGGATTGATAATGAATAAGAAAATAGGAATGCGGGTAAACTACTATGACCAGCACAGTGATCGCATTATCATTGTCAAGATAGATACGAAGCCAACACTGACAACAGTAGTACAGGTTTATATGCCAACTAGCTCTGCCGATGATGAGGAGATAGAAGAAATATATGAGGAGCTAAAGGAAATTATTCAGACAATTAAGGGAGAGGAAAACTTAATTGTTATGGGAGACTGGAATTCGGTAGTAGGACAAGGAAGGGAAGGGAAGATAGTGGGTGAATATGGTCTGGGCAAAAGGAATGAAAGAGGAAGCCGCCTGGTAGAATTTTGCACGGAACATAATTTAGTTATAACAAACACCTGGTTCAAGAATCACAAAAGAAGGTTGTATATGTGGAAGAGACCAGGAGACACCGGGAGATACCAGATAGATTTTATAATGGTAAGACATAGATTTCGGAACCAGGTTTTGAAGTGTAGGACATACCCATGGCAGACATAGACTCTGACCATAACTTGTTGGTTATGAACTGTAGGCTGAAACTGAAGAAACTACAGAGAGGTAGGAAAATAAGGAGATGGGACCTAGATAAATTGAAGGAACCTGAAGTTCTTAAGATTTTCAGAGGGAGCTTCAGGCAACAATTGACAGAAACAGAGGAAAATAAAACAGTTGAGGAGGAATGGGTAAAATTGAGAGATGAAATAGTGAAGGCAGCAGAGGACAAAATAGGTAGGAAGGCAAGACCTACAAAGAATCCTTGGATATCACAGGAGATACTAAATTTAATCGATGAAAGGAGAAAGTATAAAAATGCAGTAAATGAAACAGGCAAAATGGAGTACAGACGACTAAGAAATGAGATTGACAGCAAGTGCAAAATGGCTAAGCAGGAATGGCTAGAAGGCAAATGCAAGGATGTAGAAGAATGTATAAATAGGGGAAAAATAGATACAGCCTACCGGAAAATAAAAGAAACATTTGGCGATAAGAAAAACAGCTCTATGAATATCAAGGACACTGATGGAAAACCAGTTCTCAGCAAAGAAGGGAAAGCTGAAAGGTGGAAAGAGTATATAGAGGGGCTCTACAAAGGAAATGAACTTCGAGACACTATTGTAGGAAGGGAAGAGGATGTTGATGATGATGAAATAGGAGATACTATTCTGAGATATGAATTTGACAGAGCACTGAAAGATCTAAGTCGAAACAAGGCCCCTGGAGTAGATGATATCCCGTCAGAGCTACTGAAGTCTCTGGGAGAACCAGCCATGACAAAATTGTTTCACATTGTGTGTAAGATGTATGAGACAGGTGAAGTACCCTCAGACTTTAAGAAAAATGTTATAATCCCCATTCCAAAGAAAGCGGGTGCAGACAGGTGTGAAAACTACAGAACCATCAGTTTAATAAGTCATGGTTGCAAAATATTAACACGAATTATATACAGAAGGATGGAAAAGCTGGTAGAAGCCGACCTCGGGGAAGATCAGTTTGGGTTCAGGAGAAATGTAGGAACACGGGAGGCAATACTCACTTTACGGCTTATCCTAGAAGATAGATTAAGAAAAGGCAAACCAACATTTCTAGCTTTTGTAGATTTGGAGAAGGCTTTTGACAATGTTGATTGGAATAAACTCTTTCAAGTTCTGAAGCAAGCAGGAGTAAAATATAGGGAACGTAAGGTTATTTACAACTTGTACAAAAACCAGACAGCGGTTGTCAGAGTTGAAGGGCATGAAAGGGATGCAGTGGTTGGAAAGGGAGTAAGACAGGGTTGTAGCCTTTCCCCAATGTTGTTCAATTTGTACATTGAGCAAGCTATAAAGGAAAGCAAGGAGAAATTTGGAGAAGGAATCAAAGTTCAGGGTGAAGAATTAAAAACATTGCGTTTTGCCGACGACATAGTAATTCTGTCAGATACAGCAAAGGACCTGGAAGAGCAATTGAACGGAATGGACAGTGTGCTGAAAGGTGCATATAAGATGAACATTAACAAGAGTAAAACAAGGGTAATGGAGTGCAGTGTAAGAAAATCAGGTGAAGCTGAAGGAATTAGATTAGGTAACGAAACAATAAAGGAGGTAGATGAGTTCTGTTACTTGGGCAGTAAAATAACAAATGATGGTCGCAGTACAGAGGATATAAAATGCAGAATGGCAATGGGAAGAAAAGCATTTTTGAAAAAGAGAAATTTGCTAACATCGAATATTAATTTAAGTGTAAGGAAGTCTTTTCTGAAGGCATTTGTGTGGAGTGTTGCCTTGTACGGGAGTGAAACATGGACGATAAGTTGTGCGGATAGAAAGAGGATAGAGGCTTTTGAAATGTGGTGCTACAGAAGAATGCTGAAGATTAGGTGGGTAGATCGCATAACTAATGAAGAGGTACTGAACAGAATTGGTGAGAAAAGGAATTTTTGGCATACCCTGACTAAAAGAAGGGATCGCTTGGTAGGACACATTCTTAGACATCGAGGAATCGTAAATTTAGCATTGGAGGGAAGTGTGTGGGGTAAAAATCGCAGAGGGAGACCAAGGGACGCGTATAGTAAACAGATTCAAGTGGATGTGGGTTGTCGTTCTTATGAGGAGATGAAAAGGCTTGCTCAAGATAGGGTATTGTGGAGAGCTGCATCAAACCAGTCTCCGGACTGAAGACCATAACAACAACAACAACTTTTGGAATATTGTTCAGATAGAGATAGTTACGTTCACTGGAATAACGTATGAACTTCACTGAAAAATAAGCAAATGTTAGTCAATTTCTATGGATTAACGTTAATATTCATTACGAAATGTTTTGATCACAGACAGTTAGGGAGGATACGATGATCCTCTTCTTTTTCATACATCTCAGGGTATGTAGTTCGGTAACTTTACGCCTAGATATTGTATGGAGTGTTGTCTTGAATAAAAAATGAAGTTTCCGAAACTATTTGGTACATACACCATATATCATACTTTTAAAATAAATACATAGCAAGACGTCTACAACAATGGAAAGTAGGCACAAGACTAGACAAGTGATACATCAGCTAATTGACATCATATGTTTCCAAAACATTTGATAATCATTCAAAGTTTCTCGTTTTCTTACACCCATTAATACAACATAAAACTACTCCTCTGATACATCAAACAAATTAATTTCCCTGGAATTATATAATACAGATTGAGAAAATACCAAATATTTAGAAATTATCACGTAAAACTGTAAGATAAATTAAAATATATATATATATATATATATATATATATATATATATATATATATATATATATATATATATATATATATATATATTCTTTTCCTCCCCTGGTATATAACGCCTCTACCTCTTGGTAACATCACAGGGACATTGCATCTGATACTAGTTGTGACTGGAATACTTTTCCACGATCAGATATCATCGTTTGCGGTGCTCCAAGCTTCAAAATAATGTCTTCTACAAGAAATTTTGCGATCTCTGGAGCTTCTGCAGTCAGCACAGGTTTGGTGACAGTGTAGCATGTGAGGTAGTCAGTGCAGACTATTATCCATCGGTTACCGGTTGTCGACTTCGGGAACCTTCCAAGGACGTCGATTCCAATTCGGTGGAATGGAGCTGCTGTAGGTGGAATTGATACGAGATGCCCTGGAGGTAATTACGGCACATATTTCCGTCGCTGGCACTCTTTACAGTGATATTACCTGCATCTGATTCTGTCTAGGGTCTTCACGAATCCCAGATGACCGGATATTGGAGCATCGTGCAAATACTAGACAATAGCTGACTGGGGATGATATGGAACGACAAGTAGCCATTTCGGGCCCAGTGGATCGTAGTTGTTCTTATACAATGCCCCGTTTATAAGTTGGAACTCTCCATTGGTGGTTCTCCTTTCTCCAAGGCCTCTATGGTTTTTAATAGTGCTGGATCTTCTCCCTGTTCAGCTTTAACGTCACTTAATTCAGTGAGGGCTGAAATTTCATTCATGCTGTTGTGTTCCACTAATGGATTCCTCGAAAGGCAATCAAAATTCATGTGTTTGCGCCGGTTCTTGAATACCACTGAGACGTCGTACTCTTGGAGTCTTAGTGCCCATCTTGCTAGTCGACCTGATGGATCCTTGAAGCTAGTCAGCGAACACAAAGAATGGTGGTCTGTCACGACAGTGAATGTTTTACGAAATAAATACGGGTGGAACTTGTTGATAGCCCAGATAACTGCAAGACATTCTTCCTCAGTTGTAGAGTAGTTTATCTCGGACTTTGAGAGTGCTCTTGATACATAGGCTATCACCTATCCTGAATTTGAACAAGCACTGCACCAATCCCATACCCGCTAGCGTCAGTGTGAATTTCGGTTTCCGCATTTTTGTCGTATAAGGTTAGAACTGGGATGGAAGTTAGAGTCTCCTTAAGTGCCCAGAAAGATCTTCCTTTTGTCTCATTCCAGTAAAACATGGCGTCTCCCTGCAGAAGTTCTTGCAATGGACGTGCCTTGTTACAAAATCCTTTTATAAAACGTCGGTAGTGTGAGCACAGTCCGACAAAACTTCTCACATCACGAATGTGCTGAGAAGTTGGAAATTCTGTGATTGCCCTTACTTTATCTGGATCAGGACGGACACCATCTCTGTTGACTAGGTGCCCCAGGATTTGTATCTCTTTGGCGACAAAGAGGCACTTCTTTGGATTGAGGTGGAGTCCTGCAGTCTGAACACACTTCAACATAGTTAACAGGCGACTCATATGTTCTTCAAATGTTTTCGAGAAAACGACAATGTCATCTAAACATCAAGACACGTCGTCCACGTAAGACGATGAAGTAAGTTGTCCATTGTGTGATCAAATGTGGCCGGAGAATTACATAATCCAAATGTCATTACTTTGAATTCATGGAGGCCCACAGGTGTAATAAAAGCCGTCCTTTCTCTGTCAGCTTCATCAACCTCGATTTGCTAGAAACCTGTCTGCATGTCCACAGTTGAGACGCATGTAGCTCCTTTCAAGCAGTATAAGGTGTTGTCAATGTGCGAGAATGGGTAGTCATCTTTCTTTGTGCTTTTATTCAGCTGCTGATTGTCGACACAGAATCGCCATGTACCATCCTTCTTCTTTACGAGGACCACAGGAGACGACCACAGTAGTAATGAAAGGACTGGCCAGCACCATTATTCAAGATGGCGGCCGGAAAACCCGCCCCCAGCCGTTTCCACCGCCTCTGGGGAAAACCCAGCGGCCCCGCCAGACTGGCGGCACCTCCGACATGTCCAGACCTGTCCACCCCCGCCAGACTGACGCCACCTCCCCCCACCCCCCGCCTCTGCGGTCATGCCCGACGCCGCATTCGGCACCGTTGCCAGCCTGACGCAGTGGCGGCGCTAGACGAAAACTGCGCGTCGGCGAACTCGTCTTTGCGAGGCCCCTTTCATTTTTTCATTAATGAAGAAAATATTAAATGAGCTGAATTATACACCAATAACCATTGTACTAAAATTCTATTAGTATAATATACGAGTATTATTGCAATGACAACACAAATTAGAGGACCTTTTCACCTTTTCGTCTCACTGAATTTTTTAAAATCATATCATAATTAATACTAGCCGCTATTTCGGCTTCAGTTGATAGTACTGACAACGCATATAGTCTTTCTTGGATCATTTTGCTTTTCAAGTTAGTCTTAATGAATTTTAACTTTGTGGAGCTTTTCTCGGCCGAAGCTGTAGTGACTGGAGCAGGGATGATTCTGATTGTTATATAAACTCAGTGTCTGTTGTAATATTTTTATTCTCCAATTATGCGTTTCGCGCTGTTAGCGCATCGTCAGAGTGGAAAAAGTCAAATGTTTTGTTATAGACCGTGTACCTGGCAGGCAGCGAATCTAATGTGGCTAAGGTGAGTAAATTTTGAAAAGTCGGACTTACTTGGGCGGAGATGGAGCCACAGCAATAGATAGTTCTGTGGCTCCATCTCCGCCCAAGTTAAGTCTGAATTTTCAAAATTTACTCACCTTAGCCACATTAGATTCGCTGCCCGCCAGGTACACGGACTGTAATAAAACATTTGTATTTTTCCAGTCTGACGATGCGCTAACAGCGCGAAACGCATAATTGGAGAATAAAAATATTGCAACAGAGACTGAGAATTATTTAATTATTCAACACTGTTGCTGCACCAGCCGCCACCACCATCATCATGGAATGGAATGAAATGTTATATAAACATTTGGATATACTTCTTCCAAATCGTTTTCTAAAATGTACTGAAGAAATTGTTATGTAAGTATTTAACTAAAAATTGCATCACTACTGCACTCATACGGAAATGGGCGAGCGCACTAAGGCATCATACCACGGTGAGCCAGATTGCTCTCGCCGGGGGTCGAATCCCGCCCTTAGGTACGGATGTTGTGTTCGTGCATTGGTTAAGCTAATGTAAATTAGATGTAGGTCGTCGCTACGTAACCTAGCAGTTGGAAAGCGCCGTTAAACATCAAATAAAAAAAGAAGAAACTAAACAAAACTAAAATTTTTAACAATGTTTTGCGAGGCCCCCACAGGCGCGAGGCCGTCGGCGGTGGCCGACGTCGCCGACGCCTAGCGCCGCCACTGGTCTTTTGACCAACCTGATTTTAGAAAGGAAAGTAGCTATAGAAATGAAAAAGCAGATGGTTTGACTATTTTGGAAAAACAACACGCCTTGGATGATGTCACAAAACTGTACATTTCCTTAAACAGACAGGAGAGAAAACGGTAAGGCAACTTAGAGAGCTGTATTCTTTTTTTTTTAAAAGAAAAACAGGACAAACAACAACGAAGACAGGGTTAACAATAACATCATACGTATTATTTCTGTTGTCAACGTATATATTTATGAATTTAAGTTCTTCCCATAGTTCTGTGAATGTGAAATTACTTTTCACAACACAGACTGGTCAATTTACGTCCACCCATCCACGTACCCGAGCCCCAAGTTGTAATAATAATAAAGAAACACTAATCACTTGAAACATTGATTGATCGTAATGCCAATTGCATGGCAGAAAACTATTTGCAAAGGGAAGTATCTTTAGGTTTAACTGAAAGCTTTATTATGAGAGAATGGTTTTGTGATAAAATTTTACATCCAGATCGGCGATCGCGAGAGATAATGTTGGCAAATGTTGCTCAGTGTCGAGATGTCACCTGACCAATCGCGAGGGAGATTCAGCTAATGTATACGTCACCGGTTGTCAACATCGTCTCTCGCGACCGCCAAGCGCAATGTAAAATTTAACCCCAAATGTTCGTTTTCCGCGTTTTCCCTCGTTTGACCCCAGCAATGTCATCGGTCAGGCTTATTTATTTATTTTTTAAATTCTGAAACGCATATTAAATTCGCTCTCAATGGTTGTCATCTAACACGAGAAACGCTTCGTGGTCAGAAGAAGAAGACGGCGGTGACGACGATGACGAAAGAATTTCTATTCTTCAACTTCAAAATTTTTTAAATTATATGAAAATTATACGGAATTCAGTCAAAAAAAAAAAAAAAAAAAAAAAAAAAAAAAAAAAAAAAAAAAGACACCTACTGTTACATAACTTTTGGACTTGCTTAATATGAATAAATAATCCCTGAGACGGATTTTCGTCTTTGGGTAATTTGGTAGAATCCGTGTACATCAAAGGAAACGGCATTGTCATCGATATATATCGAATGTTCGATATAGTGTTTATGAACCGGAGATTCGGGCGCTACTCGCCCTCACGTACTAAAAAAAAAACTTCTTGTTTAACCTATGCCTAACCTAACTTTGACTTAAAACAAGTGATCTGTAGCGTAGCCTTAAGAAGGTTAGGTGTAGGTTAAACAAGAAATTTTTTTTTTAGTATGTGAGGGCGCGTAGCGCCCGAATCTCCGGTTCAGAAACACCTTATCGACAATTCGATATATATCGATGGCAATGCCGTTTCCTTCGATGTACACGGATTCTACCAAATTACCCGTCTTTGGAACAAAGAAGCTGAATTAAAGTTTGTGTTGTGGAGGGAAATCGTACATAGACTATTCCAAAGCGCCATAATCGTTAGTGGTGTGGTAGTCTAAAAAAAAAAAAAAAAAAAAACGGTTAAGACGTCTGCCTAGTAAGCATGGAGGTCCGGGTTCGATTCCCGGCCGCACCACAAATTTTAATTCAATGCTTCACATCCATCAATAATGTTTTTGGACTTGCGTTTGGAAGCCCACTGACGCTACTTATCGGATATAGTTAAAACTAACGTTAACTTTTAGGTAACCCCAGGGGAACGCGCATTCATCTTTAACGGACAGGTAACTGCTGTCTCGGAAACCCATTTTGTACTTAACGTTCAGGTAACCCACAGATAACGATAGCGGGACAGGTAACTACTGCTTCAGAAACCGACCATAAGACATCATTGCGATAGTACCAACAAAATTCACTAGATCGCAGGCCCATCGAAAGATCCAACGAATCCCTAGATTTCCCGAAGGGTGAAGTAATCTGTTCGAACAGTTCGAGTCATGTTCAGTCCCAGAGAGGTAGCATTATTTGACAAGTGACAACTTTTTCACAAAATTATGTACTCTGCTCCAGAGTTATCAACTGACTGGTAAACTTTTAAATGTTAGTAGCAAAGAGACTATAAGGTCATGGTTAATGAAAACAGAAAACGTTTGGAAATATGAGTCCACAACATCCGTTTTCGTGCAATGACGCACCATGTGCAGTTAACACCGTTTTGGAATAGAGGTGTGCGAAGGGTTACATCGAGACGTGCCGCCAATGAAACATGGGTGATGAAGGAGGTGCACCAGCACTAGACGACTATGACGGCTACCCTCCATGGTGGCGTTTCGACATCTATGTTCCAGAACGAGAAGGGCTCACTAAATCAAAAGTTACACTTTTCGTTACCCTCGTCGTTGGGATCCGATTACGTAAGCTTCTTGTACCTTACTATTGTTCCTGTGCATACTGTAAAGTATTGATTTAGTAGTAGCTCATAGGGTTGAAATATACGAAGTAGAGGTGGTTGTAGCATAAACAACCCTGTTAATAATGCAGATACACACGGTATTCAAAATACTACTTTTCTAGTAAAATATGTCCATGTATTAGCTGTAGTTACAACGAGTCACATTACCTTATGAAGTAATTATCACCTAGATACCTGACATGCCATATTATATTGTTTGCCGAACCCCGACAATCTGTCAATGTGAACTAGTTTATGGGTCTGGTCTGGTGCTTGGCGTGTAGAGTTGGCTACGGTTTCATGGTTTCGAAACCAGGTTTCGATACACACAACAGTTTCAGTGTTTCATGGTTTCGAAACCATGCGGTTTCATTCCGTTCTGATTCGGATCACATTCGCGGTCGATTGTCGATACACTGAAACCGTTTCTTCCTGTCGGTTTCACGGTTTCGTATCGATTTCACAATCGGTTTCACAGCCGGCCGCGGTGGCCGAGGGGACTGAGGCGCTTGAGTCACGGTCTGCACGGCCACTACGGTCGGGGGTTCGAATCCCCCCTCGGGCATGGATATTTGTGCCGTCCTTAGTCTTAGTTAGTTCATAAGTAGTTTGTAAGTTTAGGGACTGACGACCCCGTAGTTGAGTCCCATAGACTATACAAACATTTTTTTTTCGGTTTCACAACAACGGTGTTTCAAACCACTAATGCAGAAAGGTGGAACAGACTAATGGTATCGAAATGTGGTGTTTCATTTTACTGAAGCTCCACATAGATACACATTTAACTTACTAGTATATAAACCATTTAGAGAGTGTCAAATAGTAGTTGACACTCGTGAGTCTGCAGCTTATGATTACTGATATCAAGATACGTTTGCAAGAGACTGCTGTATTCCGAAATGTCTGTTTTATAAATGTAAAAGAACAATAAAACCACGTTCACTATTTGCATTGAAATAACCAGTAAAATTCTAGGTTCATCTACCATATTAAAAACACACGACTAAAACTACATTCTTTAAAATAAGATACAACATGAAGCCTAAAATTATATTTTTTATACTAACAAGGGTAGATCGCATATTTAATATCGTGTTAAAGAGTTAGTTTCTTATGAGCGAAAACGAAGTTACCTACTGTCGTTATAATTTTTCGACACTCATTTTAAAGGAATTGCGGCGGTGGTGTAACGGTCAAGACGTACACGTGGTGAACTTGTCTCTTATTTTATTATTTAAATTTATATTCCATTGTATTATTTGTGATTATTTAGTGTGCCCTTTATTCCCTATAATTTAGTATGTATAGAAAGTAGCATTTATGATCTATCACTGCAATTTGCGTACCGTATTGCAGTTTGTGAGTTCCTAACTGGGTAAACTTTTACATACCATACCGGCGGCCTCATGTGACTATGTTGGCAACATCAAGAACACGGGAGAAAATCTTTATCAACATGTTTCGTACAGACCAAGAAGTAAATATATACTCTATAATTGACAGGTTCTTGTATGTATCCTTGTCCACATAGTGAAAAATATTGCCCTCCTAGAACGAAGATTTTATGACAAAACATACATTGCTTCACGGTTTCATGGTTTCGAAACAGTGTTTCGAAACCACAGATGGTACGGTTTCATTTGTTTCGAAACCGTCAGATGTTACAGTTTTTCCATCTCTATTGGCGTGTAGGTGTAGGCGACGGCGCGATGGCAGCCAATCAGGAGTCGCGTTCGCGTGGCCAATAGGATTGTTTGTTTCATGTCCATTGAATTTGGCGTCAGTTTTGACATTGCTGTTAGCCCGAAACGGGTGATTTCGTTATGAATTCAGTTATCTCGTGATTAAAGATTACAAGGTTTGTTAAATATCGATGTAGTTTTCGAGGGCAGTGTTTCACGAGCATAGCTGATTTATTGACCGGACAAGGGTACCAAGGGTCAACCATAGAGCAGGAACAGCACTAATTAATTTCCGCAAATTTATCGCAAATTCCGAGGTCAGTGTTACGTTGAGACTGAAACTGCCGTAGGCGAAAATTCGTGACGAGAAAACCTGTAAAATTCACGCCCAGCATGAGCAGGTATCTGATAGCATCCCTTTGTCTTTTACTATGATTTGTTTACAAACCATAGACATTAAAGGTATTTCTTATTGGCCGCGCCAACGCGACTCCTTTATTGACTGCCATCACTTGCCTCTTTCAACGCGCCGGTACCAACGTCTATACGTCGAGCACCAGTCGTGAACTCATAAACTAGACTTCTACTTGAACTAGAGTAATTCATCACAAGTTGGAAGGTTAAAATTTTACCTACCACCTGTGATTAAGTTGGCATCATCAACAACATGGTAGAAAATCTTTGCCAAGATGTTAATATTCCTATAAATCCACTTAGAATGACTTCGTAGTGTTTAGTACAGACCATGAGGTAAATAAATAATGCTGTTCCTGCTCTATGGTTGACAAGTTCTTGTATGGGTAAAAGTGCAGTTTATGCGGCAGCGGCTAGCCGTCGCGCTCGCTAGGTTGGGAACGGCAGAGCAGCCAATCACGAGTCGCAATGCCGCGGCCAGTTGTACTATGTAAACAAATCGAAGCGGTGTATGTAAAAGATTTTGACGATCTACAAGTTACAGTTGCTATCAGTATGGATGTCGCTTGATCATTGTTTCGAATATATCATAAAATAAATAAAACATGCTATACCTGCTCTATGGTTGACAGGTTCTTGTATGTACCCTTGTCCGGTCAATAAAAGTAATTGCGATAATTTCCAAGAATGCTTGCAATCGAGGTAGCTCGGACTGAAATGATATATATATCGAGCGTACAGCTGTAAATTGATTGAGTGTTTTTGAACCGGAGATTCGGGCGCTACGCGCCCTCACATACTAAAAAGAAAAAACTTCTCGTTTAACCTACACCTAACTTAACTTTCATTTAAAATGATCAATGTTTCGTACTGGTCATAAAACAAATAAAACATGTTTGACTGCTGTGATGTATTAATAATAGGTCACTTATGTCCGTAATACGACAATTATCTAAAAATCTCAATCACACAAACGCCGCACCGATATCCTCGAATAAACTTCGAAATTGACGCCAAATTTACTCGTCATGAAACACGCAATCTCATTGGCAGCGACGTCGCGACTTCTGATTGGCTGCTCTGCCGTTGCCAACCTAGCGAGCGCGACGGCTAGCCGCTGCCGCATAAACAGCACTTTAACCCTTGTATGTACCCTTGTCTGCCCAGTAAAAGTAAATGCCCTGGCAAAACGAATATTTCATAACAAAACATTTATGTTGTCACGTGATTGGCTATTGCCAACGTCACGTGACTGCCAACATTATCACACGAGGGCGCCAGTATGGTAGGTCGGTAAATTTAATTTAAATTGGATTCCATTATCTGGAGGGGTGTGCTCAACCGCCACAAAATCACTTTTATCAATAATGAAAGGAGCAGCATTAGCCGTAAAATCTTTTGCTTTATTCAGACAAATCGATTTCGGTTTTCCAAGAAACCATCTTCAGTGCTGTCAGCAAGTTCAAAACAGCGTTTTTGTGAAATGTACAATGACATCTACGTCTAACATATCCGTTGACAACAAAGCTACATACAGGTGATATTATCTGTTGTCATACGAAGTCAAACTCTTCGTACATTTCACAAAAATGCTGTTTTGAACTTCCTGACAGCATTGAAGATGGTTTCTTAGAAAACCGAAATCGATTTGCCTGAATAAACCAAAATATTTTACGGCTAATGCTGCTCCTTTCATTATTGATAAAGGTAAATTTGACGCTGGAAGATATGCAAATTGGCTTAATTGAACTAACTTGTTGGTTAAATTTTACTAACAGTGTTAGCGGGCTAGCGTGCTGATGTTGGCAACTGTGAGCGTGATGCGAAGTTGTCATTAGCCAGTCCCGTGATAGTTTGCGGTAGCCAATGAGATTCGCTAAGTATTTGCACGCGGAATAAACGAACGCATTTAATTGCTTCACATTTAGTGTCTTGTTTTGTCTTTCCGTATGTATGTTGTTGTTGTTGTAGGGAGTTGAAGAGGACTAAACTACTAGATTATCAGTCCCTCCGTATGTTTCCCATCTATTTATTGATATTGTTGTTTTTAGAGATGTACACGGAGAACCAGTAACTATATGGGTGTACGAGTTTTTCTTATTTACGAAAATTGACTGCAATTAATTCATCAATAATACAGAGTCCTTAACACTTAAAATGCTTCCGACTGACAGCTATGTAAAGGAAAGAAAAAAAGATCGGTAATTGTGAAGAACGCCTGCACAGGCGACAGTTTAGATAAATCGCGAACGCGCGACCATGCCTCGATATATGGTGCACTTCGATATGTTCGAAGATGGCGGGAGAATCTGATCTGTTGATGCACGAAACAGTGATCATTTTAAGTGAAACCGAATCTCCGTTTCAGAAACACTCAAAGTTGCCAACATACGCGCCATGCTAATAACAAGGGCAACAGACTAGTTTTACCGTTCTTATATTACGAGGATAATTAAGTTACTCATCGGACAAGGGTAAATACAACAGTCTGTCAACCATAGAAGAGGAACAGCATTAATTATTGACTTTGTAGGCAGCCAACCTACGAACATATGAAATGGCAGTAGTAAGAATACTTATGTATTCGTCAATAGTGCATGCTACATATATCGAACTGTGGTCGCACGTTCGCGATTTATCGAAAGTGCCGCCCATGCAAGCGTCCTTCACAATTACCGGAAGATCTTCAGAAAAGTACATTGAGAACAGTCACTACATGGACGTGTCAGTTTTTTCTTCCCTTTACGTAGCTGTCGCCGGAAAGTATTTTAAATGTTGAAAAATCTATATTATTCACGAATTATTTTACAATCAATTTTCCTACATTTAAAAGAAACTCTTACCCCGATCTAGTGACTGGTTCTTGGAGTACATCTCTAAAAAATAATAATGTTAATAATAAATGGGAAACATATGGAAAGACAAAACAAGAAATCAAATCTGATGCGTTGGTATACTCAGTGTACAAATACTCAGCGAATCTTATTGGCTACAGCATACTATGGTAAAATTTTATGATGCTTCTCGCCGGGCTCCAGTGCTTATGTTAGCAACAGATGAACAATGATGTGTAGAATTGCGTTAATATTTTTCACGAGCTACAGAGTAAAAGTTATTGCTGTTCGTTTCACTCGCAGAAAACTTGATACTGTATCTACTCTATGGTTGATGGGTACCCTTGTCCGTTCGGAAAAAAATAATTTTCGTTTTAATTGACGTTGTCACGAAAAAACATTTATTGGTCATCTGAGTTGCCGTCATTACCATTGGTGCCAACATAACCACTGCAACCCGGCGAGAAGCGTCGTACAATTTAACCCATACTATTATGCGATTGGCTAATGTGGGTTCGTTTCAGCAGCTGACAGACTGCTACTTTAAAGCGCTAAGAAACTGGTGTTACTGCGCATGCGCAGCTACTATGACGTAAAAACCCGTATTTGATACTTGCACTGCTGGAACGCTTTTTGCACTGTTTCTGACTGGTTTCCCGCGCAACTGCTGGGTCACCAAACAGCCACACTCCAAGTACCCAAAAGCGGGAGAAGGCGCTGTTGCAGCACAATTTCAGCGTTGCACATGCGCATCAAGCAGTCTGGCAGCTGCTACAACGAACCTGTTATACCACGCCCATTGTTGCCAACATCAACACGCTAGCCCGCCAACACTGTGAGTAAAATGTAACCAACTTGTGAGTTTTAGCACCACTAAGCTGTAGTTTTCACCACCAGTGACGTTGACCGAGTAGGTCTATTGCATCTCATTACATTTGCAATATACGAAAACTCATGACACATTATCACATCTGTAGTCTGTGGGTTTCTGTAACATCGTATGTATTGGCGATTGTAAAAAATAAGGGAAATTGATGAAAAGTTTTGGCATTTTGTCTCAAAAAAGTCCAGAACATAAATAATTTAATACAATGGAGTCTAAATTTTTACAACACAAAAATATTAAGTAAATCTATCAGTAAGGGATGAATGTACATATAGAACTCTAAAAAATGTATCACGCATACTAGGAGGAATGGGGAAAAGTCAGGCACGGAGTCGGAGCGAGTTCTGAGACGCGTTATTTAGAAAATACCTGAATGTTAATGATAAATTATGTGTGTAAAACTTATTGGTGCTAGTTTCACGTATTGCTGTGCTATATAGCACCTGTCTAACAACATATTGCGAAGTCGTGAAATATTGGTTGAAAATACCGTAGCTTAAGTTTTTGAAGAGATAATGTGCAAGGAAATTTGGAAAGATAATTGACTATCGTAGGTGTGCCGTACGAACGATGAAAAATAACCAACATTTTGAAATGTACAATGAAATAAAAAGTACACATCGCTGGAGAAGATTTCAAATAAGAACATTGAGAAACAGTCACTCCATTGGTGCTATTGTTCTTTTTTTTTTTTTTTTTTTTTTTTCAGATTATGCAGCTTTGACTGAAAAAAGTCCTTTAAATGATAACCACTAAAAGTGAATGGGACACGTTACCCGACATGGGCATCGCAATTAATAGGCAATGTAGCACGAAAAACCTCAGGGAAAATGTTTATTTCGCGGAGATCTATGTTTTATTGTGCTCACAGAGATGCCCAGATCAACAATTATTAGTATCAATATATGTGTCTGCATGACAAGTGGAAGTATAATTATGCCCCTTACTATACGATAAGTACATTAACTTACAACATCAACCGTTCTTAATCCATGCTGCCGCAGCGAGAAGGAGAAAATGAAGTTGCGATTGTCTTATGAATATGCTCTTTGTGTTGTTGGCTGATGAGATCACGCGCCCTGGGTTCAATTAGTAAAAAGGAAAATCGCGCTGCCTAAGCTAAAGTTCAGTGGTTCGAAAGGGAATGTGTCGTATTTGACGTATTTCGCATTTATACTTGCATATTACGAATGTTTGGACGGCAAATGTAACCGCGCATTAAATATATCTCCAAAACTCCCATTTTAAGATATGCTTTGTTGTAATAAAGTACGCATCAGGGGGTTAAATCCTGGTTTAGTAGCTACTAAATTATCTTTGCTGTCCACATCTTGGTAGCGAAAGGCTGCCAATCACGAATGTCTTAGAGAGATCCAATGAAAATCCGTCTTTCATACCATGAAGGTATGTATGTAGCTGGAAGGAATATGGCGTGTAATTGAAAGGTGATAATGACGTTTACGCGAGGCGTGTGAAATTTGAGAGCAAGTCATTCGCCAATAATACTGATTTCATAACATTTAAAATACTTTGTAGTAAAAAAACTGTCACACCCCTGTAAGAGACTGGATCTCAATGTACGTCTCTAAAACCGCTACGGAAGGTTTTCAGCAAAGTACACGAGAACCAGTTTCTACATGGATGTCACAGTTATTTTCCTTGATATAGCTTTGAATGTCAATCATTTTGAACGTTAAGAAATGATGTTATTGACGAATGAATTGTACCTAATTTTCATTAATAAAAAACACTATCTCACACACATAAAGACATTTATTCTGAAATTCGTCCACAACATTGACCTACTTCCTAAGAATGTGTCGCTACTCTGTCATAAAAAAAAAAAAAAAAAAAAATATATATATATATATATATATATATATATATATATATATATATATATATATATATATATATTCATGTCATTGCAGTACCACTCGTTAAAAACATTGAGCTATTTTCAACGAATATGTCACGATTTTCGGCTGAAACATTTATGTGGACGGCACAGAGTTGTAAACAAAATACATTTTCATTGAGTCTCCCAATCACAATTCTGTTTGGTTGTCTTTCGCTACCAACATACGGACATCAAATAGAAGCTAATGGCTCCTAAACTATGATTTAACCCAGTTTTCGACTTATTAGGCCATCTTCAGGTAAACATTTGACAGGCATCGACAGTGCTTATATTTCAGTCATATTAAATAAAGATACAACACACAAAACTCTTGTTCTTTGCTTATTATGACATTAGTTGAAATTGTCAAATTCATTCTCTCGCCTTGTAGGTTTATGCAGTGTGATAAATGTCTCTTAATTTAGAAATGTACACAGTGAAACACGTTACATACTTAATATCATTTCATTCTACGCTACGGTAAAATTATTGAAGTTGTGACATACGTTGAGATCATCACTTTTGGTGTGCTTTAAATATGTTTTTACTTGTGTATAAAATTGCTTCTTGGACGACATTTGACATGGTAAACATACGCTATAAATGGCATTCATAATATTTTTGTCATATAATTTAGAATTGGAGAAAGCGAAACATTTTTCATACTTAACATTACTGCATTATACGCTACTGCTAAAGTTTTATGTGAAAATTAGAGTGACCTGTGGCAGATGTGAAGCTTAATAATGGAAATGTGTTCAGCTGTAACTGGTCATTTTGAACTAGTTTGAGATTTTTGGCTAAATGTAACAGTTCCCTTTACTACCTTGTTTACCTGGCTGACTTTAGTACTAAGAAAGAAAATGTAATATGAAATGTAATTTAAAATAGGTAAACCGCATCAAAAGTTGTCATATAAGCAATGTAAACACAGTGTAAAAGCCGGCCGCGGTGGCCGAGGGGACTGAGGCGCTCCAGTCGCGGTCAGCACGGCCACTACGGTCGGGGGTTCGAATCCCCCCTCGGGCATGGATATTTGTGCCGTCTTAGTTCGTAAGTAGTTCATAAGTAGTTTGTAAGTTTAGGGACTGATGACCCCGTAGTTAAGTCCCATAAGCTTACCAAACATTTGATTTTTTGACAGTGTAAAAAACGCGTTTAATTCACACAAAAGTGGTGATGATCTCAACGTAAGTCACAACCTCAATAACTATACTACAGCATATAATGAAGTAATATTAAATATGTAGAGTGTTTCACTCTGTTCAATTATAAATTAGACGATAAAAATATTATAAGGCCATTTATAACCTATGTATACCATGTCAAATGTCGCCCAAGAAGCAATTGTAAACACAGTCTAAAACAGGATTTATAGCATACCAAAAGTAATGATCTCAACATATGTCACAACTTCTATAATTTTACCGTAGCTTATAATGAGATAAAGTATGTATCGTGTTTCACTGTTTCTAAGTTATAAGGCGTTTATCACACAGCATAAACCTACAAGACGAGAGACTTCAAGAAGTGTCATAAACAAAGAACAAGAGTTTTGTGTGTTGCATCAACTCATTAATTATCACAATCGGATGTTGGCGGTTGGCGCCGGTGGCGACACCTACAACCAGGGCCGGATCTAGGACATATGCCAAGGGGGGCAAGCTTAAATTTGCCGCCCCTTCTTTAACCTCCTCCCCCCCTGTAAGAATCGACTTTTTGACGCTAATTGGGCTACATATTTCTAAATAAATGTCACAATCTCACAGCATGAACTTATTTTATTGACTGAATTAACATCAAAAGAAAACAGAACAATTTTAATACATACAAAAATATTAAAAGATTACTCATCGTACAAAAATCAATTCAAAATTTCGCTTTTCGAGCTTTTTTTGCTGAAACACTGTTTTTGATATCATCATTGTTTAGAGAAGCAGCTCGTTTGTGCTCCATGGATATTATACTCAGATTTGTTAAGCAGTCGTGCTCCTCACGTGTATTTAATTAGTTTCAGCTTGCTGAAACTTCTTTCTCCAGACGAAACAAAAAAACTAGAATGGTAAGATGTATTTTAACGCTGTAGTATGGTTGGGATACCCCTCTACCAGTTTACTTTTATAAATTAATCTTAATGTTGATGATGCAGTGGAATCTTGCGAGGGTCTGTCTACTGCCAGCGCATGTTGTCTGAAACTTTCAAGTTCAAGTTCTTCCTCGCTAAGATCTTCTGCCAGTTCCGCTGCTTTGACCTTCAAGTCCTCCACTTCCATTTCTCGAATTTGCACACCACACAGAAAACTAATTTTTCGACAATTTTCTCAAGTGCGGTAAACCTGGTACTAAGCTCTGTCAATTAGTCCTTATTTTTTCTGTGAATGTTCGATACTTCATCCTCACAAAGCTCATCGGCCATTTTCTTCTTTCTTCGAATCTTTTTTTCGGAGAATACCGTTGATACCTCATTATCTTCTGCTAGCACTTTGGCCTCAGAAATAGCTTCAGAAGTACAAGAATCCCGCGAAGTTTAAAGAAAGCCCAAAAGTCCTCGAATGTTTCGAACAGCTTTATCATTTGTAAAGTATTAACTTCGCAGAAACTGATTAACATGAGCAATTTATTTTAATATTGCATACCAGAAACAAGTTAAAGTAATGAATTTGAGTTTTCACATAATTTTTTAAAATAGGTCTTGTCTCTGATTTTGTTTCTGGTGTTGACAATATATAAGTTTCAGTTTCTTCCAGGGCCCTCAAAACTGTATGAAAATGCTTATAAACAGCTTCAACCGCATCTACTCTTGCAGATCACCTAGTCTTGCTGAATGTCTTCTGAATTTACTCCCACTAAATTTAAAGAGTGAGCAGCACATGGTACGAAATAGGCCAGTTCATTCTTCTGAAGTATTCTTCACTTGACCCCTTTGTACTTTCCAGCCCTGTTTGCCCATTGTCATGAGACTGCCTCCTGCAGTACTTAATGTTCAATCCATCTTGTTCCAATTTTTGCAGCATCTCTTGACTAAGGCCTTCTCCTGTTTTGTCTGTAACTGTAAAAACGTCAGTAAAACTTTCCACAACCTCTGAGTCATTCGACTTGACATATCGAATTACTTGTGTCATCTGCGCATTGTGGCTGATATCTGAGTGCAGTCAAACATCAGTGAAAAGTATTGAGCAGCTAAAATATCTTTAATTATATCTTGTTTTATTTTGTCAGCAATCAAGTCCGGGACTCATCTTGTATAGTTTTGTAAAAATAGCTAATCTGGCCTTTCTTGTGGCGTTCAATACGCATACGAAGGAGGACACTATAGTATGATATGAGATCAATTGTATTTAGAAATTTGTCACTATGTGGATCACCAAAATCACCATCTTCTTTTGTTCGTCTAAAAGGACTTCCTTGCTTAGCTAGAAAAAGGACAGCATCAATAATACAGTGAGGTTCCTCCTGTTTTATCTGGTCTTGCTGCCCAGTGTGCGATACTTATCAGGTGGGTTTGTTGGAGGACATCGAAAGAGTCGAAAAAAGGGTAACTTGTTTTGTATTGTCGTGATACAGGGGAGACAGCGTCACGGAAATGATACTGAATCTGGGATGGGAATCATTAGAACAAAGGCGTTTATCGCTGCGACGTGGACTACTTACGAAACTACAATCGTCAACATTCTCCGCCGAATGCGAAAATATATTATTGCCTCCCACTTACATAAGTAGAAAATATCATCTGAATAAATACGTGAAATCAGAGCTCGAACAGAGAGATTCAGATGTTCTTTCTTCCCGCGCGCTATTTGAGAATGGAATCGGAGATAAATAGTATAAAAGTGGTCCGAGGAACCCTCTGTCAGGCAGTTAAATGTGATTTACAGAATATGCCATGTAGATGTCTATCAATTCCACCGCTACCGAGAGAGGACTCTAGATCCTTAATGCTTTTGACTTTCAATAAGAAGTGTGCGCACCTGAAATACTATTTTTCTTTATATATACATACACACACACACACACACACACACACACACACACACACACACACACACACACACACACACACACACACACACATATATATATATATATATATATATATATATATATATATATATATATATATAGGACTGGAACGTTATTCAAATTTACCTGTTCTACGAATATTATCTTGATATAAAATATGAATATTCATTTATCTGAAAAAGGAAATCTATGCAAATTAATAAACATTGTGCATTTACTTATGCAATAACGCAAACATCTCCCTCATTCTGGCTAATATCTAGTAGATTTTTAAAGTTCGATTAGCTGAAGTACCTGTGACAGGGCAACACTGAAGTCAGCAACCAGGAATTTTAGTTTTATTAAATTATTTCTCGGTATTTCTTGCAGTCATTTTACTTTTAATAATTCTGTGTCAGCTAATTTTATTAAATTATACCAGAAAGATACATTCTTTAAAATAGAAAAAAAAAAGAGTCGGTCAAAATTTGCCGCCCTCTAAATTCTGTCGCCCGGGGCAAATGCCCCCTTTGCCCCCCTCTAGATCCGGCCCTGCCTACAACGTGCTGACATGAGGAAAGTTCCCAACTGAATTTCTCATACACAAACAGCAGTTGACCGGCGTTGCCTGGTGAAACGTTGTTGTGATGCCTCGTGTAAGGAGGAAAAATGCGTACCATCACGTATCCGACTTTGATAAAGGTCGGATTGCATCCTATCGCAATTGCGGTTTATCGTATCGCGACATTGCTGCTCGCGTTGGTCGCGATCCAATGACTGTTAGCAGAATATGGAATCGGTGGGTTCAGGAGGGCAATACCGAACGCCATGCTGGATCCCAACGGCCTCGTGTCACTAGCAGTCGAGATGACAGGCATCTTACCCGCATGGCTGTAACGGATCGTGCAACCACGTCGCGATCCCTGAGTCAACAGATGGGGAACTTCGCAAGGCAACAAACATCTGCACGAACAGTTCGACTACGTTTGCAGCAGCATGGACAATCAGCTCGGAGACCATGGCTGCGGTTACCCTTGACGCTGCATCACAGACAGGAACGCCTGCGATGGTGTACGCAACAACGAACCAGGGTGCACGAATGGCAAAACGTCTTTTTTTTTATGAATCCAGTTTCTGTTTACAGCATCATAAATAATGGTCGCATCCGTTGGCGCCATCGCTGTGAACGCACATTGGAAGCGTGTATTAGTCAACGCAGTACTGGCATATCACCTGTCGTGATGGTATGGATTGCCATTGGTTACACGTCTCAGTCACCTCTTGCTCGCATCGACGGCACTTCGAACAGTGTCCGGTACATTTCAGATGTGTTACGACCTGTGTCTCTACCCCTCATTCGATCCATGTGAAAACCTACATTTCAGCAGGATAATGCACGACCGCATGTTGTAGGTCCTGTACAGGCCTTTCTGGATCGGAAAATGTTCGACTGCTGTCCTGGCAAGCACATTCTCCAGATCTATCACCATTTGAAAACGTCTGGTCATTTGTGGGCGAGCAACTGGCTTGTCACAATACGCCAGTCACTACTCTTGATGAACTGTGGTAACGTGTTGAAGCTGCATGGGCATCAGTACCTGTACACGCCATCCAAGCTGTGTTTGACTCGATGCCCATGCGTATCAAGGCCGTTATTACGGCCAGAGGTGGTTGTTCTGGGTACTGATTTTTCAAAATATATGCACCCAAATTGCGTGTCAATGTAATCACATGTCAGTTCTAGTATAACATATTTGTCCAATGAATACCCGTTTATCATCTTCATTTCTTCTTTGTGTAGCAATTTTAATCTCCAGTAGTGTATATTAGGTTTTTGCAACGTAAGCACTAGCGTTTCTTGTCGATGCCTATCAAATGTTTACCTGAAGATGACCCAATAAGCTGAAAACAAGTTCATATATAAACAACAATTAGTAGAACAAAAACAGATTGTTTGTTTTCAATCTGAAACATTTTATTGTCTGTCTGACCATCAGACTTGATTGGCTGCTTTCATTTTGCATAATTCATCATGCCACTATCAAGCGGAAGCTACCGACTCGTTAAGTAGGCTACATTTTAAACAAGAGTGTGAAATTTCAGTTCTGAAGCCACCGGGCAGTCTAACAACTTTCGTCGCCACAACCCCTTTACAGCGGTGGAGTGGCCGAGCGTCCTGAGGCGTCTTTCAGCGGAGCGCTTTCTTGCTTGCTTTCGCAGTTTCGACTCCTCCCTCGGGCATGAGTGTTCGTGTTGTCCTTATCATAAGTTACTTTAAGTTAGTTTGAGTAGTTTGTAGGCCAAGGACTGATGACCATTGTAGTTAAGTCCCTTAGATTTACAAACGTTTGAACAACCCCTTTATCTGAATATGAAGTAATTCCCCTTCCACCTCCCTGTCACTGTTCGAACAATATCTTCACACATGATACCAAATCAAATTGTTTAATAGAAACATACATAGTAGTACCATAGTCTAGCATTTTATTTTTGTGTAGCGCTGTCTTTCTGTAGAGTAGTACTACTTATCAGTGGCACTTTTGAGTCAAAGTCAGAGGAGGACCATTCATAGATATTACTAGTAAAACCTTCAGTGTATTTGTCTTCAGCCAAGTCCTGCATTTACTATTTGGTACTTACTCTGCTAATCGTTTTTCGCGTCATTTCTGTTTGAATTCTTGCGGATGAATCATCTGACGACGTGTTCGGGTGTTTTATAGGATTAAAGTAAACAGTTACTTTACAATTGACTGTCTGTCGCTCTTTGGCCCTTTCCCGCACATGCAGGGTCGGCACTGTATTAACGCGGATTTGGCATGTGTTAATATTTACAGGGTGGCCGGATGCCATTCCTGCCGCCACCCCATGCCCCCCAGGCCGAAATATGTACCCCAAATGTCTGCATATAGTGTTATAATTGACTATGAAACATAAATATCACATAGTCGAACGCGGGAACTGCAGTAACAGCTTTCAAGACTTTTAACCCTACAATGCATGACTTTTTATTTGAAGCTATAAAAGCTACCGCGATTAATGTATAGCGCGTATATACCGAGAGAAATATTTTAAAAAATATTCCTTTTTATTATAAACTACTAGCAACAAAAAGTTCATAGCTGGTCAGCTATAAAGCGCTTCCATCAGTGCCGTCTTAAGCCATGCAGGGGCCCCTGGGCACTCGGTGTCTGGAGGCCCTTAAAAAAAAAAAAAAAAAAAAAAAAAAAAAAAAAAAAAAAAAAAAAAAAAAAAAAAAAAAAAAACACTAAATGAATGCATCGGAAAGGTGTACATTTATTTAGCAACTTAATTCGTTAAAATATTAGAAACCAAATACTAATGATTAGTTCCACAGATTAGTATTTCACTCCAATTAACGATTTCTTTGAAGATTTTCAGAATATAATATGTACAATTTTTGAAGTATGTCTCTTTCTATGCAGATAACTGGCACACAGATTAGGGGACCGTACAACGAACCAGAATTTTCCTTTAAATGAAATCATCAGAATGATGTACATTTGTTTAGTGAATTTATTGGTTATTATGGTTAGAAACACAAAAATAAAATACTAGTGATTACTGTTTTGCAAACTGGACGTATGTTGCTGTTAAAGGTTTCTTTCGGGATTTCTGAAATGCAAAATCTTCTATTATGTTTTCAAAGTCCAACTGTTGAAGAACGTCACTTTCTATGCACATGATTGACAAATTAGTAGGTCGTTCCTGTAACATAAGTCTTTCGTAATTCATTTTTCATATTCACAGAATAAATGACTTCAACTGCGAATGAGCAAAGCCGAAAATGTGTATCCAGCCGTGATTCGAACCCGGGTCTCCTGCTTTCTGGGTAGGGTAAAGCTGGAAATTTGTGTCTGACGGGAGGCGTGCTTAGGTAGTCCTTGCAGGTGCGGTGATCACTGTGTTCCCAGTGGTGTAGGGGTCAGCGCAAACTGCCTGGAAAGCAGGAGACCCGGGTCGAAACCCGACTGGGTACACCATTTCTGCTTTGGCCATTCGCAGTTCAAGTCATATATTCTGTGAATATGAAAACAATAACAACTGCAGGAGCAGAAGTGACGCCTGTTCTTTCGGAATAGACGCCACATCTAAAAATTTCATTTTTGATTCTCTTTAATTGGAAAAATGAACGCACTCCACTGCAATTGGTTACCATTAGACAAGAACTATCCGGGTAGCAACCTATACATTCGGAAAGGTTTCTTCTATTTATCTGCTTTTATTACAGAATGTAAGAAAGTAGGAATAGAGATTCATTTGGAACGTTCTTCAAATATTATTTTAAATTAAAACATTCTGATACGAGCTCTTGGAATGCCACGGCTCGGCGCCACATGGTGCTACTGAGAACGGCGCGCAACGTAAGCGCCTACCCGCTGCCTAGCCGGTAATCAGCAGCCCCTTATGGCGTCGAGAAGAGTGAAGGCCGCTATTGGATACTATGTTCCGCCAAGTTATATCTGAAACAGATTGGCACAAGGTCTACTACAACAGTGTCGCTGTGTGCTGTAGCTAAGGCCCGCAATAATAACTACGATTTTGCATGCAGTCAACAAACCAAGTCACTAAATGTTCAAATGTTTGTATAGTCTATGGGTCTTAACTACGGGGTCATCAGTCCCTAAACTTACAAACTACTTATGAACTACTTACGAACTAGGACGGCACAAATATCCATGCCCGAGGGGCGATTCGAACCCCCGACCGTAGTGGCCGTGCAGACCGTGACTGAAGCGCCTCAGTCCCCGCGGCCACCGCGGCTGGCACCAAGTCACTTTCCACACCATATATGCCACGTTTCAAGACAATTTCTGGGACTTTATAATGAATAAGTGCGACAAAAATTCACTTAAAAAGTCATTGTCTAGGAGAAAGGAACGAGTTTCTCTGGGCCCCCAACAAGCTTGGGGGCCCTGGGCCTGTGCCCCTTGTGCCTCTATGGTAGAGACGGTAGTGGCGTCTTGGATGTACCCGATGTAGTAAATGTCACTATTGTGCCTCTCATCTTTCCAGAAAGCAGCTCATAATGCAACAGTAGTATGTGACTGACTACTTTTACATGGCAAAGGAGGAATACTAATGTAAACAAATGCACATGTTACGAGTAACTCAATGCAGCTGACTGTCGACATGGTTCAGTAGCACTCTGCAATTTATAATTTCTAGGACGAGCTACTAGCATATATAACACTATGTGTACAAGCAGCTACAAATGCATTTGTGACAAAATGTTGATCAGTTGGAGAGATAATGGAAAAAATAAGGTATGTAGCTGATCAGCTACACTATGCATTAAAGGGTTAAGAAACCGCCACGAGGATGCAATAAAAAAAAAAAAATAAAAAATAAAAAAAAAGTAGATTATGCTAATCAGGTTGCTTGCTTTCATTGCTTATACACTCAACTAGGCAGAAGCAGGGGAAGGCGCAGCTTATACACAATTTCAGCTCTGCGCGTGAACCCACTGACAGCTGCTTGAACAAACCTAAGGTGTAGGGAGAAGCTAAGGTAGCCGTGATGTCAAAACAAAACTGGCGTTCAATGGGATCTATTATTTGCATTAACAGTGAGAAAAGATGTTAAAAAATTAAAAATACTGATACAAGTAGCTGGAAATCTTGGCTTGCCTTATTCATCAACGCAAGTACCACTTAGCTCTTCAGGCTTGTACAATTATGAACCTAGCTCCATTATTTTCAGAAAATAAAATTTATTACGTAAACTTAGATCGCCAGCAGTCAATTTTCGGTCGCCAATGGCGAGCTGGCGACCGTAAGTTCTACACCCTGTTTTAAACCATCAACTGAATTTGCTAATGTAGGATTTTGTAGTACTACCTAACTCCAGGTAAATAATGTTGTTGTTGTTGTGGTCTTCAGTCTGGAGACTGATTTGATGCAGCTCTCCACCCTACTCTATCCTGAGCAAGCCTCTTCATCTCTTCATAAGAACGGCAACCTACATTCATTTGAATTTGCTTACTATATTCATCTCTTGGTCTCCCTCGGCGATTTTTATCCCACACACTTCCCTCCAACGCTAAATTCACAATTCCTTGATGTCTAAGAATGTGTCCTACCAAGCGATCCCTTCTTTTAGTCATGGTATGCCAGAAACTCCTTTTTCCCCAATTCTTTTCAGTACCTCCTCATTAGTTACGCGATCCACCCACCTAATCTATAACATTCTTCTGTAACACCACATTTCAAAAGCCTCTATCCTCATCCTGTCCGCTCTGTTTATCGTCAATGTTTCACTCCCATACAAGGCAACTCTCCACACAAATGCCTTCAGAAAGGACTTCCTTAAGCTAAATTAATATTCGATATAACAATTTTATCTTTTTCAAAAACGCCTTTCTTACCATTGCCATTCTGCATATTATATCCTCTGGAATGCGACCATCAGATGTTATTTTACTGCCCAAATAACAAAACTCATGTACCACCTTTATTGTTTCGTTACCTAATTTAATTCCTTCAGCATCACCTGATTTTCTATGACTGCATTCCATTACCCTTGTTTTGCTCTTGTTAATGTTCATCTTATATGCTCCTTTCAACACACTGCCCATTCCGTTCAATTGCTCCTCCAGGTCCTTTACTGTCTCTCACAGAATTACAATGTCATCAGCAAAACGCACGGTTTTTATTTCTTCACCCTGAACTTTAATTCCTTCTCCAAATTTTACCTTGCCTTCCTTTATAGCTTGCTCAATATAAAAACTGAATAACATTGGGGAAAGGCTACAACCCTGTCTTACACCCTTTAAAACCTCTGCATCCCTTTCATGCCCTTCAACTCTGATAACTGCTGTCTGGTTTTGTACAAGTAGTAAATAACCTTCTGTTTCCTATATTTTACTCCTGCTGACTTCAGAATTTGAATGGTGTACTCCAATCAACATTGTGAAAAGCTTTCTCCAAATCTACAAAAGCTAGAAATGTAGGTTTGCCTTTCCTTAATCTATCTCCTAAGATAAGCCATAAAGTGAGGATTACCTCCCGTGTTCTTACATTTCCAGGTAAATAAGCTTTTTCTATATAGGCCATATGAAAGTAAATTACACAGTAGCTGTCTAAATAAAGCATAATGTTCCATTTGGTGCAATGCTGTTATTTTGGTTTTCTGAACTGTTTGACAGTTTAATAATAAGAAATTTCTTACGCTGTTGGATAGCTATTGACAGTTTTGTAAAACTTAGAAAATGATTTTGAAAAATAGATACGAAAGTATGGGTCAAAACTAGCTTTCGATACCACCCATCGACTTTTACCAAAGACGTAATATGTCACTCTATGAATAGCGGGACCAAAGCCATTGTATCTTAAGGTATATTTACACTGGAATACATGTATCGCAACTTGTATGAGGCGATACATCACTTCATACAAAAGTCTGCCGAACGGACCTTCCCGCGCATACATTTTGTATATCAGTTTTTCGGCATATATGCGACATGTCGCAGAACTTGCGCATGATTAATACCAGTCTTTGTCGTCGTCTGCCGCTTATTTTGACAAGTAGCAGAAACTGCGCATGCGCAGGTCAGTCTCATGGCGTCTCTTGCTTTGTTGATCGGTGTACTGCGTTGTGTTGTGCTGACAGAGCTGATTTTTTGTTCATTAAATGAAAATGAGTTCATGGTCGAAACAAAGTACAATGGAACTCGTTGAATCTTTGCAATTGCATTCAGTCGTTCCAAAGCATTAAGAAGTATCCTATTTACTAACATTTAACAAATTTATAGTGCAAGGAATATGTGCCAGGTTGCTAAAAATTAATAAGAAAAAGAATTATATAGTGTATCATATATTCTTTTAACAAATTTAATAACATCCATTCTACCTTCACTTCTTGGGATAAAACTTGTACAATAGCATCGCAAGACCTGAAGTATAATATTTAAGGTTGAGCATTTTGATATTCTATGCAAATACTTTAATTTGGAAAAGGAATCCCCGGTGTTCAAAACTCGGAGTGTCACTGCCAACTGATCCTGCAAATCTTTCATAATCATTCTAACATAATTTTTGAATTACGCGTCGTCTTCAAGAATTAATTTTTGAACAAGCATTGCGTAAGCTTTGTAAGTAGCACGTTTGCGAAGAAAACCTCGTTGCCACTATCTGCCGTTACTCTACTTTTCTTTCCTTTCAATATCCAAAAGTCAAGCGCACCGGCACATAAAAATGTAAAATCTTCCACATCAACGCGGGAAACCATCGCGAACTGAATCTGATACAAATCAAGAGGTGCAAACGCGCGATCATACATGTCTGAGGTCTCTATTAGTCAGCTCATACAAGTCGTGTACACGTCCCGAAGTCGCATATACATGTATGCGCCGCTTGTACCAATGTTTGTTTGGAATCAATATGTAAGTTTGATGAATGTAATATTAGTACAGTGCTACTTCCGTATGCAAAAACCTGATTTTTTTTCCTGGCAGGCTGATTGAAGCTTATATGGCGGTTTGACAAATGTCTCAATATATCGTCTTGGAAATTATGTAAAAAATTTGTTGCAGTGGAATAAAAATCGTCGTATCACACGATTTATATTTATTAACAGAGAAAGAAAAAGATAACTGCATACACTTTTTCAACAGTAACAGACGAGCACTCTGGCAACATACGATTTTTTCGTTTAAAAACACGAAAGATAACTGACACAAATAAAAAGAATAAATATAAGAACTTTTGGCCACTTGTTTATCACTCAACATTTCCCTCTAAAAGAACCACATATATAGGTTTACCATATGTCCTTCAGAAAAGAGGACATTTCTAGATTCATAAAAAACCTTTCGCTCTCTCTCTCGTATTGACAATTCAACTACGAGTGATGCCTCTACTGTATTATCATATCATCAATCTTGTTTGTAATACATCTTAGGCATCTTACGAATTTTGTTCATCTTCTTGCAAATTAAGAAGCATGAAATGTTGAGACCCGTAGAAGGAATTACATGACTACATAGCAGTGAAGCTCCTAATATTTCATCACTTCACCACTTGTAAATATCGTCTTAAGTGCAGAACATTTTTTTTTCCATACTTATAATATACCTTGCCGATCAAATCTGTTTTCAACAGAAATTTTTTACGATGCATCATTTAACACCATAGAATTGTTGACTTAAAATCGTCACGAATAAAGTAACTGTAAAAATTATCGAAGCTATGTTTCCATTTCGGATCAGACCGACGTGACTATATACACGATTAGCATCTAGATTCTAGTGAGTGAATGGAATACGTAAGGCCCAGTTGTAAAAAGCAACGAATAAAATAAACTTTTAATTTGCCGTACAAAGGCTCCCAATTGATTATTAAAAACTACTCAGTTTTTAGGAAAATTTTTTTAAATCGATGTTTTTGTAGTTACGTCTCTTTGGTACTAAACAGGCGAATGGTGAAACGGCAATGGTGACTGTGGCATCTGACCTTGTTTGTATGAAGTTTTGGACAAGTATTTAACTTGTGTATAACGAACATTGCACTAGCTTTTGATCTTAAAGTCGTAAGTAGGTTGACAGACAACACAGAACTGCTGAGTGCCAGCAAGAAGACTGAACGTCTTATTTTTGGGTGTCACACAACGCTCCGACCGGAGAAAGGAGGGAAAAGTTTTATGGTATACTATGTGTATTGCACTGTCTTGCATTGTTGCAGACGAATGTTTTTAATTGGCCACCTCGAAGCTCGTATTCCGCGGCGACTGCCACACCAATTATGTCAATTGTTCCGAAGTAGCTTGACCTCAGAGCAGCGACGGCACGGAAACGAGAAAATTCAAAAATCACATTGTTTCAAGCAGGGCCGTCTTAAGCCATGCAGGGGCCCCTGGGCACTCAGTGTTTTGGGGCCTTAAAAAAACTGAATGAAATCATTAGAATGGTGTACATTTATTTACTGACTTAATTGGTTAAATATTGTTGTTGTTATGGTCTTCAGTCCGGAGACTGGTTTGATGCAGCTCTCCACCCTACTCTATCCTGAGCAAGCCTTTTCATCTCCTCATAAGAACGGCAACCCACATCCACTTGAATCTGCTTACTATACGCGTCCCTTGGCCTCCCTCTGCGGTTTTTACCCCACACACTTCCCTACAATGCTAAATTTACGATTCCTCGATGTCTAAGAATGTGTCCTACCAAGCGATCCCTTCTTTTAGTCAGGGTATGCCAAAAATTCCTTTTCTCGCCAATTCTGTTCAGTACCTCTTCATTAGTTATCTGATCTACCCATCTAATCTTCAGTATTCTTCTGTAGCACCACATTTCAAAAGCCTCTATTCTCTTCCTGTCCGCACTACTTATCGTCCATGTTTCACTCCCTTACAAGGCAACACTCCACACAAATGCCTTCAGAAAAGACTTCCTTACACTTAAATTAATATTCGATGTTAGCAAATTTCTCTTTTTCAAAAATGCTTTTCTTCCCATTGCCATTCTGAATTTTATATCCTCTATACTGCGACCATCGCATGTTATTTTACTACCCAAGTAACAAAACTCATCTACCACCTTCATTGTTTAGTTACCTAATCTAATTCCTTCAGCATCGCCTGATTTTCTAAGACTGCATTCCATTATTTTTGTTTTGCTCTTGTTAATGTTCATTTTATACGCTCTCTTCAATATTACAAACCAAATACTAATGATTAGTTCCATAAATTAGTCTTTCATTAAAATTAACGATTTCTTTACAGATTTCCAGAATACGATGAATACAATTTTGGAGCATGTCTCTTTCTATGCATATGACTGGCACAGATTAGGGGACCATACAACAAAACAGAATTTTCCTTTGAATGAACTCATCAGAATGATGTACATTTGTTTACTGAATTTATTGGTTAATATGGTTAGAAATTTACAAATGAAGTACTAGTGATTACTGTTTTGCAAATTGGACTTAGGTTGGTGTTAAGGGTTTCTTACGGTATTTCTGAAATGCAAAATCTTCTATTATGTCTTCAAAGTCCAACTGTTGAAGGACGTCACTTTCTATGCACATGATTGACAAATTAGTAAGTCGTTCCTGTAGCGTAGACGTTCGTAATTCATTTTTTATTCTCTTTAACTGGGAACATGATCGCTCTCCACTACAATTGGTTACCATTACACAAAGTAATATCCGGGTAACAACTTCTGCATTCGGAAAGGTTTCTTCTGTTTTATCTGCTTATATTAAAGAATGTAAGGATGATATACTTAGCTCTGGAGATTTATTTGGAATGTTTTTCAAATATTGTTTTAAATGAAAACATTCTGTTATGAGCTCATCAGCATTAACGTCCGCATGATAAGATTCTGCAAATTATTTGCACCTGTTTCTCGACTGTTCAGAATCGATTTGCTTTAACTGAGAAAGGAGGCTAAAATATTTGTCGCCTTGTATTCTGTAGCTAAGGCCCGCAATAATAAGTACTGTTTTGCATGCGGACAGCAAACTAAGCCACTTGCCACACCATGTATGACACGTTTCGAGACAATTTCTGAGTCTTTAAAATGAATAAGTGCGACAAAAATTCACTTAAAAAAGTCATTGCCTAGGAGAAAGAAACGAGTTTCTAGGGGCCCCATCAAGCTTGGGGCCCTGGGCCTGTGCCCCTATGGTAAAGACGGTAGTGGTTTCAAGAAAGGTTAAATTCTCTAGAGTTAGTGATTGCGACAGTTCAGAGAGTTATATTTATACGCACTTTCAAGTTGAAGCAGCTGCACAACGAAGAAAAAAAAAAAAAAAAAAAGAGGACATATCCCCGTTTTGTTAAAATCCCGGCCGGACTATTTTTAGGGTCCGAAAAAGAGGACACGTCCGGGTAAAGAGGACTTCTGGTAACCCTACACATTTTGAATGTGGCACCTTCTTGCAATGACGCTCATAAATATTTTGACACAAGGGCTTTTTTTAACAAGTCTGCTTGATTTTTATCTGTTGATAATGAAATGCTGCTTTATGGCGATATGTTTTGTTCTTGATTTATCAATATAATTCTTGGAATGTACAATTACAGCTTGATTATCACACCACACAGGCGTTGATTTTCCAATCAGTTCTTTGACGTGAAAGCTTTTTAGTAGTTCTCTCGTCCATACCATCTCTCTTGCACAGGCTGCAACTTACACATAATTCTGCTTCCATTGTGCTCAATGCAACTGCAGTTTGTTTCGTACTCTTCCAGTACACAGGAGAACCTGCCAGTAATATTACACATCCTGTAATACTTTTGCGATCTTCTGTACAAGTAGCCAAATTAGTATCAGCGAATGCTTCGAGTATTTAACCAGTTGGGAAACATTTTAGTTTATAATTTGCTGTTTGTTTTACATATCTCAGCAGTCAGCACTCTTTTGCCTGCATGCCAGTGGGTTACATTAAATTTTGAACAAACCTGTTAATTGTATTCAAATGTTTATTAAAGACTGGCTGAATGGGTTATGCCCAAAGGCCATAATAAAGAAAAAAAAATATTGGGATAGCTTTGCCACAGAGAAAGCTATGTCTGGTCGTGTCCTCTGTGAATGTCAGTGTCCTCTGTGTTGCCTTATCTCTTCATTTTGTGAAAATGTGAGCATATCATCTACATACACAGACAAATTAGCCTTTCCTTCCTTTGCCTTTATCTTGTACGCACAAGGATCTATATCGTTGTCGTTGTTGTGGTCCTCAGTCCGGCGACTGGTCTGATATACTTCCCTCCAATGCTAAATTCACGATTCCTAGATGTCTAAGCATGTGCCGGCCGCAGTGGCCGAGCGGTCTGCGGTGCGCCAGTCACAGTCTGCACGGGCGCTACGCTCGGGGGTTCGAATCCCCGCTCGTGTTTGGTATAAGGTAGTTCATAAGTAGTTTGTAAGTTTACGGACTGATGACCCGCAGTTAAGTCTCTTAAGCTTAACAAACATTTGAACATGTAAGCATGTGCCCAACAGTCGATCCCTTCTTGAAGTCAAGGTATGCCAGAAATTTTTTCTGTAAGTCATTATTAGGGGGTTGGGGGGCAGGCCCCCTTCTTCCCCCCCCCACCCCCCCCTTCGTGAACCGAACAGGTGTCTCTTGGCGTCCTTTGTTAGTCTGTTTTTCATCTCGCTGAGTGTAGTCGCGCCGCACAAAAATGGAGAAACTGGTTTCTGTGTTTCATGTGGAACAATTTATAATTGAAATTCAGAGACGAGCAGCAGTATGGAATTCCTCCAAAGCAGAAAGCTGAGGTATGGAAGTAAGTATGCAGGGTGTACAGTCCCAATTATGATGTGCTGCCCCAGGAAGAACGGAAAATGATAGGTGAGAGTTTCATTTGCGCAGTTTACATACTTTGTTTAAAATAGGATTGCAATTTCTTATGTGCAGATTAGTCAGTGTTTTATAAATAAAAACGCACAAACACTTTGCGGGTTATTATTTATACTGTTTGCTTTTTAATTTACAATGCATAAAATATCCTGCCATGGAACACGCAGTTAGATAAATTAGTTTATGCTTTTTTCCATCTTCTTGGTAGAACAGTTTCATATGAGGGATTTTTTTCGCAAGAGGTAAAATAGTGCTGCGCAGCGCTTAATTTAGGCCGGCTTTCCGTCACCTCCAAGCAATGTTTTTATTCATTATATAAATTTAATGGAAGAAGTTAGCGCCTAAGGTTTAAAACAGTACTTGTCTTTTGAATCCTAACATAATTATAATTTACCGCTGCGCCAGGAACCCATGAACGTATTTTAAAATCCATACTCATAGTTTCTGTAAGTGGAAGTGGCGGGGGGAATGAATAAGATTCTTTGAGCACATTGCATATTACATTTATAAAAATAAAGTTTATTTTGACAACATGAGGTGAAAAGAAACAACAAATAAACATTTTACTCGCTTCAGAGTGTTATTTCATTTTCGTCTTACCTGAGAGGCACGGCAACCCTCTCCTCAAGAAGAATGCATTTTCTCTTGTTGGTGTTACTGAAATGTGATTTCAAAACAGCACTGAAGTTGATCAAACGATGATACTGACATACAATGGAAATTGAAAAACTTTTGTGGATCTTTCCGAAGGTCGTCATGTAGACAATAAAATGAGCCCAATTCTAATTTGGTGTTGGTAATAGGATGGCACCATATCTTTCTTCTCGACCTCCTCTTTCTCTTTTTCAGTATCACCAGAGCTGCCACAGCGACAAATTCTTCTGCTTCCAGCACACTGCGAGAATCACTGACCGGAAAAAAAAAAGTGGTGTGAAGTGAGGGCAGCAGGCTTGCTTTCGTGCACAGCTGACGTCCATCCTCAGTCAGCGACCCCGGTAATTTCCAAGAATGCTTGCAATCGAAGTATCTCGGTCTGAAACGATTTATATCGAACGTGCAACTCTAAATCGATTACGCGAGCATTTATGCGCGGATGACAAAATATGAATGTTTACATACTAATTATTTTAACGAGTAGTAAAGTAAAGCAGGGTTGACTTGAATATTTTAACAGCAGAATCGTGACACATTCATAGGACTTTTCGTAGAAATTTGTTGAATGTTTCTGGTGATATACATTGTAATGTAATGTGGGATACTCGTTAGGTATACATACAGTGCGGTTCCTTATCCGACAAGGGCTTATGCATGATCCCCTCCACACCCTCCGAGCGCTAGCCAACAGTATATATTTCTGAGATGAGCGATGAAAAAAGATCGACAATTTATTTGCAATTATAGTTACGACTTTCACAGCACAATAAATCGCTGCGTAACATCTTCAGAAAAATACTTCAAGAACTAGTCTGAATGGTGTGACAGTTTTCCTTTGCGTATCTTTGACTATGAAGTTTTTCCATCATTACAAATAAATAAAAACTTCACCTTCACTCAAGACTATAGGAACCAATAAAATACGTTCCCATGACTACGAACAAAACTAACTTTATAAGTCGCACATAAATAGCCGCGTAATCGATTTATAGTTGCGCGTTCGATATATATCATTTAAGTCAAGCTAGTTCGATTGCAAGCATTCTTGGAAATTACCCGACCCTCAGCTGCCGTGAGCGGCTCACTATAGCGGCTCGCAGTCTTCCGTCTAAAAGCGCCCGAATTACAAACGTGAGCCGTACAAAAAAAAAAAAAAAAAAAAAAAAAAAAAAAAAAAAAAAAAAAAAAAAAAAAAAGGAGTGTAAAGTTACACAGGAGTGCTCTTGGTACCTATCACAAGAGGGATATGGGGATCAATAACTTGGTTCACCAGAGAGTGTGTCACAACGTAGTGTCGTATAAGCGTAATCGACGAAGTGATTGTGGTGACACAGGTGGGTTAGGCGAACCCTTACCCTTGTCCATGGAGACTTTCATATCTTTGTGCCGTATAAGGTACTCGACAAAGTGGTCCAGGAAACGTTTCAGCGCCGTGCTGCGGTGCGCGCGACCGTTCGAGTAACCCACCGGGCATGGGTGTTTGTGTTGTCCTTAGGTTAGTTTACCTTAGTTTAAGTGGTATGTAAGCTACGGATGAATGACCGCGCAGTTGAGTCCGATTGATTTACAAACATCTGAACATTTTGATTTGGAACGTTTCAGACGCGCTGGAATCGCCGCGTGGTCTACGGCACAAAGTCGCGGATTGCGCGGCCGCTCCTGTCGGAGGTTCGAGTCCTCCCTCGGGCATGGGTTTGTGAGTTGTCTTTAGCATACGTTAGTTTAAGTAGTTTGCAAGTCTATGGACCGATTACCTAAACAGTTTGGTCCTTTAACATTACAAACATGTGGACTTCGTTTCGCCCCACAACATAGTCTCATATAGAGAGCCTCTCCGAGGAACATATTTCCTCCAGGAGAGACAAAGTTTAGATCTGGTAAGTTCCTCCACACTACATCATAAAAAATGAACATGGAACAGAGAGAGGGCATGAGAGATTTTTCATGCAAAAACTTATAAAGGGATGCACTGCCTTCACAGACAGGAGTGTAATCTGATAAGCAGTGAAATCTTGCACATTGTGCTCCACACATGGTTGCAACTTCGTGAAATATCTACAAAATTTTAGTTTAGAAATGTACAATATCTGCAGAATAACGCCGTAAAATGTATGGAAGTATTTAAGAGACTTTGTTTCGCAAAACATTCACAGTGCAACTATTTTGGAAACATTCGTCCTTCAATATTCATAGAATAGTAAATGTGATACAGTTAGTTGAACTTCGTTCTAAAATATCTGTATAATTATTTCATCGAGGTTTCTTTTGTAAAATGTATTATTAAGTAGCTATCAACCCTAGCCGCAAAATATCTGTAATTTACTTTTTTAAAATGTAATTTAAAACCGTATCTGCAGTTATTTGGTGGTATCTAAAATAATTCTGCGGGAGCTGTATGGAGTTGAAAATTATCTTACTCGTCAAACATATGAAAATTTATATTCGTAAAAATTCACGTTCTATTGCTGCTCTGAGTAGGCATAACTTCTATACGTTGTGGAGCGGCTTTCCGAACACACGTGAGCGAGGTTCTCGTACCTTATGTAAATACAGGGCTCCTTACAGCAGACTAAGTTGGTGAATACCCCTTTGCGAGGCTATAAAAACATGTAAAACAGTCATGTAATTTGGCAAAACATGAAAAATGAACATCTACAGCTATCATACTCAAGACAGCTGAAGTTCAACATACATGTATAGTATATGATCAACGGGTGTACACAAGAATCTATAATCTTTGGAATTAAGGGGATAAAAGTGTGATTCAACATTCATGTAAAACAGGTTTCATCTTTTACACTTCGTGTACAGTCTCATTACCGGAGCGGAAGAAAATCACTTAATTTTGGCGTCACTGTTCAGTTTACAAAATAAAGAGTTCACATCCCTTTTTTTTTTGCGATTGTGAAAAGAAGCTGCTGCGCAACAATGTGTACTTGTACGAAGAAAGTCCATATCTCTGGATGAAGCCAGTCGTAAAATTTAAACAAGGTGAAGAGCAGCATGTTGTTTGAGTATAGAAATTGAAGTGAAAATTACGGGCAACATTCATATCGAAATATTCAGCGTGTAGTTTTGATGCGGTTTTGACCTAAATGTAGTCCAGAAAAATTATTTGAAGTTTACCGTTGTAGTCTATTTCGATTCAATATTTTTGAAGCAGTATAACTAATGAAGGGCGAAGCTTTCACTGTGCTACCTTCCGGTTTGACCGGTTGTTTTTAACAAAAGAAAAGTGTTCAGTGAACCGTATATAAAGTATGATTAAACCTCCAATCGCAGTAGACGCTAGTTCTACAAAGAATGAAATCGGAAGACAGAAATCGACGGTTAGTGCTCGATCAAGATCGAGGTCAGTTGGAAAACCGAAGTTGGAAAGCAACTTGGATAAACAGTCATTTAAACCGGTTATTAAAATAGACAAAGAGACACGCGATGGGGATTTACCATCAAGAAAGCAATCTGTCACTGGTAGTCAAGTTTCTCGTCAAAGGTCGAGGTCACTCGGAAAACCGAAGTTGGATAGCAAACTGCCATTTAAATCCTCTATTAAACTAAACGACGAGACACGTGATTGGAATTTACCATCACGAAAGCAGTCAAGCACCAGTAGTTATAAAGCTGCTATTAGGCTAAACGACGATGCACGTGATTGGGATGTGCCATCACGAAAGCAGTCAACCACCAGTGCACTCTCTCGACAAAGATCGAGGTTATTTGGAAAACCGAAGTTGGAAAGCAGCTTAAGTAAACTGCCATTTAAATCTTCTACTAAAGTAAACGAAATTCGCGATGGGGATTTACCATCACGGAAGAGCTCAACCACCAGCAATCGAGTTAAAAGATTCAGTTCGCAATCTTCTGTTGTTGCAGATGATACAAGAAGTCTCGCATCCACAACTGAGAACGTAATTTACGATACCAAATACCGACCTACAAGGACTAGTTCTTTCTCTGGATACAAAAGTAGCACCGCTTTACATAAAGTTTCTTCCTCCAGATTACCCTCAGTTTCCTCTAGATACTCCAGATTATCCACTGCAGTGGATCCTCGGTCTCTTAGGAAGCCTAAAACCTCCCAATACAAGGTTGGCGATGTTCAGTCATATAAACTACATGACGAACTCGAAACAACGGATGAAGAGGCTTTCGATAGTGAGTTTACAGATGAAGCTGAGCAGAATGAAGAAGGACCTGAGGATGAGGCAGGGGGTGCAGAGGGAGCGGCGCCAGAAAATCCGGAGGGTGAGGCAGGAGAAGGAACTGCTGAAGGGGAACCCGGTGACGATCCTGAAGGAGGTGGAGGTGGACGTGCTGCAGAAGCTGGTGAACTTACCGGTGATAAAGTATTACTACAATTTCTGGTTCTGGCTGTTATTTGTAAAGCAGGTAAACGTATTAAATCTTTCTCCTGACACTCGATTGTAGACAGGTCATCTGACTCATGCTTATCTAGAAGCTATGCAAATATGTTATTTTAATACTACTTACGTATATGATAACAGTATGAGATTACATAGAGTTTCCCGGCGTATAAATTGTTGATATTCATGTCGGGTTTCCAGCCGGATCATCGAGTCATCTTGGTGTCAAGATGACTCGATGATCCGGCTGGAAACCCGACATGAATATCAACATGATAACAGTAAGTGTCTTGTCAACTGGATACCGTATCTCTTTCTTTTTTAGGGTTTTCATGTTCCTATCACCTCATTTGCCATTTTTACACTTGTTTGTAGAAGTAGGTGACTCTACAGTTGGCTGATTTCTTTAAATAGCCTAATATTTTCTGTGAAATGATGTCTTACGCTATTTGATCTACTAAAATAACAAGTTTGTTCTCGTGATAATATTCCCTCCTGCTTCAGAGATGCATTAGGCCTACTCAGTATTATGTCTGTAACTTATGTGGTTGGGTTGGTTAATTAATTTTGTGTATTATTATTATTATCCAAAATTGGGTTAAATTGTACGACGCTTCTCGCCGGGCGCAACTGGTTATGTTGGCACCAATGGTTAACGGCGGCAACTCAGTTGACCAATAAATGTTTTGTCTTAACAACTTCAATGAAAAAGGAAAATTATTTGTTCCTGAACGGACAAGGGTACATACAAGAACCTGTCAACCATAGAGCAGGTGCAGTATTAATTTTGCTGTGAGTGAAACGAGCAGCAATAACACTTACTCTGCAGCTTTTATTTTTTATTTAGTTTGGTTTGTTTCAGCACTCAGGCTGATGTTTTACATAAACTTATTGAAATACAACTACATTGATTTACTATTGTGTGTTTCAGCATTACAGGTTTATACATTATATTTAAATACATACAGTATTATAAATTTACACATTATATATTACAGGTTTCTCTGTTGTAGACCTATATATTTCTTCAATATTTTTTTGAATAAAGCCAATGAGTGACAGTCTTTTAGTTCTTTTGGTAAACTGTTGTACTGGCTAATACCTTTGAAAAACATGCAGTTTGACCATTTTTTTTTATTTCTACACTCCAAGTAGTAGTTGTTGCTACTTCTTGTATTATAACATTTTATTAAAGAAATTCCAATTTGCTGCGAAGTTTATATATTTCTATTAAGTCACAACAGACTGTTTCGGCGTATTAATGCCATTTTCAAGTGACGTCTAGATGGAATGACGTGCATATATCATCGAATATGACTGTCTTCTGGTGTTATAAAAATTTTTACAATATTTTAAATTACTTTTGACAGTTCGATGATATATGTTTACATATATATATATCATCGAACTGTCAAACGTAATTTAAAATATTGTAAAAATTTTTATAACACCAGAAGACAGTCATATTCGATGATATATGCACGTCATTCCATCTAGACGTCACTTGAAAATGGCATTAATACGCCGAAACAGTCTGTTGTGACTTAATAGAAATATATAAACTTCGCAGCAAATTGGAATTTCTTTAATAAAATGTCATTATATGACCTTTATTATGCTGCAGGCCCCCCCCCCAAAAAAAAAAAAAAAAAAAAAAAAAAAAAAAAAAAAAAAAAAAAAAAAAAAAATAAAAAAAATCTTGTATTATAGTTATGCACCTCTTTCACTAAAGTTAGTTTATTGCCTAAATAGTCTGGACACATTCCTAATTTAACCTTATGAATAAAAATCATTGCTTAGAGTGTGATGAACTGTTTGACAGACAACCAATTTAATTATTCTAGTGTACATATCACAATTCCATATGAATCTCATGCATCTGTTTTGTAACATCTGTAGCCTACTCCATAATGTCATGTTATACAGGTACAGTATTGATCCAGCATATGAAAAGTGAGGCATTATGATGGTGTTGTACACTATCATTCTGCTTTTTTCTGTTAAAATTTAACTAATCCCACTAAGGAATCCTCTCTTTTTACCTATCTTCTTGGTTATATAATTTATATGTTCATCCAGTTTTAACTTACTATCTACAATCACTCCCAAGTATTTATAATAGCTAACCCATTCAATTTTTTCACCATCAATAACTATGTCACTGTTCAGATCACCTACCTCTGATTTTAGTGTAAGAGGCATGCACTTTTCTTTGTGTTAAGCTTTAATTTATTCCCATTTAGCCAATGATTGGCACTGGCTAGATTGCTGTTCAAATTGTCTATAAGGCAATCAATGTTTGTACCTGAAGCATACAGAAGTGTGTCATCTGCAAATAGGTGTATCTCACAATCCTTTAGCACTTTTGGGATTTCATTAATGTAAAGTATAAACAGTAATGGGCCAAGAACACTGCCCTGTGGCACACCTAGCTCATTTGCTATTATTTTGGACAAAACCTGATCACATTTCACACACTGCTTCCTCCCCGTCAAGTAGCATTCAGACCATTTTAACACAACACCACGTATACCATAGGCTTCCAGTTTCCGAAGTAGTTGCAGTCTGTCGATAGTCTCAAAGGCTCTCTTCAGGTCCAGGAAAACTGCCACTACACTTTGTCCAAGAGCCATCTGCTCCTTCCATTTTGAAATGATACATTGTAGAGCAGTTTCTGTTGAATGCCCGGCTCAGAATCCAGACTGGACAGTTGTTAATATGTTGCTGTTATTTAGGAACTTCAGTAGTTGCTTGTGTACTACCTTCTCTAGTACTTTTTCAATACCAGGCAGCAAGTTTATTGGCCTCATATCTTCTGCTTTGTTGGAGCCCTACACTTTCGGTATAGGTTTTATTGTAGAGACTTTAAGTGGTTCAGGTACTTCACCTGTCTCAAGTGATCTCACTATTATGTTATGTACTCTTTCTCTTAGGTGTGACCAACTCAATTTCATTACTTGTATAGAGATTTTATCACCTGTGGCTGTTTTACTGTTCATATCATTAACAATTTCATCCAGTTCTTCAACAGATATTTTCCTAAATAAGTCAAATGAATTTTCATTCTGAATCAGGAAGTTTATATTTCTTGTGCAAGGTGTTGAGTCCACTATGTCCTTTATACTGTCTATATAGAATTCATTTAGCTTGTTCACAATGTCAGTCTTGTTTGTATAAACACTGTCATTCACTTTTAGTTCCCCAATATGGTTACTACTTTTTGTTTTTGCTATTACTTTGTTTAGTGTGGTCCACAATTTGGCTGGGTTTTGTCTGCAGTTATCTATAGTCTTACTGTAGTATTCCTTCTTTTCTCTTCTAATGACATATAGACAGTTGTTTTTTAACGTTTTGTACTTGTTCCACTCTTCTAGGATAACCTTATTGTTAGGACATACACTTCGGAAATATTTATATGAGAGGTCCCTTTGCTTCAAGGCATTTTTATTAAACCAAGGCTTAGCATTTGCATGATTTATATATTCCTTTGTGGACAATTCCACAACATTCTCCAGTTCTTCTACTAATTGTTGGTAAGTTGAGGTCAAACTATTGGATGGGTCACATAAGGGAAAAGATACATACTCTATGTTTATTGCAAAGCTTCCAGTGTCAAGTATCTTCATTCTTTCTTCTGCTCTGCTCAAATCATGTAAGTGGATTAGCACTATGAAGTGGTCACTAATTCTAGGAGTACTCAGAACACTAGTCTCCAGTGTATAGTTGTTTGTCATTACTAGATCTATTAATGTTCTTGATGTCTGTATGGTATCAGTATACTGGCAATATCTTGTGCTTATTCTACTTGCTTCTTTTACGACTTGTTTTAGTCCACACATCTGAACTATTTTTCTTATTCTACATGATTCTGCATCACTGAACCAATTTATATTAAAATCTCCTGTCTCAACTATGTTTTTTCCACTGTCAATTAGCATTTCCAGCCACTCTTCAAAGAAATCTAGAAATCTTGAGCAGCTTCCATTTGGTGAACGATAGATGTAGCCAATATAGTATTTCTCCTTTTTACTAGCAGTTGTAATTCCTGCAGCCCAGTATTCCATGGATTTCACATTGTGGAATTCAAACTTGTACCTTTGTTGTTTTTTTATGTAGATAAGTACACCTCCTGTGTGACTGGATTCTGTGTTACAACAAACTATATTATAGCCATCTATTTCCAGTTCAATGTCTTCAACATTTTGTGTGACATGAGTTTCATGGAGGCAGAGCAACGATGGAGAATTTTGTCTTGCAAATTCTTCTAATTCATCCTTGTGACATAGAAAGCCCTGTACATTAATTGACACAATTTCACCTTTTCATGTATGTTGTTGTTTTTACCATTCTTTAGTTGCCATTTGGAATACTGTATTTTTGTTTTTATTTGTGGAACTACAAGGAAATAAAAAAATTCCAGAAACATGAAAACACCGCAACACAACTTACGGTGTCACACCACGGAGAGCGCATTGTAAGCTTTGTTTACCATTTATACTGTCTTCTTAACACAAAATAAGCCCATGTACCATTATACCCATTTTGTAATTCTGCCTTGTAATTCTGTGTAAATTCGGTCATGCAGATAATCTGAAGATGCCCTGCTAAAGGGTGAAACACATCATTAATTAATGAATAAAGCAATTTGCAGTAAAGACGGTTTTTTACTGAAGGAATTTTAATTACTTTTTGTTGACTTTAATGAGCAATATAATTTTTAAAGATTTAAAGTGAGATGTGAATAAAATCCAGAACCAAAAATATTGAATATGATTGTGAAAGTTGCATTTAATATGAAAATTAAATTTTTGGATTAAGTAGAACTGAAATGTAAAACATTTATAGAATATTGCATTTTAAAGCACTTTTAAATATAATGTACCTTTAGCTAGATGTGTAACCAGTGGCGGACTAAGGTCGGTGGGGGGGGGGGGGGGCGGAGGGAGCGGACCGCCCTGGGCCGCCAGTCTTGGGGGCCTCGAGATACTTCGAAAACATTTATTTTATTTTATTTTATTTTTTTGCAGCTCTCTTCGCATTTCATTCTGCTGGGGCCTCCAAATCTCAAAAGCTATTGTTTTAGACTGTCCTGTGCCTGTCATCCTGGAGGGGCCTCCAATTATTTTTTATAGTAATACATGTATTTCCAAGTGGACGGGGGGGGGGAGGGGGGGGCGCCTCATTTTGTTTCGCCTCTGCCCCGGGCCTCCAACAGCCTTAGTTCGCCACTGTAAGTAACCAACATTAACTTTAAACACCTTTAACTAGATGTTTCTGGAAACATCCCATAGCCATGTCTTGCACCATATCCTTTCTTCTAGGAGTGCTAATCCTGCAAGGATCACAGTACAACTTCTGTGAAGTTCGCAAATTAGGAGGCGAGGTACTGGTGGAAGTAAAGCCAAAAGGATTGGTCATGTATCATGCCGGGAATAGCTCAGTTAGTAGAGTGCTTGCCCATGAAAGGCAAAGGTCCAAGTTTCGAATCCCAGTTCTGACACACAGTTTTAATCTGTCAAGAAGTTTGATATCAGTGCACAATCCACTTCAGGGTGAAAATATCATCCTGGAATTTATAAATAAACAAACAACGTACAAACTTTGGGAAAATGAGCAGTTCTCCTCCAGTTCATCCCCCCCCCCCTCTCTCTCTCTCTCTCTCTTACAGACACACACACACACACACACACACACACACACACACACACACACAAAAACACACACACAGACAAATAAAATCATTAGCAGACTCTCCCACTCACATTTTTCTGTATTGTGATTAATACAATAACAGACTAGTGTCTTCTCTATTTTTGCAGAAATGCTTTTCACTCATAGACACTTTTTATTACAATCTTGGGTATGCTACAGTTTTTGATAACTGAGGAGTTAACAGGACACCAAATGTAGGCTACATTCCAACACTCCCTGAATCTTCCTGGGAGCTTTCAGATAGGGATAATATGTATTGAGGCCACTGCATTCAAAGTGATGTATCATATAAGTGGTTGGGTTTGAAAATAATGCTCATGTGCTTTAACAAAGAAGTTCTGTAAATGTTATGTGTCATGTAATCTAACAATGGAAAATTCAGGCTGGAATGTCCACTGCAGAGAACAGATAACAACTCAGTTTAAAGACGATCTCTGAACTGCAGACAGGCATGTAAAATAGACAGTCACATTCATACAACATCAATTTTTGGCCATAGTCATGGCCAAGACCTTCATCATCAGGCCATAGCCAAGAATTTAAGTTGTGTGAATGTGACTGTCTATATTACATGCCTGTCTGCAGTTCAGTGATTGTCTAATTTAAGGTTAATTGTTATATATTCTTTATTATTTGTCATATAAGTTACTTATTCCTTGTAGCACTGAAAGTGTTGAGAATAATTTAAAAAAAAAAAATCCTTATTTCATGCCATGTCTTACATCGTCTTTTTTGTTTCAGTTTCCTTATTCTTCCAGCCACACAAATGCACTTGCTGACAGTGAATTTGTGGTAATCTAACCAACAAAATATTGGACAAATGCCTATCTGTAAATCTCACATGTTCTTCAATAAACAACTTTTATATGGAAAATGCATTAATGGATAACCTGCATTGAATGTACACGTATGTTTAAAACATTTAAGTAATTAGCAGTAACATTTAGCTTTTGCTGTTCTCTACTCTTCGCATCTGCTTTTGCTCTCTCTCCTTTCTTCCTCTTTGCCTGAAGAAGTGACCAATGGTTGCGAAAGCTGGCCAAGATGTGCTGACTGTGCATCAAGGCGTGTTTAGCCACAGAGTGATCCTTATTACCAACAAACACTGTCTGCCTGCGACCGTGCATGTGAATGGACAGTTTGTTGCTGGTCATTCCCACATAGAAAGCTTCACAGTGCAGGCATGTCAGTTGGTAAATCATGTGGGTACTATCAAAAGTGGCTCTGCTCTTGAACGTATACACCTTCCGGGTTATGGGACTGGAGTAAATGGTGGTGGAATGGTGCATATGGCAGGTTTTACAACCGAGGGGGGGGGGGGTTATAAAGGTAGGAGCCAGAAGGTAAGGAAGGTAGTTTGGGGATTTCATAGAGATGGACTAGGATGTTAAGGAGGTTAGGTGGGCGGTGGAAAGACATTCTCGGTGGAGTGAGAAGGATGTCATGAAGGATGGATCTCATTTCAGGGCAGGATTTAAGGAAGTCGTATCCTTGCTGGAGAGCCACATTCAGAGTCCACTACAAACCCGGAAAGTATCCGGTGACAAGAGGGGCACTTCTGGGGTCTTTTGAAGGTTCTGAATTTGGGGGGATGAAGAAGTGGCTCTGGCAATTTGCTTCTGTAGCAGATCAGGAGGATAGCTGTGGGATGTGAAAGCTGTTATTATGTTATTGGTGTACTGGTTCAGAGATTCGGAACTGGAGCAGACTCGTTTGCCACAAAGACCTAAGCTGTAAGGAAGGGAATGTTTGATGTGGAATGGATGGCAGCTGTTATAATAATGTTGTTTATTGGTAGGTTTGATTTGGACGGATGTGTGAAGTTGGCCATTGGACAGATGGAGGTCGACATTAACGAAAGTGGCATGGGATTTGGAATAGGACCAGGTGAATTTGATGGGACGGAAAGGAGTTGAGGTTGAAGAGGAAATTCTGAAGTTCTTCTTCACTGTGAGTCCAGATCATGAAGATGTCATCAATGAATCTATACCAAATGTTTTGGTTGACAGGCTTGGGTATCCAGGAAGGCTTCCTCTAAGCGTCCCATAAATAAGTTTGTGTACGAGGGGGCCATCCTGGTTCCCATGGCTGTTCCCTTTAATTGTTGGTATGTCTGGCCCTCAAAAGTGAAGAAGTTGTGGGTTAGGATGAAGCTGGCTAGGGTATTAAGGAAAGAGGTTTTAGGTAGGGAAGTGGGTGGTCAGCGTGAAAGGAAATACTCCATCGAAGCGAGGCCCTGGGCATGTGGGATATTTGTGTATAAGGAAGTGGCATCAATGGTTACAAGGATGGTTTCAGGAGGTAACAGGCCGGGTAAGGATTTCAGGTGATCGAGGAAGTAGTTGATGTCTTTGATGAAGGATGGGAAACAGCACATGATGGGTTGAAGGTGTTGGTCTATGTAGGCAGAGATTCGTTCTGTAGGGGCTTGATAATCGGTCACAATGGGGCGGCCGGGATGAGTTTGTGAATCTTGGGAAGTAGGTAGAAGGTGGGGGTGCGGGGTGTCAGTGGGGTCATGAGGTTACTTGAGTCAGGTGAAAGGTTTTGTAGGGGGCTAAGGTTTTGAGGATTCCTTGAAGCTCTGCCTGGACATCAGGAATGGAATTGCCTTGACAAACTTTACATGAGGTACTATCTGAAAGCTGACGCAGTCCCTCAGCCACATACTCCTGCCGATCAAGTACCATGGTCGTGGATCCCTTGTCGGCTGGGAGAATGACGATGGAATGGTCGGCCTTCAGATCACAGATAACTCGGGATTCAGTTGCGGTAATGTTGGGAGGAGGAATAAGGTTTCTCAGGAAAGACTGAGAGGCAAGGTTGGAAGTAAGGAATTCCTGGAAGGTTTGAAGAGGGTGATTTTGAGGAAGAGCAGGTGGGTCTCGCTGTGACGGAGGATGGAACTGTTCCAGGCAGGGTTCAATTTGAATAATAGGAAGCTGGATCATTAGGAGTTGGATTATTTTTCCTCGTGGCAAAGTGATATCTCCAGCAAAGACTACAAGTGTAGGATAGTAAATCTTTGACAAGGGCTGTTTGGTTGAATTTGGGTGTAGGGCTATAGAGATGACTTTCCAAAAGGAGTGTCGTAGTTCTTCACAAACTGAACGATCAAAGATTACCGTCATCAACTAATAGTGAAGCCAGTACTGTAAAAAATGTAACGTAACGTTGTTTTGATTGAAACCATCATTATTAACAAACTGTTACAAAATAAAAATAAAAATTACAAATAAACAAAAATACCTCTACTTTTCATGAAAATTACCATTAGATACTGAAATTGTGTAAGTATTCAAACACAACTAAAAAGAGATTGGGGAAAAAAAACCTCATGACAGGCTTTGAACCTCCGACCCTAGTGTTGTAAGGCCAGAGTGCTACCACTTTCCTTACAGTGACAGATACTGCAGTTTATTTAAAATTTGTACTTATGGTTACTTGCAAAACTTCAAAGTTGCTTTTCTCTAGAATTTTTTACAGTTGTGTTGAATGGCTTTCTTTCTTTCTCTCTCTCTCTCTCTCTTTTCTTTTTTTTTTTTTTTTTTTTTTAGGCGAATTTTAAAATTTTAAGTTTTGCAGCCATTTAGGATAATCATAATTCTAAGTATTTATTTCATGTTGTATTTCTCCTATTTATGAACGTTAACATGTATTTAATCCCATTTAAGGCAAAATTTCATTCACTGTCCTTATTAAAAATTTTGTTCAAGTTGTCTTGAATTTATTTGCCGTTATTCAGTAGCAGTAATACTGTTGCCTAGATAACATTTCAATGTTTAATAAGTGTGTGCTTTATTTATGTGTGAGATATTACTTGTAAATGATAAGAACATTCAGGAATTCTTTGAGGTAGTAGCACATTGCTTAGATATTTTGTACATTTGTATGAAAGAACTGTACCAAAAGTAATAAAAGATTGGCCATAATTTATTTTGATGATTGTTCAGATTGCACGTTTAGTTGGAGTAACTCATACTCTATACAGGTATTTCAGAATGTTTTTCTCCCCATCCAGGTGAATAATGGATTTCAAGCAGAAGTACTGAGTTCTCCATGAAGGTGAAGGTGTGCTGCAAGCTGTCTGAAATCTGTAGGAAGCTACAGCAAGTTCATGAAGATGATAGCATTGACCAGACCAGTGTGAGGAGGCGAATGAAAACGTTTACAGTAGGTGACACCAACATTAAAGACTAACATCACAGTGGGATACTATTAACAATGTCTGATTGGCATGAATTGACAGCATTTGGACACTTTTTTGTATGGTCAGACATGACATATTCACCTACTTGCTTTCATGCTTATTGTATCAAAAAGAGTTAGTATAAAGATATACCTCAGTAGTCAAAACTTAGTTTCAGAGCGATAAGGATGGAAGTCTGCTCTGATTAGCTTGAAGAAAATAAGCAGGTTTCTTATATTGTGGCAAAGATAAAAAAAATTGCCATATCAGTTTGATGTAGAGGCACTGTAATCACCATGATCTTGTGGAACTCTGATGTACTGATAATCATAACAAGCATGCCAAGACATCCCAGGTAGCTTAAAGAAGCCTATACAGACTAGGCACACAGCCTTGGGAAACATAGTGATTGTTTTTTTAATGAATTTTTAAAAATATATTTGATATAAGGCTGAAAAATTGAGGGATAAAAATTTCTTAAATAAGGCATTGGGAGTGAATGCTCAAGAAAGAAACTATTCTAATAAACCAATGTGAAAACAAATCACATCATCAGAAAATTATGAGGTGTACCCAATGTTTATAGAAGAGCACTGACTCGGATCTTATGTACTACATTTTTTCACAACTAGTATAAAATGCACCCCCTAGTAAGTTTTTGTTAGCAAATAATTAAATTATTCACTGCAGCTGTTTGCCTTCCTCCTCATTTTTGATGATGGTAGGTGTAAATGAACAACCCGTAACCATGAAATATTTGGGGGAGGGGGGGGGGGGGGGGACCTGCATAATGTGTTGTGATGATCAAAATAGTTTCCAAAGATGACATTGCAAAGATGAAAATGCAAGAGTATGAGGGTTTTTGCATCTGATAGAGTCACATATCAACTGCTGACAAACCCTGTTCTATAGGCCTGTCAGCTGCCAAAAAGACCTAATTGTCAAAAAAATTGTGAACTTTTAATTGAAGAGGCATCATAAAACATGTTTCTGAATTAACTCAACAGTCATGAAAATTCGTACTGTAGATTTTAACAGAATACTTGGGAATGAGTGTAGTTGGCTTGGGGTTATGACTGACCATCAGAAAATGGAAGAATGGTGTGTGTTGAAAGAACGGGCTATTTTCTTTTTTCAAAATGTATTTGGGGAGATATGTATTCATAGTTCATTCTACCAAGTCAGACCAGTAAACACGTTCTGAGAAGAATGTATAACAGTATGCTGAAAATAATCCCAATCTGTGGCATAAAAATGACTGTGGCAATGATCCTGATCATTCACCATCTCATGCTGCCATATTTTGGCCAACATGAACATAGCTCCCCCCCTTGCCCCACTCACATTAATCTCCTGACCTGTGATGAAAGGACACTAGTTTGATAAGATAGACATGCTTAAGATAAAATTGGGGGGAAATCTATTTGCCACCAATGAACAAGAGTGAAAAAATGTTTACAATTGATTGGACAAATGTCTTGTGTAATGAATAGTAATTTTAAGACGATGAAGTTGTTAAACATTGAGATAAATAGCTATAAAAATCACATTTTCTTTTGGTATTCCCTCATGTATTGGTACGTGCCTAACATTCAGCATACAGTTAACATCTAGCACCATAGAATTCCCACATCTTTGGTTGAAGGAAGGACAGACTGCAGGAGCAGAGTGAAGAGGGTTGTGATGAAATTGATCTAAGAAGCACAAAGATTTTTACTGAAAACAGGAGTTGTGCATTTGAATCAATTATGGCAAAATGTGTTACTTTTATTGAAGATGAGTTGAGTAGCAACTCTTTGTAGAACAAGAGTCACTACAACTCCATGTGCTTTAGTTAATAAAGATATTATGGCCATTTTTGAACTACTTTTGGTGCAGTACTTCAAACATTTGCTGTCAGTCAACAGTGAAATACAGTGGTGAATTAGTTCTGGAAATATAAGAATTCAAAAAGTAAACTTGCAAGGTGATTTGTGCAAAGTAGTCCTGATTTATAAGATTGATACTTCCTAAAGTGTTTATTTGTGGAGAGAGTGAATGTGGGAGAGTGTATTTTTGAAGCAGTATCATTGTTTTTAAACTCAAGGTACTTGAGTTACTAAACATTTGAGATGTGAGTAGTATATGATTTTGGTGTTTTTTTATAAATGGAAGTTTCTTTTCCACTTTTATTTTCAACAGTTTAAAATGTGTTTCTATGTTGGGTGTTCATATCAAATTTTGTAAAACATTTTAGATGGTATTTGAATTTTCAATTATTCCCAAAAGATCTGTAGCTAAATTTCAAACTTCAAACAGCTATTAATTTACATCTGTTTAGTTCCCTATTATTTCTCATCTTCGTTTCTGGCAAGTATTGCGGAGTGGAAAACAACTATGTTAATGATTGTAATATTGACAATGGAAAATCCGATGGGAATATCAACAATGGAGGATAGGTAACAACTCACCATAAAGACGCCCGCTGAGCTGCTGACAGACGCGAAAATAGATAATCACATTCACACATTTTCAGCCCTGGCCTTCGTCAGAAAAAGAAACACATACATTCACATGATCACTCAGACAACTATACACATGTCCGGCCACTCCAGCAACACAAGCTAGACTGTGAGTTAGTTGGGGAGTGGAGTTGGAAAGGATGCTGGGTGAAGGTGGGGATGGAAAGTTCCGCATTGCGTGATGGAATTTAAAGGCTCTGATAGGCGGGAATTTCAATTGCGGTAATGAATACAGTGAAGGGAAGGGTTGGGAAAGCATAAAAGGAAGGTGTAGAGGAGTGTGGGGGAGGGAGTGGGGGCATTTGAAATGATAAGAATAATAAGGAAAATAAAAATAGGAAAAACAAAGTTAAGGAAAGGAAAAAAATAAAGTTTGAAAAAAAGGAAAAAATGAAGTTAGAAAAATAGGAGAAAATATAGTTAGGAAAAATGGAAAAAAAGTAAAAATAAAAGTAATAAATTAAGGGGATATTGTAAGTGGTGATACACAGCTGTAAGGAAGACATGGATACAGAAAAATGGCTGGGGAAGGAAGAGGGGGGGGGGGGGGGGGTGAGAGATGTTAGGCATAGAATGCAGGAATGGGAAGTTACATACATCATCCTCATGACCTAGGTCGTGAATTACCTTCCCCTTTTCTTCCCATTCCTTTTTTCTTCACTTCTTTCCTACATGATGAAGGAACATTGTTCCAAAAGCTTGTTCTTCTCTTTTTTCATCATTTTTTTTCTTTCTTTGTGTGACTATCAATGGTACAACACAAAGGTAAGTACTGACCAACCAATCTATCTCTCTTGAAGTATAATTTTATCATCACTGTGGAGAATTTCCATCATTAATCAAGAATTCAGTTTTCTCACAGAGTATCCATTTCTCCCCTACCGTAAGTATACAAGACAAATATTCTTGTATTTCATCAATGACATATTTTTATAAACATACATATTTTCTCCCTTTTATAGATATTTGTTCAATGGAAAAACAACACGATTAACCTTGAACTATTGCTTTAAATTATGCCCCAAATAAGATTACAGCATATGAGAGAAAATGAGCTGATTTCATCTACCATATCAGGCATTGATTATGGTTCATTTTGCAAGAGTTGTTATGTCTCTAGTGATATGTTTCCTCATTAGCTAATCATTATGTCAGTTAGTTAACTCAACCTTGTAGTGTGTGCAAGTGACTGTGAGCAGCTTGCCGTGAACTCCAAACACTACGAGGTTGTTTTTTTTTTTTTTTTTTTTTTTTTTTTTTTTTTTTTTTCCCTTTCTTTCTTTCCTTGTCTTTTCTGGAAATGCCGGCCGCGGTGGCTGAGGTGACTGAGGCGCTCCAGTCACGGTCAGCACGGCCACTACGGTCGGGGGTTCGAATCCCCCCTCGGGCATGGATATTTGTGCCGTCCTAGTTTGTAAGTAGTTCATAAGTAGTTTGTAAGTTTAGGGACTGATGACCCCGTAGTTAAGTCCCATAAGCTTAACAAACATTTTCATTTTTTTCTGGAAATGTGTAATCCACATTGTATAGTTTTTTTCTTCCCTTTTTTAGCTGCAAATGTAATTGGATATATTGGATAGTCTGTTCCTCCTGCAAATTGAACATCATCTTTTAAATACTTGGACTTCTTACTTTCCAAAACTGTTCTCAGGACGATGATCAGAGAAAGAGAAATTGAGCAGTTAATACCCAATAAAGCCTCGGACATGAAATATATTAGCAATTGATTAACATTTTATTACACTTTCGAATACAATCAATAAAGCCACAATACTTATCAAGTTCTATACATGTTAACTCATTCTTCTTAACACAAAATCCCACAATACCATACACAAAACAAAATAATATACAACATTGTTTTATGAACACAGTCTGTTCCATGGAGGTATCTAGACATCTGGATGAAAATGACTTACAAGTTTGTGGTACCCTCCATCGATGGTGTTGGCCCACCCTTACCCTTTATGACAGCTTCCACCCTTGCAGGCAAGTGCTGAAAGGTTTCTTGGGGAATGGCAGCCCATTCTTCACGGAGTGCTGCACTGGGGAGAGGTATTGATGAAGGTCGGTGAAGTCTAGCATGAAGTAAGCCTTCTACAACATCCCACAGGTGTTATGTAGGATTATAGTCAGGACTCTGTGCAAGCCAGTCCATTACAGGGATGTTATTGTTGTGTAACCACTCTACCACAGGACATGCATTATAGACAGGTGTTCGATTGCGTTGAAAGATGCAGTCATCTTCCACAAATTGCTCTTCAGCAGTGAGAAGCGACAAAGCAAGAAGGTCCTGGAAACATCAATGTAGGTCTGTACTGTGATAGTGCCATACAAAACAAAAAGGAGTGCAAGCTGCCCCACCATGAAAAAAAGGACCAAACTATGACACCACCGCCTCAAAATTTTACTGTTGGCACTACACACAGTGGCAGATGACGTTCATCAGGCTTTTGCCATACCCACACCCTGCCATGTGATCGCCACATTGTGCACTGTGATTCATCACTCCATACAACTTTTTCTACTGTTTAGTTCTTCAGTGTTTACGCTCCTTACACAACGAGCGAGGTGTCATTTGGTATTGACCTGCATGATGTGTGGCTTCTGGGCAGCTGCTCGATTATGAAATCCAAGTTTTCGCACCTACAGTCTAACTGTCATAGAACTTGGAGTGGATCTTGATGCAGTTTGGAATTCTTGTGTGATGGTCTGGATAGATGCCTGCCTATTACACACTCTACAGTCCTCTTCAAATGTCCGCAATCCAATAGACGAGGTCGGCCTGCACGCTTTTGTGCTGTACATGTCCCTTCATATTTCTGCTTCACAATCAAGTAAAAAACAGTTGACCTAGGGATGTTTAGGAGTGTTGAAATCTTGCGTACAGACTTCTGACACAAGTGGCCCCCAACTACCTGACCACATCTGAAGTCCATTAGTTCTGCAGAATTCCCCATTTTGCTCTCTCATGATGACTAATGACTACTGTGGTCACTGATATGGAGTACCTGGCAGTAGGTGGCAGCCAATGCACCTAATATGAAAAACATAATATAATAATGGAAAGTCCAGGTTGGAATAAATAATATAGTGAGGACAGTTTACTACTCACCGCAAAGACGTGGCGACGAGCTGCGACAGGCACATACAAAAGACACACACATACAACACATTCAGCTATCGGCCATGGCCTTCTTCAGAAATAGAGGGGAAAAAGGGGAAAGTTTACCATCAAATCCAAGGCACAGCCATGGGCACCCGCATGGCACCCTCCTATGCCAACCTGTTCATGGGCCGTCTGGAGGAATCCTTCCTAGCATCCCAAAACCTCAAGCCTCTGGCCTGGTTCCGGTTCATTGATGATATTTTCATGATCTGGACTCACGGCCAGGACACCCTATCCTCCTTTCTTCAGAACCTCAATTCCTTCTCTCCCATCCACTTCACCTGGTCTTCCTCAACCAACCATGCCACATTCCTGGATGTCAACCTCCACCTCACTGATGGCTCCATCCACACTTCCGTCCATATTAAACCTACCAACCACCAACAGTACCTACATTTTGACAGTTGCCATCCCTTCCACGTCAAAAAATCCCTCCCTTACAGCCTGGCCACCCGTGGACGGCATATCTGCAGTGACAAGAATTCCCTTTCTGAATATGCTGAAGGTCTCACAAAGGCCTTCACAAACAGAAACTACCCCACAGACCTAGTCCGCAAACAAATCTCCCGTGCCATATCCTCACACACCCCAAATCCTCTTCCTAACACTAGTAACCATCCACAAAAGAGCGCTCCCCTTGTCACCCAGTACTACCCTGGTCTCGAACAACTAAATTCCATCCTTCGCCAAGGTTTTGATTTTCTATCCTCATGCCCTGAAATGAGAGACATCCTGCCCAAGATCCTTCCCACCCCTCCTAAAGTGGTGTTCCGTCGCCCTCCCAACCTTCACAACATCCTAGTTCATCCTTATGCCACCCCGAAACCCAGCTCACTGCCACAGGGATCATATCCTTGTGGAAGACCCCGCTGCAAGACCTGTCCAATCCACCCACCCAGCACTTCCTACTCCAGTCCTGTCACAGGCTTATCCTACCCTATCAGAGGCCGGGCCACTTGTGAAAGCAGCCACTTAATTTACCAACTGTGCTGCAAGCACTGTACAGCTTTCTATATTGGCATGACCACCAACCAGCTGTCCATTAGGATGAATGGCCACCGCCAAACTGTGGCCAAAAACAAGGTGGACCACCCTGTGGCACAGCATGCAGCGGAGCACATGCTTGATTTCAATGGCTGCTTCACAACCCGGGCCATCTGGATCCTCCCATCCACCACCAGCTTTTCTGAACTGCACAGATGGGAGTTATCCCTACAATACATTCTCCGATCCCGAAATCAACCAGGCCTCAACCTACGATAACTTCATTATTATTATTATTATTATTCCCCCCCCCCCCCTTCCATACCTTACAGTTCCTACCTCTGTATCCCAAACCTCGCCTGATTTGAGTGGTGTGTGAATGTGTGATCGTGTGTGTGTATATGTATGTGTGTGTGTGTGTGTGTGTGTGTGTGTGTGTGTGTGTATGTGGTCTTGTGCACTTGCAGTGTACATGAATTATTTTACTTTATTTTATTTTATTTTATTTTCTCCCCTCACCCGCCTCCCCACTCCATTCCTAAGCTGCATCTCGTTATTCCCATCTAACCCATCCCCACCACCGTGACGTAACCTTTCTATCCCCTCCCCCTCCCCTCCCCTCCCGTCCCCGATTCGCTGCAGAGCGTGATTCGAAGTGTGGCAGTCGGAGGTGATGGTTGTATGACTGTGTTGGGTGCCTGTGTGATTGCGTGAGTGCTCTATTTCTGAAGAAGGCCATGGCCGATAGCTGAATGTGTTGTATGTGTGTGTCTTTTGTATGTGCCTGTCGTAGCTCGTCGCCACGTCTTTGCGGTGAGTAGTAAACTGTCCTCACTATATTATATAATATGAAAAACATATGTTTTTGGGGGTGTCCGGATACTTTTGTTCACATAGTTTATTTGTTGTACATAAAAAAATATTGTCACGTTGAAATGGAAGGCAGGGTTGTCAATTTGTTCACATAGTTTATTTGTTGTGCATAAAAAATATTGTCGCGTTGAAATGGAAGGCTGGGTTGTCAACTGAACACAGCACTTGTACTGAAAGCAGGTTTATTGCGAACTGAAACATACCTGCAGCACTTACTGTCTCTAGGGCAGAGTGCTTTGCTACTTACACACAGACAGAATGTACCAGAAATTAGAAGAATAGTTAACATAAGAAACATGTAGAAATTGCAAGTGAAAATAAGAAATATGTAGAACATTATGGAAATGGTAATTACAAATAAATAAATTTTTGATGATGAACAGGATTGAACCAGCAACCTTCAGCACCGCAATCGGTGACACTACCCATTGAGCCACGTTGGCAGTCAGTTAACCTAGGGTCTTGCGGCATTGCTCCCTCTTCTGAAAAAACAGCGACCCACTGATAGGTTCCCTTTGGAGCCAGCTGCAAAGTCCTGGATCTTGATCTTGTCATGGGTCCTCTGTATGGCATTTCTGAAGAATCCTTCCCTTCTGCATGATTACTGACAACAGACATTCCTTTCGTGACTTCGTCAGTATCATTACTATCCTTAGAATCCTCGAACAATAAGCTATTTTCACCTATCTGCTCTTCAGGATCGTAGTAAGGCTTCATGCAGAGGACCTGAACAATGTCTCATCGTTTTTATCATTTCGACGACAGCTCATAATCCTCGACTTCGTATGTGATGTCCAACAGGCGGCGTATGACACAATATGAACCAATCACTTCAGTAAATTTTCTGATAGTCCAACTTTCTGTACAGGGGAAATAATCCATACCAGATCCCGTGGGCTGTACACAACAGGTCGGTGTTTGTCGTACACAGCTGATGGTCCTTCTCCTGGGCATCCAGTGTCCATATGCAAGCCAGCTGTCTTGCTTCTTCGATGAGCTGCTTCACATAGTCATCCTGAGTGTCATCCGGCTGGAACGGGAACAGTGTATCCACTGTCGTCTCAGCTTCATGGCCATGGAGCAGGAAAAATGGCGTGAAGCCTGTAGTGTCTTGTCTTGTGGTATTATAAGCAAATGTCATGACCGGCAGTATTGTATCCCAATCCTTTTGCTCAACATTGACAGCATATCTGCTAACATTTTTTTAAAACGTTCTGTAAGACCATTTGTCTGAGGATGGTATGGAGTTGTCATTCTGTAGACAATGTTGCAACGTGACATTACCTCTAATACCAGTTGTGACTGGAATACTTTTCCACAGTCAGATATCATCACACCTGCTGCTCTATGCTTCAAAATAGTGTCTTCTACAAGGAATTTTGTGATCTCTGGAGCTTCAGCAGTCAGCTCAGGTTTGGTTACAGTGTAGCGTGTGAGGTAGTCAGTGCAGGCTATTATCCCTCAGTTACCGGTTGTCGACTTTGGGAACCTCCCTAAAAAGTCGATTCCAATTCAGTGGAATGGAGCCGCTGCAGGTGGAATGGGTACGAGATGCTCTGGAGGTAATTGTGGCACATGCTTCCAACGCTGGCGCTCTTTACAGTGACTCACTTAGTGCTTGACAGATTGGTAGAGTCCTTTCCAGTAAAACCTGCGTCTGATTCTGTCTAGGGTCTTCACATATCCTAGATGACTGGATATTGGAGCATCATGGAAATACTTGAGAATAGCTGGCTGGAGATGAGCTGGGATGACCGGTAGCCATTTGGGGCACAGTAGATTGTATTTGCTTTTATACAGTGTTCCGTTTATAAGTTGGAACTCACCATTGGTCGGTTCTCCTTTCTCCAAGGCCTCTATCGTTTTTAATAGTGCTGGATCTTCCCTCTGTTCAGCTGTAACATCACTTAATTCAGTAGTGAGGGCTGAAATTTCATTCTCGTTGTCCTGAGGAGTCTTGCACTCTGCACACACTTCAACACAGTTGAAAGGCGACTCAGATCTTCTTCAGAGGTTTTTGAGAAAACAACAATGTCATCTAAATAACAACGACACATTGTTCACTTAAGGTGTCGAAGCAACTTGTCCATCATGTGTTCGTATGTGGCCGGAGCATTACATAAGCCAAATGGCATTACATAATACAAATGGCATTACTTTATATTCGTAGAAGCTATCAGGTGTAATAAAAGCCGTCTTTTCCCTGTCAGCTTCGTTAGCCTCGACGCAGTGGGTACACATCTTTCTTTGTAATTTTATTCAGCCACCGATCGTCTACACAGAATCACCACTTGCCATCCTTCTTCTTTACGAGAACCACCAGAGATGACCAAGGACTCTCCGAAAGTTGAATAATGTTATAGTGCAACATCTTCTCCACTTCCTCCCGAATTATCCATCTTTCAGCTGGTGACACTCAATACGAATGCTGGCTAATTGGTGGATTATCCCCAGTATTGAGACAGTGTCTTATTTTGGGCTGTTTCGTCTGACTTTTCTGCTGCTGGGGTGAGAATTCACCCAAAAATTGGCGTAGTACAGCTAACACCCATTAGCATTGTTCCGTGGTCAGTCCTGGCCCTATTGTCAGTTCCACAATTGTCTGTACTAACGCAGAGCATGGGTTTTTGTTGATGACGTTGAGCTCACCGTCCTTGATTGGTTCAGCTGTTCTGATACACATTCCTTTGTGAATAAGTTGTGACTGCTCATGACAATTAGTGATCCAAATCTCTCCTCGACCAGCGGTAATGCTTATGTTAGCCACTGGTATGTAAATTTCTTTTGTGAGTTTAATAAACTTTTTACTAATGACAAGCACTTCACAGTTGCTACGCGCTCAGAATAATAAATTCAGTGTGTAGCAGCTCATGTACTAGGACAGCATATTTTGCGAATATACATTCATTAATTAGTTACGGCATTATCTTCTGGGGAACAAACAAACAAAATAGGCAGGTAATATTCTAGCTACAAAAAGGGCTGTACGAATCATCACAAACAGTAGCTCGAGGGCACACTGTACAGAATTATTCAAATATATGGGAATACTAACTGTTCCATGTCAATACAGTTTACAGTCAGTCATCTATATAAAGGAAAACATCAACCCCACCAAACAGCTCTATACATGAACATGAAAGCAGATCCAGCTGCCACATACATCTCAATAGAAAAAACAACAAAAACCCAAAATAGTATATTATATAATGGAATAAAACTAAATAACAGACTTCCTCAGGATATAAAAAATAAAGATAAAATACAGGACTTCAGAAATTCCCTAAAAAAATATCTATTAGTGAAATGCTACTATACCGTCCAGGACTACCTACATTAAGATGCAAATGTATGTTTGTCAATTATCATCAACACTGACATATGAGCATGTAAATTTACTAAATATAATATTTTATTTGTCTGTAAGTGTAGATGATGTACTTAAGATTTTATGTTTGTATTTTATACAAATATGATGAGAACATCCATACAATTTCTATTGTATACGGATGGATATATAAATAAATAAAAAGTTTAACCAGTCATCTGTGTTTGTCACTGGAACTCTTCTCATTGTCAACGGCGGGATCGTCACATTGTCAACAGCAAAAAACTTCACAGAAAATTCTGTATTACGTGTGCCTGTTGGAATGACTTCCTCAATTTGCAGCTCAGATCTTCCAGAGTCAATGATAGCTTGGGATGCCTGAAGGAAGTCCCATCCTAGAATGACATTATGACTAAATTCTGTTAAAATGAAAAATTCAAACGGCTGGGTCCTGTTGTTGATGGTTATTCTTGCGACACAAGTTCCTGCTGGCTGGACATCCTGTATCACAGAACATTCTCTTTTATAGTGTACAGTGGTAATTATCTGACAATACAGAGATAGAAGCTCATGAATCTACCAGTGCCCGGACAGGTTGGCCGTTGATGATGACATCGATGAGATTTCCCGACATCTTAGCGACTGTCATACATGGAGGATTTTCATCTGTGGTGGCCTCACCTCCGTAGATGGTCGTCTCGCTTAGATTTCCTGGGCGCAGCGGCTAGGGGAGCAGCTGGTACCTCTGTATGGCGCAGGTGAATGGCAGCGGTGCGTCAGGGAGTGCCCTTGTCCAGGGTACAGCGATGGACTTCTTCCCATAGGTCGACTGAACTCATCAGCAGGTGATGAGATAGAACTGTTCTGATGCCTGATGTCTTGTGGCAAAATAATCGTTGAATACTCGCCTTCTCTCTCTGCAGTAGCATACGACATGTCCCGGGTGCCCACAGTGGAAACATACTGGTGTGTTGTCTTCTGTCCTCCAGACGTCTGTTCTTCTGGGTGGTGTCATAGTTGCCTGAGGAGTTGGTTGTGGTCACGTCAGCCATTTCATAGACTGCTGTTTGGTGGCTGCAGTGTAAGTCATAGCAGGTCGTCTTCTCTCACAATTTGTCGTATGAAAGAAGCAAAGTCATGCTGGTCTTGCACAATGACCATAGGGACTACATAGGGGAGTCTGTCATACTTCTTTCATTCAACCCTCCTTTGTTTCATCTCTTCAATCCGCTGGCACCACTTGATGAACTCTTCCGTCGTAGTGACGTCTTATCCGAAGAGCTTGGTATATGTCTTCTGCAATACCCTTCATGAGGTGCATGATTTTGTCGGCTTCAGTCATATCTGGGTTAACTATGTAACATAGGGCCAAAACATTCGTTGGGCCCAGTTCTTCAGTTGTTCTTTCACTGAGAGGATTTGTTGCTGGCGGCCTCCAAATGTCTTCTTAAGTTCCATCTGGAATGTTTCTCAGTTATTCAGCTTCTTTTCGTTGTTTTCAAACCATTGCTGGGCTGTTCTGTCCAGCTAGAAATAAACATTGGCCAAGCACATTGTATGATCTCACTTGTTATACTTGGCGAATCGGTCGAACCCTTTTAGCCATTTGTTGGAGTCCTGTCCAGCGTGTCCAGAGAACACAGATGGGTGTCTGATGTGCAGCTGGCTTACCGCTGGTTTTGTGTCCATGGGATTTCTGACGATACAGATTTTCAGAAAGATGTACTCAGTATATCCCTTGTATTCTAGTTCTATTCTGTGTAAGCTTTTACATTGCCTAATTGGAGCTATGGTGATGCAGCTGTTGCACAGCATACCCGGCGCCTCCACCAAACAATGTCGCGTAGAAATGGAAGCAGGCTTGACTTCGAAGGCAGGGTTGTCAACTGAACACGGTACTTATACTGAAAGCAGGTTTATTGCAAACTGAAACATACACGCAGCACTCACTGCCTCTCGGGCAGAGTGCTCTGCTAGTTATACATAGACAGACTGTACCAGTTTTCACCTTGCTACGCATTGCGGGCACATCACAGCTCACTGAGAATTGAAGCGCGTGTACGCTGTACCCTAGCTGCTGGCACTTCGCTATTGGCTTGCAGACTGTAGTAGTAAACTCCATAGCTGTACATATTGCTAGAAATGGTGTGACACATAACACATGGTCCCTGCATTGTCTGATAATGTATTCATTTGCTTTAAAGATGCGATTATTGTTAAGAACCAAAGAATAGGAAGATGGAGTGCATCCCATGGATTCAGAGTGTCTGAAGTATGAATAATTTCAACAGGTCTCCCAAATTCTCAAGAAATATATGGAGCTTTTCTTGAGAATGCAAATGTCGTGACTAACTTATAAATATATATTAAATGTTATTAGACCTGAAATGGCTGGTAACAAAGCATGTCGGTATTTATTCCCATCTGATTGCAATACTGAACCTTTTGATAATTAGTCTATATCATTTTCTTTTCCAAAACTTTAATTATTCTTTTTTCTAATTGACTAGCTGAAGTTATTTTCTAATATTTGATGTCACCGAAGTTTGTTTCATTAGTAAATATTAATCAGTTAATGCCAGAGGCATATTGTTATATTTCAGATAGTATGTTAATTAGTATTTCTGATAAAACTAAGTGAATTCTTTTTTCATAATATTAAAGTAGGTATTATTATGTTTCACAAGTAATGTTAGGAAAGTTTTGCTCTCATTAGTTTCTGTATAATTACTGTTTTATTATGAAGTACCATAATTGTTTAAAAACCTATCTAAAAATCTTTGGAATGTTTACATTTGCATGACAAAATTATTACTACATTCTAAATGCTGAATACATGAAGCACATATGATAAATCTTAGCTATTGTAGACACACTCCGTAAAAATAAAAATTAAATTATTTATTTTCCAACAGTTATATACAATGATCAAATTACTGCAGAAGGTGATCAAAGTCAGATTGAACACACATTTTTTCAGTAACATACATACATCACTTATGTTAAGAAACTCATTAATGAAGTAGGAGGATGAAATCCTTTAGACTCATTTCAAATTGAGGTTTATTGTCAGTTAAATTTTTTATGGCTGCTGGCATTTTATTAAATGTGTTTATTGGTGAATAGTGGACACCTTTCTGAGCCAAGGAAAGTGATTGAAAATCGTTGTTAAAGTTATTCTTGTTTTTAATATTGATTCAGTGGACTGAGCTGATGGTTAAAAAATGTTATATTTTTAATGACAAATTTCATTAGAAAATAAATATAATGGGAAGCAACAGTTCCTAAAATAGCTCTCTGCAGGATATCCTTCAGTTGACACTATAAATTATTAGTATTGCACATTTTTGAACTCAGAAAACTTTAGTTTGGTGTGATGAATTACCCCAGAAAATAATTGCATATGGCATTATGGAGTGAAAGTACACAAAATATAATGGCTTTTTAAAATTATATCTCCTATGTGTGACAACATTCACATAGCAAATAGGAATGTGTTTAGGTGCTTCTTCAGCATTTCTGTGGTATGCTCCTCCCAATTAAATTTATTATCAACCTGTAATCCCAAGGAATCAACACTGTCAACTTCTTCTATCTTCTTGTTGTCATACTTAATGCATATACTGCCAGGAAACCTTTTACAAGTCCTGAACTGCTTATAGTGTTTTTTTCAAGATTTTGCTACAGAGAATTGGCTAGCAATCATTTATTAATGTCCATGAAAAAATTCATTAGGTGACCTTTCTAAGCCTGTACTTGATTTATCGTTTATTGAAATTTGTAATATAGTAAGGACAGTTTACAACTCACCACAAAGATGTGGCGACGCGCTGCGACAAGCGCATACAAAAGACACACACATACAACACTTTCAGCTATCGTCCATGGCCTTCTGCAGAAAATAGAACACTCATGCTGAACTATCACGGCTGTCTGACCCTGAGTTGAATGACTTTCAAAATAAGCAGTGTGATAGTTCTATTTTTGTAGATGCTCAGTAATTCACCAGTCAATGAATTCCAAGCTGACAGTTCTTCCTTATGAAGATTGAAATTCAACTATTAAAACTTCTTTTAAGGTTCGAAATATGAAAATCTTGAAGCAATGAGGTCCAGCAATAGCTGTGCCTCTAAGTACTTTTAGTCATTAATTAATTACCAAATGAATTGATCTTTTCTCACTAGTTTCTGTACTTTGTAGAATAAACCACTCTTTTATATATTTAACTCAATATTTAAATATAAAAAATAGACGAAGATTACTCACCAGGCGAAGGAGCACAGGTGTGACAGCATCACAAATAAATAAATGAATACACACACCACACACACACACACACACACACACACACACACACACACAAACGCAAGCTTTCGCAACCCAGTTGCTTCTTCAGGCAGAATGGAAGGAGAAGGAAAAGGAAATGATGAGGGTTTTAAGGAAGGGGATAAGGAGCCATTCCAATCCCAGGAGAGGAAAGACTTACCTTGGGGGAAAAAATGGAGGGTAAACAAATGCACACACACCCACACATTCACACAGACACAAGTACACCTAGGCAGACATACTCTGAGTAAGTCTTTCCTCTCCCGGGATTGGAATGGCTCCCTACCCCCTTCCTTAAAACCCTCATCATTTCCTTTTCCCTCTCCTTCCCTTCTGCCTGAAGAAGCATCTGGGTTGCGAAAGGTTGCGTTGTGTGTGTGTGTGTGTGTGTGTGTGTGTGTGTGTGTGTGTGTGTGTGTGTGTGTGTATTCATTTATTTATTTGTGATGCTGTCACACCTGTGCTCCTTCGCCTTGTGAGTAATCTTCGTCTATTTTTTATATTTAATTTTTCCTGCTAGGAATTTTTCGTCTTAATAACTCAATGTTTATTTATATTCAAGGAGTTATTCTACCAATTAGTACATAGGAATATGACACAAATATCTTGACAAATGTCAGACACAGAATACAATTCAAAATCAACAACTTTTTCTTCTTAGCAACCGTCTAAGCACACATTTTCTCCAAGGAACTTCAGTATATATCTTTGACTGGGTAGACATAATATCTGAGGTCACTTGCTGTTGCCACTACCTCCAGAATCTGAAACAAACAGATTCTGGCGGCAGCTGCTGTTCCTAACATGCCTAATCAATTCACAAAAATAAATTGATAACTATTTGGGTATCTCAACGCATTGAAGAAGTGGGAAAATGTGGCTTGTACCACTACAAAGAAATCACAAAGGCACACAATACAGTCATACAACCATCACCACCACTAACCAGCTGTCCATTAGGATGAATGGCCACCATCAAACTGTGGCCAAAAACAAAGTGGACCAACCTGTGGTACAGCATGCAACAGAGCATATGCTTGATTTCAATGGCTGCTCCACAACCCAGGCCATCTGGATCCAAAATCCACCACCAGCTTTTCTGAACTGATGGGAATTATACCTACAGTACATTCTCCGATCCCGAAATCATCCAGGCCTCAACCTATGATAACTTTCCTGTTTTCCATACCTTACAGTTCCTACCTCTATCCTAAACCTTTCCTATTTTGAGTGGTGCTTGAGTGTGCATGTACGTGTGTGTGTGTGTGTGTGTGTGTGTGTGTGTGTGTGTGTGTGTGTGTATGCGGTCGTCGGTATGTGCAGTGTGTGCACGTTCTATTTTTTTATTATTATTATTTCTATTTTAATATTTCTATTTATTTAAATCTATTTTGTGTATTTAATTTTATTTTTCTCCCCTCACCTGCCTCCCCACTCCACTCTTAAGCTGCATCTCATTATTCCCATCTAGGCCATGCTGTACCCATCCCCACCACTGTGATGCAACCTTCCTATTCCCTTTCACCTTCCCAATTTACATGCTGCAGAGCGTGATTCGAAGTGCTGCAGCCAGGGGTGATGGTTTTATGACTGTGTTATGTGCCTGTGTGATTGCATAAATGTTCTATTTTCTGACGAAGGCCATGGCCGATAGCTGAAAGAGTTGTATGTGCTTCTCACAGCTCGTCACCACGTCTTTGCGGTGAGTTGTAAACTGTCCTTATTACTATATTATTAATTCCAACCTGGACTTTCCATTATTAGATATTTAATTTCAATATTAAATGGGGAAACATTATTTATTACATAATAAACTCTGGTGGGGGGGGGGGAGGTTGGTCGCAGTTTGGGGAGGGGTGAGTCATTGGCCAAGGGGAGGGGTGGGCACCTCTGTTCAACAATGTAGACCTCATATGGCTCCACTTTAAGGGGAGCATTTCACATGAAAACAGGAAATTCATGCTTTCAGTTGTGGAAAGACTTTTACATGAAGTTGTTTCTAAAGTAACTATGGAATACTGGAACAGTTTTGTAACAAATACAACATGTGATTCAGGAAGCATGGAAAGATGTTGCTGTTGAGGAGTCTTCTAAGAGTTCCAGCTTCACAAATATATGCCACATTTTCCATCTCTTGGGCACACAACACGTGAAGTGATGGTTTGTTGCCACATAATTTGTACTTTTTGGTGGGGGTGATTTTGTTATCTTGCTATTTTGAGTTTTATGATTTCTTGTGAAATTCACTGTACGAGATGAAAATGTAACGTTAAGTTTCCCTAAGCAGCAATAAATGTGCTCCTTTCCCTGTTCCTACCTCACATTAGATTACAAATGCTTTAAGGATACCGCACAATGAAAACCTATGCATAGTGGCAGCTGGCAACATAGCATACCTGTGTAGCGAACTGTCAAGTACGAAATAGCTTTAATCATACTATACTATACAACCAACAGTTTGTCATTGTCCAAAAGAGGAAACCTTCCTAGCTTTCCAAAACTCCAAACTTCTGGTCTGGTTCAGGTTCATTGATGATTTATTCATTGTTTGGACTCAGGGCCAGGACACCCTATCCTCGTTCCTTCACAACCTCAATTCTTTCTCCCCCATCAGTTTCACTTGGTCCTTCTAAACCTTCCTGGATGTTAAGCTCCACCTTACTGACGGCTCCATCCACATTAAACCTATGAATTACCAACAGTACCTGCACTTAGATAGCTGCCATCCATTCCATAACAAAAAATCCCTCCCATGCAGCCTTGCCACCCAAGGACGGTGAATTTGCAGTGATGAGAAGTCCCTTACCCATTATGCTGAAGGCCTCACAAAGGCCTTCACAGACAGACATTACCCTCCTGACCTAATCTGCAAACAGATTTCCCGAGCTATATCCCCACACACCACCAATCCTCCCCCCAACCCCAGTAAACTGGTCAAACGGAGTGTCCTTGTCACCCAATACCATTCCGGTCTGGAACAACTTAATCACATCCTTCGTCAGGGCTTGATTATCTGTCATCATACCCTGAAATGAGAAACATCCTACCCAAGATCCTCCCGATCCCTCATAAAGTGGTGTTCCATCACCCACCCAACCTCCACAACATCCTAGTCCATCCCTATGCCACTCCCAGCCCCAACCCGTTACCACAGAGATCATATCCCTGTGGAAGATGCCGATGCAAAACCTGCCCAATCCACCCACACAGCACTTCTTATTCCAGTCCCGTCACAGGCTTATCCTACCTCATCATAGGTCGGGCCACCTGTGAAAGCAGCCATGTGATATACCAACTCTGCTGCAATCATTGCACAGCGTTTTATATTGGTATGACGACAAACCAGCTGTCCATTAGAATGAATGGCCATTGCCAAACTGTGGCAAAAAACATGATGGACCACCCTGTGGCACAGCATGCAGCTGAGCACAGCACTCTGGGTTTCAATGGCTGCTTCACTACTCGAGCCACCTGGATCCGCCCTTCCACCACCAGCTATTCTGAACTGCGCAGATGGGAGTTGTCCCTTCAACACATTCTACGGTCCCACAACCATCCTGGCCTCAACCTCAGATAACTTCCCATCCTTGCACCATATGTCTAACATCTCCCCCTCCCCTCTTCCTTCCCCACCCATTATCCTGTAACCATGTTGTCCTTACAACTGTGTATCACCACTTAAAATATCCCCTTAATTTATTACTTTTATTTTTACTTATTTTTTCCTAACTTTATTTTTCCTTTTTTTCCTATTTTATTTTTCCTTATTATTCTTATTATTTCAAATCTCCCCCCCCCCCCCACTCCCTTCCCATACTCGCCTACACCTCCCTTTTATCCCTTCCCACCCATTCCCTTCACTGTATTCATTGCCACAATTCAAATTCCCACCTATCAGAGCCTTTAAAAACCATTATGCAATGCGTAACTTTCCATCCACACCTTTACACAGCATCCTTCTCCCTCCACTCCCCATCTCACTCACAGTCTAGCTTGTGTTGCTGCAGTTGCTGGACATGATAGTTGTGTGGGTATAGATGTCCGAGTGATTGCATGAATATGTGTTTCTTTTTCTTACAAAGGTCATGGCCGAAAATTTAAGTTGTGTGAATGTGATTATCTATTTTTGCGTCTGACAACAGCTCAGTGAGTCCTTTTACGGTGAGTTATTATCTATCCTTCATTATTAATATTGACTAACATTGAAGTGAGAGGGTATCCTATTCTCTCTGACAGGGCTTTGTTTACATGGTTGAGGTATAATTGCAAGGATTGGTTGGTGACCTCCAAATGTGATCACCACCTGCTTCACTTGCCTGCTGCAGTTTGTCATGAACATAACTTATATTACATCCTGACGACAACACATTTATCACAGAGATAAGGGGTAAAGTTTTGTGGATAGCCCTTGGCCTAGTGATTATTGTTGTTCCTATCAGAAGATCTAGCATACTGTAACTCTTCTGCAGGACAGGGCTAAAATTTAAAAATCACACACTTCCTGCAATCCGGACAAACTGAGAAAATCATTTGGTATTGTACATTATTTGTGGTGTATGGTGGGATTTATGTAGATGATAAAAGCATCATTTTTTCATGGGCAGTTCCTGAGAAAACCACAATTTTTGGATACGTAATCTTCAAATTGTTGGATGACTGCATCTACATTTTTTATTAACTGAAAATGTGTTCTTAAGATTATATTCTCAAACTACTTTTTAATTCTTTTTATCTCTCTATCCATTACTGAAATACAGATGTGCAAAATTACTGTACTTACAGCACAAACTTGCAAAAATTGGTTATTAGCTGTATTTGCACCATGGACCACAAATATCTACATAACAAACCATGACAAATAGCTAAATTCTTAACAATATATTTTGTAGACAAGTATCTAGAAATGCCATTTATACATTTTCGGAAATCTTTATCCGTTATGAAGATACACCGAAAAACAATTCTGTTCAAGTACCAAAAGTGGTGATTGCAGTGAGACATAGCCTTCCAAACACTAAAAAACTTACTATCTGGTTTTAAGAAATATATTCTGCAAAAAAATGGATTTTCCCCATCTTACAGTCTTCTGTTTTCGCTTTTTGAAGGATTGCTTTTATTTTTGTTATTCATTACAGTTACTGGACAGCATCAAATTATGTGAAAAATCGCAACCTATTTTAAAGGTTAAAATTAAAACAGTCCAGATCACAGAATTGTGGTTATATTTATTTCAAGACTGGTTTCAGTCATTGCAGACTATCTTCAGATGACTAGCACCATGATGACAGGTGGTGACAGTGGACACGGCGAGCTGCACAAATGTGGACTGCTCACGATCTGGATAGTTTTTATTTTAAGATCGCTCTTCTCCATTATGCTTTCTAAAATTACATATTTTAAAGAGTTTGCAGAGGTAAAAACACTTTGCATATAGTTGGTTGTAGCTCATACATAGCAGTGTATAAATTTCAGAGGAGATGTCAAAATTTTATTTACAATTCAGAGCACAACAATATCACTCAGCATTATTGAAAAATTGGTTTCATATCTAGTGGGCAAACCCACACTGTATACCCAATTTTGTCCAAGAAGAGTTGGCAACCATTAGGAATCACTTATCATTCCATTTTAAGAATACTATTCTGTGAAAAAATATGATTTAGGACCTATTTTAGTAGATAGCTTATTTGATAAAGGACAATTTCTTTTTCTTATTTGTCATACCCTTTAGGCTATATGAATGTGTCAAAGCATATAAAGTATTAAATCTTTACAGATCTATAGAATTCATGTTAGATAAGTAGCACATCCTGCCACAGCAAGGAAAAGAAAGGAACCAGCTGAAAAATATTCATGTTGGAATACAAAAAAGCAGTGGTGACACATCCTATAAGTTCACTTGAATGCTGGAGAAAAGCTTGCTGTGAAAAAATGTAGGAAATAAGTAAATAAAATAAAGAAGTGTTTTTAAACTATCATTCTTTGTTTCATTTGTTCTTTCAGATTATTTTATATGCACATTCAAAGTATTTTTATCACATGAGAAACATTTTACGTTGTAGAGGCAGCACGGCTGTTTAATATAGCCAGCAGTGGCCACAGTGTTACATGGTCATGTGCAGCTGAGGTTCAAATTCTCCTCTGAACCCCCTGGAAGCAACAAATAGGTGCTCCAGCAGCAGGCAGGGACGAGGGGAAATGCTGTTTTTAATATTGGTATTGGAGATGGTAGACACACCAGCTCCTGCATACTCGAGCTTTGGCCATTATGCACGAATGGTCCCGAAGTAAGACAATGGAGCTATTGCAAACCTGGTCTTGCACATGCGCAAAGCCTCCATGAATGCAACATTCACATTTCATATTTATTTTTGGTGCATTGAAGTTTCATCAAAAACATGTCATATTTGGTCAAATTTAACTATAAATTAAAGACACATCAACTGTAATAAAAGCCTTCAGAAAATCCAATAATAAATAATAATGAAGTCACTCCTCACCAACTAGCAAGAATATCTGCGTGGTTAGCAGCATCACACAGAGCTCTCAAAGGTAGTGGGTTCGAGACCGACAGCAAGCAATTTTTTTAAAACCCAATCTTCTTTTTAACATATGGGACATATATTTGGACATTTTAACAAATGTGTTTTGATTTTGAGGGTAGATGATATATACTCTTTGTTGTAACAAATATTAAACTGTTTGAAACGATGTGGGAGAGAGCAGTCTTTGCACATGCGTAAGGTTTGGGAGGGAGGTGCTGCTTACAGTGTCTCATGACCCAAAGGGAGCTTGTCTCTTCATTGTAACTGTGGTGTCGTACAAGTCTGAAGTGCGCGCCACGTACTTTCGCCGCGCGCTGCCATGCACGCACGCCGCAGCGTTCTTACGTCAGCCACGAGCACCCTCTGATGCAACTCCGCTCGTGGCCACCTCTGAACTGCATCGGTCACTTGGAATTACGACAGGCATTGGGCACATCAGTAGGCAGGCCTCTATCTAGTTTAACTATGTACCACCATTCCACTAGTTTGCTGCCCTCCAAGTTAAGTATTGTACCATCTCTATGAAATATATATCTTGTTCTAATTTAGCCTAGTGTTTCTAGTTTCTGCTGTCCCAATGGTTGGTCACCTCAGACTCTGTACCCGCACACGCGTGCATTCTATTTCCCTGTGCCGGTCTCTCTCTACTCGACCACTGACACCTAGGACAACCGGCGGCAACGAGACACAAAAGTGGCGACGAGGATGGGATACAAAAGTGGCGATGAGGAGCGATAGAAGAACCTTGGACAGCCCACTTACAGCAGCCAGACAGCAACAGTCAGAGCACGCAAAAGTTGCTCCCGCCCACCCACCTTTGTTATAAGATTTTGGGGGACAATATTTTGTTACATGTCTTGTGGACATTTTTGTTGCAGAGATTCTTTTTTTACATTGCATTTGTGCTTTGTTCTAATTTTCTTGTATGCGCGGCACCTTATCGGTCAGCATGGCCACTACCCCGAACCCAAACTTAATGGAAATTATTCAGTTACAGACAGCGCAAATCATGCAACTACTCCAAGCGGTGTCCCAGTTGACGGCACAGGCAACTCAACAGCCGTCACATCAGCCGCTCACACCTGCCGCCGCACCGCTTCCTACGTTTCGCCAGTACGATGAGTGTGAGGAAAAATGGAGCGATTACTTGGCGCAGTTTCAAGAACTCGTCGCGGCTCATCAACTTACAGGTCAGACAGTAAAGCACCTTTTCTTATCAGTTGTGGGCACCAACACCTTCGTGTTACTGCAGAAACTTTTCCCCCACACATCTCTTCGCGAACTAGAATTTGATCAAATTGTAGATGCACTGAATGCATTATGAGAGAAAAGTTCTCATAGCTGCGGCGCGGTACCAATTTTTCAGACAAAAAAAAATTACCTGAGCAGTCACACCAGCAGTGGATTACAAAGTTGAAGGGCTTAACCCGCAAATGTAAATTTACTTGCTCTTGTGGACTTTCTTATAGTGACGTTATGTTGAGAGATGCAATCACACAGAACATTCAGGACCTCATAATTAGGGCAGCAATTCTAAAACAGTCTGACCCTTCATTAGACAGTGTATTGCAGCTTATTGCAGCGCATGATACCTTTGACTTAGCAGATGTAGAAATGCAAAGCCACAGTGTCACTGCAGTGCGCCGCAACGGACGCTTTCCTAGTCCTACTGGCCATGCTGAACAGACAGTGAACAGTAGCCAGTGTATATGTGCAACACAAAGGTCGCCCCGGCATGTTAGACAAAGTAATTTGACAAACGGGCGCCGACGTTCTTATCAGAAAAATGTTCGTAAGTCTTGCCCCCAGTGTTTGTCTCACCACAAGCGTGCGCAGTGCCCAAGTTGCAATGCAATCTGTATGTGGCAAATCAGGATATGTACAGACAGTATGTATGCAGAATAAAAATTCTAAGAACAGTGCCGTTAGAAACAGTGCTTCGCAAAATTCAAGAACAATTCATGCAGTGAACTTCATACACGCTGTGGATTTGGACAGTGTTTCTCCTGAGTCTTAAATGCAAGAAAGTTCTTCTGCGCCTACTGCAAAACTATCTAGTGAGCCACGTCACAAGTGCCGTCGAGCGCGTAAAACTAAGCAATGGAAAAGGGTTCGGGACATGCATAATGACTATGTACAGTGCAATCCTGTAGTGACCCTAGTGCCTTCTGCAACTTCTCTTTGCCAAAGTGCCCAGTACTGTGTAGCTAGTGACAGTAGACTTGGTGTAGCTACTCAAAGTAATTTTAGTGCAGTAGCTGTGAATCTGGTGTAGCTTCACATGCTTGCGCGGAAGCCAATCTGGCAGTAGTGCCATCTAGGGACAGTGTTATTAATCTATGTGCCGATTCTGCGCCGCTTCCTACCGCACGCAGCCCGCGCATACGTAAGCGCAGCAAACAAGCTGTATCAGACGTTGCCCGCATTCGTGAACCTGTCGAGCACCACAAGCAAAAACTTTTTGTGACTCTTTCTATAGAAAATAAGACTGTGCAGTTTCAGCTCGACACTGGTTCCTCTGTCACATTAATGAATAAAGACACTTACGAACTTCTGGGTTCACCAAAGTTGTGGCCATCTCAGCAAGTGCTAACAGCATATACAGGTCAAAATATTTTCGTGCTAGGAACGTGTAGCTTGCCTGCTTCTTTTAAAGGTGTAACAAAAACAGTAGTATTTGTAGTTCTTTAAGCCAAATCTACACAGAACATTTTTGGACTTGATGCATTTGACTTATTTGGATTATCAATTCAAAGAGACGTGCTTCAAAGTAAGTCAGTAGTGCCTCAGGACAAAATCAATGCATTGTGTGAAAAATATAGTGACTTGTTTTCGCCGGAACTAAGTTGCGCAAGAGACTTCGTGGCACATGTAACTTTAAAACAATCTGCTGTATCAAAATTTCGTAAAGCTAGACCAGTGCCTATCACAATTCGTTACAAAGTTGGCAGGATAGTGGGGTGATTTCTCCTGTTTCTGTGAGTCAGTGCACCTCACCTTTAGTGATTCTAACCAAAACTTCATCTCTGTGCAGACTTCAGATCAACAGTAAACAGTCAAACCATTGTAGACACTTACCCCCTGCCCAGACCTGAGGAACTGATGAACACATTAGGACAGTCTCGTTTGTTTTCCAAGATTGATTTAGCAGAGGCATACTTACAGATTCCGCTTGATGACAAGTCAAAAAGTTTTTCGTCATTAATACTCACATGGACCTTTTTCAATTTCAACGCCTACCCTTTGACAGTTCTTCCGCCCCCACTATTTTTCAGAATTTTTTGGAACAGCTGACAGTTTCTGTACCGCGTTACTCGAACTGTTTAGATGATATTGTGGTCTTTGGACGCACAGTTGAAGAACATTTATCAAACCTGGAGTGTGTTTTCAAAGTGTTGACTGCAGCAGGTCTATGTTGCAATAAAGCAAAGTGTTCATTTTTTCAAACGGAAATAGAGTACCTAGGCTATGTGACTAATTATATATTTTTGACAAATTACAGCATTTAAATGAATGAAATAAATCGCAATTTGTGATGTTATGGCTTCACTGTATGGGGTTTAGATGGAATACCAAACTGTGGCGAATGAAAATTTTTGCCCGGCCGGGATTTGAACCCGGGATCTCCTGCTTACTAGGCAGACGCATTGACCACTCTGACACCGAGGACGCAGTGACCAGCCGACTGCAGATGACTCTTTCCTGCACGTCTCCTGCCACAAACAAATCTCCATTCGCCATGCTGTCTCTTTCCTATACCACAGCCTATTTATTCTACAATGCTCGCAGCCACAATACTGTATTCCCGCATCAGGGAGAACAGACCATGAGGCTGTGGTATAGGAAAGAGACAGTGTGGCGAATGGAGATGTGTGTGTGGTGGGAGACGTGCAGGGAAGAGTCCTCTGCAGTTGGGCTGGTCACTGTGTCTTCGGTGGCGGAGTGGTCAACGTGTCTGCCTAGTAAGCAGGAGATCCCAGGTTCGAATCCCGGCCAGGCACAAATTTTCATTCGCCAGAGTTTGGTATTCCATCTGAACGTCATACAGTGAAGCCATAACATTGCAAATTGCGATTTATTTCATTTATGTGATTAATGCCCAAGAAATCCATCCCTTACAATCACATCTTCGAGCAATCAAAGACTTGCCTCCTCCTAAAAATGTGCACGAATTGCAAGCAGTAATGGGAAAGCTTAACTATTATTTCAGATTTATTCCGAATGCCTCTCAGATAGCAGCTCCACTGCATCGCTGATGTAGGAAGAATGTTCCTTTCATATGGTCTAAAGGTTGTCGAGTTGCCTTTGACAAATTAAAGTCTGCACTACTCAGTGATGCATGTTTGGTTCCCTTTGACCCACAGAAGCCTGTAGTGCTAACAGATGGATGCCGGGCACCATTCAGCGCGTGCTCGGTTGCAATATGTACGTTGTCCGTTCTTTCACAGGGTCGGAGCTGCGGCGCCACACAAACCAATTGCGCCTATACAGGCTGCGCGATCCTGTCTCTGGTTCTTGATTCCAGATCCAGTTCACCGCCAGGAGCACAGCTACATCGCTTGTCAACAGGTCCAGCGTCCCCGGACTACGAGATCGTCCCCATGGAGGTCGACACACCTTCGATGCAGATGTCCCCGCTGCTGTTGCCACTGCAGACGACAGTGTCACTGAGAGGAACTCCGGGACCGTGTGTGCCCCCCCTGCCTGGGCCACGCACCTCAGCAGAAGATGACCTGCTCCCTCTGGGCAGAGGTGTGCGCCCTTCCCCTCGTTTTGGTGGGTTTCCCGGGGGATCGCAAGGTGGATACTGGGGCGCGGACAGCGTCTCGATCCCAGCCTCAGCTACGACGCCCGTCCCACAAGTAACGCCCCCGCCCAGGCCCTCCTCCCAGTGCCGTTGCCGTGGCCCTCAGCCCTAGGCCATGATGGCGCGGCGCTTTGGGGGGGAGGGGTGTGGTGTCGCACAAGTCTGAAGTGCGTGCCACATACTTTCGCCATGCATGCATGCCGCAGCGTACTTACGAAGTCAGCCACGAGTGCCCTCTGCTGCAACTCCGCTTGTGGCCACCTCTGAACTGCATCGGTCACTTGGTATTACGACAGGCACTAGGGCACATCAGTAGGCAGGCCTCCATCTAGTTTGACTATGTACCAGCATTCCACTAGTCTGTTGCCCTCCAAGTTAAGTATTGTACCATCTCTATGAAATATATATCTTGTTCTAATTTAGCCTAGTGTTTCTAGTTTCTGCTGTCCCACTGGCTGGTCAGCTCAGACTCTGTACCCGCACATGTGTGCATCCTATTTCCCTGTGTCGGTCTCTCTCTACTCGGCCATCGACACCTAGGACAACCGGTGGCAACGAGACACAAAAGTAACAGATTCATTTTGTTACAGTCACTTAACAGTGTAATCAAGTACTTACTGTGCTTTAGTGTTCAAGTGCATATTCATATGTTCTTGGTGTTTTTAGAAACAAATTACTCAGCTTTAAGCTTGGAACAAAAGTGTGAAATAAAGAAGCTTTGCAGGCCAACACCTCAGCTCGAGTTGAAGTAAGTGCAAAATAGCTGAAGTAAGACATTCTGCAGATATTTTAATGAAAATATATCAAAAAGGGGGGGCGGGGCAAACAGGGGTGCTTTCCCACAGCGTCACTTGCAGAGGCGTGCCATATTGTCTCTTTGGATGCCGACTGGGGCAGTGGGATGGGCACCAATATCAGGATCTATCACTCAAAGAAATGAACCTCCAGACATTTGAAGCACCAGCCACCACAGCAAAGAAGGAAATAAATTCCTGTTTAAAAGACTGGTAGAAAAGTGGAGAAACAGCTGTATCGGTCATCATTACACCTTCCTTACCAAAAATTTTGGCTTGGAAAATTATTTGCACTTTTTCGTGCTGAAAGAGAACAGCAGAAAGTGATAGTGGAAGAGAAATCAGACAGTGCCATTGGGAGAGAAAGAGAGAGCACACAGAAATGGTGGGAGAAAGATAGTGCCACTAAAGGAGATAATTAGATGGAAAAAATTTTACATATCTGGTTTACAAGCTCGAATAAGAACACAATAGTGATAGAAGAGACAAACAGCAGAGCTAGAAAGTAGCAGTTTGAGAGAAAAAAGTGGGATACAGATAATGGCAGAGAAACAGTGAACTTGGTAAAAATAATGGTAATTAAGATCAAGAAATAGAGATGAAGACCAACAACAGGAATGAGAGACAGGAGAAGGTTCCAATGGGGAAAAAAGGAGATACCGTAATGGGAGGGAGGCACATGTAGATAGATGCTATTGATGAAAACATAACTGTGATGGGAGACACATGTTCTGGATTAACCCTGAAGTAGTCGCACTGAATCTAAAATTTACATAAATTCAGTACCTCATGTGATGAGTAGTATTCCTTTGTTTCACGTGGATCAGAGTAGAGGTGGTGGAATGCTCAGCAATTGAGGACTGACAGTCACGTGCGACTATGGACATTACATACAATTAGCGATGTTGTTAAGCTGTTATTCCCACATTGCAGTTAATTCTCAAGATGTCTCCTGTTCAGGCAGAGTCGTTTTCAATTAGTTACATTGTACTTTTAGACTCATATATTTATGTTACTTACTTTTTTCTTTTTTTTTTTTATGGAAGATGGATCTACATGAAGAAGTCTGCAGAAGAATTATGCTGTATTGAAGACACTTTTTTGTAGTTTTCCACCTAGACACAGAAGGAACCTGAGACGTGATTACTGCAACTTAACATATACCGGTAGTTTCATACTATGACAGTTTTTTGCAAATGAAGCAAATTATCATATCTATTTGGAGCATGAAAGTGTTTTTTGTAGTGAAAGTTTAAACGGGGAAGAGTGTGACTGTATTGTACAATCTCTGAAACTGTAGTAATCAGTTGTGAATTCCTTCTGTTTACAATACAAAAATGCAATAACTCAACAGGTATAGCATATAATGAAACACAGTATTTCACTGAAATTTACAGCTCTGAACAAAGGTAGTAGCGTAAAAAGCTATAAGCCAAACACAGTTCAACTGTTTGTTAAGCTTATAGGACTTAACTACAAGGTCATCAGTCCCTAAACTTACAAACTACTTATCAACTACCTTATACTAAGGACGGCACAAATATCCATGCCCGAGGGGGGATTCGAACCCCCGACCATAGTGGCCGTGCAGACTGTGACTGGAACGCCTCTGTCCCCTCGGCCACCGCAGCCGGCCCAAACACAGTAAATTGCATATTCTTCACTATTGTGCTGACTCTTGCTTCTAAAATTATTTAATGCTTTGCGGACTGCTAGTTCATGCATGACTACTGGCAGTCTGAAAAGTCACGCGACTACTGCTGGGTTAAAAGAGCGTGAATGTGTTCGCATGCCAAAATTTTTTGTGAACAAGGCAGAATGATAACTGAGGCTGCTTTCGTTTCCCACTTTTATGTTAGCCTTTTTAAGAGGAGCGTATTTCCCTTTTTTGTGCTCTGACTGGAGCATTTTTCAGCTGGTATTACCTTTATTTGAAACTCTGTGTCGCAAGGTGAGTCAGTTGCACCTGAGAGACCACTGTGTTATCCTCTGACAATGACATTATTGGATGTGTATTGTGAAATAAATACTGAGTGTCAAAGTGTCAATATGTGAAGGACAGCTCATTTTAGTTGCTTCATATCCTGCTGCTGCTTCTCGTGCTACAATTTTTAGGTCATTATTGTGTATGAAATTATATTCTAATATACAGGAATGGATGTAGATTTTTTTCCTTGATGTTCTCAAAATACAGCAATAGAGAATTTTGTCAAGTCTGATAAATTTACTTGTGATGTTAAGGGCTGTGATAAAATGAGGCAATCTGCTCATGAAAAGATCTACTCAGACTCTCTTAGTGTGATACAAGTTGTTTCATTGCCAATACTTATAACAGATAAACAACTCCAGATCATCAGGAACTTCCTGCTCTGTCATCAAGGACTGGGGAAAAACTCTTGTCACCTCACTGCTAATAGGAAGCCAAACTGCAATCTTGCAACCTATGATTCTAATCTTAACACTCTGATGCCCAGAATTTCCCTGCCCCGTTGAACACCCAGAGTGGTCATTTTGACCCCTACAATTTAACAAAAATTGTGATGAACTATTAATTAGAATTTTTTATGCATTTATTATATTTTAATGTTCACAAGATATGTACGCCTGTTCAGAAAGAGAATTGTGAATAATGACAGATTACAAATCATATTATTTATTGATATATAATTAAATTTCACTGAAACTTGTAAGAAGCCAAATGAGTAAGAATGTGACAGGTTTTTCTGTGTTCCAAATGCATCGAAACTGAATTTTTCACGTTGACAGCAATTTTAGCTACTTCAATGTTTCACATAATTGACCAATTTATATTCAGTTTTGTTTGTATGTTTCCACAAACCAACTATTTACAAACAGTGCACTCGGAAATAGTTTATTACATTTTAATATTTTCACATTTATTGTGTTTCACTGCCATTTTGTCTTCATATTCATGTTCATAATTTTATGTGGTCATATGAGAAAAGCAATATTTCACATGCTCAGAGCCAAGTTCATCTGCAAGCTGCTGAATAAAATGACCGCTTTTGATCTTCCTCCAAATGTTGTTGTTGTTGTGGTCTTCAGTCCGGAGACTGATGCAGCTCTCCACAATACCCTATCCTGAGCAAGCCTCTTCATCTCCACATAAGAACAGCAACCTACATCTGTCTGAATCTGCTTACTGTATCAGTCTCTTGGTCTTCCCCTGCGATTTTTTCCCCACACACTTCCCTCCAACGCTAAAGTCACAATTCCTTGATGTCTAAGAATGTGTCCTACCAAGCGATCCCTTCTTTTAGTCCAGGTATGCCAGAAATTTCTTTTCTCCCCAATTCTGTTCAGTACCTCCTCATTAGTTACGCGATCCACCCACCTAATCTTCAGCATTCTTCTGTAGCACCATATTTCAAAAGCCTCAATCCTCTTCCTGTCCGCACTGCTTATCGTCCATGTCTCACTCCCATACAAGGCAACACTCCATACAAATGCCTTCAGAAAGGACTTCCTTAGGCTTAAATCGATATTAGATGTTAACAAATTTCATTTTTCAAGAACGCTTTTCTACCCATTGCCATTCTGCATTTTATATCCTCTGTACTGCGACAATCATTTGTTATTTTACTGCCCAAGTAACAAAACTCATCTACCTCCTTTATTGCTTCGTTTCCCAATCTAATTCCTTCAGCATCACCTGATTTTCTTACACTGCACTCCATTACCCTAGTTTTGCTCTTGTTAAAGTTCATCTTATATGCACCTTTCAGCACACTGTCCATTCCGTTCAATTGCTCTTCCAGGTCCTTTGCTGTATCTGACAGAATTACTATGTCGTCGGCAAAACGCAATGTTTTTAATTCTTCACCCTGAACTTTAATTCCTTCTCCGAATTTCTCCTTGCTTTCCTTTATAGCTTGCTCAATGTACAAATTGAATAACAATGGAGAAAGTCTACAACCCTGTCTTACTCCCTTTCCAACCGCTGCATCTCTTTCATGCCCTTCAACTCTGATAACCGCTGTCTGGTTTTTGTACAAGTTGTAAATTTTACTCCTGCTTGCTTCAGAACTTGAAAGAGTTTATTTCAATCAACATTGTCAAAGGCCTTCTCCAAATCTACAAAAGCTAGAAATGTAGGTTTGCCTTTTCTTAATCTATCTTCTAGGATATGCCGTAAAGTGAGTATTGCCTCCCGTGTTCCTACATTTCTCCTGAACCCAAACTGATATTGCTCGAGGTCGGCTTCTACCAGCTTTTCCATCCTTCTGTATATAATTCGTGTTAATATTTTGCAACCATGACTTATTAAACTGATGGTTCTGCGCCTGCTTTCTTTGGAATGGGGATTATAACATTTTTCTTAAAGTCTGAGGGTACTTCTCCTGTTTCATACATCTTACACACCAGGTGAAACAGATTTGTCATGGCTGGTTCTTCCAGAGACTTCAGTAGCTCTGAGGGAATATCATCTACTCCAGGAGCCTTGTTTCGACTTAGGTCTTTCAGGGCTCTGTCAAATTCTTCTCTCAGTATAGTATCTCCTATTTCATCCTCGTCTACTTCTTCTCCCCTTTCTACAATATTGTCTCGAAGTTCATTTCCTTCATAGAGCCTCTCTATATACTCTTGCCACCTTTCAGCTTTCCCTTCTTTGCTGAGAACTGGTTTTCCATCAGTGTCCTTGATATTCATAGAGCTGTTTTTCTTATCTCCAAATGTTTCTTTTATTTTCCTGTAGGCTGTATCTATTTTTCCCCTATTTATACATTATTCTACAACCTTGCATTTGCCTTCTAGCCACTCCTGCTTAGCCATTTTGCACTTCCTGTCAATTTCATTTCTTAGTCGTCTGTACTCCATTTTGCCTGTTTCATTTACTGCATTTTTATATTTTCTCCTTTCATCAATTAAATTTAGTATCTCCTGTGATATCCAAGGATTTTTTGTAGGTCTTTTCTTCCTACCTATTTTGTCCTCTGCTACCTTCAGTATTTCTTCTCTCAATTTTACCCATTCCTCCTCTACTGTTTTATTTCCCCCCATTTCTGTCAATTGTTGCCTAAAGCTTCCTCTGAAATTCTTAAGAACCTCAGGTTCCTTCAATTTATCCAGGTCCCATCTCCTTATTTTCCTACCTTTTTGCAGTTTCTTTAGTTTCAGCCTACAGTTCATAACCAACAACTTATGGTCAGAGTCTATATCTGCCCCTGGGTATGTCTTACACTGTAAAACCTGGTTCCGAAATCTATGTCTTACCATTATAAAATCTATCTGGTATCTCCCGGTGTCTCCTGGTCTCTTCCACGTATACAACCATCTTTTGTGATTCTTGAACCAGGTGTTTGTTATAACTAAATTATGTTCTGTGCAAAATTCTACCAGGCGGTTTCCTCTTTCATTCCTTTTGCCCAGACCATATTCACCTACTATCTTTCCTTCCGTTCCTTGTCCTACTACCGAATTCCAGTCTCCCATAACAATTAAGTTTTCCTCTCCCCTAATTGTCTGAATAATTTCCTTTAGCTCCTCATATATTTCTTCGATCTTCTGATCATCGGCAGAGCTAGTTGGCATATAAACCTGTACTACTGTTGTCGGTGTTGGCTTCGTATCTATCTTAACAATGATAATGCGATCAATGTGCTGGTCATAGTAGTTTGTCCGCATTCCTATTTTCTTATTCATTATCAATCCTGTGATACCCCCAATTGATTTTGTATTTATAATTCTGTACTCACCTGACCAGAAATCCTGTTCATCCTGCCACCGAACTTCACTAATCCCCACTATATCCAACTTCAACCTATCCATTTCCCTTTTTAAATTTTCTAATTTTCCTACTCGATTAAGGGATCTAACATTCCACACTCCGACCCGTAGAATGCCAGTATTGTCTTTCCTGATGATCACATCCTCCTGAGTAGTCCCCGCACGGACTTCCTCCAAATAACAGCTCTGAATATTACACGCATATTCATTCCTGCCAGATCAAGGATATTATAGAAGGAATGTACTGGCCATCTTCTTGAGGCAGCCTTGTTTATCAACCCAAAATTTTCTTGTAATAACTTACAGTCCCACTCCCACGAACCAAAGACATTGTCGAGGGGGTTGGCTTGCGTGCCTCAACGATACAGATAGCCGTACCGTAGGTGCAACAATAGCGGAGGGGTATCTGTGGAGAGGCGAGACAAACGTGTGGTTCCTGAAGAGGGGCAGCAGCCTTTTCAGTAGTTACAGGGGCAACAGTCTGGATGATTGACTGAGCTGGCCTTGTAACATCAGCTAATGTGGCTTTGCCACTCAGCTACTGCAAATGGTTGAAAGCAAGGGGAAACTACAGCCGTTACCTTTCCCGAGGACATGCAGCTCTACTGTATGAACATATGATGATGGCATCCTCTTGGGTAAAATATTCCGGAGGTAAAATAGTCCCCCATTCGGATCTCCTGGCGGGGACTACTCAGGAGGATGTGATCATCAGGAAAGACAATACTGGCATTCTACGGGTCGGAGCGTGGAATGTTAGATCCCTTAATCGAGTAGGAAAATTAGAAAATTTAAAAAGGGAAATGGATAGGTTGAAGTTAGATATAGTGGGGATTAGTGAAGTTCGGTGGCAGGATGAACAGGATTTCTGGTCAGGGGAGTACAGAATTATAAATACAAAATTAATTGGGGGTATCACAGGTGTAGAATTGATAATGAATAAGAAAATAGGAATGCGGACAAACTACTATGACCAGCACAGTGATCGCATTATCATTGTTAAGATAGATACGAAGCCAACACCGACAACAGTAGTACAGGTTTATATGCCAACTAGCTCTGCCGATGATCAGAAGATCGAAGAAATATATGAGGAGCTAAAGGAAATTATTCAGACAATTAGGGGAGAGGAAAACTTAATTGTTATGGGAGACTGGAATTCGGTAGTAGGACAAGGAACGGAAGGAAAGATAGTAGGTGAATATGGTCTGGGCAAAAGGAATGAAAGAGGAAACCGCCTGGTAGAATTTTGCACAGAACATAATTTAGTTATAACAAACACCTGGTTCAAGAATCACAAAAGATGGTTGTATACGTGGAAGAGACCAGGAGACACCGGGAGATACCAGATAGATTTTATAATGGTAAGACATAGATTTCGGAACCAGGTTTTACAGTGTAAGACATACCCAGGGGCAGATATAGACTCTGACCATAAGTTGTTGGTTATGAACTGTAGGCTGAAACTAAAGAAACTGCAAAAAGGTAGGAAAATAAGGAGATGGGACCTGGATAAATTGAAGGAACCTGAGGTTCTTAAGAATTTCAGAGGAAGCTTTAGGCAACAATTGACAGAAATGGGGGGAAATAAAACAGTAGAGGAGGAATGGGTAAAATTGAGAGAAGAAATACTGAAGGTAGCAGAGGACAAAATAGGTAGGAAGAAAAGACCTACAAAAAATCCTTGGATATCACAGGAGATACTAAATTTAATTGATGAAAGGAGAAAATATAAAAATGCAGTAAATGAAACAGGCAAAATGGAGTACAGACGACTAAGAAATGAAATTGACAGGAAGTGCAAAATGGCTAAGCAGGAGTGGCTAGAAGGCAAATGCAAGGTTGTAGAATAATGTATAAATAGGGGAAAAATAGATACAGCCTACAGGAAAATAAAAGAAACATTTGGAGATAAGAAAAACAGCTCTATGAATATCAAGGACACTGATGGAAAACCAGTTCTCAGCAAAGAAGGGAAAGCTGAAAGGTGGCAAGAGTATATAGAGAGGCTCTATGAAGGAAATGAACTTCGAGACAATATTGTAGAAAGGGGAGAAGAAGTAGACGAGGATGAAATAGGAGATACTATACTGAGAGAAGAATTTGACAGAGCCCTGAAAGACCTAAGTCGAAACAAGGCTCCTGGAGTAGATGATATTCCCTCAGAGCTACTGAAGTCTCTGGAAGAACCAGCCATGACAAATCTGTTTCACCTGGTGTGTAAGATGTATGAAACAGGAGAAGTACCCTCAGACTTTAAGAAAAATGTTATAATCCCCATTCCAAAGAAAGCAGGCGCAGAACCATCAGTTTAATAAGTCATGGTTGCAAAATATTAACACGAATTATATACAGAAGGATGGAAAAGCTGGTAGAAGCCGACCTCGAGCAATATCAGTTTGGGTTCAGGAGAAATGTAGGAACACGGGAGGCAATACTCACTTTACGGCATATCCTAGAAGATAGATTAAGAAAAGGCAAACCTACATTTCTAGCTTTTGTAGATTTGGAGAAGGCCTTTGACAATGTTGATTGAAATAAACTCTTTCAAGTTCTGAAGCAAGCAGGAGTAAAATATAGGGAGCATAAGGTTATTTACAACTTGTACAAAAACCAGACAGCGGTTATCAGAGTTGAAGGGCATGAAAGAGATGCAGCGGTTGGAAAGGGAGTAAGACAGGGTTGTAGACTTTCTCCATTGTTATTCAATTTGTACATTGAGCAAGCTATAAAGGAAAGCAAGGAGAAATTCGGAGAAGGAATTAAAGTTCAGGGTGAAGAATTAAAAACATTGCGTTTTGCCGACGACATAGTAATTCTGTCAGATACAGCAAAGGACCTGGAAGAGCAATTGAACGGAATGGACAGTGTGCTGAAAGGTGCATATAAGATGAACATTAACAAGAGCAAAACTAGGGTAATGGAGTGCAGTGTAAGAAAATCAGGTGATGCTGAAGGAATTAGATTGGGAAACGAAGCAATAAAGGAGGTAGATGAGTTTTGTTACTTGGGCAGTAAAATAACAAATGATTGTCGCAGTACAGAGGATATAAAATGCAGAATGGCAATGGGTAGAAAAGCGTTCTTGAAAAATGAAATTTGTTAACATCTAATATCGATTTAAGCCTAAGGAAGTCCTTTCTGAAGGCATTTGTATGGAGTGTTGCCTTGTATGGGAGTGAGACATGGACGATAAGCAGTGCGGACAGGAAGAGGATTGAGGCTTTTGAAATATGGTGCTACAGAAGAATGCTGAAGATTAGGTGGGTGGATCGCGTAACTAATGAGGAGGTACTGAACAGAATTGGGGAGAAAAGAAATTTCTGGCATACCTGGACTAAAAGAAGGGATCGCTTGGTAGGACACATTCTTAGACATCAAGGAATTGTGACTTTAGCGTTGGAGGGAAGTGTGTGGGGAAAAAATCGCAGGGGAAGACCAAGAGACTGATACAGTAAGCAGATTCAGACAGATGTAGGTTGCCGTTCTTATGTGGAGATGAAGAGGCTTGCTCAGGATAGGGTATTGTGGAGAGCTGCATCAAACCAGTCTCCGGACTGAAGACCACAATAACAACAACTTACAGTCTCTGGATTTTTTCTCTCTCATTTGTATTTATAGTAGCACTAGGACGAATGGAAGACATTAATAGCACTTATTTTTACTTTCTTTCTTTCATAGACTGTAAAGGAAATATCATCATGTTCTAAAACTTTTGTTGAATGCAGGGGACACTTCTAAGACTTCAGAGCATGTGGTATTTCTCTCCTTGCTCTATTTACTGTTCCTATAGAAAAGGCTGATCTTTCTTTCAGTTTTTTTTTTCTGGCTAGTTTAAGTGAAATGAAATAATAGTCTGCAGTAACATTTCTGCATTTGTCCAGAAATGGTTCCATAGGAAGCATCACTACTTAATCTGACACCCTTTCATCTTGGGATCTTGCAGTATCCTTACCAAATATGGGAAACCATTATGTATAAATTTGCTTTCAACGTCTACTGCTAACCTTTACTCTTGCCCATACTTGTCAGGCTATGAAGACATACATTTTGTGAACAGACACCTAGATTTACTTTGGGAGAGCTGATCAGCTATTGTTATGCCAGTAACAAGTTTGTAATATGTTGTACAGTTTTCCATGCAGCAATGCAGACTTATCATTCTCTAATCATAAGTCATCTCTGAATGTCTGTGGTACAAACTCTTCCTTTGAACTGTCAGAAAAAAGTTTGTAATCTTGTAACCACACACCATAATTCTTTGTAACTCTGCAAGAATCTCTTCATCACATAACTACTGTTAGCAATTCATTTCAGACTTCACATCATAATAACCTTTGAAAGAGTAACTGTACAAGTGAATGACGGCCAATGTCAAACTGATTCCATTTGTGTAATTTGTGTCATTTCATGACGCACTAATATGAAAAAAAGAAAATTACTACACCACAACATTAAGTCACCAACACTTCAGAATGAATGAGATGATTGCAAGGCATAACAATAAACAAAATTATAGTTTGAGCTAGGTATTTTCCATATGTGAAACTTACTAAAAGTATACAAAGGTTGAAGATTTCTGTGATCCAAATGTCGTGGCCTTCACTTTTAAAAATTGGCTTTAAAGTTACTATTAAAATAAAACTAAAAAATAAAAGGTCAACAGGTCAGTAATAACAACACACACTACATGTATGAATGTTTGTGATTTATTTACATAATAGAATGGTTGAGATAACTTAATGTAGGAATTCTTGTACAAAGGTGGTTTTATTACTTTACAAAAGGAATTATCCTTATTTCCTTCCAAAACATGCAGGGGAAGAGCTGTCTGAAATCTGTTATGAGCTGGCTTCAAACTGGTTGTGCAGCCAATGGAGAGTGATAGTCAACTCTGCTTCATGTGTCTTAACCTGAAATTAGAAGTAAAATTATGTGACATACTGAATTCCAGCATTTTTATCGAACAATTCCTGATTATGAAATAAATAAATTATATGGTGAACATTTTACACGACTTGAAACTTCTATTTTCTAGCTGCTGAAGCAACTGATACAACATAAATCATAAAAAGCATTTGAATGTATGGCTTCAGAATTTAGGAATACCTTCATAAAAAGAAATATGACTGCTAAATTAAAAAATACTACAGGATGTACATAAATCCCGAAACGCTTTCATTTATTTACTGCCCAAGAACCAAACACTGTACAGATATCAAACACTGTCATTTTGAAGACAAACCCTGAAAGTTTGGTAATTTGCCAATAGTCAGCACTAGTAGCAAGCATGGCAAGTTCAGATGCGGAGCAAACTTTCTGTGTGTTGGGGTTCGACAAAAACAAGTGTGCTACAACTGTTCAAGGCATGTTTAGAACCAAGAACAATAAGAAGCCATAAACAAGGAAGGCCATTGACCACTGGCATAACAAATTTGTTATGACAGGTTGCTTGTGCCCGGCACTCACCAGTGTGAGTGAAGTGAACGTGGAGTGCGTACAAGAGACATTCAAAAGGAGTCCAAAGAAATCGGTGCATCATGCATCCCATGAACTTGAAATGGCTTGCAATGACAGTGTGGAAAGTCCTGCAACAGCAGCTGTCTATGAAACCATTCAACTTGGAGCTAGTGCAGAAGATCACTGATGACAACAATGACAAGTATTTTGCTCACAGTTGCAACAACTGAATGAGGAAGGTGTTGGTACTGCTGATTGCTTAATGTTTAGTGACAGAGCTACTTTTCACATTAATGGGAAAGTAAACAGGCACAACTGTCGAATCTGGGGTACGAAGCATGCAACGGAATGCACTGAATTTGAACGTGATTCCCCTAAGGTAAATATTTTTTGGGCCCTTGTCACATCAAAAACGGTAGGAGTCATTCTTTTTCGCCGAGAGCACTGTCACTGGATATTCATACCTGGACATAGATCACCTGGTAGAGCACTTGCCTGGAAAAAGCAAAGGTCTCAGGTTTGAATCCTGATTCCAAGACACAATTTTAATTTAAATAACCCCACGACCTAGTCCACAAACAGATCTCCCATGCCATATCCCCACACATCCCAAATCTTCCCTCTGACACCAGTAACCATCCACGAAAGAGCACTCCCCTTGTAACCCAGTACTACTATTTGTGTTTTAGCAAAAAATATTTACTCGTAAGAATAAGACTCTATAGCCCTTACATAAAATTATTTTTAAAATAGCATACTTACGATACTAGTCCATTTAAGAAACATATATCTTTCAGAAGAAGCCTACTGTATATATTCTGTTGTGTGCCTGTACAATACTAATAGAATTAAATTTTGGTCACAAAATTGCTAAGTTTTTTTTCGAGTCGTGTTATGGATATTTTCTAAAGCTTCGTGTAGTGATTCTGCAATACAAACACTAATTGTTACCCAAACAGTAAATGGTTTGCTTATTTTACCGTTCTTTGACCACATTACAGAGCTGCGCATCTTCTGTTATTTTTTTTATGTTGGATCTGACGACAGGACAGTCCAGCGCAGAGCAGTGCTGTGTCTCACTGTTTCCGCAACTCTCTCTCTCTCTCTCTCTCTCTCTCTCTCTCTCTCTCTCTCTCTCACTCTCTCGCCTTTGTCAACACTAGCGAAACACGGTCGTAGCTGTGGCGGTGAACTACAGTGTACTCTGTCCGCGGGGTGCAGGCACGCCCGCCGAACAGAAATGTTGGCCATGCCTGTGCTACAGTCTCTGGGAGAGCCATCCATGACAAAACTATTCAACCTGGTGTGGAAGATGTACGAGACACTCAAAATATCCCTGAGACAACAGGAAAAACTTAATAATCACAATTACAAAGAAAGCGGGTGGAGACAGGTGTGATAATCACAGAACTGTCAATTTAATAAGTCATGGTTGCAAAATTCTAACACAAATTATTTACAGAAGAATAGAAAAACCGATAGAAGCTGACCTGTGAAAATCAGTTTGGACTTAGAATAAATGTAGGAAGAAGTGGGGCAGTACTCACATATGACTTAACTGTTGATAGATTAAGGAAAGGCAAACCTACTCTAGCTTTTGTAGATTTGGTGAGAGCTTTTGACAATATTGACTGGAATACATTCTTTCAAATTGTGAAGGCTGTACAGTAACCAGATAGCAGATATAAAGCCAAAGCACATGAAACGAAATCATTGGTTTACAAGGGCGTATGTCAGGGTTTGTAGCCTTTCACTAATCTTATTCAATCTGTGCTGAGCAAGCTGTGAAGGAATGCAAGGAGAAATTTGGAGAAGGCATTAAAGTTCTGTGAGAAGAAATAAAACTTTGTGATTTGCAGATGACATTGTAATTCTGTTAGAGACAGCAAAGAACCTGGAAAAGCAATTAAACAGAATGGACAGTGCCTTGAAAGGATGGTATAAGATGAACATTAACAACAGCAAAACAGTGGTAATGGAATGTTGTCTAAGAAAATCGGGTGATGCTGAAGGTATTAAATTAAGCAACGAAACAATAAAGGTGAGTTTTGTTACTTGGGCAGTAAAATAACTTACTGCGGTCATAGTAGAGTTGATATAAAATGCCGAATGGCAATGGGAAGAAAAGTGTTCACTTTGAAAATTACTCTAAATGTTGAGGAACTATTTTCTTGTGTTGCCTTGTAAAGTAGTGAAAGAAAGATGATAATAGGTGAAACAGGAAGAGGATAGAAGCTTTAGAAATGTGGTGCTACAGATGAATGCTGAAAATTAGGTGGATAGATCCATAGCTGCCAACCTTGAGAAGAGACTGTCAGTAATAATTTGACAGACCAATGAGGGGCAAGAGGGGGTCATACGCGCATCCTTCCAAGAAAATTTTAAAAACTATAAGCCATATTTAGACCAGTTAAATGCTATGTTTATGACACTCTTTGTTCATAAATATTCCTCGAAAAGAAAGAATTCTAAATGAACACGATCAGGTTAGGAGGAATAACCCAAAAAATTATTTTTCTGAATACCGTGGATAACATAGAAACATTACTGCAATTTCCAATCACTTGTCTTCAAGTAAAGTTAACAGTTGCAGAAGAAAGAAATAAGAGTGCAATTCCTTGCATTTATGAAATAACAATATAAAATCCTTAGCAGGTAACACTATATACCAAATGGTTTGGTTTTTAAAACAACGAATAAACCAACCTACCCCAATTAATGTCACATTTTGCCGAAATATCATAAGTTGTATTTATTTCTAGCGGCACAAAACTGCTATAAAAACGAAAACAGGCGAAAAAAGAAAAAGAAAGATAGAAAAAACAGTGGAAACTTTTCTCTTCGGAAACAAATTGGCTAACTTCTGACGCCTGATAAAACACGTGGACTGTTTAGCTGAAACAGAAGACCAAGTACTAGTTGTAAACTAAGGAATTTACGTAGCTCTTGCCGGGTGGGCGTTTATTTGGTAGCTATGGAGGAGAAGAACAGGCGGGACTTTTCGCAGTAAAAATGCATTCGTTAACGTTTCCTACAGCTTTGCTACTTACCCAGGAAGAAAATCATTGCGATTAATAAGACTTTCCCAGCATTAAGATTAGCTAAATATAAACAGTACCTATACAGATTTTCTTAAAACATATTTAAAACGTCTTAAATCCGTAATTTTTTACAAACTTCCCGTAACTCCTTAAATAAGATGATAGATCCGTAACAATTACGGACAATCCGTAATAGTTGGCAGCTATGTAGATCGCGTTACTAAGTAGGTACTGAACAGGATTGGGGACAAGAGGAATTTCTGGCATACCCTGACCAAAAGAAGGGATTGATTGGTAGGACAAATTCTGGGATATCAAGCAATCATGGTTTTTGGATTGCAGGGAAGTCACAGAGGGAGACCAACAGACGACTACAATAAGTAGGTTCAAATAGATGTAGGTTGCTGTTATTATGAGGAGATGAAGAAGCTTGCTCAGGACAGAGTAGGTTGGAGAGCAGCATCAAAGCAGTATCCAGACTGACGACCGAAACAACAACATGGAAGAGTCAGTGTTATGCCCTATTTCTCGATCTGTTTCTTTTCTTTTTTTTTTTTATATATCTGTCTACAATAGTACAATTTATTCATTAAATAAAATGTTATAAGAACACTAGCTATGAATAAAAATACAACTGGTGTTTTGGTGTAGCAGTAGAGTGTATTCCAAGTTTCAGCTATTTTGTAAATAGCGACAAAATTTTCAGGAAAGTTAATGGTCATTGTATGTAAGATACTTTCAATAAAAGCAATCAGAACAAATGATTAAGAAATTTCAGAATATTAAATTCTTTGTAAGCACCACGTAGTACTGACAAATGGATATTGTGACAGTTACGTATTCACCAATATGGCATCAAGCATCACGACTTTGTAATACACAGTACTACTTCCAGATTATCTTTCAACTCACTGGATATTATTGAAGCCTGATGCTGCCATCTTACTAAGCCAAACATCTAGAAGTTTGCATATGTTATGAAAAATTACAGGCAAACATTATAAATGTATTAACCCTTTTTGTAAAACTCTGGAGGTTATGCAGGTATATAATTTATTCATATTTTTATCGCTGTTTTATGTGTTTATAAGTAGTTCGTTACATGGGATTTGGGATTGTAATATCACGGTGAGCGCAGAATACTGGCTTCACTGACACCAATGATATTGCATACAGTGTTGTTCTTCACATGTATGTCTGTGGAAACACTTGAAGTGTATTATCTACAAAATGTTCTGATTGTTTCATACACCCTTCACCTTGAAGTATTTCATTCAAAAAGGGTGTCTTCACATTAAATTATTTCAATACCATCTTCTATGAAGCAGCTACTAATAGTAAAGCTTGAATGAATGAATAATGCGCAACAGGGCTATATGCATCTTCATAATATATTCCAGCTACTGAATACAGCATATAGTAACTAAACAGGTGAATGAATGACTAATGCATAACAGGGCTAGATGTATTTTCATAATCAATTCCTCCTTACTGAATACAACATATAATAACTAATCAGTCTTTGAAGTAAGTGCTTTCGTTGACTGCAACTTTTTGATGTAGAACCCAGTGTTTCTGCAATACTTTGGCTTTTGTATGGCTTGCAGTCATGTTCTTTCTCATTTGACTGAAATATATCAGAAAAACAGTTTTGAGCTTTACATTTGTCAGCACTAATTTCTGTTTGCATTGAGAACTCTCCAATTGCTATACAGAATGGTTTTCTTTGTTGTCTTTTGTTCTATGCTTTATTTTGATCAGAAAATTCAGTGGCTTCGGCTTTCAGGAATTCTGTTGATTCTACATAACCATCATGTGAAACTTCATGTAGTTCTTTTCTTTTTTTACTTTGAGGTTCTCCATAAACCGAATGTCAAATTTAATATGATCATTAAGGAAACTAAATTTTACATCATGACTCAAGGCCACTTTCTCTTTGAAACAAATCCAGATTCCATATTTGTCATTGACATAGCCAACAAGTTGTACTAACACAGGCCATGTTGAAAAATCTTAAATGGAAATGTTTGTTCTGACAACGCATTCCCTTACTATTTTGTTAATTCATAATTTACACGTGTGAATAAATTTTGCAGAGAAAAGGTTTGTTTCATGGACTTCCTGACTATTATCCTATGAAGGATGTACACATGGTCTAGTGATCTTCCAGCTTTTTCACTCCACCAGAAAAATAGCTTCTGTCAAAACTCTACTTGTTAACTGCAACTATTACTTCCTCTTTCAATGAAAATTTCTTTCTAGCAATTCTAAGTTTGACGTAATGAAACAGGAAGAAATCACTCAGGGAAAGTCTGGTTAATAGGGTGAATGAAACCCCAATTCCAAACCCTATTTCATACACACAATTTTCGACCCCAGTTGGGGTCTAACGGTCATAAATGCCACACGATCATCATCATCACACACAATTTTCATCACCGATATGTTAGATGGTGCATGATCGTGGTAAAAAAGCACTGTTTTCAGCCAACGCAAGTTTCAAATGATTCAACAGTGTAGCATAATAAGAGTCCAGTTATAGTTCTGCCTTTTGTCCCCCAAGTAATCTATGAGGACTATTCCTTGGGAATTCCATAAATCAGTAACCATCATCTTGCCAGCTGACAAAATGGTAGGGCAATGATGACCTTGCTGTTCAGCACCATTAAACAGAAAAACACTAATCATCATCATAACAAAGTGATTTTCTCCTTCTTTGGTCCACTTTTACCAGCCTTTTTGCTTTATTTTGACTACTGTTTTGACTCTGATGTGTAATGATAGAAATGGGTTTCATTAACAGTCCAAAATCAGCACATAAAGTCTTGTTGAATGTGATTAAAATTGATAGACATTGTGTTGAAATGTGCTGGAGTTGATTTTGCTGACTGTGAGCAAACATAGTGCCCACAAGTTGACTACACTAGCAGAAATATAAAAAATTAGGCAATCTTGAATGAGCACACAATAGATGGATTACAAAAATTGATCCCACATCAGAGGCCTATGAAGAGTTTCTGGAAGCTGTCCACTAGTGTTCCCAAAAAACTATCCCTAGAGGTTGCAGAACCAACTACATTCAAGGTATTAATTCTGAGGCAACCACTCTGAAGAATATGAAGATCTGATCAATAAAGATCCTTTCAGCGATGAAACTATCCACAGCAGACAACATATTATTGCCACTATCTATGAATCCAAACACAATCACTGGATTAAATTAATGGAAGAAATAGAGATGGGAAGAAACAGTTACAATGCATGGAGACTACTGTCACTTCAGCAATGACACAACTAAGACCTCAGTACATTGTAACATCTCTGCAAATAAAATTGCAAGCCAGCTGGTGGAGAGTGGTAAACCAATTAAAGCTGGAAGTAGAGTGCTGAATAAATGCAAAAATGGCAAGGCAGTAGGTATTGATGACACATGCATTGAACTCAAAAGATTTGGACCTGTTAGTAAGAAATGGCTCTGATTTAGTCAATAACTGCATCATCTACTGCAAAATCCCTAAACTGTGGAGAAAAGCAAGAATTATTGCAATACTTAAGCCTGGAAAGAATGCAAATGACCCAAAGAACTATCAACCAATCTCTTTGTTGAGTTATTTGTATAAAATCTTAGAATGATTTTGGATAGACTATCTGAGGTGGTAAACCCATTACTCATATCAGAACTAGCAGGTTTTAGACCAGAGAGAAGTTGTACCCCCCAAGTACTGCACCTGACACAATACATAGAAGACAGCTACTAAAACATTAAGTCCTTGGGGTAGTTTTCATTGACTTAACATCAGCCTGTATACAGTTAACAACTGAATATTGTTTCATAAAGTGCACGATGTAACTAAGGGCTATAAACTCACACAAATGATTGAGTGCTTTTTTCAAAATGGAAGATTTTTTTTTTTTTTTTTTTCAAGGTCAGAGGAGCAGATGAACGGCCTCCTGCAAGGTAGTGTACTAGCGCCCTTTCTTTTCAACATTTACACCAGTGACCAATCTTAACCACATGAGACAAAGAGTTGTATATATGAAGATGATGTCGCTTTAGCCATACAAGAAAAAAACATTTAACTTGCAGAAGAGAAGCTCTCCCATGCCTTACATATTTTAAGTGGACACTATCAAGAGAACCAACTGAAACCAAATCAATCAAAAACACAAGTCTGTGCATTTCACCTCAAAAACCAACAGGCATCAAGAAAGCTGCACTGAAGGTAAACAATTAGAGCACTAGAATGAAACTTTTACTCTGCAGCGGAGTGTCCGTTGATGTGAAACTTCCTGGCAGATTAAAATTGTGTGCCAGAACCGGGTCTCGATCCTGGGACCTTTGCCTTTCGCAGGCAAGTGCTCTACCGACTGAGCTATCCTGACATGACTCATGATGCCGCCTCACAACTTTACTTCCGTCAGTTTGGAAAGTAGGAGACGAGGTACTGGCAGAAGTAAAGTTGTGAGGTGGCATCGTGAATCGTGTTGGGATAGCTCAGTTAGTAGAATGCTTGCCCGCGAAAGGCAAAGGTCCCAGGTGAAGAATCACAACGGTACTTAACCTGGGGGCTGTCTTACATCTGTGGCATCACAGTGGAGTGTGTACTGATCAGTGCAACTTGTGGCTTCAACTGAGTCATCCATTTTGCTGTCTGTGTGATTTTCACTGGATTTGTGACTTGGCAGAATGTTCTTTAGTGAGACCTTTCAACTCAGAGACCAAAGAGTGGTTATGACTGTCCTAACAGTTTATGGTATAGGGTATAGGGAACAGTAATGAGCCAACAGAACACAACTCCTGAAAGGAGTGTAGTACTAGCAGCCACCAAAGTCACACCTTCAGACTGCCAATTTACATTTTCTGAACTTTCTTAGTAGTTTATTCTTAAATTTCATTCATGTTTTTGGTGTTAAAGAGTTTTATTCTCAGATATTGTTAACATATTGTGATTTCATGCAGTGTATAGAGCTTTCATCTCTGAACAGTCAGGGACCATTACTTCAAAAACAGTCAATGTAGTGCTATCATCATACTGTGATGTTACATAATTTAACTTTTCTGTATTTTTCTTTGACAAGACTATTTGAACTGGTGTGTAGGATGTATGAGACAGGCGAAATGCCCTCAGACTTCAAGAAAAATGTAATAATCCCCATTCCAAAGAAATCAGGCGCAGACAGGTGTGAACATTACAGAACCATCAGTTTGATAAGTCATGGTTGCAAAATTTTAACACGAATTATCTACAGGAGAATGGAAAAGCTGGTAGAAGCTGACCTCGGGGAAGATCAGTTTGGATTCAGGAGGAACGTAGGAACCCGGGAGGCAATACTTACCTTACGTCTTATCTTAGAAGATAGATTAAGGAAAGGCAAACCTACATTTTTAGCTTTTGTAGATTTGGAGAAAGCATTTGACAATGTTGACTGGACTACACTCTTTCAAATTCTGAAGTCAGCAGGGGTAAAATACAGGGAAAGGAGAGTTATTTACAACTTGTACAAAAGCCAGACCGCAGTTATTAGACTCGAAGGGCATGAAAGGGAAGCATCAGTTGGGAAGGGAGTAAGACAGGGTTGTAGCCTTTCTCCAATGTTATTCAATTTGTACATTGAGCAGGCGGTGAAGGAAAGCAAGGAAAATTTTGTAATAGGTATTAAAGTTCAGGGAGAAGAAATAAAAACATTGCGTTTTGCTGATGACATTGTAATTTTATCAGAGACAGCGAACGACCTGGAAGAGCAGTTGAATGGAATGGACAGTGTGTTGAAGAGAACGTATAAAATGAACATTAACAAGAGCAAAACAAAAATAATGGAATGTAGTCTTAGGAAATCAGGCGATGCCGAAGGAATTAGATTAGGTAATGAGACAGTGAAGGTGGTAGATGAGTTTTGTTACTTGGGTAGTAAAATAACATGCGATGGTCGCAGTACAGAGGATATAAAATGCAGAATGGCAATGGGAAGAAATGCATTTTTGAAAAAGAGAAATTTGCTAACATCAAATATTAATTTAAGGGTAAGGAAGTCTTTTCTGAAGGCATTTGTATGGAGTGTTGCCTTGTACGGGAGTGAAACATGGACGATAAGCAGTGCGGACAGGAAGAGAATAGAGGCTTTTGAAATGTGGTGCTACAGAAGAATGCTGAAGATTAAGTGGGTAGATAACATAACTAATGAAGAGGTACTGAACAAAATTGGCGAGAAAAGGAATTTTTGGCATACCCTGACTAAAAGAAGGGATCGCTTGGTAGGACACATTCTTAGACATCGAGGAATCGTAAATTTAGCATTGGAGGGAAGTGTGTGGGGTAAAAATCGCAGAGGGAGACCAAGAGACGCGTATAGTAAGCAGATTCAAGTGGATGTGGGTTGCCGTTCTTATGAGGAGATGAAAAGGCTTGCTCAGGATAGAGTAGGGTGGAGAGCTGCATCAAACCAGTCTCCGGACTGAAGACCATAACAACAACAACAAAAAATTGTCTTGATTGTAGATTGTTTTATTCTTTAATTAACGACACATTTCACCCTTTAGCAGGGGATCCTCAGATTTTGCAGTGTTTCTATGTTTTTGGAAAACACACTGCAAAACAACTTACGGTGTCACACCATGGAGAGCGCATAGTAAGCTTTGTTTACCATTTATACTGTCTTCTTAGCACAAAGTAAGCCCATGTCCCATTATCTCCGTTTTGTGATTCCGACTTGTAATTTTGTGTAAATTCTGTCACGCAGATAATCTGAGGATGCCCTGCTAAAGGGCGAAACGTGTCATTAATTAAAGAATAAAACAATCTGCAATCAAGATGGTTTTTTACTGAAGGAATATTTATTATCACTGATTGCTGTACACATGGACTGGAAATTGTCCAATTTTGATGTTAACGGGCAGAGGTGAGACGGAAAGATTCATGTAGTGCAATCAACAATGGTATACGAGTGAGGCTTCGGTTCCAAAAGCTCGTATCGCTGATGTTTCATTGACTGTTTTGCATGCTGACACTTATTGATAGGCCAATATTGAAATCAGCAGCAATTTGCTGAAGGGTTGCCCTTCTGTTATGTTGAATGATTCTCCAGTTGTCATAGGTTGCATTCTTGAAGGATCATTTTCCTGCTTCAGCAAAGTCATAGATTTTGTATTATGACATTTCTGAAAACCAGAAATCTCCTCTGTAGGAATAAGTATGTGTTCTGAAAGAAGCAATCATATGAAATCCAATTGGTGCTACTCATCCACGAAACTTTGAGGGCAGTAGATAACAGGTCACAGGTAGATGTCATGTTCATTAACTTCCACAAGATGGCACACTGGGCAAAAAACATTGAAAACAAAATGAGGTAAGCTACTGCTTATCTTTGTTTCTAACATACATAATCTTGATTTTTTGAAATAACATTCATATAACCAGCAAAATGTGTACCGAATCTAATGGTTGATGCAGTTACCTTTGCATGTATTCTAGAAAAGGATTTTAACAATGCCCTATAAATGTGGATAACTTTTGATGCAAGACATACGAAAATTAATAAAGAATTCTTTGCTACAGGCAGAGGCAGAATGATTGTCTTCTTAAGTATAGAACTGCAGGACCGTAAGGCTGAGAAGTTCATTGAAAGGAATAAAGAACAGAAGTGTAACTACTGAATACTTCATTTCAAAGCTAAATACCATATATTTCCGCAGATAAGATGACCTTCAGATAAGGGGAGGTTCCCCTTCTGTATCTGCTTAATATATGTTTGCAGCACAGACAAAATTTGCAGTAATCTCTCACAAACAAACTCATTTTCTAACCATCATTGATAAACAAATTTCAAAGGAAAGTATACCCCATTAATGGTACTAAAATCCTCTTTCCTAGCTGGAAAACATTTGAAGAAAAACATTTCAGTATCCCAATCGAACGATTCAAACCCTTAACTAAAAGCATTATGCCTAATGTGTAATATAAAAGTCCCAATATTTATTAGATGATGTTATATTTATTAAGGATGTGTTGTTCCAGCACTTTTTGTAATTTTATACAAACGAACAGCCAAATCATTTCAAATATTTTTGAATAATATCAAAGACAATCTGTTTCCTGTACAGCTTAACATTTTTTTAAAGTATTACAAACATTATGCAGCCTTTCCTTAAAATATATCATCCTGAAAAACATATGCTCCCATATATAAGTGATGATATAAAAAAAGTGATTCTTGCATTAATGTAAAGATTTTTAAACCAAAATTGTGGATAATTCAACTATAGTCAGCTTAATAAAAGTTTAATTCAATCAGCTTCCTACAGACAAAATTGACCTTCGTTTTGTCAGTGAAAAAACAGATTAAAGAACTGTAATCTTCTAAAAAGGTTACTGATGGAGTAATACTGACTTTACGTTGAGGTGTGAAATGTGTAATAATTAAAATAGTGTCAGTTATAATTTCAATATCACCTGCAATTTTCAGCATTGTAAGAAATTTATCATATTTAATTCCAATGAATTTAGTGGAAGAGAAACAAGTTTGTACAGAGAAAATGAAATGTCTTCTGATTACCTTATCAGATTTAAACATTGTGAAAATTGCAGATTGTGATGACATTCATGCAGCTTTTGACAATTTTGTCAAAGAAACTGTGTGAAAACACAAATAATTTGTAAATGTTGATACAGAAGCTATGAGATTGGAAAAATTGTTGTTTCTCTCATCTAGAAACAAAACATGAAAAAAATTGACCTTGTATCGAGAAGCTGCTTGTATTAAGCCATATTCCAGCAACTGTGGAGAGCTGTTTAACATGAACAAAAACTTGAAGTTGAAAATCTTAAAGAAGAATAAAGAAAAATGAAGTGCAGAAATTAGAAGAAACACGTAATTTTATAGTGACAAATTAGTTTTAATACAAATATACTATACATTGTGTCTCTAGCACATACATATGCTTACAAAATAGTTTTCCAAAACTTTTTCTTCTTATTTAAATGATATGTTTGTACGTCACGTCTTTCTGGTTTGCTATTTATTCCACTTTTCAAAAGTGTGATATAAAAAATAACTTCCCTTGTGTTATTGCTAACCTTTGATTTGAATTTTGCGTACAAATAATTATTTAATTGAAATGTCAACAATACAAAATGTAGACTCATATCTTATATGAATAAAATGAATTCTGCCATTTTTAATCATTTCGTTTAAGCATGTACGAAATGAACTGAATTCACCTTCATACAGGAAGTACAATAAAAATATGGTTCAAATGATAACTGATGCTCTAAAATAACAAGTTCAGAAATAAAGTCACTAATCTTTTTCATATATGAAGATTTTTTCCTTTTCACAATTTATTTAAAAATCAATGTGCATAGGATACACAGTCAGTGTTTAGGGTTTATTTGGTCTGCATATACACTACTGGCCATTAAAATTGCTCCTTGCAGATGATAAACGGGTATTCATTGGCCAAATATACTATACTAGAACGGACATGTGATAACATTTTCATGAAGTTTGGTTGCCTAGATCCTGAGAAATCAGTACCCAGAATGACCACCTCTCGCCGTAATAACGGCCTTGATACATCTGGGCATTGAGTCAAACAGAGCTTGGATGGCGTGTACAGGTACATATGCCCATGCAACACGATACCACAGTTCATCAAGAGTAGTGACTGGTGTATTGTGACGATCCAGTTGCTCAGCCACCATTGACCAGATGTTTTCAATTGGCGAGAGATCTGGAGAATATGCTGGTCAGGACAGCAGTCGAACATTTTCCGTATCCAGAAAGGCCCGTACAGGACCTGCAACATGCGGTTGTGCATTATCCTGCTGAAATGTAGGGTTTCACAGGGATCGAATGAAGGGTACAGCCATGGGGTATAACACATCTGAAATGTAACGGCCACTGTTCAAAGTGCCTTCGATACAAACAAGAGGTGACAGAGGCATGTAACCAATGGCACCCTGGCACCCCATACCATCACGCCAGGTGATGACGAATACACACTTCCAATGTGCGCTCACTGTGATGATGCTAAACATGGATGTGAGCATCATGATGCTGTAAACAGAACCTGGATTCATCCGGAAAAAAAAGAAGAAAGACTTGTGCCATTCATGCACCCAGGTTTGTTGTTGCGTAGATCATCCCAGGCGCATCTGTCTGTGATGCAGCATCAAGGGTAACTGCTGCCATGGTCTCCGAGGTGATAATCTATGCTGCTGCAAACATCGCTGAAGTGTTCATGCAGATGGTTGTTGTCTTGCAAACATCCCCATATGTTGACTCAGGGATCAAGATGTGGCTACACGATCCATTAAAGCCATGCGGATAAGGTGCCTGTCATCTCGACTGCTCTTGATATGAGGCCGTTGGGATCCAGCACAGCATTTTGTATTGCCCTCCTAAACCCATAGTCTGCTAACAGTCATTGGATCGCGACCAATGCGAGCAGCAACGTCGGAATATGATAAACTGGAATCGCGACAGGCTACAATCCGACCTTTATCAAAGTCGGAAACGTGATGGTATGCATTTCTCCTCCCTCCACAAGGCATCACAACAACCATTCACGAGGCAACACCGGTCAACTGCTGTTTGAGTACGAGAAATCGGTTGGAAACTTTACTCATGTCAGCACGTTGTAGGTGTCGCGACTGGTGGCAAACTTGTGTAAATGCTCTGAAAAGATAATCATTTGCATATCACAGCATCTTCTTCCTGTCGGTTAAATTTCGGGTCTTTAGCATGTCATCTTTGTGGCATAGCAATTTCAATGGCCAGGAGTGTATTACCATCAGTCATTGATAAAACATGTTTGCCTGTTCTCTATTCAAACTTAGGAAACCAGTAGGTGATACTGAGAATACTGTACAGTTTTAGCACTCACTATTAAATGTTAATTTAATAAAAATTGTATTATTTTCTTGAGATGGGTCATTAAATATTACTATGTGCCAGATTTTTTTCTTGCCAACTCTGAATGCATCCTGGCAAAGCCACTACCTTTCTGCTTCAGACCCTTTGGTTTCTGACTACAACAGTTCAAGTTTAAACTAGATATTGTAAAGCACAATACTGATAAGGATCTAGGTTAGCAGTTTCATCAAATAAGCAGTTGATAATAATAGCAGAAACTGATACTGAAAGGTATGAAGTAACAACAGATGAAGTAGTACCATATCAGCAACATAAATAAGTGGCAGATGAGAACTCTCCACCAAGAATAGAGCTCCACCAGTTAGTCATTTAAAATGAGTGAAGCAAGGATTCTGTGTGTGAACTGCAATGTATCTCATGAATTATGTGACTTTTGTAACGAGAATCCTTTACAATATTTCAGAAAATATTTAACTCTGAGATACTGGTAATATGTTGATTGATGATCAGACAAAGCTATATTCTGTGCAGCAATCCTGTGCAGTATTCTTTGAATACAACAATTAAAAATTGAAGTTGGAATGTTTGAAATGCCATTAATAATATGACCATGGGATGGAACTAACCATAAAGACAATTGAGGAGTTGAAGGCTTGCACGTAGGAAATACAATCAAATTCACAATTTACTTTTCATTCACAGCCTTTGTAATTTAGGCATAACTCATGCACACATACCGTCATCCAGAGCCGGGCACTATTAATCAAAAATTTAGCTTCGTTAATCATTAATCTGTTACTAAAAGAGTTCATTTTGTTAAAAGTTATAGCGTTACTTTATGGACAACTTAATAGAAGTTAATCGTTAACTTCTGTTAAATTGTCCATACAGTAACAGAAGTTAATCGTTAACTGTAGATGACATACCTTCAGAGCTACTAAAGTCTCTGGGAGAGCCAGCCATGACAAAACTATTTGAACTGGTATCTAAGATGTATGAGACAGGCGAAATACCCTTAGACTTTAAGAAAAATGTAATAATCCCCATTCCAAAGAAATCAGGTGCAGACAGGTGTGAAAATTACAGAACCATCAGTTTGATAAGTCATGGTTGCAAAATTTTAACACGAATTATCTACGGGAGAATGGAAAAGCTGGTAGAAGCTGACCTCGGGGAAGATCAGTTTGGATTCAGGAGAAACGTAGGAACCTGGGAGGCAATACTCACTTTACATCTTATCTTAGAAGATAGATTAAGGAAAGGCAAACCTACATTTTTAGCTTTTGTAGATTTGGAGAAAGCATTTGACAATGTTGACTGGAATACACTCTTTCAATTTCTGAAGTCAGTAGGGGTAAAATACAGGAAAAGGAGAGTTATTTAAACTTGTACAAAAGCAAGACAGCAGTTATTAGACTCGAAGGGCATGAAAGGGAAGCATTAGTTGGGAAGAGAGTAAGACAGGGTTGTAGCCTTCCCCGATGTTATTCAATTTGTACATCGAGCAGGCAGTGAACGAAAGCAAGGAAAAATTTGGAATAAGGATTAAAGTTCAGGGGGAAGAAATAAAAATGTTGTGTTTTGCTGATGACATTGTAATTCTGTCAAAGACAGCAGATTCAAGTGGATGTGGGATGCCATTCTTATGAGGAGATGAAAAGGCTTGCTCAGGATAGAGTAGGGTGGAGAGCTGCAGCAAACTATACCTTACAGTTCTTACCTCTCTATCCAAACCTCACCTATTTTGAGTGGTGCGTGAATATGCGATCATATGTGTGTGTGTGTGTGTGTGTGTGTGTGTGTGTGTGTGTGTGTGTGTACGCAGTTTTGTGTATACTTTCAGTGTGCATACATTTTGTATATTTATTTTATTTTTCTCCCCTCACCCGCCTCCCCACTCCATTCTTAAGCTTCATCTCGTAATTGGGCCATTCCGTGCCAAGTGGTCTAATATCGAGAAAAGTTCCCACATGACCCTCATGGATTTTGATGAAATTTTGTATGAAGATTCACACATGTTCTCAATGAACAGTGGTAAAGTTTCAGTTTCAAAAATTCAATACTTCCGGAGATACAGTCACTTGTTTAAGACCATAGCACAACTTCCAATAGTGCGTCCTTGAATTTTCAGCAACTTTGAGATGATATATCTCTGGGAGTTTTTGCATGAAAGAAACAAAACTTGGCCATCTTATACAACTTTTAGAGCTCTTTAAAGTAAAATATTAAGAACAGGATTTCTGAGCAATTTTCATATAGAAAATTTGGGGCAAACTTGGGCGAAAAAATTGCTGGTTAAAAAAAGTGCAAACTTTAGTTTTTTATATCTCCAGAAGTAATTGTGGGATGTACATGAAACTTTGCACACCACAACTCACCAACAGAAGGTCTTAGAATATAAAGTTTCATTCTCCTAATGCTTCCCATTATTTCACAAATCTAGGGTAAAGTTGACGATTTTTCAAAAAGTGCTAAAAATGGGTATTTTTAATCAAATTTTTCAAAAAAGTGTTTTCTCCAAACTCCTTTAAACTATGCTCATTAGAAAGAGCATATTCTAAACTATCTAGAAAAGTGGATTTGGTTTTGCAATGCAAGCATATAAGGCCCTAAAAAGTAGCATAATCCTAGAGGCGCACTGGAAGTTTGAACCCATTTTTCTGGCACTCAAATTATACCTAAAATCTTTTATTATGTCTAATAAATATTTGTTAATGCCTGGGATAAGTGAAATAAGAAGTCCTGATGAATAGGATGTAGCTAAAGTCCGAATAGTAAAAGAATAAAAATAGAAACAATGTTATTTCTTAACTGTCCCCCCATCCCACCTCTCTCTCTCTCTCTCTCTCTCTCTCTCTCTCTCTCTCTCTCTCACACACACACACACACACACACACACACACACAAAACTGAATTTAATTCATAAAATTTATTTCCATAATCATTATCTAATTATTAGTAGCCTGTTTAATGAACAAACACTAGCTTACTGATGGAAAAGAAATGTATAAATGAGTTGCTATGGTTTAACCACTGCTAGTTTCATTTCACCTGAGAAAACCAGCATCCCCAACCCCACAGGGGCAACAACAGCCACGGGTGGGTTCCTTTACCACAGGATATCCCAAGCGTGATAAGCATTTCTTTGCACAGGTTCCCAAGCCTGATAATAAAATTATTGAAGTGTCCTGGGTAAAATTAGAAGCCACTCATAGTTTGCTTAGTTTCCTCTAACCTATTTCAATTTTTGATAGGGTATGGTGGTTCAATTTCAATCATTTCGGACAAATGTAATTGTAACTGCAAACATATTGAGAAAAGAAATAATTTCAACTATGGCACTTGTTCTTGAATGTTTAATGAATATGTAACACAAATATTAGACAATTACATATGTTGGTATGAACACAAAAAAAGGTTACAGAATTGAGAAAAATCGATAGAAAATGTACCACACTAGGTATGATTATGATCACTTCCTCGTACAATTTTAATCACTGACTTTTTCCACATAAAAAGCACTTTTTCCCTTCGGGCACCAGTGCATACTTCACTGTACCAAACGTTGCACAATAACGAGTTTACAAGCACGTGGAAACTAGAACATTTATAAGAGCACGTTCGACGAAGTAGCTACAAGTACATCTTTACAGGAAAAAATTTATGTCTCCTTAACACAGAGTGTTGTATTCTTGAAAAAGACAGGAGGAGCTGTAGAAACCTGCTACACTGCAACGCCACACAAAGGCAAGTGCTAGCAACAATACGAGACTGAAAACTTATGTTGATCGGAATGGTACCTATATCGAATTTGTACCACCTTACCCTATGCTACAGTAATTTTCTGATGAATATCAAGAGGAATGGTGTATTGTCAGACAGACAAATTTACTGTTGGAGCTGGAATAACTGCACCTTAAAGGCCTTAAATGTTACCTGAAAAACAAAGAGCTTGTTGTCCTAATGGATTTTTTTGAAAATTATTCTTTTATTATTCAGGATGCTGTGCAAAGCTTCCACTGGAAAGCAACAATTCATCCATTTGTTATCTACTTTCATCAAAATGAGAAAGTGGAATCTTTAAGTTTCTGCATTATCAGTTCTTGTTTGTGGCATGACACAGGTACAGTTAACGTTTTTGTCAAGGAGCTCATCAAATATATATAAAAGCACAGTTTGCACAGATATCTCACATGCATAATTTCAGTGATGGCTCCAGTGCTCAAACTTACTCACCTAGACCTGTTTCATTTCTTCTCTGAAAACATTAATCAAATCATATTTGTTTTCCTCAGTAAAGATGAAATGGGGGGGGGGGGGGGGGAGAATTGTCACAAGAAGTGAGGTTTAAACTTGGACAAACTGTAACAGGCACTAGAGAAAATCGTCACTTTTTACCTATTGATGAAACAATAATTCAGGCCAGCAGAGTTTCAAATGATTGATCATCTTTTCTAGCTACAATGGGTCAGAGAACTAAAGAAGGCATATTAATGTCTGCTCTCCAACCTGGACAATATGTTGCATGAATCTAAGAAACTTTTTGCTGGATTGGGAATATCTGTGAGACTTCCACTGAGCAAAGGGGTGCATTAATAAACTTTATGCACCCTCATGGTCCAGTAGATTCATTGTATTGACCACCAATGAGTGACAAATGCTGGGTTCCATCACATCACATTATTGCAGTTATTCCAGCTCTGTCAGTAAATTCGTCTGTGTTGACATTCATCAGGCTTGGAAACCTGTGTAAAGAAACTCACCCATAGCTGTTGATGCTCGAGCGTAGCCCCTATGGTGATGGAGATACTGGTTTCCTCAGGTGAAATGAATCTAGCAGTGGTTAAACTACAACAACTCATTTATATACTTATTTTCCTTCAGTAAGCTGGTGGTGTTCATTAAAAATGCTAATAATAATTAGATAATGATTGTGCAAATAAATTTTACAATTTACATTCATTCTAAATTATAATTTTGTGAGTGTTTGTGTGTGTGTGTGTGTGTGTGTGTGTGTGTGTTTGAGAGAGAGAGAGAGAGAGAGAGAGAGAGAGAGAGAGAGAGAGAGAGAGAGAGGTGGGATGGGGGGACAGTTAAGAAATAACATTGTTTCTATTTTTATTCTTTTACTATTCGGACTTTAGCTACATCCTATTCATCAGGACTTCTTATTTCACTTATCCCAGGCATTAACAAATATTTATTAGACATAATAAAAGATTTTAGGTATAATTTGAGTGCCAGAAAAATGGGTTCAAACTTCCAGTGCGCCTCTAGGATTATGCTACTTTTTAGGGCCTTATATGCTTGCATTGCAAAACCAAATCCACTTTTCTAGATAGTTTAGAATATGCTCTTTCTAATGAGCATAGTTTAAAGGAGTTTGGAGAAAACACTTTTTTGAAAAATTTGATTAAAAATACCCATTTTTAGCACTTTTTGAAAAATCGTCAACTTTACCCTAGATTTGTGAAATAATGGGAAGCATTAGGAGAATGAAACTTTATATTCTAAGACCTTCTGTTGGTGAGTTGTGGTGTGCAAAGTTTCATGTACATCCCACAATTACTTCTGGAGATATAAAAAACTAAAGTTTGCACTTTTTTTAACCAGCAATTTTTTCGCCCAAGTTTGCCCCAAATTTTCTATATGAAAATTGCTCAGAAATCCTGTTCTTAATATTTTACTTTAAAGAGCTCTAAAAGTTGTATAAGATGGCCAAGTTTTGTTTCTTTCATGCAAAAACTCCCAGAGATATATCATCTCAAAGTTGCTGAAAATTCAAGGACGCACTATTGGAAGCTGTGCTGTGGTCTTAAACAAGTGACTGTATCTCCGGAAGTATTGAATTTTTGAAACTGAAACTTTACCACTGTTCATTGAGAACATGTGTGAATGTTCATACAAAATTTCATCAAAATCCATGAGGGTCATGTGGGAGCCTCTAGACCACTTGGCATGGAATGACCCAATTCCCATCTAACCCATCCCCACCACCGTGAGGTAACCTTCCAATCACCTATCCCCTCCCCTTCCCTCCCTTCCATTATTTGCTCACCGCAGAGCGTGATTCGAAGTGAAGCAGCTGGAGGTGATGGTTGTGTGACTGTGTTGTGTGCCTGTGTGATTGCGTGAGTGTTCTATTTTCTGAAGAAGGGCATGGCCGATAGCTGAAAGTGTTGTTTGTGTGTGTCTTTTGTATGTGCCTGTCACAGCTTGTCACCACGTCTTTGCGGTGAGTTGTAAACTGTCCTTACTATATTATTAATTCCAACCCGGACTTTTCATTATTATATTTTACCTACATTTCATCCACAGCTTTGTATGTGCTCTAATTAATTATACGCAAAGTCTACGCAATGCAATTTTTCGTCTGCGAACTTTTCAAAATTTTGCACAGTAGTTTACTTAATTTGATGTAACACAGTAACTATAAGGAATAACAAATAGACAGTGAGATTATTATCTAACGAATATATCACACTATAAGATGTAAAAAAAAATGAAACTTTTCCGTTAATAGTTTTCTCAGAATCGATTGATAAATATTCTACATGCTCTGAATGCTGTGGTGGTCAGCATGTAAGCAGCTCAGTGGCTATTAAGTCTACAGGCCCACGGGCAGTGGAACTAGCTGTGACATATGCAGTCTTTAGGACTCAGGTACTGGCCAGGCTACATGGTGAATGCAGTCTGCAGGACCCATGGAAAATACCACTGACATGGCAAACAGAGTCTACAGGCCCCACGACAAGGTGGAGTTCTGCGGCATATCACGTCTGCAGCACTCAAAGGGTTAACAGTGAAGATTCATTCTGATGAACAGCTGGTTGGTAGTCATACCATTGTAAAAATCTGTGCAATGATTGCAGCATAATTTGTAAATGACATGACTGCTTTCACAGGTGTCCCAGTCTCCCATGGTGTAGGATAAGTGTGTGACAGGACTGCGATCGTAAGTGCTAGATTGGTGGACTGAGCAAGTCTAGTATCAGTGTCTTCTACAGAGGTATGATTCTTGTGGTAAGAGACTAGTATTGGAAGTGACATAGAGATGGACTAAGATGATGTGGAGGTTGTATGGGCAGTGACAGAACAGCACTTTATGAGGGATTGGAAGGATCTTGGTAAGATGTCTCTGATTTCAGGACATGATGACAGATAATCAAAGTCATGATGAAAAATGTGGTTGAGTTTTTCCAATCTGAGATGGTACTGGGTGACAAGGAGGGGGACAGTCCTTCGTGGCTGGTTATTGGAGGTGGGGGGAAGATTGGGGATATGGCATGGGAAATCTTTCTGGGGACTAGGTCTTGGGGTAATGCTTGTCTGTAATGGCCTTTGTGAAACCTTCAGCATGTTGAGAGGAATTTGTTTGGTGTGGAATGGATGGCAGCTTTCATTTTGAATGAAAAAGGCAAGAGATTCAATTTAAAGCAGAGCACAACATGCTACCAACTACTGACCACATATTTTTACTTTTTTTCACACTGCTTTATTTATTAGAAGCCTGTCTCTTTGCTTGATATCAAGTGTAAGATTTGTACCATTTACTAAAATTAAGTGTGAAGTCCAATGAACATTTTAATCTATCACATTTTTATAAATCTAAAACAATGTCATCATATATCTATACAATGGATGAAAACACAAAGTGCCTTACCATAACAGCATACATAAGGTCCATGGTGGAATTAACCATCTCAAACGTAGCTAAATACTCTAGAATCAGTCTTGCAGGAAATGATTTGTCATGATGCTGCTCTGTTCTGTGTAAAAATAAATACATACAGAGTCAGAAACAATAAGTAACTGATTTTATCTCTACATTTGACCTATTTAATAATACAAGTAGTTTATTGCAGATAGTTAAAATTAATCTTTCACTTCCATCCTTATCTCACAGCCGAGGTTGTGATAAACCCGAAACCACTTCCCCTTCTATCCCCATTCACGTCCACCCTCTCTTCTGCCTGATGAATGAAATTTGTTTTCTGTAAGCACATTTCCACTTTATTTTCATCTTTTTTGTTATTAATATCAGTGGTATTGAGCTGAGGTACGTACTGGCAATCTATATGAGTGGTCTGCGTCGAACTATGACTATCCTATGGTAAAGCATGTTGTCAAGCAGTATGGCATACATTAATAGTTGTTTTGCAAATTATGGCTTCTAAATCTGATTTCCCCACTCCAACTCTTTTATATCACACACTATTTAACTCTGTTTTCTACTTTAGTTATGTTTTAGTTAACAGATCCCTACAACTTCCCTGAAACCATTTTTAGTTATGAATTTGCATACTTTTATGAAGACAAGAACATGCTTTCAATAGAGACAGAATCTTAGTGTAAAACTTTTGACTGTAATTATTATCATAATTTTTGATGACATGATAGTATAATTACCATTCTTAGTAATGATGAGAAAAATAAATAACAACACAATGTATTTCACAATGAGGGCATTAGAAATGGAGTACAAGTCTGGATAGGGGCCACCCATGAACTTTTCAATGTGAACATCCCAGCTTTTATCTTAATTTATTTATGGATACCATAGGTAATTTAGATATGGTTCGGTGTTTATTTGATCTCCACTTCTTCAAAAGCAAAATCAGAGTTTTAAATCATGACGACATGATTATTCATTTTTAATGTCACTTTGGAGTCTGGTTCATTAATTAATCAAGAGTCCATAAACCTAAAGTTTTACACATATACACAAACACACAGCAACATTAAGAATAATGAATGAGGATGCACTAGGATTGCTTTTGAAGAAGTGGAGGTCAAATCATCATCCAGCAAGTATAGCCACTATTAAGAACGATTAAATATCATTGTAAATAGAAATTAACAAAACCTGAGTCTGTTTTTCATCTTGAACATGTCAAAGACATTAAAGATAAAGGTGAAGCATTGAATTAAGGTAAGACGTCTGCCGGGTTCATTTCCCGGCTGCAACACAAATTTTAATTCAATGCTTCACCTTTATCTTTAATGTATTTGACATGTTTGAGACAAAAAACAGTCTCAGGTTTTGTTAATTTCTATCTACAATGATATTTATATCACCTTAGCCTAAGGTTAAAGGCAGGAATGTTCCAATATGTACATTGCTGAGGTGCTATTCTGCTGCATGGAGAGCCTAGGCAGTAATGGCAATATTGGAACACAAAAGCTGAATTAAACATTGTGACTTGGAGGGAAGTTGTACTTAGACTATTCCGAGGCACTTTAATCACTAGTGGTGGAGTGGTCTAGAGATAAGACGTCTGCCTAGTAAGCATGGAGGTCCGGATTTGATTCCTGGCCGCAGTATAAATTTTAATTCAGTACTTCACCTTTATATTTAATGGTTTTGATTAAATTGGGTACGGAGATAGCTTGAGTGCTGAAGAAGAATGTAGACTACTTTAGAAATTGTGTAATTCAATATATTTGTTGATTTCAAGTATATAATTCAAAATATTGTACAGCTGAGCATCAAAGTTTATTTTATAGCTTCTAAGATGCTTCAAGACTCCTTGGAAAAGCTATTTATGCTTTGACTTTTGATATTTATGACATTTATTAAAAAACTTTTAATGGATGTACATAATACCAAACAAAATAATACATAAATGCTTATATAAGATGTCAAGTCTTCAAACCGCCAAACTGATTTTGATGATATTTGAATTTTGCATAATTTACACATTGTATAACGTGTAGCTTCTTCAGTCAGCTGTTTAATCACAAGGTAACAAACAGATTTTTTTTTTCATATTTACTAATATCTTTATTTTAATTTCAATATATTTAAACCGGAAAATTGGAAACTTTTGTTTTATCCTGATGATCCTGGTCATAACTTAAGAACAAAGTTGCAAAATTATTGTACTTGTACTTTGAGATGTATGTAAGTATACCAACACAAGCATAGTACAGTTTTAAAAATAATAATTAGATTAGATTTACTTTTCTTCCAATAGATCTGAATTGAGGAAATCCTCTTGGATGTAGAACATGTCAGAACAAAATACACAATATATACTTACAAAAAGAGAGCATATGTGCTAATGTACCTTCCACAGATACCAAATGTAATTGCCCTTGTGGATGTGGAATTGGTCAGGAAAAACAATTATCTTAAGAATATTTATATTTTAAAGGACATATAACTTATTGCTACATACTAATATACTAGGTGCTTAATACAAATAAACAATCCCAGAGACGGATTTGCATCTCAAATATATCAAAGACACGGACCTCCATGTTGGGGAGGGAAATCGTATATAGACTATTCCAAGATGCCTTAATCGTTAGTGGTGTGATAGTCTAACGGTTAAGATGTCTGCCTAGTAAGCATGGAGGTCCGGGCTCGATTACCGGCCGCACCACAAATTTTAATTCAATGCTTCAGATCTATCAATAATGTCTTTGACATATTTGAGATGTAAATCCGTCTCTGGGATTGTTTATTTGTATTAATTGATATTTATATCACCGTAACAGGATTATTCCACCATGTCCATTGCTGAGGTGCTATTCCGCTGCATGGAGAACCTTGGCAGTGGTGGCAATTATCTTTGGAACAAAGAAGCTGAATTAAAGTTTGTGTTGTGGAGGGAAATCATATATAGACTATTCCAAGGCGCCTTAATTGTTAGTAGTGTGGTAGTCTAATGGTTAATACGTCTGCCTAGTAAGCATGGAGGTCTGGGTTCGATTCCCGGCTGCACCACAAATTTTAATTCAATGCTTCAGATCTATCAATAATGTCTTTGACATATTTGAGACGTAAATCCGTCTCTGGGATTGTTTATTTGTATTAATTGATATTTATATCACCGTAATAGGATTGTTCCACCATGTCCATTGCTGAGGTGCTATTCCGTTGCATGGAGAGCCTTGGCAGTAGTGGCAATAGGGTATTTGACTGTTTTCTGGAAATCGTTTTAAATTGTTAATTATGTCATACTATGGTCCGAACATGCTTTTTTATCTCGTGGATTTCAGTACTTTAAAAAAAAAAAAAAAAAAAAATGAAATTCAAATAGTTTTAAAGCCCGCTAAAACGCTACATTTGAGTCACGTGATGCCTGTGACATCATACAACATGCTGCTGCTGCTGCTCTCGTAAGATAAACAAATACCTGTATATTGTTTGGGCCGAGGCCTCGTGTTTGGGCGTTAACGTTTGCATAATGACCTACAAATATTGCTTAGTTCTGCATTGTACCAATACATCTGTCAAGACTCCAGAAAAATTGTTCTTGCAAGTACCAAAAAATGATAAGATACGCAAAAGTGGTTGACACTGGCACGAAGAGATCCAAATGAAATAGCGACTACTTCATGTGTGTATTTCTGTGAGGACCATTTTGATCTAAGTAAACAATATTATTCCATTGGTAAACTAAACTGTTTAGTATCATTCTCTTCTACTGCAAAGGTGTAAAGTAGTATTATGTGTAGGTTAATGACCTGATGTTTACATTTGCGAAGTAAAACTTCATAATGTTACATGCCTAAGATTTATGTGTAATTAAAGCCGTTTCCTAATATATTTGGTGAAAGAACAACATGAATATTGTTGCAGCCCACTATAAATGTATAGTACTGATTATCTCCAGTAAGTGCAATGTTATCACCAATAGATCTTAGTCAAACAACCGTTTTATACATCGACAACGCTCTTCTGGTTACTTTACAACAACTTACGCTATCGTAATATACGTATATGGGAGATGTCTTTAATGTGCCGATTTATTTAGCTTTCAAACTTTTGTAATATGCAAGTGTAAATACGATTAAAAGTGTTAGTTACCCAAATATGTGTTTATTGACACAGTGTTTCAATGAAAAATATGATGGCAATAAAAGTTTTACTAAACACAAATAAAGTAATGCAAGCCTTTTCTTCTGCACAGGGCTCTACCTAATTAACATGTTTTTTTTCTTTTAATTAAAGCATGGGCCTTCGTATGTGGACGAATAAACGTAAATGGATTAGTTTGTAGTGTCAAAAGTAGTGACACATTCATATCAAACCAAATCTTGTATATGTAAGGAAAATACTGATATGCATGGCAGAAAGTTTACACACAATCGCAAACATTCACTCACAAAAACAACAAACCAGAAAAGCTCTGTAATTTCGGCGCTATAAATTTATTCCGTCGTGTCTCGCTCGCAATGTTTACGTGAATGTGACATGCCTTTGGCTAAGCGAAATGTGCATTGCCAACCTACGAGCGATATGAAAACACCGCCGACGCAACCCGCTGTCCCTGTTCTAGACTATAGATATATTGTATAACTATACACAAGGCATTTTTGCTGTATTTTACAGGTTTTGATGTTTCACTTTGCACCAGTATTGAAGTAGTTAAATAAAATTACTCCCTTAATTGCGTGCTTTACTGGGTTAAATTTTACTAACTATCCCGGCGGCTTCCTGTGGCTATGTTGGCAACAGATGCTGAAGAGCGAGAATCATGAGACTTTGCCATTAGCCAATCGCGTGACAGCACAAATATTTTGTCGTGAAACCTTTGATTTACGAGAGCAGTTACTTTTACTGACCGGACAAGAGTACATACAAGAATCATAGAGCAGGAACAGCATTATTTATTTACTTAATGGTCTGTACGATACACTAATCTAGTCATTCTATGTGGTCTGGACAAAGATTTTCTATCGTGTTGTTGATGTTGCCAACATAATCACTCAAGGCCGCTTGGATAGAAGATAAAATTTCACCCTTTATTGCATAATATGGTGACTTCAGATTAAGTCTACTGACATCAATGTAAAAATTTGGATTGTTTTTAAAGAATGAAGACACCATAATTGCATCAACTTTACTTTAGGGAGGTTTCCGCTGTCAGCCTTTACATAACATCTTCCATTGTGGCATAAAAACTGTAAACGCGTTTACATCATGAAAAAACTGAACTGAAAGCTGCGAAATGCAGGAAACGCGTACAATAATCCAGCTCCAACTTCTAGTTGCCGCGCTGTAGGTGTTCTATGACATCACCAGTCCATCAACCAATAACGGAGCGTTTTCGATCATGTGATCTAATCGTGAAATTTGATGATTTTTAAGCTTTAATTACGTAAAAATAACAGATGTTTTGTAAGAATTATGAGCGAAAATGCTGTCTGAATGTTATAATTATTCAGAATAACAACAATTCGAACCATATTTTTAACACAGGAAAATACCCTATTATCTTTGGAACAAAGAAGCTGAATTAAAGTTTGTGTTGTGGAGGGAAATCGTATATAGACTATACCAAGGCGCCTTAATCGTTAGTGGTGTGGTAGTCTAATGGTTAAGACGTCTGCTTAGTAAGCATGGAGGTCCGGGTTCGATTCCCGGCCGCACCACAAATTTTAATTCAATGCTTCAGATCTATCAATACTAGGTGCTTATTACAATTCTTAGCATTTTTATCACTGATTTACAATGATCACATTATTGCACAAAACTTGTACTGAAGTCAAACCGAACACAGTATTCATATTTGTGAATATAACTTACATCAATCACTTCTGGTAAGAAATTCATCAATGGAGTAGAAGGAGTTGGCCACCAAAAAGTCATTTAGACTCTCTTCAAACTGTACTTTATTGTGAGTTAAATTTTTTATGGCTGCTGGCATGTTATTGAAAATGTGTACTGCTGAATATTGGACACCTTTCTGAGTTAAAGTAGGTGACTTTAAATCTTTATTCAAGTTATTCTTGATTCTAGTATTGATCCCATGGACTGAGCTGAGAATAAATGTATTGGGAAGCAGTAGTAAGTATCCTCAGTTCCTTAAATAGCCCTCTACATGATGTTCTTGAATTGACACCACAAATGATTCGTAACACACATTTTTGTTCTCTGAAAACTTTTGCTTGGCCTGATGAGTTGCCCCAGAAAATAATCACGTATGACATTATGGAGTGAAAATATGAATAATATGCTAACTTTTTTATTTTTATATCTCCTATATCTGACAACATTCGCACAGCAAACAAAGATGCCAAATCACACGAAAGAATTTTTGCATTCTTTATAGTAAATGAGGTCTGGGATCCTTAAAATGATAGTATGCCTCAGGCCCTTCTTGTGAAGCTAGTGTGTATGTGTGTGAGTGTGTGTGTGTGTGAGTGTGGTATTGTTCCTAAACAGCTGAGATTACTTTCAAGTGCACTCATTAATAACTACATTTTTGAAAAAGAGAATGTCAATTAAAACTTTGTAATTGACATTTAGTTATTTTTGTTAAAGTCAAATAGCAGTAGAAAAACTCTGGAAGTAAAGAATGCAGAAAGAAACAGATAATTTAGATGTGTTTGCCGTATCTCCATATTCAGATTTAATATAAAAGATAGGGTTGGCTACTTCACTCTCAGTTTTTTGCCAGTTACTACATTGTTTCCAGCTCTATCAGCATAAAGATCAAATAATATATGTACTTTGGTTTGCAAGCTGTTAAATTGCTACATGTCATAAGAAAGTGTTAAAATAAATACATAAGAATTTTATAAGAGAACAATATAATAAGGACAGTTTACAAGTCACCGCAAAGACCTAACGGTGACCTGCGACAGCACATAAAAAAGACTCACACATACAACACTTAAGCTGTCAGCCATGGCCTTTCTTAGGATATAGAAAATTCACACAATCACAAAGGTACACAACACTGTCACACAATCACCATCTCCGGCTGCTGCACTCCGATTCAGATGATGGTTGTCTGATTGTGTTGTGTGATTGCGTGAATGTTCGATATCCTGTGGAAAGCCATGGTCAATAGCTTAGATGTTGTATGTGTGTGTCTTTTTTACATGCCTGTTCCAGCTCATTGTTACGTTTTTGCAGAGGGAAGTGAACTGTCCTTATTATATTGTTTAATTACAACCTGGACTTTCCATTATTAAATTTTATAAGAGAGCTTGATTAAAATTTATTAACACTATTGTTGGATGATTACTTCTCTAAAATATAAATGGAGATAGTCATGAAAGAGACCAGAGGTAACAATGTATACTCTTTTATAATTTAATGACTGGAGCAGGTTCTGGGACATCTTATTTAATGTGATATTAACATGAATGCTATATGTAAAGTAATTAGTAATTACAAACAAAAGTAGATGCAATCAATAAAATAGACTGTAAGATGGTGGTTTCAAGGGAACTTAAGAAGGGAAAGCAATACACAAATTATATAGCATCATATGTGAAACTGAAGCACATTAATTAATATGTCAACAAATGATTACAGTGTACTCTCTAAACACAAGTAACATACATTTGTGCAATAGATTTTGAAACCTCAAAACAAGTTTTACGCCATTTATAATAATATTTACACACACTAGATAATTATTTACTCCATATGAGACATTTGCTTTTCCCTGACACCATATATTTAACTTAAAATATGAATTAGAAGAAAACAAAACTGCACTCTTACTTACTAAATCTGAAATTCTGTTTCACAATGTGGATAATGATAATTTGTAATTCACTACCTCAATTTTTATTACTTATTTGTAAATTCACTGAAAATTGAGCTTAAATTAATGACATATACTGTAACTAAAATGCACATTATTAAACAGAAGCTGGAAGTCAAAAGTGTGAACCAAGAAAAAATGTCATCTACACATCCTATGCTTGTTTAATTACTAACTTAATTAGGTAAATACTTATATGCATGTCTGTACACTTATTGTAAAATGAAATACCACAAATAAGACTCTGTACAAGAATATCAATTATGTACTGATCTTAAAATGCCAAAGTTCAATTATTATGTTTGGAAGATTATAAATAGGAGAATCTATAATCAGCAGCAAGTCAGATGTATAATAGCTCTTGTACAGAAGACAGCTGTTAATGAAGCAAATGTATAAAGAAGGGCAGTCTTTAGCCATGCTCTTTAACAAGTTTATGAAAACCAGGGCACAAGAAGGTGGATGTATGAATTTGTTGATGTTTAATGCAAAATAAACTGTATTCATTTGAAAACTAAAAGCTTCATTGGTTCTTATTTATTAACCACACCTGAGGGTCTTACATTATCTGACATGACTAGTAAATGAGCAACCATATACAGCATGTAGACAAAAAATAACGATTTAATTTCAAAGGGACTGTTGTCCACTCAACACTATAGATATGTAAAACAGATGTACTTGACATCTGAAATACAGAAGTAATTAACAAATTCATAACTAAAAATATTTTGAGAAAAGAAGGTCATATCATGGTGCACCTCAGTCAGAGGTAATGAAATCTTCATTTAGGACGTTCCCCTTGATGCAATGCTTCCTTCTCAGACATGAAGGTTTACCAGTTTGTGATGATTGCTTTGTACTGATACTCATCAGATGTACATCTTATATAATGAAAAAAACAGGGGCCTGTTTAATAGTAGACATACCCTTCATTTTAGAGGTTAATGAGGTAAATGTTAAATTATAGATGAGACATGAAAAAGGGTTTCAAAGATACTTACTGAGCTCAGTACTGCTGATAGTACCACAAAGAAAGACAAAGATAAAGATAAACATAGAATTGCACTTTGAGGAGGGGGTAAAAGAGGGGACAAAGATAAACATAGAATTGAACTTTCAGCAGGGGGTAAAAGAGAAAGTGCATTTTGGTTACTCACAATCTAGGCTGTGAGGTGTGGATTGAAGGTGCTGACTGGAAGTTAAAGATATTGCATAAGAAGTATGTGTCATGCCAGCAGCAAACCAAAGGGGATTGATAAAAAAGTAAAGAGAAGTGACAGGATATACATGAAGTGAACCAAATAATGCTGAGTGGGAGAAAAAGAAATTATAAGAAGAGAGATGAAAAATTCTCTCTCTCTCTCTCTCTCTCTCTCTCTCTCTCTCTCTCTCTCTCTCTACCTATCGATCTATCTCTCTCTCTGACACACACACCCACACACACACACACACACACACACACACACACACACACAAAGAAACACACACATACACACACACACAATGAGGGAAAGAAAGAAGAGGTGGTGTGACATGAATAAGTGGGCTGAGAACGAAAGGGAGAGAAAGAAGCTAACATAAGTTGAGACCAGGGGGATGGCGGAAAGAGAGAATGTGTTGGAGGGCAAGTTCCCAATTATTCACCTCTGAGAACCTGGTGCCAGGTAGGAGTATACACACTGCATGCATGTGTGTTGTAACACCTGCTGATGTCTCTTGGAGTCATGTTGGAGGACATGATATGCCATGGGATTAGCTGTCCCCCAAGCAAACAGTATGTCTGTGATATTCATGGTTTCAGCCAATTTGTTGGTGGTAATTCTGATGTAAGAAGTCATGCAATGAACACGTCTGCTGGCAAATGACAAGAATTGTTTCTTATCGGCTCTGCCTTGAATGGGGTAGGTGTTTGCATGGGGAATGCATGGACAGGTTTTGCTGCAAGGTCTGTTACATGAGTTTCAGAGCTAGTCCAGCAATCAAGTTTCAGTCATTCATTCCTGCTCTTTATTTTGAATATTGTCATTATCAGGGTACAGCTTTACATTTTTAGAGGTCTTGGGACAGATTTTCACTTGAATATTAAGGGTAAAGGCTGCACACATCTGCTGTAATTGCCAAGTTATACGTTGTTATCCACACCCTGATACTTTGTTGGTATCTTCTTTTGCACTTTTTATCTGTGTAATAACGTGGGATATCACAGTACATTGACATATCATCGGCATTTGTATCTGGTCCATTGAGAAATTATCTTTTTGAAATATGACGACATTCCACTAAAATTCTTGAAGTTTTTCCTCAAAATCCTGTGAAAAATTTTGACATGTTGTACAGCATCTTAGAGGTAAACCACATACTTAATAAAGCTATCACATCCACGGGCAGCCTTAAACTCTTGCCTCCGTATATTAAGAACTACAGCCATCTCTTTCGAATGGCTTCCTATGATGTTATTGGTCACCGGCTGCCCACTCTTCCTCCTTTCACATGTAAGTTTCCAACATTTTATTTCTATGTCACCATGCCTTCTTTCTAAGGTCCAGTGAATTTCTTTCTACTAGCAGTATTTGCAAAAAAATTCCAATTTCTATTACCTCTTGCTGATCCACCCATACAGTTTCATGAAGAGGTGTTTTAGTGGTCAATATAATACTTCTCCTTACCATTAGGGGTTCTCACAATGTTTTGCACCCAAAATCTGCTCCACATTACCTCCATATATGAATCTGCCAATAATCACTCTGCAGGCCAAACTGAAATTCATTTCTGTAAAAAGACACTGTCTCCACTGTTTCAGTGTCCGGGTGGCATTTCAACGACTCTACTCGAGACTTTCTGTGAAGACGTGTAGGGAAATGCGTACAGCTGGATTCCAATAATAAACACCACTTTGTCAAAGTCAACTGTACACCATTTGGTGCTCTCTTCCAGAGAATGCCACCAGACTGAAGAAACAACAGAAAGAATCATGATTAAGCCATTGGACCAAATCAGTTCAAGACCATCCGGCTTTTATTGTTCCTATGGCTCTCCACCGCAAACAGTTTGGTAGCCATCTTCTCTCTGTTATAATGCGCTCACTTTGACTGTGTATCCAGTGATTGTGGGCGTGGGACTACCGAGTTTCATAGGTGCCCTGACATCATTGTTGTACACTGACCAGATTGCCATCATATGTGTCGAACATGATTTTACTGACATCAGTTGGCAGTTTGTATTATTATATTATGAATTTGAAATAGTAATTTGTTGCTTTAATTCTGGATACCAATGCATACAGATGGAGAAATGACAATGACGATTAAATAAGAGAAATCAGAGTTCAAATGGAAGGATTTAATGTGTTCGTTTTTCCTGTGTGGTAGTCAATAGTGAGATGATTAAGAAGTCATCTGAAATTCATTAGATAAACCCTCTGTCAGGCTATTAGAGTGAATTGCATAATCGTTATATACATATATAAAAAATAATCTAATACATAAAAAATCGCGCTGACGTGTTTTACGGCCCACTTTAGATTTGTAGTTTTATAAGTTTTTGCAAACATTTTGGACCAAAAAAATAATTAATTAATTAATTATTAATTAATAAGAGTGTCTGAAACCCCTTTAGGGAAAAAAATGTAGGTAGTGGCGGGTTTCGAACCACCAACCGTTCGCGTCACAGTCCAGCACCTTGCCCACTACGCTATGGCTATAAATCAAAACAGAAGTTCCTTAATCTCATACTATTGATGGCCGTTGTTAACTGATCTTAACATGGCATTTGTAGACATTAGATTATCATTTATCGTACGAAGAACGATGTGTTTTTGTTAATTCCACAGTGTGCTGTTGCTTTGAAATGACAACTTGTAAGTTACAATAAGAAAATCATCAAATACGTGGGGAAGGTCACGTGAAATCTCGTAATGGCTGGTTTTCATTAATTCAATGGAGGGTGTCAAATCTCCGTTATTTTTGCAAATGTGTCTCAAACGATACGAGATATGAAATAACATAAGGGAGCTAAGTTGTAGAGAATTTTCTCCTCTACCAATTAGGTTACTCAATTTTCGTGTCAGATGAATGGTTTGTTTGCAATTACAATTATATTACAAATGGCTTTTTTTGGTTTTACTACTGTATTTTTGTCTGAAAAATTTGAAAAAGGGAGGTTCTGGTCTCTGGCAGCCTACAATCATATCTGTAAAATTTGGTGTTGATTGGTTGAACGGTTCATCTTAAAAACAGGGAACACGTTATGGACAGACAGACAGACAGACGGACAGACATACATACATCCCGAAATCGCCATTATTTTTGCAAATATCTTTTAACGCTACGAGATATGAAAAAAGATAACAGAGCAAAATTGTAGAGAATTTTCTCTAAAAATTCGGTTATTCAATTTTCGTGTAAGATGAATAGTTAAGCCGTTATTTTCATTTAAATTTCGAGCTGTCAAAAGACGATCGCAAAGGCCCACTTTTAGTGTTACTACCGTAACCTAAAGTAAGCCAAAATGAATCAAACAATGGAAATTCCAGGAAGTATTCAACAATATTTTTGAGGATAGGTTGTTTACTCACTAGAGAGACATCCAATGAGCCACAGAAAGGCACAAATAATAGAATGCAACTTGAGAGCTTTTGGCCATTAAGGCCTTCATTGGTTAGAGAGACACACAGATATGACTGCCGTCTCCGGGGTAAGTAACCTATCAGTCCCAAAAATATTATATAAAAATGAATGTATGCTTGTTTGTCTGTTACTTCATATTTCATATGCTGCCTTACTGTTCATCCGATTGCAATGAAACTTTGTCAACATATTACTTGCACTTTCACATAAGTTATTTGCATGATTATGTCATTGTAGGGCACAAAGTTCAGGATATATGACATCATGAACAATGAGATCATGAAAAGCTGCCACATTAAAAAAGACATTAAATTTATTACTTCTTTACTACTAAATGTATTTGCAACATATTTTGCAAACTGTTTCCATTTATGCCAATGAATGTACCTTCAAAAGTATATCATTGTATGCCTTATAGACAGTTTAGGAGATATGACATAAACAGTGAAATGTATGGGAAACTGCCACATCATGTTTGTTTGTATTTGGTATGCTGCTATACCATTCATCCAGGTGTGATGAAATTTGACACAATTGATCTTCAAAACAAGAGGAAAGTCACTGTCTACATAAAATTTTATATGGTACATAGTAGAGGGTACTTTACCTATGAAATTCAACAATATCTACAGTTTCTTTCCAATCTTAATGAAATTTTGCACATTTAACCTTCAAAACAAGAGGAACATTAATGTCTCCCTAAGATTTTATATGGTGCATGGGGGACGGTACCTTGCAATAACACTACGTAACTGATAACACCACTTAAATGATCACCATGAAAGTTAAAAGAGTGTTTTCATTACAGTTGGAGGAAGCAATGGACCGAGGAGGTAGAGGAGTTTGACAGAGGGTTGAAGAGGTGATTGGCAGAGAAAGGGGAAGGTACAGATGGGCAGAGAGAGGGTTAGGAGAAGTTGTACAGAGAGAGGGGAGATGATGAGATGGACAAAGAAAGATAGAGAGAGGGGAAAGACAGGAGGAGATGGACAGAGAGAGAAAAGAGAAGAGATGGACTAACTTCAGACTGGAATAAATAAGTATCTGGGCAATGCTGGGTTTTCAGCTAGTTAACAATAAAAATTTGATTTTCTGCCATATTAACAATTTACACAATTATTTATAAGATGAGCAGGGGATCTCCCCCACCCATACAAACACATACAAACACTAGCTCCCTCTCTTTCTATGTAAATGAAAAGTAATATCATTTCTACAATACCTCAGTGCTGGAAGCTGAACTTGAAGTTTCTTTACTCCTAAATTTGACTCTGCATGATGTGTGATGAAGAAATTTTGTGGCAGCTCCTCTTAAGTAGCTGTTGGGCCCATGAACCAAAACTTGTTGTAGGTGGTATATTGCACCTGTGAAGTTCTTCTTTGATTCTAATATAACAGCCATCATGAAGTTGGCTGTAGGCTGAGGACAGAAAATAATTCTATAAACACAGGTATTAATAATATAGAGGGAAACATTTCTGTTCGGAAAAATATTTATAAAAAGTAAAGAAACTTGGACATACCAGGCAAAAAAGCACCATTTCGTTGATACACAAATAAAAATACACACACACACACACACACACACACACACGCCCAAACTGAGCTTTCACAACCTTAGGTTGCTCCTGCAGAAAGAGCAGGGAAAGAGAGGGAAAAGGAAAGGATGAGGGTTTTAAGGGAGTGGGTAAGGAGTCATTCCAATCTTGGGACAGGAAAGACTTGCCTTGGGGGAAAAAGGATAGGTAAACAAACACACACATATACAAGCACACACACCAAGGCAGACATATGCAAAATGCCCATATGTCTGCCTTGCTGTGTGTGCGTGTATATATGTGTGTGTTTGTTTACCTATCCTTTTTTCCTCCAAGGTAAGTCTTTCCTCTCCTGGGATTGGAATGACTCCTTACCCAGTCCCTTAAAACCCTCACCCTTTCCTTTTCCCTCTCCCTCCCTGCTCTTTCTGAAGAAAATGTTCAAATGTTTGTAAGGCTTAAGGGACTTAACGGTGGGGTCATCAGTCCCTAAACCTACAAACTACTTATGAACTACCTTATACTAAAGACGGCACAAACATCCATGCCCGAGGGGGGTATTCGACAGCGGACTGCCGCACACACCACAACACGGCGCTCCAGCACGCACGGCTAATCTGCTGTGGCCTTTCTGAAGAAGCAACCTAACGTTGTGAAAGCTTAGTTTTGTGTATGTGTATTTGTGTGTGTGTATTTTTATTTGTGTATCAACAAACTGGCACCCTTTTGCCTGGTAAGTTCAAGTTTCTTTACTTTTATATAAGCATTTGTAGCAATTTGCAATAGTTTATGTTTTTTGTAAAGTAGTAACTTGAAAATAAGACCATAGAAAATGTATTTCGTCCAAAAGAACAAGAAAAATGAAACAGGATTTGTGTTATTAAAGAGGAAGAAGAACTATGAATTAACATAGCTGAAATATTCGATTACTGATGTAAATTCTCTACTGAGATGCTAAAATATTCAGGAAAAGAGATAATTGTCTGGTTAGTATTTACCTTACTTCTGAACCACCAATATGTTATTGTTGTTGTGGTCTTCAGTCCAGAGACTGGTTTGATGCAGCTCACCACAATACCCTATCCTGAGCAAGCCTCTTCATCTCCACATAAGAACGGCAACCTACATCTGTCTGAATCTGCTTACTGTACCCATCTCTTGGTCTTCCTCTGCTATTTTTACCCACACACTTCCCTCCAATGCTAAATTCACTATTCCTTGATGTCTAAGAATGTGTCCCACCAATCTATCCCTTCTTTTAGTCAAGGTATGCCAGAAATTTCTTTTCTCCCCAATTCTGTTCAGTACCTCCTCATTAGTTACGCGATCCACCCACCTAATCTTCAGCATTCTTCTGTAGCACCATATTTCAAAAGCCTCAATCCTCTTCCTGGCCGCACTGTTTATCGTCCATGTCTCACTTCCATACAAGGCAGCACTCCATACAAATACCTTCAGAAAGGACTTCCTTAGGCTTAAATCAATATTCGATGTTAACAAATTTCTCTTTTTCAAGAACGCTTTTCTACCCATTGCCATTCTGCATTTTATATCCTCTGTACTGGGACCATCATTTGTTATTTTACTGCCCAAGTAACAAAACTCATCTACCTCCTTTATTGCTTTGTTACCTAATCTAATTCCTTCAGCATCACCTGATTTTCTTAGACTGCACTCCATTACCCTAGTTTTGCTCTTATTAATGTTCATCTTATATGCACCTTTCAGCAGACTATCCATTCCATTCAACTGCTCTTCCAGCTCCTTTGCTGTATCTGACAGAATTACTATGTAGTAGTTTACCCGCATTCCTATTTTCTTATTCATTATCAATCCGAATCCTGTGATACCCCCAACTGATTTTGTATTTATAATCCTGTACTCACCTGACCAGAAATCCTGTTCATCCTGCCACCGAACTTCACTAATCCCCACTATATCTAACTTCAACCTATCCATTTCCCTTTTTAAATTTTCTAATTTTCCTACTCTATTAAGGGATCTAACATTCCACACTCCGACCCGTATGTGGTGTCGCACAAGTACAAAGTGCGCGCCAACTACTTTCGCCGCGCGCCGCCATGCACGCACGGCGCGGCGTTCTCACGACGACAGCCACGAGCGCCCTCTGCGACAACTCCGCTCGTGGCCACCACTGAAGGACATCGAGCACTTCGGACTGAGATAGCAACCAGTTAGGACCTTCGTAATCAGATAGGCACCAGTGAAGACTTTGCTATCGTACAGGCACTAGGCAGGCCTCTAACAACTATGTATCAACATTCTGCAGTACTATGTAAAAGTTAAAATTGGAAAGTCCAGGTTGGAATAAATAATATAGTGAGGACAGTTTACTACTCACCGCAAAGACGTGGCGACGAGCTGCGACAGGCACATACAAAAGACACACACATACAACACATTCAGCTATCGGCCATGGCCTTCTTCAGAAATAGAGCACTCACGCAATCACACAGGCACACAACACAGTCATACAACCATCACCTCCGACTGCCACACTTCGAATCACGCTCTGCAGCGAATCGGGGACGGGAGGGGAGGGGAGGGGGAGGGGATAGAAAGGTTACGTCACGGTGGTGGGGATGGGTTAGATGGGAATAACGAGATGCAGCTTAGGAATGGAGTGGGGAGGCGGGTGAGGGGAGAAAATAAAATAAAATAAAATAAAGTAAAATAATTTAAAATAATTCATGTACACTGCAAGTGCACAAGACCACACACACACGAACACACACACACACACACACACACACACACACACATACATATACACACACACGATCACACATTCACACACCACTCAAATCAGGCGAGGTTTGGGATACAGAGGTAGGAACTGTAAGGTATGGAATATATATATATATATATATATATACATACACACATATACATATATATATATATATATATATATACACATATATATATATATATAGGGAAGTTATCGTAGGTTGAGGCCTGGTTGATTTCGGGATCGGAGAATGTATTGTAGGGATAACTCCCATCTGTGCAGTTCAGAAAAGCTGGTGGTGGATGGGAGGATCCAGATGGCCCGGGTTGTGAAGCAGCCATTGAAATCAAGCATGTGCTTCGCTGCATGCTGTGCCACAGGGTGGTCCACCTTGTTTTTGGCCACAGTTTGGCGGTGGCCATTCATCCTAATGGACAGCTGGTTGGTGGTCATGCCAATATAGAAAGCTGTACAGTGCTTGCAGCACAGTTGGTAAATTACGTGGCTGCTTTCACAAGTGGCCCGGCCTCTGATAGGGTAGGATAAGCCTGTGACAGGACTGGAATAGGAAGTGCTGGGTGGGTGGATTGGACAGGTCTTGCAGCGGGGTCTTCCACAAGGATATGATCCCTGTGGCAGTGAGCTGGGTTTCGGGGTGGCATAAGGATGAACTAGGATGTTGTGAAGGTTAGGAGGGCGACGGAACACCACTTTAGGAGGGGTGGGAAGGATCTTGGGCAGAATGTCTCTCATTTCAGGGCATGAGGATAGAAAAGAAGATAGAAAAAGGTTTTGATTTTCTATCCTCATGCCCTGAAATGAGAGACATTCTGCCCAAGATCCTTCCCACCCCTCCTAAAGTGGTGTTCCGTCGCCCTCCTAACCTTCACAACATCCTAGTTCATCCTTATGCCACCCCGAAACCCAGCTCACTGCCACAGGGATCATATCCTTGTGGAAGACCCCGCTGCAAGACCTGTCCAATCCACCCACCCAGCACTTCCTATTCCAGTCCTGTCACAGGCTTATCCTACCCTATCAGAGGCCGGGCCACTTGTGAAAGCAGCCACGTAATTTACCAACTGTGCTGCAAGCACTGTACAGCTTTCTATATTGGCATGACCACCAACCAGCTGTCCATTAGGATGAATGGCCACCGCCAAACTGTGGCCAAAAACAAGGTGGACCACCCTGTGGCACAGCATGCAGCGAAGCACATGCTTGATTTCAATGGCTGCTTCACAACCCGGGCCATCTGGATCCTCCCATCCACCACCAGCTTTTCTGAACTGCACAGATGGGAGTTATCCCTACAATACATTCTCCGATCCCGAAATCAACCAGGCCTCAACCTACGATAACTTCCCTATATATATATATATATGTGTATATATATATATATATATATATGTATATGTGTGTATGTATATATATATATATATATATATTCCATACCTTACAGTTCCTACCTCTGTATCCCAAACCTCGCCTGATTTGAGTGGTGTGTGAATGTGTGATCGTGTGTGTGTATATGTATGTGTGTGTGTGTGTGTGTGTGTGTGTGTGTGTGTGTGTTCGTGTGTGTGTGGTCTTGTGCACTTGCAGTGTACATGAATTATTTTAAATTATTTTACTTTATTTTATTTTATTTTATTTTCTCCCCTCACCCGCCTCCCCACTCCATTCCTAAGCTGCATCTCGTTATTCCCATCTAACCCATCCCCACCACCGTGACGTAACCTTTCTATCCCCTCCCCCTCCCCTCCCCTCCCGTCCCCGATTCGCTGCAGAGCGTGATTCGAAGTGTGGCAGTCGGAGGTGATGGTTGTATGACTGTGTTGTGTGCCTGTGTGATTGCGTGAGTGCTCTATTTCTGAAGAAGGCCATGGCCGATAGCTGAATGTGTTGTATGTGTGTGTCTTTTGTATGTGCCTGTCGCAGCTCGTCGCCACGTCTTTGCGGTGAGTAGTAAACTGTCCTCACTATATTATGTAAAAGTTAAGTATTGTTACATTCTGTGCAATATATATCTCTTTCTAATTTACTCTAGTGTTTATAGTTTCTGGCTGCTCCCCTCCGTACCTGCACCAGCATGCTATCTTATTCCTGTGTCGGTCTCATCCACTCGGCCACCGACACCTACGACGAGGCTGGGACACAAAAGCGGCGACGAAGTTGGGACACAAAACCGTAGAATGCCAGTATTGTCTTTCCTGATGATCACATCCTCCTGCGTAGTCCCCGCCCAGAGATCCGAATGGGGGACTATTTTACCTCCGGAATATTTTACCCAAGAGGATGCCATCATCATATGTTCATACAGTAGAGCTGCATGTCCTCGGGAAAGGTAACGGCTGTAGTTTCCCCTTTCTTTCAGCCGTTCGCAGTAGCTGTGTGGCAAAGCCACATTAGCTGATGTTACAAGCCCAGCTCAGTCAATCATCCAGACTGTTGCCCCTGTAACTACTGAAAAGGCTGCTGCCCCTCTTCAGGAACCACACGTTTGTCTGGCCTCTCCACAGATACCCCTCCGCTGTGGTTGCACCTACGGTACGGCTATCTGTATCGTTGAGGCACGCAAGCCACCCCACCTCGGCAATGTCTGTGATTCATGGGAGTGGAAAAATAGTCACACAAAAAATGCAAATTGAGATGCCAATAAAAGAGAACACTAGCTTTTGGAACTGCGTTCTTTCATCAGGTAGAAGAGGAGGTTAGAAAAAGAAATCTAGGGGAAATGTTACTCACATCCTTCCATTTCCACACATCATCCATCATCACTCATGAACTTTGTTGTGAGTAACCTTTCCCCTCTCTTCCCTTTTCTTCCTTCCTCTCCTACCTGATGAAGGAACACAGCTCTGAAAGCTAGTGTCCTATTATTTTTCATCTCCATTTGTGTTTATTGCACAATTATCAGTGGTACAGAACTAAGGTAACTGTTAGACAGCCAATCTATGTTTTTTGAAGAATATTATAACTAAAATTGTTAACAATGGAATGTCTGATTAGAATGTCAATAATCGAGGCCAAATAACAACTTACTGTAAAGAGGCTCACTGAGCCACTGACAGGCAAAAAAGGACAATCACATTCACACAACTAAATTTTTGGCCATGGCCTTCATCAGAAAAGAAACACATACAATTTACACAATCACTCAGACAACTATACACGCAGAAACACCATCTCCAGATGTCCCAGCACAACAAGCATGACAGTGAGTGAGGAGAGGAGTGGAGTGGAGTTAAGAGTGTTGTATTCAGTTGCATGCTGTGCCATAGGGTGTTCCTTCATGGTGGCCACTCATCCTGATGGACAGCTGGTACGTTGTCAAACCAATGTAAAACACGGCTCAATGATTACAGCAAAATTGCTAAATCACATGGCTGCTTTCACAGGTGACCTGCTCTATGATGTTGTAGGATAAGCTTGTGACAAGACTGGAATAAGAAGTGCTGGGTGGATGCACTGGCCAAGTTTTGCATCAGGGTCTTCCAAAAGAGCATGATGACAGATAATCAAAGCCTCGAGGAAGGATGTGGTTTAATTGTTCCAGTCTGGGTTGGTATTGGGTGACAAGGAAGACACTCCTTTGTGATTTATTATTAGTTTTTATTTGTTTATTGTTTTATTTTTATCATTTCAAATCCCCCCACTCCCTCTCCACACTCCTCTTCACCTTCCTTTTGTCCTCTCCCATCCCTTCCCTTGACTGTAAATTCCCACTCCATAATTGATTCTTTCCCAATGCCTCACCCAGCAGAATTGATAGATCGAGTGTCAGGTGGCCAATATTTTTTAAAGATAGATCTGGCAGAGGCTTATCTCCAGTAGCCTTTAAATGATGCCTCCAAGCAGGCACTGCTCATTTCTACATCTTTTGACCTTTATCTATATCAGAGGTTGCCATTCAGGATGGCCAGTGCCCCCTTAATCTTTGAGCGTTTTTTGGAGCAGTTGCTAGCAATGGTTCCCTGTTGAGTGAACTACATGGATGAACTACATGTGGTGACGAGATGCACAGCTGCTGACCATATTGCCAACCTCCAATCCTGGTTTTCTGTCTTGGAGGAGGCTGGCCTCCACTGTAATTTCCATAAATCTTCTTTCTTCCAACCATCTATCGAGTACTTGGGCCACGACGTATCCAGGTTGGGAGTGCGCCCCGTGGCTGATCACGTGCATGCGGTCGCAGATCTCCCCCGTCCTTCTTCCGTTCAAGAACTTCAAGTATTCCTGGGCAAGATCGCCTATTGTCACCGCTTCCTCCTGCAGATGGACACAGTGGCTCATCCCATGCACCAATTGCTGCATAAGTGCATCCCATTCCACTCGTCTATGGCTTGTGAGTGGGCTTTTCAATCACTTAAAGCGGCCCTTCTTGAGCCTCCATGCCTCGCTGCATACACCCCGGGGGTCCCACTAGTGGTGGCAGCAGACGCCTCCCAGCACGGTGTGGGGGTGGTGCTGGCACATCGGTTCCCAGATGGGTTGGAATGCCCGCTGGATTTTGCATCTAAAACTCTTATGGAGGCGCAGTGCGGGTATTCTCAGGTGGACAAGGAGGCCCTAGCCATCGTTTTTGCTCTAAAAAAAAATATGTTTATCTCTATGGGTCCAAGTTCGCCCTATACACGGACCACCGCCCACTAGTGTCTTTGTTCCACCCGTCGGCGGCTATTCCGGACAAGGTGGCCCTTCGTCTCCACACTGGGCCTTGTACCTCTCCTGTTTTCAATACAAGATACAGTATCAGTCGATGGCTTATCACGCCAATGCCGACACACTACCGAGCATCCCAGTAGGCCCCAACCAATCTTTGAGGCAGAAGAGCTTTTGTGTTTTGCAGTAGACAAGTCAGTAGTACACGAAGTCGCCAGTTTCCCTATCAATAGCTCACGGATCGCGGAGGCTACGACTGCTGACCCTGGCCTCTGCGTCATCCTTCACCGGGTGCAGCAAGGCTGGTCGGAGCTCCTCCGGGTTGGGCTTCAGACCCTCTCTACGAGGGCATTTTACTTCTGTCCAAGGAAGACAGCTCCCATTGAGTGGTGGTTCTGCCATCATTGCACTGCCGGATTCTAGAGCTTCTTCATTGGGACCACTGGGGCTTCTCCTGCATCCCTTTCTCATCCTCCATTGCGTTTTGCCCCAGGTTCGGCTGTCTGGGCTTGAGACAATGTTCGCCATCCTTGTTGAGTCCGGGCAGTGGTCGCTGGCGTCCAGGGACCACTTCCCCGCCACAGCCCCAGCGGCCAGCTCCAAGGAGTGGACAGCTCCGGTCGCCGGCAGTGGGGGGGCCATTGCTGCCAGCCAACAGGGGCCCAGATTTTCTGATGGAAGTCTCACAGGAGGAGGGGAGGGAGGACCCACCGCCATCACCAGTGCTGGGAGCGGCAGGACGTCGCCTGTGAGGGTGAACGCCCTGTTGCGCAATGGGGTTTTGTCTGTACGAGTTGGTTCCATAGGGAGTGGATGGAGCCGCCTGATGATCGGATGGAGGTGGAGCAGTCCCAGCAGCCAGACTTCTTCCTGCTGTTCCGGATTCTGCCTCGTTGCCCAAAGGGAGGAGGGATGTTATGGCCTAGCGGGCCATTCAGATTGTGCATGCCCGTATTATGCTCCGTTGGCTTGCGCCGGCCCAGCCATGATAGTTCACGGCCTAGTCACGGGGGGGTCATGACTGTCTAAGACAGCTGACATGATCTGCGCACCATCTGCCAGTGGCGCGCTGTCAAACGCTGGCAGTGACAGTGTACTCGGAATGTTCAATAAAGTGTTTGTTCCAAATGGTGTTCACTTTAAAAACAAAACAGGTTTTCATGATACATGGTGCTATTCAAAAGCCCCTCCAACTATTATATGATGATCCAAATATGGTACTGACATGCAAAACTAACACATTTCATGTTTGTATAAGTGGTTCTTCCACTCAAGAAAATCTTTACTCCAATTGAAATTCCTGCTACTTCGGGGTCTACACTGACGTGCTTGCTACCTCTTGCTTGTGTGACAGTTACTTAAGGTATAATGGACAACAGGTTAAAAGTGGAACCAATATCCTCCTCATGTTTCTCATTTATGGTAAATGTTTGTTTTATTCAGGACAGAAGAAAGCATTATTGAATGTTTGTAAATTTAAGGGAAGAAACTGCTGAGGCAATTGGTTCCTAGAATCACAGACTACTTAAACTAAGTTACGCTAAGGACAACACGCACACTAATGCCCAAGAGAGGACTCAAACCTCTGAATGGAGTGGTCATACAATTTGTGACATAGTGTCTCAGACTGTGGTGCTATTCCCACATGTCAAATCATCATTTCCAAAATAAAAATACAAATCTATTAATTTAGTTGTCAAACACACACACACACACACACACACACACACACACACAGAGAGAGAGAGAGAGAGAGAGAGAGAGAGAGAGAGAGAGAGAGAGAGAGAGAGAGAGAGCACATATTTTTACAAACCTCAGAGCTATTAATAGCCAGAGCTTCTGATGCAGCATGAAGAGCTTCAGCAGCTCGTCCCATTTGATGCAAAACTGCTGCCTGTGATACTAATGACACATCACGTACTCTCTGAGGACTTACTGCTAATGCAATAGTGAGGCAGTCTAAAGCGTGTCGTCCATTACCCTTAATTCGCCAATACAATGCTGCTAATACATGTAACAGCCAACTTGGCCCAACGTCCTGAAAATACAAAAAAGTCATTACACAGCATAATGCTCCAGGATAAATTTAAAAGTGTAATTTCATATGTACAACTGGAACATAGCTTTCCAATAGGGAATAGGAAGCTATATGAAATTGTAGTAAAGTGTTACAACATTCAAATAACATGAAAAAGAGGCATGATTATGATGATGTCAACTTATTGCTAATTGGGCCTAGGATAAGAAGAAAGCAATAAACAATGAGAAAAGTAATGAATAAGGACAATATTATGATTTACAATGGTCTCATCCTATGTTTGTGACAATACTATAATTAGCAAGTATGTGAACCAACAACACAATGCTGCATCTTGCAGCAGAAGAATTTTTTGCTGAACAAATAATTTTCAGGAATTTGTTTCAAAGGCAGAAACTCTTCAGATAACTTTTAAAAACTGGATCAAACAAATTCAGTTGATATATAGCAGGTTGCTTTTTTTTATGCAGTGTGATAGACATGACTACATTAATGATTTCTGAAATATTGTCAACAGTAATTCAATAAATTCATGCAGCCTTTGAATTTCAATCTCTTTTGATCCTTCAGCTGCATATTGTCCACCTTCAGAGTGGGCCACAAGACAGATGACAAAATGGTACGTGTGGCCTTAAATACCTCAAAGAGGTGTCACTGTGCTTGTGGATCACAGATGCAGGTTGTTGGCAAAGAGGCACACTTACATACCTATACTGTGGTAGTTAAAGCATTCAGCCATTCAATTCTCCTATTGATGTAGGCTCATGTTTGGCAGCAGCTACATATTGATGGACTTCTGCAGTTTCATTACATCAGTGGCAGATTCTAGCCTTGTCCAAATTAAAATCATTATCTCTGTTTATTATTATGTTGTATGCTAATCTTATTTCTACTGCTCCCTTGAAAACGAAATCCCATAATATAGAAGTGGATGTTAAAATTTTCATATCATTGTAGTTCATTGAATGGTCTGTACCCGCAGAATGTTTGTCTGATTGTAGTAAGCATCTGTATTTCTGCGTTCCATACATCTCTCCTGAATGTAGAGTGTTGCTTGGCCAATATATGAATTTTCACAATTTCCGCAAGGAATCTGAGAAGGAACAAATCATTCTTCACTGAAACGAATAAGACTGCAATCTTCAAAGGACACCAGAAGATCTCTTTAACACAATGTTACATATATTTAAGGGAAGACACCAACTTAAGGCAAAAAAAAAGACCCTTGATTTTAAGTTATTACTTTCTTCTTCTTGAAGATAATGTACTTGCATTCTAGGATTCATGTTGAATACTCTTGTAATTTATTATTGTGTGTATTCATTTGGTTTGAAAATAGTCTTGAGGTGTGTGAGCTCTTCCTCCAAGTTCTCATTATCAGACATATGGTAGGTCTTTGTTATAACTAATAACACACCTATGCACGCTACATAAGCTGTGACCAATACAAAAGTCTTGAGTTGTCTCATTCGGGCCTGAGCACATACAATACGAACTGTTACCACTACCGTCCCTGCTAACAGCACAGTCATGAAGCACACACTTGTTCGTATACACTGGTGAAAACCACTTGGCAGAAGTGGACGCAGCTGGGCTGGCAGCTCTCTTAAACGGCCACACAGTCGGCAGGGTGCAGCGCAATAGCTAAGCCAGCCTCGCACAACAGCCAGTCCTGGTAATGTGCAGCGCGCCGTTCAAACATACGCAACGCGCATTCCTCCCCCTTCACGATGTAATCTCCAGGGGTGCCGAATGTACCCACACTATGTCCCTGGAGGGTGCATCATCCATATGGCTGTCATCTTCGGATCGCCACTAACTCATAAGACCGATAGTGTCCTGATCTTACTTGTCGGAAGTTGCTGGTACCTCTTTGTATTTTGCTTGCGATCACTGGGGATGAGGGTGCATCATCCGATCCCAGTACTGGAGATAAAAAAAGAATGGTTTCAGTACTAACAGGTTGGTTCACGTCCATTTTGGGTATCGGACTGTCAATGACTTTGGGAGCGGTGGCACCCCCCCCCCCCCCAACTGTCGGGCGCCGAAGGCGCTGACGAGGATGCCAGAGAAGGCGTTGCCCATGACCCCACAGGTGTGACTGCTGGAACCGGTGCCAGTGCAGGAGAAGGTACCTGTACAGCCGATGGTGCTCGAGTTGGCACGAGGCTCAGTGCAGGAGCGAGCGCAACCGAAAATGTTGGCAGGGAGCATGTCGGTGGAACAGGCCCCAGAGGCGGAATGGGCAGAGGTGGTGATTGCGGATCTGCCGGGAGTCACGGGTGCAACTGATCCCAGTGACGATGAAGAGTGCCGACAGTAGTATCCACAGTGCAGAGGCATTGGCCGAGACATGTCTTCACCTTACCCGGCAGCCAACGAGGATGAAGGCCAAAACCTAGCACCCACACAATAGAACCCGGAACATAATGACCTGGTGGTCGTACTGGAGCACGCGATGGCTGGGGCAGCAACAAATGGAAGAGAGTACAAAGTTGCTTGCCATGAAGTAATTCCGCCGGGCTGCGTTCCCTCGCCGGTGTGAATTGATAGGACATTAAGAAATGGATAATGTCATCGTCCACAGAGCAGGAGGTCACATATTTACGCATTTGAACTTTAAAAGTATGCACAAGCAGTTCCACTTCACCATTAGACTGAGGATGAAATGGAGGAGCCGTAATATGGCGAATGCCCAGACGAGTACAAAAGTCTTGAAAAACAGAAGAATTGAACGGAGTGCCATTATCTGAAACAATTGTGTGTGAAAAATCCTCCAAGGCGAAAATTTTAGATAGTGACTGAATAGTTACAGCAGTGGACATGGTATGACAACGAAAAATGTATGGAAATTTTGAATAAGCATCCACAAGAAAAAACCAATGTGAGTTATGGAAGGGTCCCGCACAACCCATATGCACTCGTTCCTACAGTTGTTGTGGGTGGGGCCAAGAAGAGAGACACGCCAGAGGGGCCGCCTGTTGCAAAGCACACAATGAGCTAACCTTGTAATGTCACCATTGATACCGGGCCAAAACACGTGTCAGGGAGCCAATGTTTTGTGCAGGAAACCCCCAGTGTCCTTCATGAAGCATCTGAAGTGCTTTTGAACGGAGTTCCGCTGGGATCAATACTCGCAGAGATTGTCCGTCTGTAGCCAAAAGGAGAACCCCGGCCCATTCTGACAGATGAAAACGGAAAGAATAATAGTTGCAGAGGGGATCTGAAGCCCTACGCGGAAGGGCGTCTGGCCAGCCCACATGAGTGTAGTGAAGAATGCACTGCAGCACAGGATCAGACATCACTGCCTTGGCCAAGACTAGCGCAGTAATACAAAAAACCATCAACAGTACCCTGAGCTTTCTCATCCAGATAAAAGCAAGAAAGTTCTTCTCTATCAAATTCAGGATCAGGACCTGCCAGAAGGTGAGATAATGCATCCTTGTTGCCATGGTGGACTGTCGGAGGAAATGGATCTCATAATTATAACGAGAAAGAAAGAGAGCCCAATGGTTCAATCTATGAGCTACTTTGTCAGGAAGCGTCACTGTATGGTGAAATAGAGAGACCAAGGGCTTATGATCAGTAATGAGATGGAATTCGACCACATACAAGTAAAGATGAAATTTCTTCAAAGCATACACAATGTATAAAGCCTCTTTTTCAATTTGAGATTATCGTTGCTGGGTTGCTGTCAGTGTCTTAGATGCATAGGTGATGGGGCGTTCCGACCCATCAGAATACTTATGAGCCAAAACAGCATCAATGCCATGTTGAGAAGCATCCACAGCCAGACCCAAATGTTGCCCAGGAACATATGCTGTCAAACAAGGGGCAGAAATTGCTTTAAGGTGCAAAATGCACGTTCCAACTCAGAAGGACAAAGAGAACACCTTCGTGAAGCAGACAGTTTAAGGGGTGTGCCACCGAGGCAGTCCCTTTTAAGAAGCGGTGGTAATTGGCAATGTTGCCCAAGAATACCTGAACATTTTTAACAGATGCGGAATGCGGCAGAGACTGTACCACGGCCATGTGCTCCAGCAAAGGGCGGACGCCCACTGAAGACACTTCAAATCCCAAATAAGGAATAGAAGGTTGGAAAAAATGAGACTTGGCCAGGTTGCAGCAGAGGCTGGCTGCTTGGAGAAAGGAGAAAAGTGGTCATAGGTTTTGTAAATGTTCGTGGGGTGAAGCCCCGGTCACAACATTATCATCTAAAGAGTTAACACAGTCAACACGGCGGAGAAGCTGCTCTAAGTAACCCCGAAAAATAGCTGGAGCACTAGCGACCCTGAAGGGAAGCCACTGATATTGATATAAACCAAAAGGAGGGTTTACGACCAAGAGACATTTTATATTGTCGTACAAAGGAAGCTGAAGACAGGCTTCCGCAAAATCTATGTGAGAAAAAGAGTGTGAATCAGAAAGTAAAGCTAGGAGTTCACCTGTACGAGGCAGGGAGTACGAGTCAATCATAGACTGCGCATTGATTGTAACTTTAAAGTCCCCACAGACACGTAAAGACCCCCCAGGTTTCTTTACAATAACCAGAGGCGTAGCCCATTCACTGGAAGAAATAGGAGTTAAGACCTGTAAGTCTTGGAGGTGATCCAATTCAGCCTTAAGTTGGTCGCGCAGGGCCATCAGCACCTGGTGCTCATGAATAAACTTGGGGCGTGCTGTTGGTTTCATAGTAATGTGGGCAGTAAAGCCCACGGCACAACCCAGCCCACCAGAAAACAAAGAAGAGAAGGGCATCCAACTCTGGGAAAGGCACCAAATCTGAAAGAAAGTTGACAGAATCATCAATAGTAAAGCTAAAAACATTAAAGGCATCAAGGCCGTAGATGTTAGCAGCCACAGTGTCATCAACAACAAGAAAAGTGAGCAGCCTTGCGACAGATTTATATGCCTTGGAGGCCATAAATTGACCTCAGATAAGGATGCACTGGCAGCTATAGCCACGTAAAGAACTAGTGACTGCTGCGAAGAGGGGTGAGCCTAGCCGTACATACATAAGATATTTAAGAAGAGAAACAGAAGCTCCCGTATCTAAAGTAAGGTAACCGACTTGTCGAAAATCTGAACTTCAACAAAAAGTTTGGGAGACGGAAAGTGAACATTCTGGACAAGATTAACAACGATCTCATCATCCTGCTCCATTGGATGGGAATGGCAAGCCAAAGCCATGTGGCCCTTTCTCTTGAGCGAGTGACATACAACCCAACGCTTGGGACGGTCTGCCCTGTCATGCTGTACAAAACAAAGACGGCAAGATGGTAAAGGTTGCTGCGTATGAGCAAGGTTGCATGACACCACTCGCGGCTGCTGTGAAGCCATGGCCTGTTTACGACTGTGCGTGTGGTGAGTGGGGTGCTCCCGTATGACAGTGACGTCCTCACCATCCAAAGGCATCGAGCCAGACTGAGAAACTGCAGCTACATCACCCCAAGTCTCAATTTGGTCCCCTGCAGCCCGTGGGACTTCAAAAGATTGTGCAATGTTTAGAACATCCATCAAGGTTGGATTTTCCAGTTGTAAGGAGCGTTGGTGAGCTTCCCTATTTGGAGCAAGTCTGAGAATTGCATCATGAACCATATGGTCTGCATATGATTCCTTCTGGTTCGGAGTAATAAACATACAATGATGGCTAAGACCGTGCAGCTCTGCAGCCCACGACCGATAGGACTGAGTCGGTTTCTTATGCGACCAGTAAAATTCAACCTGCGCCGCAATAACAATGATACATCTCATCGAAACACAAAGCAGCCAGTTCCTGCAGAGGGGGCAAGTTGATGCAAAAGTTGATAAATGTGAGGGGAGACCCATGAGAGAAATAAAGCCTTACACAAAGCCAGGTCTGACACCCCAAATGCAAGGAAATGCTGGCTCAGCCTGTTTTCTGAGGGTCCCAATCTTCTAAAGAGTTATCAAAACTAGAGAAAGGAGGCGGGAACACCGTAGCAGTAGACACAGAACTGGAATCAATCGCCGGCAGAGAATCCGTCGGCAACTGCGATACTAGGAGATGAAAAGGTTTCGCCTGACCTGACACGAACGTAGTTAACCATTGAATGGACTCAACCACAGCCTGGAGAATTTCGCCCCATGGGGGCAGCTCAAAGTCCGCTGGACCCAGTCCCTCATTTTCCACCATTGTCAATGACAGAGCACACAGCAAATCAAATAACACATTCATTGCCAGTTGTGTTATAACACACCTATGCACACTATATAGGCCACGACCAAAACAAAAGTCTCGAGTTGTCTCATTCGAGTCCGAGGACATACAATACGAACTGTTACCACTCCCGTCCCTGCTAACAGCACAGTCATGAAGCACACACTCGTTCGTATACACTGGTGAAAATCATACTGGGTAGAAACGGCCGCAGCTGGGCTATCACCTCTCTTACACAGCCGCGCGGCCGGCAGGGTGCAGCATGATAGCTCAGCCAGCGTCGCACGACGGCCAGTCCTGGTAATGGGCAGCGCTCCGTTCAAACATATGTGCTGTGTGTTACCACAGTCCAGTACATAGAAGTGTCTTAAGGCCATCTACAGTTGGCATGCAAATATAGCTCTGCAGGTGTAGGTTTTAGATACACTACATGTTCTAGTATGTCATCAATTTTATGATGAACGAGGAATTAGAGCATACAACATGAATACTGGAATGTAAGTACATCATCTGCAACATGGGAAAAAATACTAACTTCAATTCAAGAGCATTTTTGCTTGATGTGGGTTCACTTTTCTCAAATATTAGCTGTATTATTGAAAAACATTTTTTTAAAGTGATCTTCCGACCTCATATGAATACTGCAGCCTTATTAAGTTCTGTGAAGGATGATTTGTTATTTCACAAGGAGCAAGTGAATTAGATTCTTAGAGGGAATATGAGGCTCCCAGCGCCTGCTAGTCATCAACATGCCTTGCACCCTCTATCAATATTTGTAGCTGCCTTTCAATGTAGCAAGTGCACTAGCTATATTTCAACATTTTCTAGAGGATATTACTACTTGAATCACAGGGTGTGCTAGTTACTTGAATTATATCATGGTCCCACATTCTTTGAATGAGGAACATTTGCATAACTTCTTGTTGTTGTCTTCAGTCCGGAGACTGGTTTCATGCAGCTCTCTGTCCTACTCTATCCTGAGCAAGCCTCTTCATCTCCTAATAAGAATGGCCCCAAACATCCATTTGAATCTGCTTACTGTATTTATCTCTTGGTCTCCCTCTGCGGTTTTTACCCCACACACTTCCCTCCAATGTTAAATTCACGATTCCTTGATGTCAAAGAATGTGTCCTACCAATCGATCCCTTCTTTCGGTCAAGGTATAACAGAAATTCCTTTTCTCCCCAATTCTGTTCAGTACCTCCTCATTAGTTATGTGATCTACCCACCTAATCTACAGCATTCTTCTGCAACATCACATTTCCAACTTTCTATTCTTTGTCTTGGATTTTAAGTGCCTCAAGAAGGCCTTAAACCTGTGACAATGTTTCTGCTGGTTTGTTGCTACCATATTCCACATCAGACAAAGAATTTTAAACTTTTTTAGACAAAATTGTATACTATTGTATGTCCCTCTAAGATGCTGCGTCAATAGCATGGCCATTACAAGCTTTGTTACACAAGGACACTGCATTTTCCTGGTCACGGTCTGCAAGCATGTATTTTCCACTCTGAAACTATGTTACAGTCTGGCCCCTGGTTAGTCACATTTCAACCTTATCAGGCACTGCTCTTAGCTATTGAGGGATCGGAACATTGGTTGGTAGCTGTGCTTGTGCACAAGTATGTGGATGGTTTGGATATTGTGTAGGCTTTGAAGAAATTTCACATTTCTTTTTTGTGCAAAACCACATTTCACTATATTTATACCAGAAGCTGTTGATACATATTCAACCCAGTCTGCATCATTGTCAGGTAAAGCCACACATTGCATCCAGTGCTGGGTGACCTACCTGTTTAGGTTCAATGATGAGATTTATCATCGGCTTAAAGCACATCATATGAATGCAAACACTTTGTCTTGACTTCTAGCCTCTCAGCTCATTTAGGTTCAACAATGAGATTCATCTGTAGTGCTGCTAGAGTATTTTCGAGAAATATGAGGCAAATGAACGGAAAAGTGCAATGTGGAAGAAGCAAGACTCGCATTCCGATACCGCAACAGTTTTATGTATGAAGTTTCTGACTCTTGGGCTGCAGCCGGCCAGAACTGCAAATACAGCAACCGCCGCAGGTGTGTAATGATCAGGTAAATGAACCAGGCGTGTGTCACAGTTGTTGATTTGTACATGACTTGAAACAGGGCTTTTTAGAAAACATGGCCAAGCCGAGTGAAATATAAAGCACGTGTTCCAGAGCAGTCGGCAGTTGCAGTTGGAGTCCAAGTTCGCAGTCTGCAGCTTAGATTGTAGGACACCACTGTGGCAGTGAGCAGGCAACTAGTAGTTGCAGCTTGGTGGTCATTGTCAGCAGTTCGCAGTTCATATCCCGAGTCCGGACGACAGGCCACTCGAGAGGTCGGTGTGATGTTATGTTGCAGTGAGGGGCTAGCCATTTTGCCAGCTACCGGCAGCAACATCGACACGACGAGATGCAGACAAGTTCCTGATTGGAGGACGGTATTAGGGTTCGAACCAGTCTCCCTGAGCACAGCAGCAGCATTGAAGGGGCCTTGTCACCGCTCATCCGGCAGTGAGACATCGGCGGGTGGTGCGGCTGCGTCATCAACCTTCGAAGGCGGCTGGCCTGGTTGCCCAAAGCGGCAGCGAGAAGTGTTACACCACCGAAACACAACAGCGCACCACTGCAGTGACTCAGCAGAGGCGTGACCAGAACTAGCTTCGGCAGATCCTGACACCATGTACATTGAGAAGCAAATAAACCATTTAACTGTTGCTCAGACTCTCGCTAAACTGCCTCAATCCATCCCGACCACTACACATCTTTGGTCTTAGGCTCAACATGATAATGCAGATGCTTCATCTTGACCTCCAGCCGTCAGGATCTGGAATTTAACTGGAAAGAGTTATGCCATTTTCACATGACACTGAAGCTCAATAAACAGTGGATGGTTTTCTATCAACAGCTCCACAATAACACAGGTTTCTCTGTGACCCCTGTATTACCTAATGGGATTAGGTATGTATAAAATGGTTGGCCTGAGTTCTAGTGTGTCACATCCCCTCCAAAACTACTACTATTCTGTCATTATTTCTCTGTGATCAATGGTATCCTGTTGTTAAGGCAGATGAAACAGCATTACGGGTTGTTGTTCCATCAGCCATTTTGCAGACATTCTTTCTCTTTTGCATGCGGATCAATGATGTGTCTCCAACATGAAGGCTCTGGCCCGAGAAGATGTATTCTGCCCAGGTTTGGTTAATTACGTCACACGTCTCATTGCCACTTGTTTTCAGTGCGCCATATATCAAGCTGCTCCTTGGGCATAGTCACCTCCTTGGCCAGTGCTGTTACAGGCAGGGGAATGTATTCCACTGCCTCGTTCTTAAATGTGGCTTGGTTATTTGTGGTGGATGTGTTCTCTTGTTTTCCATATGTGTTATTTGTGCATCGACACCCACACCGGTTTCAGTTGCATCTTAGTCAAAGATATTCTCGATTGAAGGTTTTCCTACAACTTTGGTCACTGACAATGTTCACAATTTTCTTCACATGAATTTTGTTCATTTTGTTTCTTTTGCAGAATTCAATACATTTTGGTGCCACCTTTTCAAATAACAGTCAAATGGAAAAATGCAAAGGTTCGTGCTAACACTTAAAACTTATTTGAAAAAATAAGTTCCTTAGTATTCTTTCAACATTGCCTAGGATTGGTTCCTCTGTTTGTATATTTCATGGCATTTGATAAGAAGAGCCAAGAGGAACTCCTCCATGGGCACCAGCCTCAGACACTCATGCACCACTGGAACTTTGATCAGGACCACCAGTGCCCTATTACTACACAGGACTGCCTGTCCCACTGCCCTAAATGTATTCTGGTAGGTGTCACCCGCAGCCGCGGACGCCACCTCGCAAAGTCCGCACCAAGGATGCCCAATGCTCCAGACATCAACTTTGCTGCTGCATGGCAGGCAGAAGGCTGTCTATATCTCTCTGCCGCTACCTTGCCTTTCAGCCACGAATCTCTCTCCACTGGTCAGTATGCATCACATCAGTGTTCTTTTGGTGGGCAGCCGCCCTTGCAGAGACCTCCTGCTGACACACCTCTTCACCTGATGCTGTCACCAGTTCTTTAGCCACCTTCTCCACCAGAGCAGACATGGTTGGGAACACCACCAGCATCTATGGTACCATACCATCAGCTGCACTAGATGCTGGAATGGAGACCACTCCAGCCTCTACTGTGCCGCCATGTGACCCACTGAGTAAGGCTAGTTGTCAAACCAGTCCCTTCCTTAAGCACTGTCACCCTTATGCACTGCTAGCCAAAGCTCCAGAGATTTGGAAGATGCAGACACTGACATCTCCTGAGTTCCTTTTTTCTCTTAGAGGAGAGGGATGTTACATCCCATGAAGGTACATTTCTAAAGGCTGTGCATGCTGGCAGGAGGAAAGCAACCCTACCCAGAAGAGTGCTACAAGTGACAATTTGTGCCTGGACCGACAGAGCTCACTCCACAGGTTCTACTTATGGACATGCGTAGACACACTCATTGTCACTTGTTTGTTGATTCTAAGTGCATTATTTTGTGAACTGTTGTTTGTGAATAATGCCTAATGTACTACTGTTAGAAGTTACTTCAGAATCAGCTGTATTTATATAGTCTGTTAACAGAAACAGCACTAACACATTTTCTCTTCTCACTGATGATCTAACGGGTTTTGTCTGTAGATTAGATTGGATTAACATTGTTGTTCTTAATATCCAATCTCATATTTAAGGACGAAAAAGATTTTGTTTACTCAGAGGCACTGTAGTATTGTGTCAAATGATTTATGGAAGTAATACATAAATAAAGCTAGCTGAGTTTCAAATAAAGTCTGGGTCTGGCTGGGGAGCGTACACAAATGGCTGAGAGATTAAGGCAACTGGTCGCAAAAAGCAAGTGCCCTGGGTTCATGCCCCGGTTCGAAAAAATTTTTCCTGTGTCACAGATTGATAGTCAGTCCTTAGTACAGTAGTAAAAGTTGTAAAATTTTATGATTTGTGAACATATATGTGAATATTTCAAAAAGTATTGTCAAAGTGAGGTTATCTGGCTTTTTCAGTTATTTACTTCCTTGCTCTCTCTCACACACACATATATATAGATCCAGAAAGCATGATTTGTAATATTTGTCTCATTTTCTTATCATGAGTGATCCTCAATGCTACCAACAATCTTCGATAGTACAGGTATTATAAACTGCCAGTTGCACGATGTAATTTTAGAAAAATTAAAAGAACACATATACCATGGTACTATACTTCTGTGTAACAATGTTCAACAAATGTGGACAGCAGAACCTAGATCTATAGATGGAAGCTATAAATCAATTAACAGAAGTAAAGAGGCCTAATGCAATTCTAATGTACATAATCAATAATTACATGGAACTTTCTCATCTATGATATCATACAGAGATCAACAAAATAAAATGGATACCTCATAAAGAAGAGTGAAATCTATAAGAACTTGTGTGTTTGTTAAAGAAGATTAGTGCTGAAGTTATCAACATTGCAATGGTTCTATCATTCTGATGATTCAGAGAATGTTAATATTTTATCAATGCCCCAATAATAGCCACTTTGTTCAAGGCAGAAAATTTTTTGTCAGCTTCTTTTTGGGTAATCTTCAGTTTGTACAGCAGCTAAAATATTTTAATGGAAGTTTTTAGATTCTTAGTTTAAAACATTTAGTCTTAGTTTCTATCATCATCAGTTGTGCTATAAACATATGCAATGAATTTTGCTAATTTATTTCTTTAATAAAATATGTCAAAAAGGAGATACCAGAACTTAAAAAATTTTCTAGGAAAATTAATTTATCACTGCATGCACAAACCTATCTGCAAAGCAATTGTACCTAGATGTAATATCTATATACACTGTACTCAGGCATTGTAGAAAGGGTCCTCTATGAAATCTTATCATGCACTACATCTAACATACTGATAATATCTTTTATTTACCTCTTTAATAGCTGTGACAATTCTTTGTCCAACCTCTGCATCAATGCTGTTTTGTCTTTCCACATATTTCATAAGTTCATTTTTTAATTCTATTTCAGGAGGATAAAGGCTATCATCATTAGTTAGTGCCACACTGCTTACAGAACATATAGGAGGGTACCATGGGAGGCTGTGTTCCCTTCCAGGAGTCAAACCAATGCGAGAGTTGAGATATTTTGTTGGCCTGAAAATTTCAAAATTGGGTAACCTCACTAAACTGGAATAAAGTAACATGAAACCATAATCTTCTGAACTTGCAAATGGTATTAAACAAGAGACATTTCCAAGATTTTGCCCAAAAACTGCTGCCAACAAGTTTCCGGCTTTGCTTAGTTTCATAAGCACCTATTAAAGAGAACAAAAGTTTATGAGTGAGTGCATTGAATATGGATAGTAATGGTATCAGTAATGATACGGCCAAGATGGTAACTACTTAAATATTTTGTATTTGGATGTATGTGATGTGGACAGTTATATTTATGTCACTTTATCTTCAAACAATTGTAATTACTGTATTATGTCAATGTTTGAGCACAACCTTTATTTATTGCAATTGTGGTACCCTCACTCAATGGGCCTTTCAAGGCCTGTGTGACACAGAGAGTGGTGCCTTCACTATACAGCATGATGTGACCCATGTGACAATTATATTTCTTATACAGTGAAGAATTCATTCTCATTGGGGTTCTCCCTGTGCAGAACTGACTTATTTATTGTTGATGTTGTCATAAATTTGACAGATGTAGATACAAAGAATTTTATTGTCTAGTCTTATATAATCTCTGAAATAGACTGATCAATTAAATCTGTGGTGTGAGAGGCAATACAATAAATTTTCATTTTATTTCTATTATTATTTAACAGAAGACATATTATTTCATTTGTATTCCAGTAACTCAGATTGTGGCAGCCACAGATGATGTTTGTGTGTCTGAAGTGTTTCTGTGTTTGAATGAATGAGAATGTGTCTTTTTTCTGATGAAGATTGTAGCTGAAAACTTTACACTATGTGAGTACTAGCATCTTTTTTTGTGCCTATCATGGCTCAGTGAATGTCTTTATGGTGAGTTGCAAACTATCCTCATTATATTGTTGCTTCCAATGAATTCTACATATGGCAGTTCACTGTTATAATAAAATTTTCAATGGATATTTTGTAAGTGATTAATGTAATGTGACATGCAATTCAGATTTTGATTAAGGTGCTATAGAAGGTTGTTATGAATCTTTTGTAGTCAAATTTGGTGATTAATCACATAAATATATTATTAATATATTAATGTGATTAATATATTATTAATGGAATGAATTTTATATTTTGAAATTTTCTTTGGATTTATTTATTGTGCATTGAGTAGAACCTCTATGGACTGTGTGGTACAACCAACTTCATTTTAGCATCTAGGTCTTGTTCCTGTTTCTGCTTCGACTTGCAGTATCTTCTGACCCAGTGCTCTTCTGACAAAGGTCTTCTCAGTCTTCTGGAAATTGATACCATTTTAAAATCTTGGTAGTTGTTCATCAAGTTTCTAAATGTGTTCCTGTCCAAAATTTCTAGATATGAAATACCAATTTGCTTCAGAGCTTTTTCACATTCCTGCAAACATCTTCATACCTTGGATTGAATGAATCTCAATATTCTTTTTGTTAGTTGATCATTATTTGCCCTAGAGATATGACTGTAAAATGGTAGCCATCCCTTATTAATTGATACATTCTGTTTTGCTGTACAAGTTTCCATGTAATCTAATTCTCCATTAACCCATGTATTACCTAGGATTTTTCATAATATGCTCAAGGTTTCTGATGCATATAATCCTTAAGGTTTTACAAATGTGTTATTGTATCAAAACTTGGCCCCTATAGACATTTTGTTTGTTTATTTTATTTACTTATTATTTGAAATTCTGCTGGTCCATTTACCATTTGTTTTGGATGCTTGGGTGTAGGAATGTAGATTTATATTTCTTCTAGAACGGCCATTAATCAGCATTTGGAGGCAGTGTGTAAAATAATGAAATTCTAGTTCTGATGATGCATTCAACATTTCTATTGATTATGTTTTCATATTGGTGTGCAGGACTGTCAGTCTCTGGAATTTTTTCATCTGAATTATCATCATATTGCGCAAGCCACAGCTCTGGACCCATCTCTGAATGTTTTGTTCCAATACATCTGCACAGGTTGCCCATGTGCTCTACTTCGTTACTTTGCTTTTCGTCACAATTTGACGGACCACCGAGGTGTTTTGTTGCTACCCACTGACAATGATCAATCACATGTTGTGACCCCAAACAGAGTCTCTGTTTTTTTTTTTTTTTTTTTTGACGAAGGCCACTGTGGTATTGTCCCATAAAAACAGCTTCCCACTGCCATTGCACATGGGTTGGTATGGCCAAACTGATTGAACAGTTAACCAGACAGTGTCAGGCAAGTGCCACACATTATGCTGCTCTGCTGCACCAGTTTTTTGAATGGCCCAAGGCTATTGCTCCATGGCAACGAATGCACATAGACTTTGCTGGTCCATTCTGGAACACTACTCGCTGGTTGATCACAGTTGATGCTTCTAGCAAGTTCTCTTTTGTAGTACCTTTGAACTCAACCAATACAGCTTGTACTGTCAAGTCTTACATCTCTTTTCTGCACTGAAGGTTTACCTGAGTTCTTGTATCAGATGATGGCCCTCAACTGACTTTTAGGTAATTTGAACAATTTTGTGTACTCAATGGCATCAAGCATCTTACCAGTCCCCCATTTCAACTTCAGTCAAATGGTGAAGTGGAATACTTTGTGTGTACCTTCAAGCAGCAAATGACAAAACTTAATGTACCTCATATTCGAGTTCAAGCACTCATTCATTTCTAATGTATCTCATATTCGAGTTCAAGCACTCATTCATTTTTTATCATCATATTGCTCCCAGCCATGCAATGGCACACCGCCTGCTGAACTGTTACTTGGGCACCGAAATCACACTCTTCTACAGCTGCTTCATCCTCATATGTTGGTCCAACCTTTTTCTATTAGGTACAAATCTGCCATTAAAGATTCCTTCTTTTTCAGAGTTTATGGCCAACTTCGTCACTGGGAATGTGGTGTCATCGTCAAGTCTTTGCCTTGTGTTTATTCTTTGTAGCAGGCCACAGACCAGCAGATGTACAAGTGAAATCAAAATCAAATGCATTTGTGTGGGCTATATGGTTTCACATGGAGTTTTCAGTTTCAGATCCAGAATATCCGCCTCTGCAACCATTGCTATTACAGATTCTGGCACCCTCTGCATGGGTGGCTGCTCCCACGGATTTAGATGCTTTGCCACTGCCACTGTCATTGTTCCAGTTGCTGAAGCAGCAGCAGCTGCTGACGTCACAAGAGGCTGCTGCGTCTTCCAGGCCTGGGCCTAGGCTTTCATCCTCTTACTTGTCTGAACTGCTTATAGTCCACATTTCAGTCCCATTTAAGGATACACTCCGGACAAATGTCTTCAGAAAATATGTGCAAACACCCAAATTAATATTCAACAAATGATTTAATCTATGTTCCATTACCCTCATTTTACTCTTGTTAATGTTCATCTTATATCCTCCTTTCAGGAAGTAGCCATTCCATTTAATTCTTCTTACAGGTCCGATTCTGTCTCTGACAGAAGTAGAATGTAATTAGTAAAATGTTTTTATTTCTTCTCCCTGAACTTGAATTTCATTTCCAAATTTCACCTTACCTTCCTTCTCAGCTTCTTAATGTACAGTCTGAATAACACTGAAGAAAGACCACGACCATCTCACTCCTTTCCAAACTATTGTGCTCCTTCCATGTCGTTGGATTCTGGCAAAGGCTGTCCAGTTTCTGTACAAGTTTGATACAACTTTTTGACCTCTACTATGATCAGAATTCAAAAGAGTGTATTCCAGCAAAATACTCACCCCCACCCAATACAGTATCCACACCAGATCATCTACTGGTCTGCAAGCCTATTATTGTATGTGGTTCAGGACCGGGGGATTGGGAGGGGATGTGCAGCTTATTTTCAACTGTAAATGGAAATGCTAGTTACAGCAAACCAATTTAACCAGGTTCACATGAAAAAGATGAACAATTTGTTAATCAGTAATCACAGTTACATCACTTCAACCTATGAGCTTTTGTTTTGGAAACTTAAAGAGTTAGGAAAACATATTTGTGATATCCATTGCATTACATTATATTAGAAGGAGTAGTGATTCAAACCTTCTTTTAATTTCTTTTTAAATGGTAGTTGGCTGTTTGTCAGACTTTTGATGCTATTTGGTGCCTTTTGTGGCAGCATAATTCACCCTTTTCTTGGCGAAAGTTAGATTTAACCTCGACAAGAGAAGAATATCCTTTCTCATACTGTTGTATGATCTCTATTGGGATCCAGCAATTATTTTCATTGCACGCTCATGCGTGAATACTTGTTTACTAAACGATGAATTATGCCATATGAAAGAAGTGATTGAACTAGTCATAATAAACTAATTCACTGAGATGTTAATCATGAAAATTAGCAATAACCCTAATAGCATAAATAACTAAACTCAAATGTTTCAACAGTTCATCAATGTGTTTCAGCCATACAATCTCTTGTCAATGCAAACACTTTTTTTTTTTTTTTTTTTTTTTTTTTACCTTAGCTACAGACTTACATGTTTATAGATGGGATCAAGCCATTTACGGTACGGAATTGTATATAATGTGTTTTATCAAAATATAACAAGATCTAAGTCATCATCATTTTTTAAAATGTATGCAAAAAATCACAGGTACACGTCACTGAATTAGAAGTAGCAACATAAGATATATCAAAGAAAAAACTCTTACTTGAATCCCTTTGTTTCTGGAGAGAGGTACACAGGGGGAAGAGATATTGGTAAGTTATGCCCAGAACCACAGTCTTTATCTCTCGGCCATTTTTCTTCTTCAAACGTCTCTGGAACTGTAGAAGACTGTGGACGTATATTTTTGCTTTTCTTTTTCTGTTTCTCCACTACACGCAGTGGAGGAGAATCTTTCAGAAGGCTTACTGCATCTGATTCCTGCCAAGACATCTTAGGACTGTTTGCAGACATTTGTTTGCTAATTAGTTTCACCTGTGAAATTCAATACATAATTTTTCCTATGCTCAAAGACTGTGCAAGTAATTTAGTAACAGCATATTTCAACACACTAAAGTTGCATTTTATTTTAAAAGAAGCATGTAAATTTAAGCAATAACTTTTGTGAATTCATAATTACTGCTAATTGATATTGCAACAACCAGAAAATGAACTTTCTTCACTTTCACAATTCACAAAAGTAAGCTGCTAATTAGCTTTTTATGGAGGATTAAAAACTATATATTCTATTATTATTTTATTTGCAGTTAGTTGTGTTTATTATTTTTCTTCTATTTACAAATACTTTTGGAGCTCTATGGTTTCATATACAGGAATTTACATATAATACATAATAATTTACATCATGAAAATAGACATTAAGGCATAAAAGTATTTTATACTTTGAATAGCCGCTTATGTTAAGTACCTACAAAGGCAGATACCGGTATATCCCTCAACTGGGTTCCAACTATTTATCGCTGTATGTGTAAGTGAAGGGCATCCTGTGATACCGGAACAGAAACACAAAACATCCAATCTACAATCTGTCTCGCCCTTCCCAAAGTGGTACTTTGCCGACCACCCAGTCCACATAACCTTATTTCCTTCTAGTTTTTGAATGTGTACTACATCAACCTTGTCAAAGATACTTCTAAGCTCCACACACCCTATGAAGCAGGCAGGTAGTGGCGGGACAGCACGTTATTGGGTGGGGGTTGCCCGGCTTGAGGCGGGCAGAAGCTATCCAGTAAGATGGAATGATCTCTCCCACCATCGTTGGCGGTCCTTGGTTCCCAAGTCTTACGCCCATCAGACACAGCCTATAACTATTAACTGGCGGTTCCCCCAATGTGCCAATGTCCTTGAACATTGCTGAAGTGTCATCTCCAGGATGCTACATGCCTGAGCGATAAGATATGGAGACCTGTGAGTCGCCCAAGCATCACGGTCCCTTGACCTAAAAGATAGCGTCCAGATACGTCATCACCTAAACAAAAATCCATTCAAGACGTGTACTGACCGATGGCCACAAACCTTCAGGAGTAATGATATTCTATGAAGAACATTCATCTGCTCTCCCATTACACCTGTGGATGTAACTGAAGGCAACAAGACAGCTGTGGGCTACGTGAATATTATCACAGATGACCTGCATCACTTGATGCTTACTGTATTTTCCCAGTGGAAGTGACTTCTTACAGCAGAATAACACTCTCTGTTACGAGACAATATTGCCAAGGAACATGACAGGAACTCATGTAGATGTCTTGGGCTCCAAATTTTGAACTCGATGAAAACATCTAGGGTGCTATCAGGCACTACCTCTGTGCCAACAAACCCCCGGCTCATATATCTGTATTATATACTTGGCCAGAGCCATCTGGATCCTCCCCTCCACCACCAGCTCTTCGAAACTGTGCAGATGGGAGTTGTCCCTTAAATACATTCTATGGTCCTGTAACCATTCTATGACCTTGACCTTCCCATCCCTACATCCTTTGCCTAACATCCCCCCCTCCCACTCATTTATTTATTCATTCATTCATCCTTTGATCGCTGCTTAGAGGAATATTGGATAGTCAGTATATTGCAGTTACAATATACAATGCAATAACAATATATAGTATAAAGTAACACCATATAAATGAAATGTGCAGTACAGAACAATAATCATGGGTATCTATGATCTATTTCTGCCTTAAATTTAGCGTGTTGATAAACATATTATATATTTCATGTGAAAATTTCATTACAAGTACTTGTAGACACTTTCTGATATGTCCTTAAAACTATTAGTTCATTTGGTATTACTCTCAAAATATTTATGGACACTGTACAAACACGCTGAGTTCAAATATTCTCTTAGTTTAGTTTTGAATGTTGGTAGAGGTTTTATATTTTTAACCTGCTTGGTAACCTGTTGTATAATAAGCACCCAGCTTTAGTAGGGTCTTTATCAGCTAGTTTTATTCGTGTTCTGTTGATGTGATAATCATCTTTAATTCTTGTATTGTAATTGTGTATTTGGCTGTTTAGTGTTCGTGTACAGTTTATTTTGAGATACATGACGGTTTCGTAAACATACAAGGATGGGGCAGTCAAAATTCAAAATTTTAAATTCTTTGAATTTGATTTTATAGGACTCTCTTGGTGATAGTCTGCCAATACATCTGATGGCCTTTTTTTTTTTTTTTTTTTTTTTTTTTTTTTTTTTTTTTTTTTTTTTTTTTTTTTTTTGCAGCTTCAGCAGTCTATTTATATACGCATTAGGTGCTCTTTCCCTTATTATTATGCCATAAAAAAATGTGGGTAAATGAGTCCATAGTACAGTTTTATTAGAGTATCTGCCTCAAATGTATTTGGCATTTTCTTAATTAAGAATATACTGCTGCTAATTTTTAGGCATATAGTTAATTCCTCTTCATTTGTTCCTCTCTAGGTTAGTAGTTTCATTAATGTTATTTTCTTTTGGTTTATAAATAGGTTATTTTCACTTAAATATTCATTTGACCTTTCCATGTCCAGGATTGTTTGTGTTTAAATCAGACACTGAGGTGCTACTTACAATGATGGATGTATCGTCTGCATACATGATTACATTTTATTTTACAGACAACACCAGTAGCAAAAGGCGTTTATTTTAAAACCTTACAGTGAAACACCATATTGTTCACATACAGTATAAATAGTAGTGGACCGAGCACTGAGCCTTGTGCTTCCCATACTTCACTACTTGGAAGTCAGAGTGAACTGTTTCCACCATATTGTTTGTCATAAGATTTATTTCTACACTTTGTTGTCTGTTTTCTATGAATGATTTTATTTGATTAACTGCATTTCCCCTGATACCATATCTTTGCAATTTATGTACAAGAGTGGAGTGGCATACACTGTCAAAAGCTTTAGATAGATCCAGGAAAAAACTGCATACTTCCTTCTGTTCTTTTAATGCTCTATATATGTGTGTCATGAAACTTGCTATTGCTGTTCTGGTCGATTTTCCTTTCCTAAATCCATGCTGTGCTTCATCCAGGACATTTTGTTCTTCTATGAATTTTATAATTCTGTTTTTAATAGCTGTTTCAACAAATTAAGATAAGGTTGGTGTATCTGTGGAGAGGCCAGACAAACGTGTGGTTCCCTGAAGAGGGGCAGGAGCATTTCAGTAGTTACAGGTGCAACAGTCTGGATGATTGACTGAGCTGGCCTTGTAACATCAGCTAATGTGACTTTGCCACACAACTACTGCGAATGGATGAAAGCAAGGGGAAACTACAGCCATTACTTTTCCCAACAACATGCAGTTCTACTGTATGAATATAGGATGATGGCATTCTCTCAGGTAAAATAGTCCCCCTTTCAGATCTCCGGGCGAGGACTACTCAGGTTGATGTGGTCATCAGGAAAGACAACACTGACATTCTACAGATCAGAGCGTGGAATGTTAGTTTCCTTAATCGGGTGGGGAAGTTAGAAAATTTGATAAGAGAAATGGATAGGTTGAAGTTAGATATAGTGGGGATTAGTGAAGTTAGGTGGAATAGGGAACAGGATTTTTGGTCAGGTGAGTACAGGATTACAAATACAAAATCAGTTGGGGGTATTACAGGAGTAGTTCGAACAATGAATAAGAAAAGAGGAATGTGGTTAAACAACTTTTGAGTTGCGCAGTTATCGCAAGGTAGATACGAAGCCAACACCGACCACATTAGTACAGGTTTATATGCCAACTAGCTCTGCCGACAATGAGGAGACCGAAGAAATATATGAAGAGCTAATGGAAATTATTTAGGCAGATAAGGAGAGGAAAACTTACCGTATATTTCCGCAGATAAGACGATGGCTGAATCGTAAAAAAAGGCCCCAAATTCAGAGGTCATCTTATGCGATGGTAAAAAAAAATTAGATTGAAATTTAGTCTGAAACTGGTAATTTCACCGATGTGCTGCAAGGTGCGGCTTTGACTTCCAAATGATATATATTGAAGCGATTAAGTATCAAAACGATATGTATTGAACACGCGAATATTATGATTTTCATGAATGTCATGATTTTAAAGAATGTAGTTAGGCAGGAACCTAAGAGTGCAGTTTTCTGGGTAATTTACAAGAAAGCTTACAAACAAATTAGCTCAGCCTGAAATGATATATATTGGACATACAACTGTAAATCGATTTAGTGTTTCTGAACTGTAGATTCGGACGCTATGCGCCCTCACATACTAAAAAAACCTTCTCATTTAACCTATATCTAACCTTCTTAATGCTACTATACAGATAACTTTTTTAAAAGATTTACGAAAACAAAGATTTGTGCAATTTTTTTTTATTTTTTTTTTTTTTTAATATTCACTTTTCGAGCTTTATTAATTTCCTGAGTGGACAATGGTACATACGACAACCTATATGCCAGACCGCAGGAATAGAATTAATTATTTACAATGCAATGATTTTACAACTTCGCTTGTCAAAAATAATTTCTCAATATAGGTATCCAGAGTCTCACTGAAACAATTAGAGTGTATTTTTGCATATGGAGCTGTGTATGGGTTAAAATATTTCAGAGCTATAAGCAACAATTGTGGCTTCCTTCGAAATCCTTTATCTTCTCTTCTCGGGAAATTTAGTGTGTTCTCACCTGCATAATATGTGCATCGAAGTGATTAAATATGGTATCGGTGAAAGAAATTAAGAAACTACTGTACTTATGGCGGCTACTAACAGCACTTTTCAGGACCTCTGAAGCTTTGCTTCTGAATCTAAGTACCAGGCATATTTTTAGATCCCGAAAACTGGAAAAAAAAGTGCAGCATGCATTCGGGTAAATATGGTACTTGGGGGTCGTTTTATACACCGGATATGTGCTTAAACTATAAAATTTTGATGAAAATTTGTACCTCATCTTATCTTAAGGTCGTCTTATCTGCAGAAATATACAGCAATTGTGATGGGAGACTGGAATTCGGTAGTAGGAAGAGGAAGGGAAGGAAAAACAGTGAATATGGACTGGGCAAAAGGAATGAAAGAGGAAGCTGCCTGGTAGAATTTTCCACACAACATAATTTAATCATAACAAACACCTGGTTTAAGAGTCATGAAAGTGGAAGAGAAGTGTATATGTGGAAGAGAACAGGAGACACTGGAAGGTGCAATATAGATTTTATAATGGTAAGACATAGATTTTGGAACCAGGTTTTAAACTGTAAAACATATCCATAGGCAGATATAGACTCTGACCACATCTTTTGGTCATGAACTTGGGCTGAAACTGAAAAAAACTGCAGAAAGGTAGGGAAATAAGAAGATGGGACTTGGATAAATTGAAGGATTGTGGTCTTGATTAATTTTGTTTTATTTTGATCGTTTCGTTGTCGTCTCTCTCTCTTTTTTTTACAGAGGCTTTCGAGCCCTCCGAACGAGAATGCTGAGCTACCATGCTGGTAAAAATCTGACTGAAAACAATGAGTCACTCACTACACCCGGCAAGCTAGGAACCATTGTCTAACATGTTTGTACATCACAAACTAATGCACTGGCCATTACACTACAGCGAACAGCTACCAAAGTAATCTGTAATTCTCGTACCATCTATGGCAGGTGTTAACTGCTAACATGACATTTTTTCACATTAGATTATAATTCATTGTACTAAGAGCAATATGTTTTTTATAATTTTCAGTATCCCATTGCTTTTAATGAAAATGCTTGAGTTATAATAAGAAAATTGTCAAATACAGAAATCAAGATGGTGTATGCAAAAGATAGTTTCGGGTGAGGGATGTCAAGTGATGGAGTTTTTAATGCCAAATGTACGCTGTGTTCCTTCCAAGCTTTAGTCACTTGTCTGAATGCCAAATGTACGCTACATTCCCTCCAGACTATAGTAATTCATAACCAGTACAGGCAAAGAAAATAAACCTAGAACAAACTATCAAGGCAAGATAGGAGATGATATTTTAAGGAGAGATATTAAAATTATAGTTTAAAAAGGCAAAAGATTAAAAAGATTAAAAAAGAGTACATTTGTCAAAGATAAACTCAAATATCAAAAAATTTTGGCTGTTTGTTAAAATACAGTCAGAGAGAATATTACGAGTTAGGTGTATAGATATTATCACAACAGTAGAGTCGTTATCGTATTGTCCACAATTTTTTTATTATTTATATTTTTATTATCTCTGTCTAAAATGTTAGCAAAAAATCACAAAACTACAGGCCAATCTAAAGTGGGCCGTAAAACATGCCATTGTGATTTTTTAAGTAACAAAAGAGGCAGAAGGGTAAAAATGTGGCAGACTTGACCTATTTCATGGTAGGGCTTCTTTCAGCGTCTTAACAATGTAATTAAACTGCCTATAGACACTCTACATGAATTGCAATCACTTTTGATATTCATGCACAAATTGTGACATACTACAGTGGATTCTCCCCATCTATTAAGTATTTTTACTGTCATAAATAGTCCTCCTTAAAAAAAAAAATCTTATTTTCAATATAGTTATTTATGTAAAACCTACATGAAAATTGTAATACTATTATAATATCCAGAACCTGGGAACAGCTTGCAAGTCTAGAGAAATTGGCCAATTAGCCAAGGGAGTCGACAGTGTGTATCCTTACATAAAAGGAAAGACAACAGAAATTGACAAACAAGATAGACAATATGGTGAAAACCAAGTCCAGTGAGCAAACCAAATCAACAGGTGGAAACATAGAGAATAAAAAATCACAGAAACAATGCATAATGATATCACAACAAGAGCGTAGTTGGAACATGAGTGAAGTCAGACTATCTGCACTGTTGGCTACGAAGTGTTGATAGGCTGATGAGACAGGTGCACAGTGCTGTGGTGGTAACAGCAGTGATCGCAAATTTTAGCAGTGTTATCTAGCAGTGATCATCAAGGACAATCTGTTTCAATGGGCTTTCAGTCTAGCCAGCCACAAAACCAGCAAACACGGAGATGGAGACCTTATCACAGCATCCAGCCAGCCCTTCAGCTGTTGTGCCCATGACACCATCACCAGAACATTGACGACATTCTGTGTTTCTTCTATCAGCTGGTGGCCACTATTGTAGGGACAATAAATGATGATGACTCAGCCCAACAAAACCAGTCATCATTAAATTAATTAATCATATTCCAAACATGGCATTTTCTTTTGAAGATAATTAATAAATATTACAATAAAATGCATTCCCATAACTGTACACAGTGAAATGTACATTTTAAAATTTGTAATAGACAAAATTGTGGAATTCTTTCAACCAGCAATGCAAAGAAAATTTTAGGATAAGTACAGGGTGGCCACCAAATCTTCATTTTCAAATTCAAGGTTTTTTCCAGGTTTTTCAGGTTAAAAATAATTATTTTCCAGGTTTTCACGAAACTTAATTTTGCTCAAAGGGGTTAGCAAACAACTATACCGTAAAGAAACTATTTAAATATTTTTTAAAAAACATGTCATTCAAGACAAACCATGTCATTTCGTAACATACAACAAGCAGTGGAGAATCCAGGATTTGTGTTGGCGGGGTGGGGAAGGGGAGGGGTTGCAGAGCTCATAAAAATTGTGTCATTGTACCTCCAACTGATCTAAAAAAAAACAGCTCATATTATGAGGTTCTCCTCGTGGTTTTGGGGAACCTGCAGTCCATAGACCCCCCTCCCCCATCCCACATTCGACACTGACACATTTAAGTTGACAAACCAGAATAACTAAGAAAAAACAGTATATATTCAACAACGGTTTTCACCATTATGAACGGCCAGCAGTGGCTTAGGAAATGATACTAAACTTGAACTGTCTCCACCATTTGGGAGCGGTGTGGGTGGCTAGTGTAAAATTTTAAATGGAAACTCCCATTGTTAATTGCAGATTCAGATTCTACAGACCAAATCATGTGTAGTGTCTCAATTGGCAACATGTTGCACTGTAATGGTAAGAGTTATTTGGCATAGTGCTGTAGAAATGTACCACCCACGAAAGAAAAAGGTTCATCATATTGATGATGCTACAGAACCCAACCAAATGATACCAGATGTACATTTCTTCCCGGCTTGTTTAATTAAATGTTTTGTCGGCAATTCATAACTGGTATTCAGACAAAGGCAGTCTGGACTGAGGTATCACTTTGGAAGACTGCCCTGTCCACTGTGGGGAGAGGGAATGATCACTTTGAGGATCATTTGGTAGGGTTCTGAAGTATCATGAATATGTTTTCCATTTGTTTTATTTCCTGTTTAGTACATTTCTTCACCAGTATGACAAGTATTTCTTACTATTACAGCGCCATCTGTCGAAAAAAAAATGTCCACCAGACCATACATGATGTGGGTTAAAGTGCAGTTTATTCGGCAGCGGCTAGCCGTCGCTCTCGCTAGGTTAGTAATGGCAGAGCAGCCAATTGGGAGTCAAGTTATGCCGGCCAATAAGATTGCGTGTTTCATGACGAGTATATTTAACGTCAATTTCAAAGTTTATACGATGATTTTGGTGCGGCGTTTGTGTGATTGTAATTGATTTTCCATTTATAAGGGATTTTTAGATAATTATGGTATTACCCCCATAAGTGAGCTAGTATTAATACACCACAGCAGTCAACCATAGAACAGGTATATCATGTTTTATTTATTTTATGATCTGTACTAAACAGTGATCATCCTAAGTGAAAGATAGGTATAGGTTAAACGAGAAGTTTTTATTTTTAGTATGTGAGGGCGCATAGCGCCCGAATCTTCAGTTCAGAAACACTTCATCGATTTACAGTTCTACGCTCGAGATATATATCATTTCAGTCCGAGCTATCTCGATTGCAAGCATTCTTGGAAATTACCGCAATTATTTTTACTGACCGGACAAGGGTTCATATAAGAACCTGTCAACCACAGAGCAGGTATAGTGTGTTTTATTTATTTTATGGTATGTTCGAAACAGTGATCAAGTGACATCCATACTGATAGCAATTGTAACTTGATCGTCAAAAACGTTTGCATACACCGCTTCCATTTGTTTACATTGAACAATTGTAACGCTGTTTGTTATTGGCCACGGCATCGTGACTTCTGATTGGCTGCTCTGCCGTTCCTAACCACGTGAGCGCGACGGCTAGCCGCTGCCGCATAAACTTCACTTTTACCCATGATGTGGGGTCTTAGAATCTGAATCTGCAATAAAAAATCGGGGTTCCCTTTAAAATTTTACTCTCGAAACTCCCCACCCCCCCAAACGGTGGAAACAGTTCAGGTTGAGTATTAATTCCTAAATGTTCAAATGTTTGTAATTTTATCGGACCAAACTGCGTGGTCATCAGTCCGTAGCTTACAAACTACTTAAACCTAGGTAAACTAACCTAAGGACAAACACACACACCCATGCCCCAGGGAGGACTCTAACCTCCACGGCGAGCTACCGTGCGCTCCGCACCAAGGTTCTTTAGACTGCTCAGCTACTCCACCGCGGCTATTAATTCCTAAGCCTCTGCCTTCCACACATGCTGGTGAAAACCATAAAACCATTTTTTTAATATCTACTGTTTTTCCAAGTTATTCCGGTTTGTCAACTTAAAATTTACATCCTGTATAATGGACCAAGTTGGAGGATACTGTACGTTTTAATGTGAATTGCATTCGTTTATGCAACATAGCCCATTCATTTATACTAGACTTCCTGATACATTAAAATACAGTCACATCTCATGAACTAGTGATCGAGAACTCAATACATATATATTCTGATTTACTTTACCTTCAGGATATGAAAAACATTTTCACCTCTTTCAAGTTTTCATTTAGATTGTTCCCAATGATAGTTTTCAGTTTCCAGAGCCCATACAGTCATATAAGTTTTGCCCTGGAAAACTCTAGCTAAAAAATCAATGAATGTTAATGACCCAGCATGCATAATAATGCACAATGTTGTCGGCGAGTTCTTGAACTTCGAGGAGATGAAATCGAGAATGCAAAAACATATCTGGAGCAACAGCTGTGTGGTATTTGCATTCTAGTGTCATCTGGTAAAATAACACTCAACAGCAGATTTTAATGAAAACATTACTGTATTTTGTTTTAATGAATTTCTTTCATTTTTTAAATTCTTGTAGTACTAAACAGACAGTGAAATATATATTGTAGAAAGCAACAGACTTCCGTTTGTTTATGGAAAGTTTATGTTTCTTGCTTCTTGCGTGGCTATTCAAAGCACTCTTCCTCATTGTAAAAATATTTATAATGCATTCGTTTGTGATTTGGGATCACATGTAACCCACGGATACACTGTCTCGTATGAGCTCTGATATCGAGTTTGTTTTGACATGACGGACAAACACGTCACTCTGAAACTCGTTGAATTACTTCATCTGTGCAGGCACAGTATAGTCGATTCACACTTGGATTCACTCTATTGTTCTCTGCAATGACTGTTTCACTCTGTTCCATCTCAGAAAGATGTAGATGGCGTTAGTCTCTAAATATATTTAACAATATTTTGAATGTATTGTTATAAGACAGCTGTTAAAGCAATAAATTACAACTGAAAGAAATTGCCTTTTCGTAAAAGTCGCGTACCGTATTGCAGAGTTACATCTTTTTGGAGGACATTTAGCAAGTCAAAAAGTCGCAATCAACAATATTAGAACTGTATTTCATACGGCCCGGCTAGCGCTCACTAGGTGGCGTTGCGTGTACGTATGCTTTTTGAAAACCCATTAACATATAATGAGGGGAATAACTTTTGTGTTGACCATAAAATAAATAATTAATGCTGTTCCTGCTCTATGGTTGACAGGTTCTCGATGTACTCTTGTCCGCTAAGTAAATTAATTATCCTCGTAATTGTTACCGCGAATCCCCTTTTGCTCTAGCCGGGCCCGCATGAAAAAAAGTTCAGCCATCAACAATATGTACATCACGTCATTCACAGGAATCGTCTATAATTACTACTAACGAACATAGGTGCCGACTTTTGAAAATCTTGGGGTATGCTCAGTGGCGTACCCAGAAAAAGAAATAAATAAATACAAAACATACACGCTATCGATTCCATATAACCACCACCATCACGATTATAAGTCAAAGTCCTTTTGTATTTCACTATAATCTTATCCATTTTAACTATTTTCAAACGCAAGACATTAACCCTTTTAAGCCCAAATTTTATTGATTTATGAACAAAAATATTTCTTTGCATATATCTATAAATAATGATTGGATTAATGTATATTTGGCAGAATTTTTGATTATTTTTAGTCTTTGGATGGAAATTTAGGAAGACTACAGATGGTAGTGCGCAGGATGTTTCCTTTATCGTATCTAATAACATTTTCAAACTGTTGACTACTAATTTAGACACTGTTGCATTTACTCCAACTTAGACATCAAGAAACAATATATATTTTGACAATGCATTGTAGCCTAATGCTTTTTGTTTCCTCAAGGTAACAGTAAAAAATCTAGTCACAATGAATTATTGGAAGCCCTGCAATGTTATTTACAATCTTTTCTAACAACTGGTTGTGGCTAGACAGACAGATAAAGATGAGGGAAGGGAAAGGGTTAAGACGTAATTCCATGCAAGGTGACACAGGTCAGAAAGAGCAGAAACTGAAGTCCGACTACTACGTTCAATTGTTGAAGCCTGAAAATCACATTCAGAAAAAAAAATCTATTACTAGCTGTTGCATTTGGAGAATTTTGTAGAGCTGCCAATTAAAACACAAAGACCTTCGCAAGTTGTTATGAAGACTGTCTGTTTACAGAATGTTTTAGCTAGAAGGGATAGGGCAGTCTTCGCAGCAAGTATGTCGGCTCACTAGTATCGTCTGTGGTTGTCAAAAGGTTACCTCAAAAGATACCGAGAATTAAATTTGAAGTGTAACCATTTTCAATGTATCGTACCAAACCCTTTTCATTTCTAGTTATTTTATACAATTAAAGGTTGCCGCCTTCAGTTTACAATATTGACGTAACAAGTGGAATTCCACTAACATTCGGACTATTTAGAAAACGATCACTTCACTCACATGTGAACGTGGATTTTAATGCCTACAAAATCAGTTACCATTTTAAAATAATCTAGTTAGAATGGTGTCTTACAAAAGCCAACCAGCCATCAATGGGATGAGAGAGTCGATTTTAATTACGGTTAAGAAATATAATGTAAACAAAAAATGATACCAAAATTTTCAGTGGCATACCCTTCAAATTTTGGGGTATGCTTGAGCGACCGAGCATACCCGCCGTAGTGGGCGCCTATGCTAACGAAGCATCACAATACCAACTTTTACGGAGTTTATAGTTATCAACAAAATGCTTCCGTGAAGAGATTTTTCAAAACAGAATCAGACAAACGAGATCTGTGTTGATGAGTATCACTGTTTGGGAGGGGGGGGGGGTCAATTACGAAAATTGCTAAAACGTAGTACATAAATATCGCCTTTCATTCTAGCTGCGATTTCGTAGTCACGCCTTTCGATAAAATCGCGGTTCTTCGACGTACATCGTGAGGAATTGAGTCGCGTGGTTGAACAACACTTCGAAATAGATAACAGAATACATAACCTATAAACTTTTTAAACCGCCCAGAAATATACCTGAAAACGTTTTTGTACACAAAAGTGAAGAGATGAATATTATTTAACCCGCGGGCACTAGCGATCTGAGCATTTAGGTCACCGTAATTTAAAAATGACTGGCATTTTGTTACTTTTAAATACTAAACTTTGACGTTTTTTCTTACTAAAACTACAGGAATTACTTGTTTACACTTAATAAGTACAATTCGAACTGGTTGTGTAATCTGAGCAATAGGCTATACACACGAACGATTGTTTAATTCTTAAAGCCGCGAGATCTCATGGGTTAAAAATTCCGGTTTCTGACTTAAATTCAAGGTTTTTTCCCAGTTTCCCCCGGTTTTTTCGAATTCAAGGCTTTTTCTCGGTTTTCCCGGTTTTAAGGTTGGGTGGCCACCCTGAAGTAACACTGTTTAGAAACCAAGCAAGGATCACACACAGGTCTTGTTCATGGGAAACACAACAAAGCAGAATAGGTGAAAAATCAAGTTGTTCTTTGGTTATATTTCACATAAAACTGACAACTGTGTTTGAATAGAAGATTTATGGAGAGAGGGGTGACACAGGTTGGAAGGAGTGGGGTTTATTAATAGTAACCTGAAAGTAGGGACTAATTCATATCTGTTTAACTAAAACTCACCTGCAACTCAACATTCTTCAGCAGCATTTGGAGACTCAGTGTCACACTCTGGGCTATAAGTTGGCTTTCGGCATTAACTTCACAGCTAAGAATTGCATGCCCATCCACAATTTTCTGCATACATGCTCGTCCTGGAGCTAAGAAAAGATATAGTTTTAGACAAGTGAAGAAAATAAATGGAAATGCATATTTGATTTTCCTCGCAACATTAAACATTACTACAAATAAATAATAATTATGTACATTACTGTACACAAAGCAGGTGTTATACATTATTCTAGAAAGTAAAATGCCAAAACAAAAATTAACTTTTAAATGTTATTACACATGCAAACAGAGATGAAGGATTTGGATGAAATGAGGGAAATATTGGGATTAAATTGCCCACACATCTACTTAGCTGAGAAATGAAGAGTCAACAATAAAATACTACCAGCTTATGAATAAAACATTTGAAGATTAGAGACATTAACAGTGTGTTATAGAGGTATTCAGAAGTAAAAATAAGGAATGGCAGACAGAACACAGAAGATAAATACAAATTAGCAGCCAAAATAATCCCCCCCCCCTAATGAATAGCAGCTTATCAATACACTTAAACCGATGAATAACACCATCTACAATGTGTCTTTATAAATTTCATATAAATATTAAATACAGATACCTCAATATAAAGAGGTTGGTTACAACTCAATGCAAAGACATACAATGGGCTGCCACAAGCACTCACACATACAACACTTAAGCTACCAACCATTAGCCTTCGTGACAAAAGACAGCATTCACACAATTACACAGGTACACTTCACAGACAAACAACCATCGTATCCGGCCCCTACACTCTGAATCAGCCTCTATGGTGAGGGGATAGGACGAGATGGGAGAGGAGGAAGAGTAGGAAGTTTGCATGGCGGTGGTGAGGGTGGATACAGCACGGACTTATGGAATGAGATGAAGCTTAGGAATGGAGTGGCAAAATTGAGGAAGGAAAGGAAGCTAAATGTACACATGTCCCCCCCCCCCCCCACCATACACACACACACACACACACACACACACACACATACACAGGACACCGAATGGGAGAGATGTAGGAGAGAGGGGAGCAGGTACTGTTGGGTATTGAGAAAAGGAGGTTATCATAGGTTAAGACCTGGATAATTTCAGGACTGGATGATAACTCCCACCTTTGTAGTTCAGAAAAGCTGGTAGTGGGTGGGAGAATCCTGATGATATGGGTTATGAAACAGCCATTGAAATCAAGCAAATGCTCAGATGCATGTTGCGTCACAGGGTGAGCTACTTTGTTTTTCACCATCATTGGGCAGTAACCACTCACCCTAATGGGCAGTTGGCAAATTACATGGCTGCTTTCACAGGCTGCCTGGCCTCTGAACGGATAGGATAAGCCTGTGATGGGACTGGAATAAGAAGTGCTAGGTGGGTGGATTGGACAGGTCTTGCAGCAGTGTCTTCCATATGATCTCTGGGGCAGGGAGGCTGGGCCTGGCGAAGCTTAGGGATGGACTAGAATGTTATGGAAATTTGGTTGAGCGGAAGAACACCACTTTAGGAGGGTTGGGGAGGATCTCAGGCAGTTATGGGCATGGTGACAAAAACTCAAAAAGTTGGTGATGGATGCAGGAAGGAACATAGAAAAGACAGTTACATTCATACTGTCTTTCCTTACCAATCTAAGGTTCAGGGATCATCTTTATGGAGAGTTAGAAATTCTACAAAAGAGAGAGATTGGTTGGCCAGTACTTACCTTAGTGCTGCACAGTCGATAGTCATACAAAGAAAGAAAAAGGATGAAAAAATAGGACAAGCTTTCAGAACAAGGTTCCTTCTTCAGGTATAAGAGAAGGGAAGAAAAAATTGAAACAGAAGGGGAAGGTGATTAACGACCTAGGTATGAGGATGATGTTTGAGGATTATGGAAGTCAAAGATACTGTATATTAGTACTGAGCATGCCAAACTATATATATATATCCTCTTTGGTTATATATATCCTCTTTGGTATGGCTCAGTACTAATATACAGTATCTCTGACTTCCACAATCCTCAAAGATCATCTTCATGACCTAGGTCATGAATTACCTTCCCCTTCTTTTCCCATTCCTTTTTTCTTCCCCTCTCTCCTACCTAATGAAGGAGCCCTGTTCCGAAAGCTTGTATTATTTTTTCGTCCTTTTTCTTTCTTTGTGTGACTATTGGCGATACAGTGCAGAAGGAGGTACTGGTCAGCCAATCTGTCTCTTTTGAAGAATAATTTATCATCTCTGTGGAGAATTTGCATCAGTAATTGAGGATTGGGATAGCTAGAGAATTCCAGTTTTCATTAGTCACTGTTCTCCAAAGAGATACATTGTGACATTATCAAGAAACTGGAAGTAAATAACTCACCCAATTTTGTTAATTTTATATGCATTTCCCAAAATTACCTCAAAATATAATTCTTCAGAGAACAGTAAACAATACATATGAGATACAGTGCCTTGTGTTATTCATGTACTTCTTTAATTACAAAGCCCATTACTTAGATGGATAGCCGCAGTATATCTCTTATTAAATCACAATTAATTCATTCTCTCTCCACTTGAATACAGCTAAATGAAATATCTGACTGCATGCATACCTCGGTTTTTGGAAGAAGATAAAAGCTGCCTGTCTGCGGTGGAAAGTCTAAGTTCAAGCGGTGCTTGATGCCACACTGCATCCTCTTGGTATTTAAGCCATTGCTTTTGTCGGTTGTGATATTCATTCAGTTCTGCTACAATGTCTTGTAGAGATCTGTTAAATCATACAAAAATATTTATGTTATAAATAAACATGAATTAACATAATGAATTAAATTCTGTTCTATGCCAAATCCTATTATACCAATTTTCCCAGTCTATATTCCCCTACTATTTTTGCTTCTCTGCCTTTCCTATTACCAAATTCCAGTCCCCCTTTACAGTCACATTTTCACACTATTAACTGTCTGAATTATTTATTTTAATTATCTCATCATACATTTTTCCAGTATCATCATCAGCAGAGATTGGCTTATAAACCTGTACCATTGTAATGGGTGTTGGCTAAATGTCTGTCTTGGTTACTATAATGCTTTCACTATGCTATTCATAGTAGCTTACTCACATTCCTAATTTGTTGTCATTATTGGACCTATCCCTGCATTTGTATTTATAATCCATACTTGCATGATCAGATGTCCTGATGATCCTGCCACTGAACTTTAGTAATCCCTGCTATACCTAATTTCATCCTGTGCAATTCCCTTTTCAAAATTTCTAGCTTACCTACCCTCAAGTTCACCCTCATCACTACCAGTATGCAACACATTTGAACACTAACATCCTTATAAAATGTCTTAAAGAAATGTTAGTTCCATGTACCATAGTGCCTAAATTGGTGGCAATGCGAGATAGAGATAAAAACATCCTCCTCTCTCCTTACCCTGAGTTCACTACATGAAATTTAGGATCGATAAAATCTGACCGAAGACTATTATTAACAATCCATTCCCATAGCAGTATCACATGGTGTGGGGAGAAGAGAAGGTAACTTTCTGAGGTATCTGACAGTTATAAACAAATGACAGCCAACACACAGGGAGTTAGTTAGTACAATTCACAACTTCAGAATGAAGTTCAACATATCATGGATGTACTACAACACGCACAAACGTGTGCACATGCATGCACGCTTATGCACACACACACACACACACACACACACACACACACAATCTCTCCCCCTGACCATGCTGGAGCACTATTATGGAGCTTTCCAGCTGAAATTATGTTCTAGGCCCAAATGACACCCAGGTCCTGTACTCACCTACCAACTAATACTCCATTTCTCTTTGAAGGAAGTATTGTTATAAAAGTTGGAAGTATTGTTTTCTGTTTCAGGTTTCTTTTGGCAGTACTGAAAGTTTCTCCTCATGAAAAACACACCATCTATTTGTAATATGTTTGTGGTCTCAAATTCCTTCTTTGCGTAATATACAAGGGTTTTCCTATATGTTACTAGCCTGACTAAGAAATTGCAGTCGTTGAACAATATCTCTGGATTAGAAAGTACATGATCTATGAAGTATATGTTTCAAGTTGTTTAATACAGTAAAACCCCGTTTTTACATTTCCGGATTTTACGTTTTGCCGCCATTTACAGCATTTTTTTGTCGGTCCCGTCAAATTTCCTATGTTCACAATGTTAATTCGCCCCCATTTTTGTGTTAACATACATGCACTGTTCCCGCATGTTCGTGAAGAAAAAATGACATAATCTATATAAATTGACACTGGAATGGCTTTCGTCTTAAAGTATAGCGTTTATAAATTTTTCACATTTATTCAAACATATATTTCGTGTTTCGTTATTCGCAGTACGCATCTAGTTGACTTACGACGCGCCAGTTGTCAGCTTGGCTTTGTTTAAGCAACTGGTAGTTTTTCATGCTTGGCATGATGCCTTTCAAGAATTTATTCTTGTTGTAAAATACAAATATTTATCTAAGTATTTTTGTGACATTTTATAAAAGGCGAGACTGATGGTTTGCTTGTGTATGTTTCTCTGCACATTTAAGGGGGCACAGTATATTATAACCTTGTGTCAGAGTAGTTCCTCTTTCCGCTAGCTCCTTTGCCAGTGCAGCTGGCGTGTACTCAGACAATCAGAACCAGTTGCTTTGTTGACGTGAGAATAAAGAGTTACATTGTTTTTGTGATATATATTTCTGATTAATAAAGAATGTTATCTGTTAAAGTTGGTTATTATTTGGTTCGGCACCACCATAATACCCACAGCCTCAAAAAAGTGATAATAGTGTGAGATGCCGGCCCTATGCAAACATCACAAAAATATGTATGCATATATTTGTACTCAAGAACGTGAATAAATTGTCTAATATCGTCATGTGAAACATCGAAAAATACAAAAAGAACAGAACTTTTGGAGTTTTGGCACATAAATAATTAATGCTGGTAAAAGGGAGTAATATTGAAGATGTGTTACATAGCTTGGCAGCGACATCCAAACGACATCTATGGAAGCGGTTCAGGTAATTCTGAAGATGTGTTACAAAGCCCAACAGCAGCATCCTCAATTATAATGAATGAAATTATGTCAAAAAATTCTACTTCTCATAAAATTAGCAGTTCCACCTGGTGCTTAAAATGGTAAAAATTTGGATAACCTTTATTATATAATAGACTTCCTGGCAAGTATTTTGATGCCTGATATGTACATATATCATAAATAAACTATGAAAATGCAAGGCTGGTCCAGTAAGCATATTTTACAATTTAAAACATTATTTCCCGCGTTTTACCGCATTTTACACCATTTCACTGAAGTTCCTTGAAAAGTGTAAACACGGTGTTCTACTGTATTTGTTTGGCAGCCATCAAAAGTAAATGTTGTGAGTGAACTTGTGAAAATTTAGAAAATTGGTCATCATTATGTGATACAATCTTTTCTTGAAAGAGTTCAGTACAACCAATATTAAAGCTGTGCTAGATTATACTTAGGGAGAGTTGGCTCCTTTGTTTGCAACAGTAAAATATTAGATTGCGGAGTTTAAATAAGGTCGTACGAGCTGCCAAGATGAGCACTGCAATGGTCGACCCTATGAGGTGACGACTCCAGAAATATAGAAGAAAATCCATAAAGTGGTACTGGATGACCGTCGACTGAAAGTGCATGAGCTACCAGACAATTTAGCCATTTCAAAAGATGTAATATCATGTTATCTGAAAATCTGAAAATGAGAAAACAGTGTGCAAGGTTTGTGCCACGTTTGCTCACACTCTAGCAAAAACAGTGTTGTGAAGGTGTTTCAATTGAGTGTTTAGTGAAGTTTCATAGCAACAAAGCTCATTTTTTTCCACCATTTCATAACCATGGATGAAACATGGGACCACCACTTCACTCCTGAGACAAAAGAACAATCAAAACAATGGATACAAATTGGAGAACAGACTCCAAAGAAGGCAAAGACTGTTTCATTTGCAGGCAAAGTCACAGTGTTGATTTTTTTGGGATGCATGTGGGATAATTTTTACTGACTACCTTGAAAAAGGAAAAACTATCACTGGCAAGTATTATGCAAACTTATTGCAATGTTTGGGCAAATAAACCAAGCAAAAACAGCTGCATTTGGCCAAGAAGAAACTGTTGTTTCTTCAGGACAATGCACCAGCTCATAATTCTGTTATTGCAATGGACAAAATTAATGAATTAAAGTTTGAATTGCTACTTCATGCACCCCATTCAAGAGATTTAGCCTCCTTGGATTATTTTCTGTTCCCAAACTTGATAAAATAGCTCGGTGGTCAAAGACTTAAAAAAAGATAATGCCATTTTGGCAGTTAATGGCTATTTTGAGGAATTAGATAGTTCTCTTTATAAAAAGTGAATTGAAGTTATTGAACATCACTGGGAGAAGTGTATAGAGCTGAAAGGAGATTATGGTGAAAAATATTTTTTTCCCAAAATTTTTGTTTTCTTTGCTGGGTCAGGTACTTGAGTGAAAAAGAAGTAGTAATTTAATTTCCTTTAAAAATTTTTTTGTTTCACACTGGTATCATATAAATATACTAGTAGTACCCAGTTATGTATTGCTGTGGTTTGTTATAGATCAAATATATTTAATTTCATGATGGTTTGTGTGAATCCTACACGATCCTTGTATCCCTCCCACCCCCCTCTGCCACTCGCCCTGTTCCATTCACTTATCCATATCCATCTCCTCTATCTGTGCATTTCCTCCTGCCCCCTCTCCTTGACCATCTCCTCCTGATGTCACCCAATCTCCTCCTCCTTATCTTTGTCAATCCAATACACTTTCCACCATCTTCTGTGTATCTCCACCTCTTCCCTTTCCCTGTCCATCACATTCTGCTTGTCCATTTCCTCCTGCCCACTCTATATGTCAACTTCCCCCCTCTCCTTTATTTCCTGTAACAACTCTGTCTAACTTACAGCCGGCATATTGTTATCTCCAAATCTTATATCTACGAAAGTTCCTGACAAAATGCTTTTAAAGTTAGACACAACATTGCAGTGTGTTACAAGCACATGTTTCTATGTACCTAATTTTTTAATGTATGCCTTATATATGAATTTACACAAATTTAATAAAGGGGAGATATTGTTATAAACTTGCAAACATTTACACATATTTAGGTTATATATAATGCATTAAAGGGACATGAATATAAAAGCCCTCCATTAGAATACAATGTTGTAACAAAATTTCAAAGCAAACAGCCAAAAACTTTTGGAGATTAACAGTTTTGAACAAACAAAGATTTACATTTTTATTTATATAGATTTAAATGAATAAACTAACACTGGCCAAGAAGTTTAAATATCTGGCTCTTACATGCAAAGTGATGGAGGACTGAAGGCTGAAATACAGCTCAGGTTAACTAGTGGATGGATGAAATGGAGGAAATTGAGTGGAGTTCTGTGTGATAATGTTAGCTGCCAAATGAAAGAAAAGCTGTATAAGTCTGTGGTGAAGCCTATTATACTCTGTAATGCAATCACAAAAACCCAAGGGAGAAACATGGAAGTGGCAGAAATGAGAATGTTAAGGTGGTTGAGTGGATTTACAATAAAGTATAGAATAAGGAATGAGTTCATGAAAGTGGAGGCCATGCGAAAGAAGATCCAAGAAAGTAAATTTAGATGGTATGAACACTTTCAGAGAAGAGAGTAGTACTACATGGGAAGAAGAGTTGAAAAATTAATAATCAAAGGATCAAGGAGAAGATGATAACCAAATATGAGAAAGACAAGATAGCAGTGCACCTAAGAGAAAAAAGCTGGAAGAGAGGAGAAACATTTGGTAGACATTTATGGGACAGAAGAATCCAACAAAGCAACTCTGACCCAATGTGGTGTGGGAAATGCCTAAGAAGAAGAAGGACATTTAAACAAATCAAAAATAATGGCACCATAAAACATACATTTAAGTGAATTAAATTTACAAAATTTTAGTTTAAGAGAAGTATGATATACTACATGATATTTCTATAAAAACAATTTGTTACATAAGAGAAAGTAAATGTGGCAATTGATACACACACAAAAAATTAAAGCAATATTTTACCAGTTATTGTATAAGTTAACACTCACTGGAGATGCAAAAGTAAATCGTTAGAAGATATTGCAGCAAATCACAATGTGAAAACTTATTAGGATCTAGCAGTGCAACAATCTAAGAATAACATAAGACAAAAGTCGTTTACTTTACTTACAATATTGTTGCACTCTCACCAATTGCTAACAAGTAATTCATGATGCCAACATATAAGATATGCAATAAAATCCACCATATGTGTTGTCTCATTTTTAAAGAGGAATATGAGACAAATTTTGTCAAAATGAACCAACCCATGTAACTGGAGTAGTGTCTTCTCCAGTTTGTAGTGGCACAGCACTGCATGCTTGTAGAGAAGAGCCTTTTTAAGTGATGGCCGGAGCTTCAGAGCATTGTCAAAGCATGTTGCAGACCTGGTAACAGTACAAATTGCTAAATGTCATTCAAGAAATTATAACAACAACTCACCAAACCTTTATCGCAAATTAAATTTATAAGGGGCAACCCTCAGTCGCAAAATACGAAAATAATCTTTACCAGGTTTCAATGCCACTATGGGCACCTTCTTCAGACGAAGATGAATATGTTGAACCTACATGTCAAAATTAAAAAAAAAAAAAAAAAAAAAAAAAAAAAAAAAAAAAAAAAAAAAAAAAAAAAAAAAAAAAAAAAAAAAAAAAAATTACATCACCAATATTTGAGCAGTGATTTAAATGTAAAAGTAATGTGGGAAATGTTCAGTGAAAAGCATTCTGAACTGGACATAAAGTAGGACTACTAGCGGAAATATTCTGCTTCAGAGCACTTTATACTGACACATATTCTACATGTTCATCCCTACAAAGCAGGATTTACTTTTTTATGAAAGACTGAAGAAAGATATTGATGGTCAACTTATTTTAAGTTTTATTACCAGAAAAGTTTTGTCCATAAAAAGTCCCAGATCAGGCACCCCATTTTGCAAGACAGATGTACTTATACAATTTCACAGTTTGTAAGGTATCTCTATGAGCACTCAAACGAAAGACAATGTGACCTTTTATATATTCCATCAAACCGCCTTGATTGCAAATTTTTTATTAGTTAATGATGCGATTCGCCCTTTAGCAGGGCATCTCCAGATTATCTGCGTGACAGAATTTACACAAAATTACAAGGCGGAATTACAAACGGTTATAATGGTACATGGGCTTATTTTGTGTTAAGAAGACAGTATAAATGGTAAACAAAGCTTACAATGCGCTCTCCGTAGTGTGACACCGTAAGTTGTTATTGCGGTGTTTCTATTTTTCTGGAATGATTTTTGGATTTCCTTGTGGCCCTACAAATGTTCGGGTAACAATGTATTACAGTTGGAACATACTCAGTAAAGATGTGAGAAACATAAAACCGATTTTTAAGATTACCTTAATAGAAGCGGTGGTTTCTGGTGATACAAGATAAGCCCATGTTTACAATTGCACTCACGGGCGGTGGGCGGGCGTGGTGTACTGCCCTGCCAACTCGTACAGACTAAGGGAATGTGGGTAGAGAGTGACATAGGAAGCCGATGCATAAGACGGGACGGGTGAAATCTAGCTATCTGAATACAAATTTAATGAAAAGGAGGTTATTAAGCAGGACAGAAGTTTATAATTTATGTTGGTATTTGCAAATGAGAGGAATTTTATTTGAACAGAGACATCATAATATCTAGGAATGTTTGATCTTTGCATGCTAACTGATCGTTTAGGAGGTGTGGGTGTCCAAAGTAAGCACGCTTCGCTATCTCAAACTCTTCCAGTAAATTTAGCTTACGCCCCTTCTGTGCTATAGGTAAGATTTGCATGTTGTCAGTGGTAGGTTGTTGATGATTGGATGCTTTAGTGTGTTCCGCAAAAGGGGAATGTTTTTTGAGTTGACCTCTTTTTGTAAGAAGGTGCTCAGTAAAACGTACTTTAAAGGTCCAGCCTATCTGTCCTATAAATTCAGCTGGACATTCGGGACATGGTAGTTTGTAGACTCCTGAGGAAAGGTGGTATCTATCCTTATTGGTTTGTTTGTTGTGTGGGAGAATTTGCTGTATACTCAAAGGGCTACTAAATACGACTTGTACATTTGAGCCACAAAAGAGTTTACCCAGGTCATAAGAAAAATATCCCATGAAAGGAATGGGGATACACCGTGCTGGATCCCAATGGCCTCGTATCACAAGCAGTCGAGATGACAGGCATCTTATCGCATGGCTGTAATGGATCATGCAGCCACATCTTGATCCCTGATTCAACAAATGAGGACGTTTGCAAGACAACTACCATCTGCATGAACAGTTTGATGATGTTTGCAGCAGCATGGACTATCAGTTAGGAGACCATGGCTGCGGTTACCCTTGATACTGCATCACAGACAGGAGCGCTAGCGATGGTGCACGCAACGATGAACCTGGTTGCACGAATGGCAAAACATAATTTTTTCAGATGAATCCAGGTTCTGTTTACAGCATCATGATGGACGCATCCGTGTTTGGTGACATCGTGGTGAACACACATTAGAAGTATGTATTTGTCATTGCCATACTGGCATATCACCTGGCGGGATGGTATGGGGTTCCATTGGTTACACACCGCAGTCACCTCTTGTTTGCATCAACGGCACATTTTACAGTGCCTGTTTCATTTCAGATGTGTTATGACCCATGGCTCTACCCTTCATTCGATCCCTGCAAAACCCTACATTTCAGCAGGATAATGCACAACCGCATGTTGCAGGTCCTGTACAGGCCTTTCTGGATACGAAAAATGTTCGACTGCTGCCCTGGCCAGCACATTCTCCAGATCTCTTAGCAACTGAAAACATTTGGTCAATGGTGGCTGAGCAACTGGCTCGTCACAATACGCCAGTCACGACTCTTGATGAACTGTGGTATCGTGTTGAAGCTGCATGGGCATCTGTAACTGTACTCGCCATCCAAGCTCTGTTTGACTCAATGCCCAGGCATATCAAGGCTGTTATTGTGGCCAGAGGTGGTTGTTCTAGGTACTGATTTCTCAGGTTCTATGCAACCAAACTGTGTGAAAATGTAATCACATGTCAGTTCTAGTATAATATATTTGTCCGATTAACACCCGTTTATCATCTGCATTTCTTCTTGGTGTAGCAATCTTAATGGGTAGTAGTGTACAAACTCTTTATGTCCTTTCTTCACTTCAAATTTTTATAATAATTATACTTTTGCAATAGTTACTGCATAATTAGCAAACTATCAATGAAATAACTACAATAAATATAATAAACCAATCTTGAAGTTTGGACTTTCTAGAGTGGTACCATTTAACAAATATCAAACATAAATGTGCTGTTAAAATATTTAATAATTGTATAAGTTGCTGGTCTTCTGTGCCCAATATTTTACTAACTGGCTGGCCCCCAAAGTGTTAACTTTTGAATTGGAGTCAACAGTTTGTGACTTAAATACCTCATAGCACATTCTCACTACTAATGCAGTCCATCTTGCAGAAAACTTTATTTGCTTTCAAAGAAATAATTCCCAAACAAATTTTCACAATTTTACCCCAACCTGTTAGAAATGTCAACAGATGAGAAATCACGCTCAGAGAAAGCAGTTTGTTGATACAAAAACATAGTTTTTGTCCTAAAGCATTTGATACAGTCCACTATCACCAGACACTTGAGTGTACGCTGTGTTACTTTTATTAAATCACTAATTTCATTTCAATTAAATACGTATTTTAGTGTTTTGTCTCATTGTTATTTTATTGATGCAGTATTATTAATTCCCAGTACTTCCCAGATTTCTCCTGGATGAAAAAATTCCCAGGATTTTCCTGGATCTCCTAATTGTCCCGGTGTGAGATTACCGCCCAATAGAAATATTGGTAATTAATTGCATTTTATAATTAAACGGTATGAAGTTCACTGCAAACATTGACCATGCCAATGCACTAAATGTTACACAATTTTAATCCTATTAATTATGGTAGCAATGTATGTACACAGTTGGGTGACAACATTTATAGTTAGGCCACAGGTAGAAATTCTCCACGTTGAGATTTGCTGTGTGCTTGTAGCTGACGGGAGGCCAGCGAGCAGGCCGACGTTGGTGGCTTGTTCCAGCTTAGGATTTTCCAGGTTCGTTTCCGGTGAGGGGAGAGAGGGACAACGGCGAGTGCCAGGCACAGTGCAGTGCACAGCGTGAAATAAAATATTCTAATACTACTGGCATTTGAAGTAATACGATGCAGTCAGGAACCTTAAGGCCCTCATTACAAAATAGCCTGTTGATAAATAAACAATACATTAGCTGATATAGTCACATATGGCGTAATATGTTTAATTGACAATGAAAAGTAATAAATTACCTATGAATACAAGACAGTTACACAACCAGCATGGAATGTTTGTTTATAAAAATAATATATTAACTATTTCTCATTTTATTTTCAATTAATCTTGTGTATTTTATCTTGAAGTATTCAGTTAAATCACTTATCTGTGATATAAGAAATTGCACGATTATAATAAATAGTACAAAGGATGTTTATACCAATATAAAAAACTAAGAAGAAATTTGTTTAATGTGTAGTGTAATTATTTTGATTTTAAGTAACGTTTTAGAAATGTATTGGCTGAGCGCTGTACGTTAGCAAGTCTGTTAGAACAGCTCACATGGGGAAGTTGATGACGTAGGGAAAAAACCCGGCAGTTGGGCTTTTGGCGCACGCACGCGTGGGCAGGAAGTGACGAGTCGGGAGCGGGTGGTGTAGCTGGCCGGGCGTCATCACTCTACAGTCGGCATGTGGATCTCCAGGTGGAGACTATAGATTTTTGTGTGGCAATTGCCAAGTGTGGTTGCTCGTCGTAGACTGCACCAAGTTGTATCGAGTGCTACTGTGTGTTGTGAGTATTTGGCCGGTGGAACAAGGTGTGCATTGTACTGAATTAAAGTGACTGTTTTTTGTTAATGTAACACGTGTCGTCGCATAGGCATGAACATAAACGGTGTTTGAGACAGGCACATGGTGTGAAAACAATTTGCGACAAATATTCGTTTTGTCTGGGGGCTCACGAGCTATAACTTTATTTGATAAATGTGTTGACGTACAGACATATCAGCCACAGGGTTTTAATATGGTGTAATAAACAACATAAAGTGAACTTCCACATGTTTTCAAAGATAGTAGTTAGTACACCCTTTTTCTCACATGAACTTACTTTATTATGAATTTTTTTGTTAATCATATGCAGGGAAGGAAAGCTGCGAACGTGTGATATCATCCCCTAGAAAACGAGTCAAACAGTAGCAATCACAGTTCCAGTGTTTTTGCATGTTTAGGAATTTGGTTCGCAGTTGGTGGTTGTGAGTTTTAAAAATTAAACTTTCCCCATTTTAAACTCTCACCCCGACCTTAACCCTCGCGCCGGGGTGTATACGCCATATGTTTGGTGACACACTGGATTATGTAAAGGACTTGAAGGCATATATTACTCTAAAAGATAACACCAAATGTAAATTGTATAGCATAAATCCAGTACCACACCACCGATCAAAATGAAGTAGCTACTGTGCAGATGTCTGGAATTAACAGTCATTCTGAAATCATTTCCAGCAAGTCAATGATAAGTGAATTGCAATTACTACCAAATGTTGCCAAGACAATAAAATAGCGATCTTGGCAACTTTTGGTACTAATTACTTAAGATAGCTCCTTAAAACATGATGAAATTATTAAGTAAGCCAATAGGAACATAAAACTCTATGTAGATTTAAAAGCTACTTAAATGTTCAAACAGTCATAGATTCAGTACCACTATCAAATACTAAGAAATTGATAGACAGATTAGCATGTGGTACACTGTTCTTAAAAACAGATTTGCAGGAATCTTACCTGAATCTTCCTCTCAACAACAAAACAAAGAAATTTGGAGTAATTAAAATACACAAAGGTTTACATATGTATCAGTGCCTTACCTCTGGAAGCACCTCACTACTTCTTAGTTTCAAAGTTTTCATAACAAGTGACAACAAAGATTCTGTGATGTTTTAATTCTTTGGATAATTTAATAGTAACTGGAGAAACATTTGATTAACATGGGATACATTTTTTGGGTCTGAACAGCCACAAGATTGAAATGCAATCTGTCAATACTGTCCTTAAGCAATAACAAGTAAAACAAAATAAAAAATGAAAAAAGGTATTCAATTTCAGATTCAATTGAACATGTGTCAACTAACTACTTTACTTTAATTATAAGTTGGGATACCACCTGTCGGCTTTGAACACTGATGTTGGCATGTTGCATTGTATGACTCGAAACAATGACCATTCTTCATTTCTTATACATGTGTCATTACTTTTTACAATACAAAATGGTCGATTTACATTCATCCATCAACCTACTGAGCACCATGAATTAAAAACACTAATAACTTGAAACTTTCATTATTGATGGTGGAAACTCCTTGGCAGAAAGTTTTGTTGTGTATAATGGAAAATTTTATTTTATGAGTGTTTTTTTGTGTTTCAGAATATTGTTTCCACTATTTTTTTCTCATTTACTATGTCCCTCCCATGACATTATGGGTCAAAGCTAACTGGTGGTATCGGGAGCTTTGGTAATGCCTGTCATTTTCCTTTAAAATTTACAGTGGTTTTCATCCTGTACCTTCAGGCAGTGCAATGCATCGGCACAGGGACCTGCTAGTTTATAAAACAGAATGCACGATATAGTATACACTCGTTGCCTCAGATGTCAGGGATCAGTCAAAGAGAAACATCATGTCAGCTCATTGCACAAAAGGCAGTGTAATCAAGAATTGAGCATGACAGCAATGAGATACGGAATAATTTCACTTAATCCATTCAGAAGAATCTGTCCAGGAAGCAAGCTTTGCATAAACAAGTCTCTGAAAACATTAAACATTATGCCAGTTGGGAGTGCAGATGGGTGTGGAAAGGCAAACATTTGGTCAACTATGTGGAGAGGAATAGGGCAGTGAGTGCTATGTTGTTGTTGTTATGGTCTTCAGTCCGGAGACTGGTTTGATGCATCTCTCCACCCTACTCTATCCTGAGCAAGCCTTTTCATCTCCTCATAAGAACGGCAACCCACATCTACTTGAATCTGCTTATTATATGCGTCTCTTGGTCTCCCTCTGCGATTTTTACCCCACACACTTCCCTCCAATGCTAAATTTACGATTCCTCGATGTCTAAGAATGTGTCCTACCAAGCGATCCCTTCTTTTAGTCAGGGTATGCCAAAGATTCCTTTTCTCACCAATTCTATTCAGTACCTCTTTGTTTGTTATGCGATCTAGCCACCTAATCTTCAGCATTCTTCTGTAGCACCACATTTCAAAAGCCTCTGTTCTCTTCCTGTCTGCACTGCTTATCGTCCATGTTTCACTCCCGTACAAGGCAACACTCCACACAAATTCTTCAGAAAAGACTTCCTTACACTTAGCAAATTTCTCTTTTTCAAAAATGCTTTCCTTCCCATTGCCATTCTGCATTTTATATCCTCTGTACTTCGACCATCGCATGTTATTTTACTACCCAAGTAACAAAACTCATCTACCACCTTCACTGTTTCGTTACCTAACATAATTCCTTCAGCATCGCCTGACTGCTATATAAACCCATTATTCCAACCACTCATTTTTAGAGTCTGGCAGTTCCATTTGCATCTTACAGGCTGCCACACTGACAGCTGCCAACTTTCATCCTGGTGTCATAGCTGACTGGCTGTGGGCCAGCCTCTCACTGAGCCAGACTGGTGTTGATTGACATCAGGAATTATGGAACTTGGACAGATCTTCCGTATAAGCCAATAACTCTAGGCACTTCTGCTGACAAACTGCCAGGACTATTATTGAACTGTATTCCAGAGGGCAAGATTCTGCATGACCTCACAGCTTCCACCATTTGACAACCACTGGCTTGCCGACCTCAGAACAAAGACCCGAGTCCATCTACATGTCTGAGAACATTGAGGTCCATATGCATGCTGGCTAGCGGTGCCTTGCTGTCTGGTCAGATGTGAGCCACGTGCGCTGACATGGGAAGCACAGAAGATGCTGCCACAGCACGTTCCTTGTTGATATCATTACAGCAGGTGGTGTGTCAGCCTCGCTGGTAAAGTGAATGCTGAGACCAGCTAAACCACAAGAGAAGGCTGTTCTGATTATGTTCTGAATAAATCTCAATGAAATAACGACTGTTTGAATTTCCACCTTAGCGCAGGAGAAGCCCACGCCACTGTTGCAACTTGGTTTTCTTGAACCTATGTAGGGGTCTGGGCCTACAGCCCCCTGTAGTATTATAGCAGATGTATGAAAATAACTGTTGAGAAATTTCTAATTTTAGGGCAGTACCAAGACCAGGATCAAGAAGAAGATTCAGAGTGTCCTTAGGTTGCAAGTTATATTTTGCAGTTAATAGGAACAAAGCATACAATTAATAATCTCAACATTTGTAACCATCATATATCTGGATTGCAGTATTGGTATCTCGGAGTAAATCAAGGTGCCAAAGTGTGGTGGCAGTTTCATTTCTTATCTTTTTATTGCTGGCACACTACTGTCTTTTGGTTTCTTCTTTAATGCTTTATCAACAAAATTAACAACTCATACAGCTACAGTAACTGTAGGCATGGACTGCTGTCACGCATATCAATGCTAATAAAGCAAATAAAAAATAACCCATTGGAAATTATGAGAAAGGTGTGAGGATCAGACATGAGTCATGCTCAGGTACTTCAGTTGGCAGAGAACTTGCACGCAAAAAGAAAAGGTCTCACTTTTCAGTCCCTTTTTGGCACACAGTTTTAATCTGACAGTAAGTTTCAGAATTTGATGCACTTATGTTCTCTGTTAAATTAACTTTTGAGCATATACAGGAACACATTTTATGATAAAGAGAGTTACTTCAAAGGCTTAATAATAATGTTTACACAAATTTAATACCCAACATTTTTTCCACATACTGAGTGTTTGTCTTTTCTCACGCCATTCTTTCAAGAAGAATTTTCTATTACTAAATTAACAAGTCAGTATTTGATTAGCAGCAGGTATTTGAGAAGCCAGTCACACATACAAGCACATACTAACATTAATTAATTATATGTAGTTCAATGAGACATACATCCAACAACAGTACCTGTTATAGTCACCCAATACAGCATAAACATTTCCAAGTGCCATATGACTCCATGCTTTATCAGGAGCATGATCAACAGCAGCATGCATGACAATTGCAGCCTCTGCTGGATGACTTGAGCGGTGAAGTGTTCCTCCCAAAGTGAGAAGAGCCAAGTCACGATACTGCCTGTGGACATGAGAACTTAATAAGGTTATATATGAGCAGTGTGCTGTCTTGTTCTATGAGAAAACTATCATTAAAAGAAATTAAATAGTTGTCATAAAGCAGTATAATTCAGTTAATACACATATAGTTACATTTTCCCAACTGACTACATTTTACAGGATCAGTACAGACATAAATGTTCAAATGTTTGTACAACTTATGGGACTTAACTACAGGGTCATCAGTCCCTATGCTTACAAACTACTTATGAACTAGTTAAGACTAAAGACGGCACAAATATCCATGCCCGAGGGGGGATTCGAACCCCCGACCGTAGTGGCCGTGCTGACCGTGACTGGAGCGCCTCAGTCACCTTGGCCACCGCGGCCGGCAGTACAGACATATATGTGTGTTGTTGTTGCCAGTCACGTCTGAGGAAAGACACTGGCCAAGATCCTGGTGAGACAGTCAATCATGTTTATGTTCCTACAAATGTTAAAGGCTTCAGTTATGCAGTGAGTGGTTACCTTTAGTATTATAAAAGATCAAGACTCCAAGATATGCCAACAAGGCACTTCAGAAATTTTCTAGGTGTACCTATTTTAGATTTAATAAATAATATAGTGAGGACAGTTTACAACTCACCGCAAAGACGTGGCGACGAGCTGCGACAGGCACATACAAAAGACACACACATACAACACATTCAGCTATCGGCCATGGCCTTCTTCAGAAAATAGAGCACTCACGCAATCACACAGGCACACAACACAGTCATACAACCATCACCTCCAACTGCCACACTTCGAATCACGCTCTGCAGCGAATCGGGGACGGGAGGGGAGGGAAGGGGGAGGGGATAGAAAGGTTACGTCACGGTGGTGGGGATGGGTTAGATGGGAATAACGAGATGCAGCTTAGGAATGGAGTGGGGAGGCGGGTGAGCGGAGAAAATAAAATAAAGTAAATATAAATATAATATATATATATATATATATATATATATATATATATATATGGTCTAACTTCTAACTTCTTTGCTTTCTACAGTTCTACAGTATGTCTGCCTAAGTGTACTTGTGTCTGTGTAAATGTGTGGGTGTATGTGCATTTATTTACCTTCCATTTTTTCCCCCAAGGTAAGTCTTTCCTGTCCCGGGATTGGAATGGCTCCTTACCCCCTTCCTTAAATCCCTCATCATTTCCTTTTCCCTCTCCTTCCCTTCTGCCTGATGAAGCAGCTAGGCTGCGAAAGCTAGCATTTTTGAGTGTGTGTGTGTGTCTGTGTGTTTATTTGTTGCTATTACTGCCTGTGCCCCTTCGCCTGGTAAGTGTTGGGTTTTGGCCAGGGAAAGGGATACTTTCCTGAACTGGTACAGATAGAAGGAGCAGGGGTCCATTGGGACAGGGATGGTGCCGGGAAAGTGGAAAGTGAGGAATGATGGGAGAGACAGTGGATTATGATGAACCTGTGAAGAGGTTCCTCAACACGCAAAATACGCACCAGGCACGCAAAAGTTCGTAAATCCGCGCACACAACTACACAGATACACACCCAAGCACACAGATTCATGCCCAAGCGCACTAAATGACGGAAAAAACTGCAAAATCATGAATAAAATCATGCACCAGAACGCAATATCACGCACTAAAACGGTAGATCTCACACAGGAGCAAGCAGCCCACCGCAAAAATGTGTACAAAACCCAAACAACGCATAAGTACGGAAATTCGTGGAAGAAAGGCTATAATGGAGCTTCTAGAGCAGAAAACTCAAGACACAGTAACGTAAATTTACGTAATTCTAATATATAGTGCCAGAGGAGAACCAGAGGAGAAGAATATACGGGGCTGGGGATAAAAGATTACATGTACATATCTGTGGGCGGGTCCATTAGTTCAAACGAAAGTGGTTCTGGCATAGTTGGGTCGTAATAAATAACTAAGGTGATGAAAAAAAATATATAAAATAAATGTATATACAGTTGACCAAAACTACGAGAAAATACAAAAGGGAAAGTAAGGAAAGGTGTATTAGAATAACTGGAAGGGGGAAGAATAAGCTGCATCAACAATCGGCGTGGTTATAAAGTTCTCTGTTGAAAGCTGGCGGGATTGTTGGCTCGGAAGTCGGAATGTGACAGTTACAAAGGATTGAGAAGAAGAAAAATAGGAAAATACAAGAGAGAAGGAAATATTGATGGGAATGTTATAGAAAGTAGTAACAAAGGAAAAGGTTATGGGATGGAAGGGAGACCGTTAGGCAAAATATAATAATGGAAAGTCCAGGTTGGAATAAATAATATAGTGAGGACAGTTTACAACTCACTGCAAAGACGTGGCGACGAGCTGCGACAGGCACATACAAAAGACACACACATACAACACATTCAGCTATCGGCCATGGCCTTCTTCAGAAAATAGAGCACTCACGCAATCACACAGGCACACAACACAGTCATACAACCATCACCTCTGACTGCCACACTTCGAATCACGCTCTGCAGCGAATCGGGGACGGGAGGGGAGGGGAGGGGAGGGGGAGGGGATAGAAAGGTTACGTCACGGTGGTGGGGATGGGTTAGATGGGAATAACGAGATGCAGGGAGGGGGAGGGGATAGAAAGGTTACCTCACGGTGGTGGGGATGGGTCAGATGGGAATAACGAGATGCAGCTTAGGAATGGAGTGGGGAGGAACCTATGATAACTTCCCTATATATATATTTTTCCATACCTTACAGTTCCTACCTCTCTATCCCAAACCTCACCTATTTTGATATATATATAAATATAATGTGTGTGTGTGTGTGTGTGTATGTGTGTATATATGTATATATATAGTTTAAAATAAAGATTTTTGACTTACCTAAAGTACAGGCTGGTCGATAGGAACACTAAACACACACAAAAACACACAACCATTCGAGCTTTCGCCACCAGTGGTGGCTTCTTCGGGAAAAAGAGGGAGGAAGGAGAGGAGAAAGGGAAGGATACGGGTTTTAAGGAAGTGGAAAAGGAGCCATTCCAATCCCAGGAATGGGAATATCCCATATATATATATATATATATATATATATATATATATATATATATATATATATACCTAAGCTGCATCTCGTTATTCCCATCTAACCCATCCCCACCACCGTGACGTAACCTTTCTATCCCCTCTCCCTCCCCTCCCCTCCCGTCCCCGATTCGCTGCAGAGCGTGATTCGAAGGGTGATGGTTGTATGACTGTGTTGTGTGCCTGTGTGATTGCGTGAGTGCTCTATTTTCTGAAGAAGGCCATGGCCGATAGCTGAATGTGTTGTATGTGTGTGTCTTTTGTATGTGCCTGTCGCAGCTCGTGCCACGTCTTTGCGGTGAGTTGTAAACTGTCCTCACTATATTATTTATTCCAACCTGGACTTTCCATTATTATATTTTGCCTAACGGTCTCCCTTCCATCCCATAACCTTTTCCTTTGTTACTACTTTCTATAACATTCCTCTATCAATATTTCCTTCTCTCTTGTATTTTCCTATTTTTCTTCTTCTCAATCCTTTGTAACTGTCACATTCTGACTTCCGAGCCAACAATCCCGCCAGCTTTCAACAGAGAACTTTATAACCACGCCGATTGTTGATGCAGCTTATTCTTCCCCCTTCCAGTTATTCTAATACACCTTTCCTTACTTTCCCTTTTGTATTTTCTCGTAGTTTTGGTCAACTGTATATACATTTATTTTTATTTTTTTTTTTTTCATCACCTTAGTTATTTATTACGACCCAACTATGCCAGAACCACTTTCGTTTGAACTAATGGACCCGCCCACAGATATGTACATGTAATCTTTTATCCCCAGCCCCGTATATTCTTCTCATCTGGCACTATATATTAGAATTACGTAAATTACGTTACTGTGTCTTGAGTTTTCTGCTCTAGAAGCTCCATTATAGCCTTTCTTCCACGAATTTCCGTACTTATGCGTTGTTTGGGTTTTGTACACATTTTTGCGGTGGGCTGCTTGCTCCTGTGTGAGATCTACCATTAGTGCGTGATATTGCGTTCTGGTGCATGATTTTATTCGTGATTTTGCAGTTTTTTCCGTCATTTAGTGCGCTTGGGCGTGAATCTGCGTGCTTGGGTGTGTATCTGTGTAGTTGTGTGCGCGGATTTACGAACTTTTGCGTGCCTGGTGCGTATTTTGCGTGTTGAGGAACCTCTTCACAGGTTCATCATAATCCACTGTCTCTCCCATCATTCCTCACTTTCCACTTTCCCGGCACCATCCCTGTCCCAATGGACCCCTGCTCCTTCTATCTGTACCAGTTCAGGAAAGTATCCCTTTCCCTGGCCAAAACCCAATCCCACATCCTATTCCTAAAATGCTGTCTAAGTCATGGTATCCCTCCCAACGGTCTAATCTTAAAAATTCCATTGTCTGGATCCCACCCCTCCTTCCACAATGACCTGCACCTTTTCAGATTCCACCAATCCTTATCCCTCACGAACCTAGTCCTACAAAATCACCTCTCCATGGCTCATAAATCCCTTAGCTACCTTCTCTCCCTCCGTAAGATATTACTATTGTGTAACCAAAAATACCTACATCCCATCTCCCAGATCGAATCCTTTGCTCTCCAGCAACTGGAGGAGCATTCCAAACACCACCTCCACAAACTGTCCAGCCTGCTGACATCATATTGCCGACTTGGAGCACCCATATCCAATCCCTATCCGAACCACAGTGTTCCTCCTCGTGAGCCCCTCATGGGTCCCAGACCATGCTTAGCTGACCTCTTGAACCTACCTCATCCCTCCAAACTCCCTACCACTACTCCACAACATCCAATACCAAAACAACCCCAGAACACTGTGGTCAACCTATCCACAAAAAACCTAAACCCCACTGAAGTTTCCGTTCTATCCAAAGGTCTTACCTTTAGTCCTACACCCCAGTTCAATCATGTTGGTCTTGTCAAAGACCTACTCTCCTTTTCCCGATCCCTATGATGGAAACACTACTTTGCCACCAATCCCTCTGACCGCAATCTACCTAATCCCAATATTGAACCTGCCTGTCCCAATTCATACCACCATCCAACAAAGATCCCCCTGCACTCCCACCTAACCACCCTCTGGTTACCCTCCAAGAGTTTCTCACCTCCAACTTGTCCTCACCATCCTTTCCCAAGTCCCTTCCCAAGAACTCAAACCTTTCAGCAGAAGAAAGAAGAGCCATCCAAAACCTTAAAACTAATCCTGACATCATCATCCTCCCTGCTGATAAAGGTTCCACCACTGTAGTTATGGATCACAGTGACTACCTGGCAGAAGGGCTCCGCCAACTCTCTGACTCCTCCACCTACAAGTTGTGCCAGATTGACCCCATCCCCAAAGTCCAACAAGATCTCCAATCCCTACTAAAATCCTATGGCCCCTCCCAGAAACTCTCCCCTGAATCCATCTCCCTCCTCACCCCAGCAACACCCCGCACACCCACCTTTTACATGCTCCCCAAAATTCACAAACCTAATAATCCTGGACGCCCTATTGTGGCTGGTTACTGTGCTCCTACCGAACGAATTTCAGCCCTAGTTGACCAACACCTCCAACCTATTGTTCAAAATCTACCTTCCCACATCAAGGATACCAACCACTTCCTTCACCGACTCTCCACCATTCCCACCCCTTTGCCTCCTGGATCTTTACTTGTCACAGTGGATGCCACCTCCCTATACACCAACATCCCACATGCCCATGGCCTTGCCGCTCTGGAACACTACCTCTCCCAACGTCCCTCTGAACGCAAGCCTGATACCTCATTCCTCATAACCCTTACCAATTTCATCCTACTTAACAACTACTTTTCCTTTGAGGGGAAAGTTTACCATCAAATCCAAGGCACAGCCATGGGCACCCGCATGGCACCCTCCAATGCCAACCTGTTCATGGGCCGTCTGGAGGAATCCTTCCTAGCATCCCAAAACCTCAAGCCTCTGGCCTGGTTCTGGTTCATTGATGATATTTTCATGATCTGGACTCGGGCCAGGACACCCTATCCTCCTTTCTTCAGAACCTCAATTCCTTCTCTCCCATCCACTTCACCTGGTCTTCCTCAACCAACCATGCCACATTCCTGGATGTCAACCTCCACCTCACTGATGGCTCCATTCACACTTCCGTCCATATTAAACCTACCAACCACCAACAGTACCTACATTTTGACAGTTGCCATCCCTTCCACGTCAAAAAATCCCTCCCTTACAGCCTAGCCACCCGTGGACGGCATATCTGCAGTGACAAGAATTCCCTTTCTGAATATGCTGAAGGTCTCACAAAGGCCTTCACAAACAGAAACTACCCCACAGACCTAGTCCGCAAACAAATCTCCCGTGCCATATCCTCACACACCCCAAATCCTCTTCCTAACACCAGTAACCATCCACAAAAGAGCGCTCCCCTTGTCACCCAGTACTACCCTGGTCTCGAACAACTAAATTCCATCCTTCGCCAAGGTTTTGATTTTCTATCCTCGTGCCCTGAAATGAGAGACATCCTGCCAATGATCCTTCCCACCCCTCCTAAAGTGGTGTTCCGTCGCCCTCCCAACCTTCACAACATCCTAGTTCATCCTTATGCCACCCCGAAACCCAGCTCACTGCCACAGGGATCATATCCTTGTGGAAGACCCCGCTGCAAGACCTGTCCAATCCACCCACCCAGCACTTCCTATTCCAATCCTGTCACAGGCTTATCCTACCCTATCAGAGGCCGGGCCACTTGTGAAAGCAGCCACGTAATTTACCAACTGTGCTGCAAGCACTGTACAGCTTTCTATATTGGCATGACCACCAACCAGCTGTCCATTAGGATGAATGGCCACCGCCAAACTGTGGCCAAAAACAAGATGGACCACCCTGTGGCACAGCATGCAGCGGAGCACATGCTTGATTTCAATGTCTGCTTCACAACCCGGGCCATCTGGATCCTCCCATCCACCACCAGCTTTTCTGAACTGCACAGATGGGAGTTATCCTTACAATACATTCTCCAATCCCGAAATCAACCAGGCCTCAACCTACGATAACTTCCCTATATATATATATTTTTCCATACCTTACAGTTCCTACCTCTCTATCCCAAACCTCACCTATTTTGAGTGGTGTGTGAATGTGTGATCGTGTGTTATATATAATGTGTGTGTGTGTATGTGTGAATATATGTATATATATATGTGTGTGTGTGTGTGTGTGTGTGTGTGTGTGTGTGTGTGTGTGTGTATGCGGTCACACACACACACACACACACACACACACACACAAATGTCTGCCTAAGTGTGTTTGGATGTGGATATGTGTGAGTGTGTGTGTATTTGTTTACCTTCCTTTTTGTCCCCTAAGGTAAGTCCTTCCACTCCTGGGATTGGAATGGCTCCTTTTCCACTTCCTTAAAACCCGTATCCTTCCCTTTCTCCTCTCCTTCCTCCCTCTTTTTCCCGAAGAAGCCACCACTGGTGGCGAAAGCTCGAATGGTTGTGTGTTTTTGTGTGTGTTTAGTGTTCCTATCGACCAGCCTGTACTTTAGGTAAGTCAAAAATCTTTATTTTATACCATTTTCGTACCTGGAAGGTCTCCTTATATATATATATATATATATATATATATATATATATATATATATATATATATATATATATATATATTTTACTTTATTTTATTTTCTCCGCTCACCCGCCTCCCCACTCCATTCCTAAGCTGCATCTCGTTATTCCCATCTAACCCATCCCCACCACCGTGACGTAACCTTTCTATCCCCTCCCCCTCCCATCCCCTCCCATCCCCGATTCGCTGCAGAGCGTGATTCGAAGTGTGGCAGTCGGAGGTGATGGTTGTATGACTGTGTTGTGTGCCTGTGTGATTGCGTGAGTGCTCTATTTTCTGAAGAAGGCCATGGCCGATAGCTGAATGTGTTGTATGTGTGTGTCTTTTGTATGTGCCTGTCGCAGCTCGTCGCCACGTCTTTGCGGTGAGTTGTAAACTGTCCTCACTATATTATTTATTCCAACCTGGACTTTCCATTATTATATTTTAGATTTAAGATATCTTAACTCAATGGTGACTGACTAATTTTGTCATGAAGCTTGCAAATCTAATTGAGTGAAATTGTGTCCCACTGTCACAAATTCCAGAAGATTTAAGACACAATACACAACATGTTCCTGTTCCATTAGAGCTGGCCGTGTGAAATGCCAAATCATAATGCTATCTATTGGTGAGTTACAGTGTTATGATCCTTGAAGTTTCAAAAACAGCCATGTAAAAGTTAAAAAATACCAACATCGCTGCATCAGATATCTTGGCTCCAAATGTAACAGTCCATGTGTGACACTCAAAGGAAAATGGTGATGCATCAGCAAGGTATCACTAAGTTTTATATTAAGTTAACTATGTGTTCAATGTTTGTGGGAGGAAACTCATTGAATTCAATCCAAATACCAAAATGCAGGTTTCTGGTTGCTCCTTCATAACAACAGCCCAATCCACAAATCTAAGATCTAACACAAGTTTTTGGGCCTTAGTCCTGAGTCTCCTGCCATATTCACCAGATTTGACCCCAGCTGACTTCTGGTCATTTCCCAAGTTGTTGTACGAAATTAAAGAACACCATTACAACACAATTATGAACACTTAAGACAATTGTATTGCTGTGCTATATGCAATTCTTTAAAAATGCGAAAGGTTACAGTGACTGTTTCAAAACACTTTCTAAAAATTATTTCTTATCCTTAGTGATTTAGTGGGAGTCTATTTTGAATAAACACAGTGATTATGTGAATATAATCCGTAACTTTTATTTTTCATAGACACAGCTGAAACAGATCTGGGACACACTATGCACACATTGTTATAAGACAAAATAAATATTTTTCAGGCAATAACTGAAAATATGTGACTTCTGTATGGCTCTGCAGGGGACACACTTTTGTAATTGGCCCCACAGCGAATCATTATTTACTTTAATTTATACACTGCAAATAATCTCTAAATAATTATTTTTTTTAAACATTAAAAAATAAGTTTTCATTAGTACACAAATAAGTAACATTGCAATGAACAGCTTTAAACTACTTCAGAGATTTCATATACAAGTAATCAATGAACAGTGGTTGAAAACCTGGAGAAAAATCTGCATCTGCATCCATATTCTGCAAGCAACCTCAGTTTGTTTGATGGAAGGTACTTTGTCTACCATCAACTGCTCCTCCTATTCCAGTCGTGTATGAATCACAGAAAAAACGACTGAAGGTATGCCTCTGTTTGCATCTTAATTTTCCCCTTGTGGTCTTTTTGCAAAGATATACATAGGAGGAATCAATATTTTGGTTGACTCTTTAAGAAGTATATACTTTCTGTAACTTGGCAGAAGCCTGTACTGTGATACAGTATAGAGTGTCTCTCCTGCAACAGTCATCAGCATGGCACATTTGCGCTTATTAAATGAGCTTGTAACAAAGCATGCTGCTCTCCACTGCATCTTCTCTATCTCTCCTATCAACACTATATGGTATGGATTGCACAATAATGAGCAATACTCAAGCCTTAACTAAACAAAGTGTTTTGTAATCTACTTTGTTTGTTGATGGACTACACTTCCTGAGGGTTTTTCCAATGAATCTCGATCTGGTTCTGTCTTACCCATAATAAATTGAAGTGGTTGTTCCATTTCAGATCGCTTCTTATGCCTACTACCTTATATTTTAAGGAAGTAACAGTTTCCAGTGATTGTCCCGCTACATAATTTATAATAAAGGATCTTTCTTTCTACACCATGTGATCAAAAGTATTCGGACATATAGCTGAAAACGACGTTTAGCCTTTATGACACCTTCCACTCTCACAGGTGCTGGAAGGTTTCTTGGGGAATGGCAGCCCATTATGCACACAGTACTGCACTGAGGAGAGGTATCGATGTAGGTCTATAAAGCTGACATGAAATTGGTGTTCCAAAACATCCCAAAGGTGTTCTACAGGGTTCAAGTCAGCTGAAAAGGGTCATAAACAAAATCTGTGATGGGCCAGGATTAGTCTTTCCACTTATTTTAGTAATAATAATAAGAAGAAGAAGAAGAAGAAGAAAACAAAGTAAAGAGCAATGTACAAAATAAAGCATTCAGTAACAGCTACCATCCAATTGCTTTCTAGGGTCGGAAGCATTGTAGGTCAGGCCTAAACTCTACTGATAATTGATGTCAGGCCGCTCTTTCCACAGAAAGACATCATTTTGAACATCTACTGTAAATAAAGGTAAGCTTAGGTTACTCAGATGGCATTTTTTTTAGACTTTAACTCAGTGTATGCACCTGCGGCACAATAGAGTCCATGAATCTGGCACTGCCGTGGCTGGCTGGCTGGCAGATGCGGAGGCTGGGAGCCATATCGCGCGATCCGTGGATGCCTGGCAGGCAGCCGGAGGTGATGGTTGTATTACTGTCTTGTGTGCCTGTGTGATTGCGTGAGTGTTCTATTTTCTGAAGAAGGCCATGGCTGATAGCTGAAAGTGTTGTATGGGTGTGTCTTTTATATTATGTGCCTGTCGCAGCTCGTCGCCACGTCTTTTCACTGAGTTATAAACTGTCCTTACTGTATTATTATTTGATGCAACCTACATATGGCAAATAATAAGATGGCCAAATGAAAATGTAATGTTAGAAGCGTCCATTTTATACCAACTTTTTAATTCATGGTCGAGTACTTTCTTGCATTATGTGGTATGTTCCTCAACAGACCCACAACTGGCATGGCACCAAAGCATCAAGCACACTGATATGTCATTACATACATCCACTTTTCATTTTGCAAAATTGTTCTTACACACACTGTATTTCCAAACTGAATTTTGCAATATGATTTTAATACTATTAACTGAAAATTAGTTTCATCTTTGATATTTATATGCAGAAAAAAATGTTATTTCAAACTATCTCTGATAAGATATTTCATCTTTATACAATTTGCTGTAAAACAATGCCTATTAGATATTTTGGATTTTATTGGTATTATTCACCTCTACACTTACCGCAAAATGCAAAATTTTGCAGTCCCTAAGAATATAAATATTTTTTGAAATATTTTTGGAGACAGCATTCTTTTTTTTTAATTTTTAATAAAAATTTATTAGCAAATAATTTCAATCCATAGGAGGACTATAGGTGCACCAGGAGGCATCTATTAGCACCTGACTAACTTTGGTGTAGCCTGAAGATTGTCCACCTACGGACTGAAACTAGTTGCTATTAAATTCACAAGTTTACACTCTAGAATATTTTATAAAAAACAATCATACAGATGTAGATCTAGGGTTTTGGCTCTGTGCTCATTGGGGGGAGGGGGGGGGGCAAACAAATGGGCATTAGTCAACTTGATAATGTCATCAAATGCTAATTAAAAAACTGATCGTTTTCCTTACCTTGGAGAAAAGTGAACTGCTCTCCGAGCACATTCAATAGCTTTTGGAGCATTTCCTTCAGCTCGCCAATACGCTGCTGCTAGATTGTAATGCAACCAAGAGGTTCTGTTCTTCTGCAGTGAAGAAGAAATTTGGTGCGCAAAGAAATTTATATCCCCATTCACCACAAGGTCTTGAAGTACTAGGATCTCTGGGCTCATACTAAGATTTTTGCGCTCAACCATAGCCTGTAATTACAGTTTCATACAAATTACTTTGTGACGATTGATAGCAACTTCTTTTCATGCTCTGTGGATCATATTTGTAAATTGTTATCATATGGAACATGTCAATTGATTTATAAATACAACATTTTCTCTGCGGAATCAAAGCTACATTCTTGCTATTCACATAACTGTAATTTTTTTAAGTTACTATTATTATTATTTTAAACCTGTCCCACCAAATTTATGCATGAATGTTACTATGCCATGTTCATATTACCTATCCTGAAGTTTAACTATGGAGTAGAAGGAGTTGTCATATAAAACTGGTTTCAACAATATTTTTGAGAAGTACAGGTTGCTGCTCACTACAGAGAAGTCTTTGTGAGCCACAGAAAGACACATATAACAGATTACAACTTTAAAAAGCTTCCAGCAGTTACGGCCTTTGTCAGACAAAGCAACACACACACACACACACACACACAAACACAAGTGTGAGCACGCAACTGCCGTCTACAGATACTATGGCCAGTTTGTACGTTGAGCACAGGTAAGGTGAAAACAACCAGTAGCTCAATGTGGTGTTTTGAGTGCCTGAAATCGAGGTCTTCAGTGCCCAAACTAATGTAGAATGTGAGGAGTGTGAACAGGGCAAAGGAAAAAGTGTGGTATAACCAACAATAGAAGTAAAAGGAAATTAATCTCGCAAAACTCGTGTGCAGCTAACATAAAACACCAAAATGAGAGAAAGAAGTGAAAGAAGAACAATGCTCGAAAAGGATCAAATTTAGGGATATAGTTAAAATAGCTTACCACATCAGCATGGCTGGCTGATCAGGGAAATAAGGATAAGCCAGCCAGTTTACAACACATTAAAACTTCCAGCCTAAGAGTTTAAGCCACAGTCTACACAAGTCACAAAACTTTAAAACCTTAGTCACACTTGTCTCTTTATTGGCTAAAATAGAGGCCAGAGCAAATCCAAGATCTGCTTCAGTCCTCTCAGCATTATACAAAACACACTCAAATAAAATATGGTACATAGTTATCTGCACGCCAAAAGATCAGAAAAAGGGGAATTTTCACATCTGATTAAATATCTGTGCATAAAGTGGCCGATCTGGAGGTGTGTCAAGGTGTTTGAGTAAACGTCAGGGGGACCGCCTCAGTCGAACAGTTGGTTTAACCAACAGCAACTTATTATCCGTCACTGCCAGCAACATCTCCTCCCACAATTGAAGAGACCTTTGACGCATCAGAGAAAGGGCATCCTGTAACGGAACAGCACACTGTATAACAACCTGGCCTCTGCAAGCCTCCTTGGCAGCCCAATCAGCAGTTTCATTGCCTGGATTCCCACATGCCCTGGGGCCCAAAAGAATAGCACTTGCTTCCCACACTGTTGGAGGAAGTAAAGTTGCTCTTGAATCAACTGTGTTATCATCACAGTTGGGGAGATGTTCTGTAGAGATTGTAAGGCGCTAAGTGAATCAATCATTAATCATTGGCTCTGAACACATTGCATGTGTTCTAGGGCACTGAGGAGCGCAAACAATTCTGTTGAAAAAAAAAAAAAAAAAGAGTAGGCAGTGGGAAGGCAAATCCTGATTATATGATCAGAAACACTACAGAACAGCTCATGGAGAGCCTTGTTTGGCTACATCAGTGTACACCACTGTAAAATCTGAATGCCTACCTAAAATTAACAGAGACTGAAAAGTAAAGTCAGGTGTGAAATCTTTTTTTTTTTAAATGTGTCAAGTCTAAAAGGACCCTTGGCTTCTGTAATAGCCAAAGTGGTAAGCTGCTCTAACCTCAACATAAAAGTTTAAAACCGGCCATACCCACCTAAGAAAGACAATTCTTAATGCGCGTCCTAAAACGCCTCATTGCTCGTAGTCAATAACAAAAAAGCCATTCCATTAGAGGCTGGGCAACTGTATAGTATGCAGGTATGTATGGCATGGACAGCATGGTATATGCCTGGTGCAACATGAGAAGCTGTTGCCATATGTGAAGTAGTGGCTCAGCAGCTTCTGCACAGAGACATGGTATGGGGCTCGTCTGCAATGCCTCAGTAGCCAGCCAGACTCCTTCATGATGCACCATGTTCCAACACTTTTAAGCAAGAAGGTCTTGCAGACTAATAAACTGTGCACCCATAATCAAGCCAGGATGACACAAAGGCTCTATAAAAGTGGAGCAGTCAGGTCATGTCAGCTTCCCACAATGTGTGGCTAAACATTTTGAAATACTCAGTGCCCTTAGACACTGTCTTTTCACTTCCTTCAGGTGTGGCAACCATGAAAGTTCAGTGTCAATGTGAGGCCCAGAAACCTCAGTGTCCTTATAATACAGAATGGAGTCCCTCAGTCGCAGTTCAGGTAAATTAAAAACAGTATTTGAATGGTGGAAAAGAAGACACACAGATTTCTCAGCAGAGAACTTAAAACCAGTCTTTTCTGCCCATGCAGCCAACTGTAAAAGAATCAGTTGTAACTAATGGGACGTCATAGCAAGGCTGGAGTAACAACAAAAGACAGAGAAGTATTCACAAATAATGAACACTGGACAGCGCTTTTAATGACAGAAGTAATACTATTTATTTCAATGGTGAACAAAGCACTCTGAGGGTCACTGTTCTCTTGCTCAAAACGATCGGAGAAGACGCCACATAAAAAATGATACCCAAAAGGTGATGCTGACGCAGGAAAGCCTGCTGTATAGCCGCTACCAAGAAGGCCAGGTTATCAAAGATGGAGCAATATTTCCTAAACCCACAGTGAAAGCGACTCAAGAGCTACCTGGATTCTAACATTCAAAGAAGGCAGCGATTGACCATCCACTCCAAGGTTTCTCCCAAACAGCTACTGAGGGGAACGCTATGATAGCTGCTTGGGGACATATGGTCTTTTCCAGGTTTCAATAAGGGAATGAAAATTGTCACCCTCCATGAGTTGGGAAATTGGCCTGACACCCCGATTACATTAAAAAGATCAAGGAGGATTTCCTTGTTTCGTCTTGCGAGGTGCCGCAGCATACTGTAATGGATTCTGTCGTGACCAGTGGACATGTCACGATCTTCAGACAATGCAGTACCCAGCTCCCACATGGAGAAGGTAAAGTTATAAGCCTCATTCCTTGTGGACCGAAAGTCCAAACTGCTCCTCTCTGCAGCCATTCTGAGGTGCTGGAAAGCTGGATTCTGAGTAACGGTGGCAGTAACTGTGAAAAACGTGGCCGCCAGAGACTGGGTAATGTTCTGTGGGCTGGTGAGCAGAGCACCATTCCCCCATTACAGCTGCCATTGGACATCTCTCCCTGAAATCCTCCTAATGGTCTCCCATACTTTTGAAGGAAGGATTAACAGAGTGCAGGAACTGCTGCCATGATCTCTTTTTGCTCTTGCAAATAATCCATCTATATTTTGCCACCAGAAAGGCTGTGAGATTCTCTGTAGTCAGCCGACACTTAAACTGAGGCAGAGCTGCCTGCCTTGACCTCATTGCAGAATGACATTTATCATTCCATCAACATACAGGGTGCCATTTCGGCCATTTCTTGTTGACTGAGGAATGGTTGCATCAGCAGTATGTAGGATTGTGTGGGTGATACGGTTTACCCATTCCTGGACACTAGCATGATGGTTAAACACTGCAAACTGGCTGCAAAGTATCCAGTCTGTTCAACTGAGCAACATCATGACAGTCGTCAGACTGGCCCAGTTCCATCTGGTACGTGCACCCAAATTGGAAAGTGACCACTTCCATGTAGGTTGTCTACCACTCCCAATTGTTTAGTGGGGGCAAGGGTTGGAGAGCAAAGTGAAAGATCGATGGCAAAGAATCAGCCAGATGCTGTGCAAAAGTGTGTGCTCTGACCTGTGTTTAATAAGTGTGCACCAGAGAACGTGAGGAGCCTCTCAATCACTCTACCCCAGGGGCAGGTAGTTGCAGAGCCCCAAAGCACATAGTGTGCATTTAAAACACCAAAGAAGATGAATGGGTGGGCGAGCTTGGTAAGAAGATCATTGAGAGCCACTTCATCGAGCACTTATGCGGAGGCAGATATAGGGAGCATATAGTCAGTCTGTGGAGAACTTTCACTGACACTGCAACTGCTTGAAGGCTTGTGGTGAGAGAGAGGAGTTTACAGTGGTAGGCTGTGTTGACAAAAACAGTCACTCCTCCTTTAGCTCTCACTCCACTAGTGTCATCCTTCCTGTATAAACTGTAGCTATGAATCTCAGGATCTACTGAATGCTTGGAATTCATCTCTTGGAGACATATACACATGGGTTTACCTTGACAAAGAACACACAGTTCCCCCATGTGTATCCTAATCCCATCAGGTTCCACGGCAGTATGGGAGCCATTTATAAAGAAGGTACAATTTTCATCCTCTCTTTCCGATGGGGCTGAGAGTCTGAGATCGGTGGATACTCACCCTAGGGGCGAGGTGGTTGCCCCTGGTAGAAATTGTACTCCATCAACTCTGGAGAAGATCCAGAGGGGAGGTCACACAGAATGACCTCAACAGGCTCCGACAGTTTATTGCTGGGCTTGACTGGTGCTTGATTCTTTCCAGATGACCTTTCTTCTTCTTCTTCTTCTTCTTCTTCTTCTTCTTCTCCTCCTCCTCTCTCTCTCTCTCTCTCTCTCTCTCTCTCTCTCTCTTTTTTAAGTCTTTTTGGTAGCTGAGGCAACAACAGATGAGACAATGCTGTTCTGCTGCCCTGGCCCTACAACTGAGGTCAACACTAGAAGCCTTCTCTGAAATTGAAAGGGGTGTCGCAGGCTCAGTGACAACTGTAGCCTTACAAGTACACTCACAAACACAGGTGATAGTGCCAACACTAGGAACCTCAATTTTTGTGTAAGCATCAACTCAGTAAACCAGCTGGTTAACGATAGCAGCAAAGGAAATGACAAAAGAAGGAGGCTGTATAGCCTTATAGATCTTCTTGGCCTCATGTAGGAAATGCACTTTGTGGTTTTGATTTCCTGGATCTTATTTTCATCCACATATACTACAAACTGGGTGTTCCCCACAGCAGTCTACACATTTTAGAGGTGGTGAACAAGAGATCCCATTGTGGGCAGCCTTACCACATGCACCCCAAGTCACTTCTCCCTTACAACCTAAGGTGGTATGCATAGCAGGGTCAGGACCGGATTTTCACATGAAGGAAGTCTGCCTTCATATATTCAGGGAGTTTCAGGCTATTAATGATGAGGATGAAGGAGTCAGATTTTATTAGCTTCTCATCCACGCTTCTGTGATGTTCTGAACATCAACGATTCCTTCATAAGCCCACTCACCCTTCAATTCGTCCATTGGAATTTCCAATAGATCCCCGCACGTAACAACACCTTTGCCGAAGTTAAGTCTACTATGGAGCACTGTCCAAATTCTCAAAAATGTTCAAATGTTTGTATAGTCTATGGGATAGTCTATAGTCTACGGGGTCATCAATCCCTAAACTTACAAACTACTTATGAACCACTTATGAACTAGGACGGCACAAATGTCCATGCCCGAGGGGGGATTCGAACCCCCGACCGTAGTGGCCGTGCAGACCGTGACTGGAGTGCCTTAGTCCCCTCGGCCACCGTGGCCGGCATGTCCAAATTCTCCAACTGACTTGGCTGCCTGTAGGTTTGCAGCTTGTTGGGAGGTACGAGGGGCGTTTGAACAGTCCTTGCAAAAATAAAAACTAATAACTAGTTTGGCAAAAACCATTTTTTCGACATAAGTCTCCTTTTAGATTTATGTGTTTCGCCCAATGCTGTTCTAATTTATTGATCCCTTCTGAATAATAGGAACTGCCCAAGCCTGCAAAATAGCTATTAGTTTCTACAATCACTTCCTCATTTGAATGAAATCTTCATCCCACCAGCCATTTCTTGGAATTGGAGAACAAATAGTAATCTGCGGGAGTCAAGTCTGGAGAATAGAGGGGATGTGAAACAAGTTGAAATCCTATTTCCAATAATTTTGCGACCACTACTGTTGTGGTGTGTGCTGGTGCATTGTCATGATAGAAAATTACTTTTTTTGTAGGCCAATCGCTGGAATTTTTCTTGCAGCTCGGTTTTCAAACAGTCCAATAATGATCAATAATATGCACCTGTAATAGTTTTGCCCTGTTACAGATAGTCGACGAGGATTACCCCTTGCGAATCCCAAAAGACCGTCACCATAACCTTTCCGGCCAAAGGACCGGCATTTGCCTTTTTTAGTGCAGTTTCTCCCCTTGGTAACATATTGTTTAGATTGTTCTTTAGTCTCAAAAGTATAATAATTTATGCATGTTTCATCCACAGCAATGAAATGGCGCTTAAAGTCCTGCTTTCTTGCAACTCTTCACACTATTCCGTTTTTGTCAAGTGTGAGCAATCATGTCCAAATGTTGAAGCAAAATATTATGTATCCATTCATTTGAGAAGCCCATACCACTAGCAATGTCACACACCTTAACTCTTCTGTCATACATCACCATATCATGGATTTTATCAATGATTTCTGGAGTTGTAACCTCCACGTGGCATCCAGAATATTCAGTGTCACTTATGGCCATATGGCCACTCCGAAAATTTTGAAACGACTTATAAATTGTTCTAATTGAAGGTGCAGAGTAACCATAATGTTTATCAAGTTTATCTTTAGTCTCCTAAGGCGTTTTGCCTTTCATAAAGGCATGTTTAATCACCACATGAAATTCATTTTTGTCCATTCTTTGACAATCACTTTACTTCCTTGATTCACACGAATGCCCCCCCCCCCCCCCACACACACACACACACACACACACAAAGAGAAAAAGACCAATATGGCTGAAACTTGGTGTGCATTCTCTCCAAAGATGCTACTAACATGAACTCAATACGCACTGCTGGTGTCATCTCTCGGACTTTGCACAGACTTTTCAAATACCCCTTGTAGATGTTTCGACCAACAGCATTCCATTTATTAAGCGGTTCACACACTTCAGGTTGCCAGCAATTCCTTCTAGTCCCTTTTGTATGTAAAAAGGTGTCAGCTTTTCAAAAGAAACCACTTTCCAACTAATAATCAAAAACACATTCTGTGCTCTGTTACTGTTCCCAAAACTTTGCTTCACAATTCCTGAATCAGGAGGACTGGCTAGCCAAGCCCTTTTGTTAGGTTAAAATTACTCAAAAGATCCACCTTGGTAACATGAGCAACTAGGGAACTAAATTTCCACCTAGACAGAGCTGCGCATACCTATGTAAGAGGGCTGTTTGGCGAACAGGGAAGAAGGGGAGAGACTGAAGAGGGTGGAATAATGGAAAATGTACTTGAGTGTGGGCAGGGAAAGGAGGGGAAAGTGTTGGGTGCAGGAACTAGTAAAGGTTTACATCTGGGGGTTTGTGGGAGCATAGGATATCCTCCATGCTGCCTCCTCAGCCCCACTATGGGTTGATTTTGTCTCTGCCTTGCTGAGACCCTCAGATTGTCCATAGTGGCCGGAGATCGTGGTCATTTCTTTGTTTGTTTGTTTGTTTGTTTGTTTGTGTGTGTGTGTGTGTGTGTGTGTGTGTGTGTGTGTGTGTGTTCCTCCATCTGATGAATGTCGTAATGGCTGAAAGATTTTTAAAGTTATAATCTGTTGTGTGTGCCTTTCTTGCAGCTCATTGAAACATCTCTGTGGCGAACAGCAACCTACCCTTCTTAAAAATATTGTTGAATCCTTGCTGGAATTTCCATTGTTAGAAATGGTATCAATTTGTTTTTATAACTTACATTATCTGCTAACAACTTTAATTCACAGGGAAAGTGGTCAAATATTTTAAAACGGCATACTTATTTTTTTAAGGCATCATTAGTTTAAGCTGTGGATACTGAAAATAAGTTGATGATCTAAGGAATATTCCACTTATTTCTCTTTTGTTCTTTGTAATATCCTTGACTGGCATACTTTCATCATCAAGAAAGATCATTTCTACATAAAGTAATAAAACTTTTGTACTTCTCACTTTAAAGGAAGAAAAAGAATGCTCCAAAATTGAACCCTATGGAACACCATTAGCAATTTTTCCCCTCAGAAGAGAATATATCAAAGAAGTTGTGCATTAGACAGATTGCAAAACATCCTGGCAAGGAAACAAACTTGTGACATGGGGAATAATGTTTTGTTAGAAATATTCTTCTGCAATCAGGATTCTGACTGACTCTGAATCTTATGTTTACAGATACACTCTTCAGTTTTAAATAATTTACCATCCCCAAAACTTTTGACAATGAATTTAACAGTGTTGATTTCATGAGGAATTTTTCACCATTAGACCTCAGCTGGGATCGTATTCAGCCTGCCTGGTGCAAGTCTTTAGGTGATGCCACATGGGCGACTTGCTTGTCAAGGTTGATAAGGACAACATAACACCCAGTCCCCGAGTGGAAAAAATGTCCAACCTGACCGGAAATCGAACCTGGCCCCCTGTGTGGTAATCTATCACGTTGTCCACTGGACTACAGAGGCGAAAAACTTAATAGTGAAATGGATCAATAGTTATTTGTTTTTGTGCCTACACCCTAACACAGCTGTTGTACCCAGTAACATGTTGAGGACATCATCAACTATCACTGATTGTCACAGCAGGTAGATGCAACGTAGTGCATCAAATAAATGACCACTTCAATGCTGGAAACTAGAGAGTTCTTATACCTTGCGTACCAACCTTCTGACTGTAGAAGCTTTACACATGCATCTCTGCTCAGTACAAGCCAAGGGCTGAATACAATTTCTCCTTGTGCATAGCCTACCTATAGTTGAATATTTTTTATTCAATCAGGATGAAGTAAAAGAACAACTAACAGACAACAACAATAACATCATCAACAATAATAATAATAATAATAATAATAATAATAATAAAAGAGAGAGAGGACTTCTGTTTAGAAAATTCAAGTAATTTGCTAATACGAGAGAGTTTTTGGCAAAGATTCAGAACAATAAAATTGTAACAACTTTACAAAATGCTCTGCATGAGCAATTATACTTTTCCCATTCTTTGAAATGGAAATATCAGTGTGTGTGTGTGTGTGTGTGTGTGTGTGTGTGTGTGTGTGTTGGCACAGAGAAACTTCAGCATCTACATTGGCTGTGCACACAGAAATAATAGCAGTCAATTGAACTAAACATAATAAAAGGTTTATTGCAAACAGCCCAAAGAAAAAGAATGCAGAAAACAATACACATTAATGAAGAATTATAGAACCCACGTGAATACTTTGCACTGTTAGTGGAATGACAAAAAAGTTGGAAAAAATGGAAGTAAAGTTGAATGTTCATGCATAGATTTCTTCAGAATCAATCGATGCAAATGTTTAAAAGCACAAATGGAAGAGCTTGATCTGCTGATGGTGTTGGCCAAGAAGAGCTGCATACCTTATAACTGAAAATATTGTAAAACAAACCGATTAAAATATTCAATGCAAGGACAGAATAATACTGTGTTTGAATAAAAATAAAGGATGGACAGACTTAAGTTAATTCTGAAACTTGATGACAAATCTGCAAATGAATACCTTTTGTTTAAAGCAAGAATTAAGGAAATTGGTCAGATAGAACGGCCTGATTGACTGACTTGAGTACACAGCAAGAACATCCCCATAAGAAATATACAGAAGGAAACTGCGTTTCAGTATAGAAAAAGGAAGGCGAGAGTTATGTAAATTCTGATACTTGATGACAAATTTGTGGATAAATACCTTTCGTTTATAACAAAAATTAAGGAAATTGGCTGGGTAGTTTGGTCTGGCCAACTAACTATATTTTTCATAGATTCTTTTAATATATAAGATACTAAAATATAGCACCTAGAGGTAATTCAGTCAGCTGCAAAGATCAGGTCCATCATGAGCCGTTTAAGTGGGTGCTGTTGGGTCAGAAGCATATTCTGCTGGATGGACCACAGCTGTGGTTGATGCACACAGCCCAGAGCAGTTCCTGATGGCAACTCACTTGTTGTAGACTACCCATCAGCCTACATAATCTTTGAGACAGAAGACTATAGCAAAGACTCTTTCTGGCCATATGACATGCAAAGGAAACATAAGTCTTGCATGAACTGTACTTCCTGTTGTGTACAGGGATGCTGCCAAACAGTGAAGATAGCACTTGCAGTCCTTTGTTGGCAAGCCACAAAGTGTTTGTGGGCATTACAGACCTGTGTTGGATGGGCCACAGCTGTGGTTGACACAACCAGACTAGATTAGGTCCTGACAACTGCTTATTTGTAGGTGGCTGTACTCTTTGAGGCAGGAGACTACTGTGCAGAATCTTTGTGGATATCTGATATAAGGAGGAAAGCATCCCTGGTTGATTATTGAGATGCCAAAAGACAGTGAAGGGAGCACTTCTGGTGTTGGCACCCCAAATTTCATTTGTTGTAAGCCTTGGAGTATTTGTGGACATTGTAGACTTCTATTTCCAGAACTGCTTGTATCATGCTGCTCTGTAGACTCCTGAACGGGAAATGGATGGTACATGTGGATAAACCAACCTGAAAGATTAAGGCGGGCTGTGGTTTCCTATGAACGAATATACATGCAGAATGAATATACAGCAGAAACTACTGTGAAAATTTCTGTGACCAAGATACTTTGTGTATGTCCCTCAGTGCACAGTTTTATGCTGCTATAACCTTTCCATCAGATGAAAATTTCTGCTAACAAATATTTTCCTTTGTTTTTGTGGAAAAAAAATGTTCAAATGTTTGTAAAGCTTATGGGACTTAACTACGGGGTCATCAGTCCCTAAACTTACAAACTACTTATCAACTACCTTATATTAAGGACGGCACAAATATCCATGCCCGAGGGGGGATTCAAACCCCCGACCGTAGTGGACGTGCAGACCGTGACTGGAGCACCTCAGTCCCCTCGGCCACCGCGGCTGGCTTTTTGTGGAAAGGAAGCAGTCATATAGAGTAAGTAGAATAGGATGTGTACAGTAACAGACATATTTTCCTTCTTGAAGAAGTCACTGTTTAGGCAGCCATGTATGTTGAGAGATTTCTATGATTGACTGCTGGTGCTGTGACGTCTCTGTGGCAATGACTTTCAACAGACATTTAGTCACATACTACTCAGCACTGACTTGCAAGATGGCTCCAGACTCACAGAGGTGATCTTTTCCTGGAGCTCCTATTTGTCCAAACTTTCATCGGTGATTCCTCCCCTGTAAAGCACCACATGAATACTGTGCCTTTATTTCAGTGTCATAAAGGTACATCCCTGTTTTATGACACTTGTGGAATATGCTTAAAGAATCTTGTATTTCATAATTGAACATATACACGGTAAAGCACACACACGTGACATATGTCACTGATAACAAAAGACACTTCGTATAATGTAATTAGAGTGCCGAGGCGCACCATATGAAAGCAAAACAAACTTTGACGGCCGGCGTGCTGCCGCGCACTGCCGCAGGTGGCACTGGCGAGATCACCTGATCTCTGACAGCGCCAACTGACGTAGCGGACAATACGAATTTATTATTTACTACACCCTGCTTTGTCATTTGTGATGAGGTTGTAAGAATATCTTAACCATCATCTATTAAATTTTTCAAGCATATAATAACATCAGTTCATTCCTGTGTGTTTTAGCCCTTTAATCACAGAATGTCGCATCCAATAAGTGCATAACTACATTATGTCTGTTGGAACTAAATCCAGCATGAAGGAAGGAAGGGTCAAAAGCATTATTGTTAGAGAAGGAACACAAGATCATGTTGTTTATGTGAAGGATAAGAAAGAAATTTGGCAATGTCCTTTGAAAGGAACCATCTCAGTATTTGTATGAAGCGATTTACAGAAATCACAGAAAACTCAAATACGGATGGTTGGAAGCTGGTTTGAACAGCCATCCTCCCGAATGAGAGCTGAGTGCACCATCTCACTCAGTCCTGAACCATGCCCTATGCCATAATTGATTAAATATGTAGGTCCCTTCAGTACGTTTCACTCCAATTTTTCTCCACGACACTGCTACAACCGAAGTTCCAATCGTGTGCAGTAGTATCTCTGGTTCAAGCAGAATTAAATGACAACATTTCAAGTTCACTCTATGTTCTGTATCACTTGTGATTGTTTACAATGGCAGCATTCATTGAAAATCCCACTGAGTGTGAACTTAGACCAGTTATTCTTTTTATAAAATGTTAAGAAAGTTAAACAAAGAGACATTCAACAATAAATTGGCAAGCTTTCAGGAGGAAACGCAATGAATGCTTCAACGGTGATAAGATGGGTTTGATCATTTAAGGTAGGGCATAATCAAGTGCATAATAAAGAATGAAATGGATGTTCACTGCAACTGTGACAAAACAAATCCTTTTTAATTTGGCTGGGTCTTTTTTACTATCCCCCATTCAGTTCTGAACTTGCTCATAGTGTTTTTCAGCAGTTTCATGCTAAAATATTCTTCAAAAGAGATAGATTGGCTGACCAGTACTTACCTTAGTTCTGTACCGCTGAAAGTCACATAGAAAAAAGGAGATGAAAAATAGGACACTAGCTTTCGGAAGTCTGTTCCTTCATCGGGTAGGAGAGGAGGGAACAAAAAGAGAACAGGGAACAGAAGTGGAAGGCTATTCATGACCTAGGCAATGAGCTGATGTTAGGTGTTGTGCTGAAGTCACAGATACTGTATGGTAAAGTACTGAGTCATGCAAATAGCAAACCATAGAGGATAGGGGGTGAGAAATAAATAATGAACAAGTGAGTTGAGGGTGGAGGAGGGGGGGAAGGTTAATGTAGATTTAGACAAGGAGGATGCGGGAAGGAGAGTATATGTTGCAGGGCACATTCCCATCTCAGTAGCTGTGAGGAAGCAGTGATAGCTGGTAGTATCCAGATGGCACATATGGTGTTACATCCCATGTGTCATGTGTCAACTGGATACTACCAGTCCTTCAGAGCTACAGAGATGGGATTTGCTCTCCAACATATCCGCTCATTCTGCCCTCGTCCTGGGCTAAATCTAAGCTAATCTCTCCTCCTCCTCTATCCTCACCTCACTTATTCATTACTCACTTGTCACCCCTTTCCTGCCTTCCTCTTGTGTGTGTGTGTGTGTGTGTGTGTGTGTGTGTGTGTTTGTGTGTGTGTGTGTTTTCTCTATCTTTCACTTTTAATTAAAAACCTTTTATCTAACCTTCCTCCTCCATCCAGAATTATTCGGTTCACTTCTCTTTAATGCTTCATTTATCCTCATAGTTATCTATTCTCTTTGGTTTGCTATTAGCATGGCTCAGTACTTAACGCAGTATCTCTGATTTCCACAAATCACCCTCATCATCTCATGGCCTGGTTCATGAATAGCCTTCTTCTTCTGTTCCATTATTCTTCCCTCCTCTCCTATGCAATGAAGGAATACAGCTCCGAAAGCTAGTGTCATATTTTTTGTCTCCATCCTCCCCTCCCCCCCCCCCCACCCTGAGTCTATCAGAGTTACAGAACTAAGGTAGGATATATAAAGTTATACCATTTTAAATGCATGGAAAATTAATGTGGCAATGTTGAAAAGTAGTGTAACTGTTACAGATTATTGTGAAATAAATTACTTTCCTGTTTTATTACCAAATGAAACTTACTGAACTAGCCTTATGTATGAGTGCATGTCTTACGGCGATATCCATTTATAACATCTTCTCGGGTTACAAGCCACATATCTCTATGGGGAAGACATGTGGCACTGCATCAAACGCCTGGGGAAGCTGTACGTTAAGAAGGTGAAGTTACTGAGCTCTCTAGCCTTTCTACAATGCTGCTGTGATGAGAAGATGGTTACGCAATTTGCCATTGTCAACTATCACATTGACACTTAGACAACCAGAAGAAAATTTTGCTGTGCTAGCTTCGCCCTGCTGCGGGAGAAAATACATTTCACCAGAAAACAGCTGGACAAAAATGGCACTGAGATTTTGGGTGTTCATCTGCACCTGACACGGTCACTTTTGGCTCTAGATTGGGAATGGATTGACACAGCAGCAGTGACACAACAAACATCATCAAGTCAGAGAGCCAAGGAGAAGCAGAAAGCAAAATTCAGTCACCTTTCACAACATGGGGCAGATCATAAAACTATGGAATGTATAGTGATCAACACGACCGCAAGAAACTTCAATGTGGGTGCCATCTCAGCACTTCAGAAGGGCCTTAACCTTCCTCCTTCACCTCAAAGCATCCCCTTCACTGACACATTAAGTGGGCTTGAACAAGCAGTTCATAAGTTTCCCAGTGAAACAGCAGAAGAAATTCATAGAGAAATGAGTCACATTCTTTTATTAAAATCGAAACCTCCAGCACCAAACATGACTAGAGCTGAACACTGTGGCCTTCGTGCTCTCCACGACAATCCTCTCACCAACGTACTACCAGCTGATAAGGGCAATCCTACAGGCCTGATGGAACAAGTCGACTTTGATGGAAAAATCTGACAGATGTTGGAAGAAGATACGTACCAAAAGGAGCCTCGGGATCTGACATCCAAAACTGTGAGGAAGACATCAGAACTTCTAAAAAGATCATCGCTGGACGAAAGTACAATTAAGAACCTCCCCTCTCAGGCCCCTAGACCACCTATTTCTTATATGGTGAAGAATATTAAACAGTCAGATGGCATAAGGAATCCCTTTAGCTCCAGTTGTAGCCACACTCTTCATGGAGCATTTCAAAGACATTGCCTTGGACACGGCCCCTACAGAGCCTAGCTGCTTTTACCGTTACATCGGTGATACCTTCGTCATCTGGCCTCATGGACAGAAAAAGCTATAAGAGTTCCAGGAGCACATCAATAGTATACATGGCCACATCAAATTCACAATGGAAGTAGAGAAGGATGGTTCCTTGCCCTTCCTGGACGTTCTTGTCTGCTGTAAACCCAATGGAAGTCTGGGTCACAGCGTTTACTGCAAGCCTACCCACAAGGATTGGTACTTTGCACGCCACCGGCTACCATCACCCAGCACAGAAACAGTCTGTTCTGAAGGCCCTGGTACATAGAACTGAAACTGTCACAGATGCTGAAGACCTGTCAAACTAACTTAGCCACTTATGTAAAGTTTTCAAGAATAACAGCTACAGCAAGAGACAAATAACTCAGGCAGTTTCACCCAAGTCACGTAATCAGAAGACATCTGAAGAAGATGTCAACAAGAATGCTTATTTACCATTTTGTGGCTCCATAACGGGGGAAATTAGACAGCTCCTGAAAAGATAAAATCGACACAATCTTGAGGGCCCCAGCAAATATCCAGGAACTAATGAATCCTGTGAAAGATGATGTAGATTTCAGAACACCAGGTATTTATAAAATTCCATGTGAGTGTGGGCAGTTTTACGTCGGCCAGACTATTCGAACTATTGAACAGTGACGCATAGAACATGAAAGTTGTTTTTGATTACACAATCCGAAAAAGTTAGCTGTGGTGGAACATGCTTTTGAAAACGGACACCGAATTATTAAACAGACGAACATCATAATAAATGAAGGCATAAAGATCAAAATTTCTGAAAACACCCTCAATAGGGACAGTGGCTTGCAGCTTAAACATAGGAACTTGTAATTGTGGAGTTGAAGCAGGCGCGGTGTTCACAGGACCAATGGTCAAAGAACTGGGTACCAGTGACATCACTGGCAGTGGTGCAGCTACATAAGGACGGCAGCGGTCTCGTAATGACAATCATCCACTTGGCAATGGCAAAAGATATCTCTGTCGAAAGCTCGTTGGCAGAAAACTACATGACGTGGCTTGTAAACCGAGAAAATTATATTAATGAACTAGCCTTGTACATCTGCTTTTATTTATGTCAACATATAACATGCAGGAAGTGGCTACCAAGGTAGTAGAGTGCATGTGGAGTGCACATGGGGGGTTTTAAGTTAGAGAATTTCCTCCTTAGGCCCGACAAGACGCCTCCTGAGCCACAACAAGGTAGCAGTAGGCAGAACGCAACAGGAAATGATAAGATCAATGCAGTATTAGTTAACTGCAGGGGCATCTATAGAAAGGTCCTAGAACTGCTCTCATTAATAAATGGTCACAGTGTCCACATAGTACTAGGGACAGAAAGTTGGCTGAAACCAGATGTAAACAGTAATGAAATTCTAAACACAGATTCGGACATATACCATACAGACAGTGAAGGGAAAGGCATGATAAAATGATAAAAAGTGCAATAGTATTGAAGGAAATTGATTGAGATCCGAAACGTGAAATAATTTGGGTGAATGTCAGGGTTAAAGCAGGCTCAAGCATGGTAATTGGATGTTTCTATAGACCTCCTGGCTCAGCAGCTGTTGTGGCAGAGCACCTGAAGGAAAATTTGGAAAATATTTCGGGTAAATTTCCTGATCATGTTATTGTTTTAGGAGGAGATTTTAATTTATCAGATATAGACTGGGAGACTCAAATGTTTATAATGGTTGGCAGGGACAAAGAATCCAGTGAAATTGTTTTAAGTGTATTATCTAAAAATGCCTTGAGCAGTTAAACAGAAACCCAACTTGTGGTGATAACATGTTAGACCTTCTGGTGACAGACTCAAAATATTCTAAACAGTTAACGCAGAACAGGGAATCAGTGATCATAAAGCGGTTACAGCATCGATGATTTCAGCTGTAAGTAGAAATATTAAAAAATGTAGGAAGATTTCTCTATTTGGCAAAAGTGACAGAAATCAGATTTCAGAGTACTTGACAGATCAACACATAAGTTTTATCTCAAGTACAGATAGTGTTGAGGAACAGTGGACAAAGTTCAAAGCCATCATACAATATGCATTAGATGAGTATGTGCCAAGCAAGATCGTAAGAGATGGGAAGGAGCCACCATCGTACAACAACCAAGTTAGAAAACTGCTACGGAAGCAAAGGGAACTTCAATACGAGCATAATCATAGCCGAAGCCCTGTAGACAAACAAAAATTACACAAAGCGAAATGTAGCATGAGGAGGTCTATGCGACAGGCATTCAACAAATTTGAAAGTAAAGTTCTAAGGAATTTTGGTCTTACGTCAAAGCAGTAGGTGGATCTAAACAAAATGTCCAGACACTCTGTGAAGAAAATGTTACTGAAACTGAGGAGACACTCTAAAGGCTGAAATACTAAAAGTCTTTTTTCCATCGTGAGTCGTGTCGGGATAGCACAGTCAGTAGTGCGCTTGCCCGCGAAAGGTAAAGGTCCCAGGTTCGAGTCCCGGTTCCAGCACACAATTTTAATCTGCCAGGAAGTTTCATATCAGCACACACTCCGCTGCAGAGTGAAAGTTTCATTCTGGAAACATCCCTTAGGCTGTTGCTAAGCCATGTCTCCACCATATCCTTTCTTCCAGGAGTGCTAGTCTTGCATGGTTCGCATAAGAGCTTCTGTGAAGTTTGGAAAGTAGGAGGTGAGGTACTGGCGGAAGTAAAGTTGTGAGGCGGCATTGTGAGTCGTGTCGGGATAGCACAGTCGGTAGTGCACTTGCCCGCAAAAGGCAAAGGTCTCAGGTTCTCCTACTGGAGAAAGTAGGTTGTTTCCAAAGTTAGGATCTTCTTCTTCTTCTTCTTCTTCTTCTTTTTTTCTTCATTCACTACTTTCTGTGCATGCTTTACTTGGAGGAAGGAGTCCAGGAAATCTTTACACATGATCATATGAATTACTTGGTTAGATGGTATATGAACTGCTCCATAAATATAAGTTTATTTGAAAATAGCACTGCTAATAGCATTTCATTTATTTTCCGCTTTATTTGTTTATAGTTTGATTTTTTTTTTTACAGAGAAAAGCGCCCCCCCCTCTCTCTCTGTGTGTGTGTGTGTGTGTGTGTGTGTGTGTGTGTGTTTTATATATAGTAGAATATTATTTTACTGTGCTAATATATAGTTAATTCAGTTGCCACATACCTTTTGATCAACTCTTAGAAGTAGACAACTACATTACAATACTCCAGTAACAAGAAAATTGAATGTGAAAGTATACACATTATTTTAGTTTTCATTTACACACACAATGGGATTTATAAGCTGACAAATTTACAGGCACCAATAATTACCTTCAGATGTTCAAATGTCCTCATGCTAAAGTCCAATCGAGCTGCCTTTGTACAATCAGGTTTCTTAAAGTCATTATCCTGAATGAAGCTGGTTGGTAAAAATTTCTCTACCCTAAAGAAAAATATAGACTTTCATTAAATATGTATGAAGACCTATCCTGATAGGTACAACAGAGTAAAATGTTTCTTATCAGAGTAATTTTCAAGTACCACAAACACTATCTTCATCGAATATTGATAAACTATCCCATATTATCTAATGCATAAACCTCAATCTAATTACTAAAATTTACAAATGTCTTTATCCAGTCACAATTGGTCAAAAAGTAGCAAACACTAATAGGTCTACATATGATTAACAACACTTCAAAATGATAAAACAAAAAATTTAACTCTTTGTCCATAATATATTGAAATGTATTGGAAACCTATTAAACACACTTTGTGTTATGGTGTAGTGGTAAAAGATGTTGATTGATAACTTTTAGGGCACCCATTATATCTCCATTCTGCAAATTATTTATCATTTAATACATATAACTTTTGGAAAATATTGCAACTCATTCAAATTTGAGGTACTGTAATTTGCTAGAATATTCTATGTGTGGATACACATGAGCACTCTCTACTGATACTAGCATTTCAACTTCACCAGTACTTCTGAATGTGTACAATCAATAAATTTCCATTACAATGTGTTAGTTCCAGTTCTGAACCTGCTTTCATAACAAATCCGCAATTCATAAAACATAATTTGGACATGTCAATTGTCATGGATACCAACACCACCATGGCTCCAAAGAGGTTACACAAGACCTGGAACCTTCAGATTCAAGAATCTAAATATAAACAATACATTTATACTACATCTTACATTGATAAGGTTCCAATGGATACAAGAAAAAAAAAATTAGTAAGTTAGATGCATTTGAGAATATTAGGCTTCCAGCAGTGTTTTCAAGAGATACTGGCTGAGTTTCGCGTTCAATATAATTACAATGACATCATGTTTTGTGAATTGCTAATTTTACTTAGACTGTACAGCCCACCAGAGGTTAGAAATCCAATACAGAAACCTCAAGAGTTGCAAGGAATTTCCGGTGGAGAGTAAAAAAAAAAAAAAAACATCTGATAGCAGCAGCAGTTACATACAGCCAAAATGTAATTGAACAAAGTCCAACACCATGGGAAGAGGACGCAGTAGCACATACAGTGAAACTTTGTATGGCAGAGGATGAGAAAGTATCACACACAATGAAGGTCAAGGCAGAAATGCTTCTCTTGAAGGATGCCACAACAAAAGACTTCAAGTGGTGCTTGAAAAATTGGGACTCTGATATTCCTACTGATGGAAGATAATGTGCTGGCAAGGATAGCATAGTCAAATAATGCAGAAAGCTGTCATAGGAGGGGAGGTGGGGGATACAAGTGAACCATAATATAGCCAGACCTGCTAAACGAAGTGAAGTAGCCGTAAACTGGGCAGACTATTTACTTATGTAAGTTCAAACACTGCAGCCTTTGCCTTAATGGGTTGGGATAGGGACTGTGACTGATGTGTGTGGATGCAAACTGAGTTGTGACACTTCGCTCCCAGCTTCAACCTGTGTTAAGCTCAGCTGCACAGATGGAGGTTGCGTTTGAGGGGCACCATTGTTGTCAGTTGGTCTTGGGAACCGAACGTACATCCAACATGTTCACCGATCTGCAGTGCCTAGCGTTGTCACTGCTTGTAATGAAGCAGACAACTCACCCACAATCATATGGGAGGTCATCCCAGTCTGTGGCAAGCAGAAAAGGCTTCTTGAGGGACGAATCGTGAAGCCACACCAGTTCGTCTTGCAAACAGGTTTGAGGTGCTATCTGTGCCGCACAATGTTTCTGAGCCAGATGGTGTCACTTATTCTGAGGTCACCAGACAAACTGCAGGATCTGGGCTATCACAGAGGGTGGGTTTGCTTTTGGTTGGGAGCTCCAAGTTTAGGTAGATAATGGATCCCTTTAAGGATGTGGCTGCTAAGGAGGGCGAAAAGGCCAATGTGCACTCCTTGGGCATACTGTGTGGAGTCATTACAGATGTGGAAAGGGTCCTTCCAGATGCCATGAAGAGTACGGGGAGCATCCAGCTGCAGGTGGTGGCTCACATTGGTACCAATGATGTGTGTAGCTTTCGATCAGAAGAGAATCTCTCTGGTTTTGAAGTGTGTCAGTCTTGCTTGCAAGATAAAGGCAAAGCTCACCATCTGCAGCACGGTTAACAGGACCAATTTTGAATCTCCGCTACAGAGCCGAGTGGAGGGTCTGAATCAAATGCTCAGATGGTTCTGTGATAATGTAGGCTGCAGATTCCTTGACTTGCACCATCGGTTGGTGGAGTTCCACTGAATAGTTCAGGAGTCAACTACGTGCAGGAAGTGGTTACATAGATAGTGGGGGCTGTGTGGTGTGGACTGGGCATTATTTAGGCTAGAACACACAAAAAGGGTGTCAGTCTCAAAGGGGAGAGGTCACATGGCGGACACAGATAAAAAACCATTTGTCTAGCAGTTGTAAATTGTTGTAACTATGTGGGAAAAGTATCAGAGCTTCAAGTGCTAATGCAAAGTACTAAAACTCAACTCATTATAGGTAGCAAACACTGGCTAAAGCTGGAGATAAGTGCATGTGAAATTATTACAAAGGGGCATATTTATTTCTATCACAAGTGGTTTATCTTGTAGTGAAATTAAGGTGCATAGTTCCTGTGAGTTGGTATGGGTAGAAGTTATACCTGGCAGCCAGAATAAATTAATAATTAGTTCTCTTCGCCAACCCCCTGACTCAGACAATCAAATTTCAAAAACATACAATTTTAATTAGTGGTGACTTTGACTTACCCTCGATATGTTGGCAAAAATACATGTTTAAAACTGGAGACAAGCATAAAACATCATCCGAAATTGTATTGAACACATTCTCCGAGAATTATCTCAAGCAATTAGTTCATTTTCCCAAAAGAAGACCCAATTAAACTATTTTGTGACAACAAAAGTGCCATCTCCAAAATACAAGTATCACTCTGTAGCGCAGTGTCAGACGATTTGAAACTTCCTGACAGATTAATATGTGTGCCGGAACCAGGACTCAAACCTGGGACCTTTGCCTTTCGCGGGCAATTGCTCTAACATCGAGCTATCCCGACACAACTCATGGCCCATCCTCAGTGGGACAGCTCAGTGGTAGAACGCTTGCCTGTGAAAGGCAAATGTACCAGGCTCGAGTCCCAGTTCCGGCACCAAGTCAATTTTAATCTGCCAGAAAGTTTCATATCAGGGCACACTCTGCTGCAGAGTAATAGATTCAATCTGGAAACACCCCATAGTGTGTGGCTAAGCCATGTTTCCATCATATCCTTTCTTCCAGGAATGCTAGTCTTGCAAGGTTCACAGGAGAACTTCTGTAAAGTTTGGAAAGTAGGAGGTGAGGTACTGGCAGAAGTAAAGTTGTGAGGACGGACTGTGAGTTGCATCGGGATAGCTCAGTGATAGAGCACTTGCCCCTCGAAAGACAAAAGTCCCAGGTTTGAGTCCCGGTTCCTGGACACAATTTTAATCTGGCAGGAAGTTTCTGAGGGGCAGTTGATATGTCAAAGGCAAGTGGATACAAGGATTGCACTATACACATAGACACCAGGCACGACTTCATCAGAGAAAAAATTGAGGAGAAATCACAGTGAAGGAAATTTCAGCTAACAGAATGGTTACAGACATGATGAAGCTGCTGCGAAGAATCAGACATCAATAAGTAACCCAAGAATTTGGACTTCGATAATGAACTCAAGAGGCATCACTTCTAGTGGAGGGGGAGGAGTGTTGGAAATTATTAATTAGAATCAATGCCTCTGTTAGGTTTTTTAACTTCACCGTGGTTGCTATGGACACATTTATGTTTTTTCCCCCCTTATATCTTGTGAAGTTCTATTAATGTATTTCTCGTTCTGCATTAATTAAAGTACAACTTTGTTGTATCAAATCCTTATTATGAGAAAAATAACAATTTTACATTTACAACCCCGGATTTGAAAATGTAATTTGGTAACCAGAAATCTTGTGAATAACTTGGTAAGACAACGATAACTTCTTACCTTACTCTTTCTTTAAGATCTCCTAAAGCACTGTCATATAAATCTGTATCTGTTAAACGACGGCCAGCACGGATACAATCGTTATCTTCAGTATAAAAGCGAGCCTCAATATCTGTTGCTCCCTCAAGGCTTTCCCAGTGTCTATCAATTGCTGCTTTGCGAGAAATTAAATCGTGGTGTAAGTGATCAATAGCTCGCACTCTACTCTCTTGCTCTAGCAGAGCAAATAGATCGTATGGGCGTCGCAAATGGAAAGCTGAATCAAGCTTAAAGAAAAGAACTTTTGTTAGTTGAAATGCATTTATTGTTACATTCAACAATATGTTACTATTGAACATAACACAGCCACAACAGAAGCAACATTATGTCTGGAATTTGAGAAATTGTCGTATTTTCTAATATTAATAATTAAAAAAAAACACTGTTTGATATAGGACTTCTTGAAAATTGTTCTTCTGGTTATACCTGGGCTTGTATTCGTCCATTTTCAGTCACTACCCAGTGGGTGACAGCGAAACAGTGTGTAAATACACTGTAAATTACGACCAATAATTTCAGACCAACCTCAACCATTTTAAATAGATTACTTTAACAAACACTTCGCATTGTCACCTGCCAGATTTGTTTATTTACTTTGCAGAAACAAACACAAACCGTGCAGATGCAAGTTGTCAGGTTCGCCAACATCCACATCGCATGCGCTGCCGATAGCCGATACTGCTGTTAAACTAGCATAATATCTTTGAGCAATGCGTTTGACGTTTTAACTTTTAAGGACCGCACCGGGCAAGTACGAGTGTCTGCTGTGTTGAGAGAGACTAAAAATTAATTTTGCTTCATCATGACAGAAAGCCAAGTTCGTCAGAATTTTCACAAGGACAGTGAAGATGCCATCAATAAACAAATAAACATGGAACTTTATGCAAGCTATGTCTATTTGTCAATGGTTAGTATGGGATTCAGGTAAACCGTGTATTATAGCATTTATTGTAATCACTTTAATAAGAATTGTTGACAAATACTGCATTATTTGGCCCAAATAATACAGAGTAACTCAAACAAGAAGTTGTCATATTGCGTGATTTAAAAATATTTTACAAAACTTACGGCAGCGCTTACAAAAACACAAGAAATCCAATTTCTATACGCTCAGAAACTTTACATAATCGTAGACTCAAGAATAGTTAATTTTCAGGGAGCATAAGTAATATTTGTGCAATTGTGTAGACCTACAAAATATAGCTTTCGATTATTGTGAAAAAAATCATTTGATTCTACACTTCACCAAATATTATTTGCAGTGCATAATTTGTGACACATCATAGTTCTGATACCACCAGTACTTACAGAAATATTCATAGTTTCCTGATAAAAGACTTGGTATTAGACAATGGTGACTGTTTTCATCTCGTCCTTCCTAAAAGTAGTGGTGAAGATCTCACTTTGAGATAATTTCGTGTTCCTTAAAAACCACAATTCTGATTTATAATTCGATTAATTATCAAACCTATTCATATGCACTCGCAAAGCACTGTGGAGTGAATAATACAAGGGGTACATCCCTGTGTGTAAGTTATTAGGTTTTCTGTTGTAGTGAGATATATAGAATCATTGCTCGAATGCCTTTTTTTCATGCTGTATGTGATCTAGTTTTAACTTCATGGTGCCATATGAGAGTGATAACACAGGATGGATGGTGTTGCAGGACATTCCTAGAGTTGTAATTTAAAACGATTTTTGAAACTTTAAAAGTAATTTTACTCCAGCATTTATATTAAACAGTATCAGTTCAGTTTTTTTCATAATATCCGACTCCCTTTCAAGGGTCTGAGTAACGTGCGGCCATTCATGCTGTATACAGTTTCTTATTTGTTAATTCCTTTTTCTGTAAATACTGAACACTTGAGCAATGTTCTAAGATGTGTTGCACGAGTAATTTGTAGGCAATCTCTTATGTTGATTGATAGTATTTCACCAGTATTCAACAACTATACCAGTCTGATGCTTGTTTTATCCACTACTGAACTTATGATCATTCCACTACAGATCGGCCCAAAGTGTTAAATCCAGATATTTGTATGAGTTTACTGATTCCAACTAGGTATGATTCATTGATATTATGATCTAAGAATACTAATTTTATTTTTTAATTTAATTTTATCATTTGTTTATTTAATTTTATTTATTTTCATTTATTTATTGCATTGCCAAAGTATCAGATACTTCCTGCTTGCTTTGACCCATGATGTCATCAAGGTTGCAGACTCGCATGTATAAAACACTAGCAATCCGCCCCAGCTTCATATACATACCAGTAGCGGAGCACATATGCCTACATTTTTTGCTGTCGTATCAGCCTGTTGCATCAAGGATGATGGAAAGATCAAAAGGTAACTAATGTTCATCCTACTTCTAGAATTTTTAATGTGCTTAACAAAGCTGCAAATGTTTTAAAAAGTAAATTGTAGATACAAAAACAAACTAAAATATTTCTTTATATACAACATTGATAACTTATGCCAGATTACGCATAAGAACGAACATATATTTAAATGTTACATGTGAAAGATAAAATACAATTTGCCTAGTGAAAAAGCATTGAATGGTTAAGTCAATTCTAGCAATTTTTAAAGACCTGTAATAATAGTTATCCTAAAGTTAATGTAATTGGAAAGGAAAGTTCTTAGGTTATCAATAGCATTCTTGGCACTGAAAAAAAAAAATTCACCAAACACATAGCTACTTAATATTACACATTATATTGAAACATTTCTTAAATGATCTATTTTGAACCTGATGTGTTACACAGTTTAGTTAGGTTCAAATATAAAAGATTCAATTTTTGTCAATGAAGTATTTCAGAGAATTATTAGGTGGTTCTCTGTAAATGGACTCTCTTTAAATTTTGAAAAAACACAGTATATTCAGTTTCACACAATAAATGGCATCACACCATTAATTAATATTGACTTCAACCAGAAATCTATAGCTAAGGTAGAATATTCAAAATTTTTAGGTTTATGCATTGATGAGGGGTTGAACTGGAAGAAACACATTGAAGATCTGCTGAAACATTTGAGCTCAGCTATTTATGCTATTAGGGTGATTGCAAACTTTGGTGATGTACAACTCAGTAAACTAGCATACTATGCCTATTTTCATTCTCTGCTTTCTTATGACATCATATTCTGGGGCAATTCATCATTTAGTAAGAAAGTATTCATTGTCCAAACCGGGTCATCAGAATAATTGCTGGAGCCCACCCAAGATCATCCTGCAGACATTTGTTTAAGGATCTAGGAATCTTCACAGTAGCTTCACAATATATACATTCACTTATGAAATTTGTTATTAACAATCCAACTGAATTCAAATGTAACAGCAGTGTGCATATCTACAACACTAGGACAAAGGGTGACATACACTATTCAAGGTTAAATTTAGCTCTGTCACAGAAAGGGGTTAATTATTCTGCCACAAAAGTCTTTGGTCACTTACCTAGTAGTATCAAAACTCTGACAGATAGCCAACTAGCATTTAAAAATAAATTAAGAGAACATCTGAATGGCAATTCCTTCTACACATTAGATGAATTTCTAGATAAAAGTTAGTACTTTAGGAAAAACTATAAAATAATAATAATAATAAAAATAAAAATTCAAATATTGAGTGTCATGTAATATTATGTACAGACACACTTCATTTAACTGACACGTTCCACATCATTACGAAGTGTCGTATTCATGATCTATGGAACAAGTATTAATCTAATCTAACTTGTGTAGCAAACTTTGGGAAGACATCAAAGGGAGATTTGAGGTAAATGAGCTGAGAGAGAAACTGGGAAAGGTTTTATACACATAGGCATAATGTCTCTGTACTTAATTATGACATACCTTACCTTAAAATATGTGTTTTACAAATGTCTTTCATGCACCGTTACATTTAATCTGCCACTTTTGTAATATTGAAGTATAGATACAAAATCCACCAAATAAGACACTTTGCTTCCGATCACCTGAATTGGAGCCTACGCAGCGTGATGTTTGTTTGTTGCAGACCACATGAGTGTCGTCAGCGAATCACAGAGTGTATCATCTTCAGCCACTGGTAACCAAATCTTACCCCTGCGGCAACATGCAAATAACAATTTTTGACGTTGGAAATTAAATATGCAGTAATCCGTTTTATAGACAAAAGCACACAGTGTTTACAAGATGTGAAAATTAACCTGTTAACATGAAGTTTCAATTATTTCATTTTTGGAATCACTTGATTACACTTTCAGACAGATATAAGTAAAACATGCTATATCGGCTCTATGGTTGACTGGTTCTTGTATGTACCCTTGTCCGGTCAGTAACAATAATTGGCCTCATAAAATGAAGATTTAGAATTAGTTGATGACTGTTTCGTACATATAAAGTAAATAAAACATGCTATAGGGTAAAAATCGTAGAGGGTGACCGAGGGACGAATACAGTAAGCAGATTCAAAAGGGTGTAGGTTACCAAACGTATTCTCAGATGAAGACACTTGCACAGGACAGGGTAGCGTTGAGAGCTGCATCAAACCAGTCTGTGGGCTGAAGACCACAACAACAACAGTACTCTATGGTTGACAGGATCAAGTGATTCTAAATCTTCATTTTACGAGGCCAATTACTTATACTGATCAGACAAGAAGAACCTGTCAACCATAGAGCAGGTATAGCATGTTTCATTTATTTTATCATCTGTATGAAATGCAGTCAAGTGATTTTGAAAATATAGTAATTGATGTTAACACATTAATTTTCACATCTTGTAAACATTGCGGGATTTCGTATATAAAAGCAGTGCCGCATATTTAATTTCCAACGTCAAAAATTCTCATTTCCATGTTGCCGCAGTGGTAAGATTTGGTTACCATTGGCTATGATTCGCTGACGACATAATCATGTGGTCTGCAACAAATGAACATCGTGTTGTGTAGGTGATCGGAAGCAAATGTGCCGTATTTGGCGGATTTTGTATTTATACTTCAATATTACGAAAGTGGCAGATTAAGTGTAATGGCGCTAGAAAGACATTTGCAAAATACATATTTTAAGGTAAGGTATGTCGTTATTAAGTACAGAGAAATTATGTCTACACATATAAAACCTTTATCTAGAAACTGATATTTGTGTTGTCAATATTAAACTACATATTACATTGTCTGAACAGTAATCGCAACCACATTTGGTTCACAATGGAGGTGAAGAAAAAATCATGCTTTGTCCTTCCTTGATGTCTTCATTTGTCAGAATACCAAAGGTCACCTCTGCCACAGTGTATATAGGAAGCCCACACATACGGATCTGAATGAGCTTAGGAACCACCCACTGCAAAAATGCAATTTTCTGAACACTGTAGATCATCGCACAAAAGTCGTCTCGGGTGCTGAAAGTGTGCCATGAGAATACACTCATCTCTGAAGAGTCTTCAAGGAAAATATCTACAGTCATTGCCAGGTACAAGAAGTCATTTCTGCCAATAAGAGCAAGAATGTTACACTTTTGCCTTTCTGTGGAAGTGTTGGGAAAGATTAGTCAGCCCCTGCAGAGATAAAGCAATGTTCGTGTTCAGATCCCCAGCAAAAAAATAAAACTGGGAGACATGTAAAAGACGATCTAGGGCTCTAAACACCACAAATTTAAGATATTATTAATGTGGCTACTACTTCATTGGACAAACAGTACACACTGTGAGATAACCGTGGATGGAACAAGTCCTCGTTACTCAGAAAAGTCACCCTTGGAAGAACAGTCATTAGAAAGTCAACAGAATTCAAACAGTCTGTGGCTGTACTGCCGGTTCATAGTGTCAAAGGGGCACAATATTTTGGTGAACAGACATGTTGCCATCATCGGGTGCGTTGGAAAACTGAGGTCCTGAGGGCAGGCGGGCGGTCTGATGGCACTCTAGGTGCACGGTGTTTAAGAGAAGAAAACACACATTGACCTGTATTTGAATGCGGACGGCTGCCATCACCTTTCGCAGAAGATAGGATGTTAAAAACACTGGTAATTTCCAAGAATGCTTGCAATCGAAGTAGTTCGGCCTGAAATGATATATATTGAATGTGCAACTGTAAATCGATTGAGTGTTTCCGAACTAGAGATTTGGGCGCAATGTGTGTAGTGCCCAAATCTTTGGTTCAGCTACACTCAATTGATTTACAGTTGTACGTTTGATATATATCATTTCAGGCTGAGCTGCTTAGATTACAAGCCTTCTTGGAAATTACCAAAGCACTAGCATGTAGGGCTTGCTGAAACACCTCAGAATAATATTTTTTTTAAAAAGAGTACTTGTAATGGCAGATTCTATGTGCTTTTCGCCCCATCACTACAGTCAAGGCTGTGGAGAAGGAAGAAGTCACAGCCTTTATACCGTACATTGGCTCACTATCAGGAATAAATAGGACCTATATTAAAGAAACACAAAGTAAAAACTGTGTTTTGCCCATCCAATAAAACATGAACCTTATTGGGAAGTGACAGACAACCTTGGTTTGCAGAAGGCCGGCATATACGAAAGTCCTATCAATGTGGCAAGACTTATATTGAACAGACAATGCACACCATCGAGGATAGTTGCCATGAACATCACAGGCATACTTGACTTAAGCATGCTAACAAGTTGGTAGTTGCAGAGATCTTGGTACAGACTTGGTACTGGGGCAGCATTGTTACAGAGGTCATAGAGATCCGCACCAGGGAAGGAGTCATCAACGAGACTGCAGCTACAATATGAGCAAGGCTTTGGAACATGCACTGAGTGTAATTAAGAAAGAAACATTCAGCAAAGAGAATGATCTGGCAACTGGAAACGGAGGCATGCCCATCGATGCCACCACATATGCCAAAATCAGTGTCACAATGTCCACCGATTTGTGCCTGCGGACTGTGAACGCCTCAGAGGGGGGAGGGGGTGGTACAGGATGGTTGCGCACCCCCCTCCCCCCCTCAGGACCTCAGTTGGTCAGTGCACCTGACAATGGCAACATGTCTGGTCGCCAAAATACTGTGCCCATTGGACGCTATGAACCGCAGTTCACCCATGGACTGTTCGAATTCGGTGTTCATTTTCTAATGATTGTTCTGCCATGGCTGATTTTCCTGGGTATGAAAGGCATGTTCCAGCCACCAATGTCCCACAGTGTCTACTGTTTGTTCAATATAATAGTAGCCACACTCGTTGTATCTTGTAATTCCTGTTGTTTAGAGCCATAGTCCGTCTTCTGCAAGCCTCACCAGTTTTATTTTTTGCTGGGGATGAACACAGACATTGCTTTATCACTCCAGGAGCTGGCTAATCTTTCCCAACATTTCCACAGAAAGGCAAAAGTGTAACATTCTTGCTCTTATCACCAGGAATGGCTTCTTGTGTCTGGCAATGACTGTAGCCATTTTCCCTGAAGACTCTTCAGAGATGGGTTTATTCTCATGGCACCCTTTCAGAATATGAGACAACTTTTGCGTGATGATCTATGGAGTTGAGAACACCACATTTTTCGGTGGGTGGTGTCAGAGCTCATTCAGATCCATATGTGTGGGCTTCCTAAAAAACCAAACCCATGGCACAGCCATGGGCACCCACATGGCAGCCTTTTATTCCAACCTGTTTGTTTATGGGCTGTCCGAAAAAAAACTTTCTAGCCTCTTGAGTTGTTCTGATGGCAGTTACAGATTAAGTCCAATGCAAACCGTGTGTGTCGAAAACAAACTCATTACCATTTCTTGATGGTACTGTCTCTTGATAAAAATTGTCCAAATAAATTACTGTTGTTCTCTGTAGGACTGGCTAGTCCGTGCCTCCTAATATAACAACTGCTTCTGATGACTTTCTCTTGATACTTTCATTTCCCAATCATGATAATAAATATCATTTGCTATTACCTTTTAGTTGGATAAGTTTGAATTCAAGTAAACAGTGACTTTAAGATAACACAAATAACCTTTGATTACATCACTGAATTACATGCTTATTGGAATTCAACTCACAGAAGATGATGTTCTTTCAACCAATCAAGACTTAAGGTAATTAATAACGTCATTTTCCATTTAATATACATATACATACAAAACATAGAACTTTTCACACATCACTGGCACAATATCCCACTCTTCATTTATTCTTTTCTACTGCACAAAACCTGTACAGAGAAAAACTGGAGCCAGAATACATTCTCCTACCCTTTCCTGAATAAAATATGATTTTATTTAATTATTATACTTGAATTTCTTGAGCCTCTAGCAGGAAACATGCAGTGTAAGCTATTACACTACACTCTCAAAACCTGAAACCACTGATCTGGTTTAGATACATTGATGATATCTTCATTATTTGTGCTAATGGCCAGGGCATCCTATATTCATTTCTCCTTAACTGCTCCTCTCCCATCCACCTCACTTAAGAGTTCCCGAACCCATCATGCCACCTTCCTATACCTTAATCTATACCTCACTGATGACTCCAACCATACTTCTGTCCACATTAAACCCACCAACAGTAACTATATTTTTGACAGTTGCCATTCCTTCCATGTAAAATATTGCTCTTGTACAACTTGACTGCCTGTGGATGGTGTGTTTGCAGTGACAACAGCTATCTAGCTCAATATGCTGAAATCTCGCAAAGTCCTCCTCTGACAGGCACTATCCCCCAGACCTAGTCCACAAACAATACCCCATGTCATACCCAGTCCTTATCCCACCCTCAGTAAGCAGCTACAGAAAAGCACTGCAACGCCACCCTGAACTAGACAACTAAACCACATATTTCATCAAAGCTTTGATTTTCTTTCATCCTGCCCAAGATCTGCCCTGTCCTATCCTTCCTAAAGTAGTGTTCTATCACACACTCCACCTCCACAGTGTACTAGTCCATCTGTATGCCCCCCCCCCCCCTCTCACCCACAGCCATGTGATAGCCCCTAGTGCTAGACCTGTAAAATCCACTTACCCAGGACTTCCTTCTGCAGGCACATCGCGGGCTTATCCTACCCCATCAAAAGTGGGGCTTTATGTGAATTGTTAATTCTGCTGCAATCAGTGCACAGCTTCTTATATTGGCATGACTACCAGTCAGCTGTCCATCTTAATTAATGGCCCCTGCCAAACTGACCAAAAGCAAGATAGTCACATTGTGGTGCATCATGCAGTTGAACATAACTAGCTTTATTGTAATCCAGGTCTCAATGTACGGTAACTAGTTGTCTCCACACATTAAACAGTTTCCGCCTTCTCTATCTTGGACCTCTTCCAATTAATCTCATTAACCATTGTCTGTTATATTTTCCCCCTTTCTTCTCCTCCTCTCTTGATGAACTACAAGGGTCCTAACATCCTTTTCTGGGGCACACCTAAAATTATTTCAACAGTCAATTATTCTCCACCAAAGATAACTCACTGCATTCAAAAATTCTCAATCTAGTAACAAATTTTGTGTAATATCCCACACAATCTAACTTAGTAATATACATAAAAACTGCTCGTACTCATATGCTTTTCAGAAATCTAGAAATACAAACTTGAATACTTTTTACTATCACTCTCTTAAAACCCACATCCTTTCCTTTTCCCTCTCCTTCCCTGCTCTTTTTCTGAAGAAGCAACCCAGGGTTGCGAAAGCTCAGCATTTGTGTGTGTGTGTGTGTGTGTGTGTGTGTGTGTGTGTGTGTGTGTGTGTGTGTTTTATTTGTGTTTCTATCGACGTACCTGTGCTCTTTTGCCTGGTAAGTAAACCACATCAACTTTTTATATATATTCATATTACATGAAGTTATACAGGAACATCGAAGTTTATCCTCTGCTTGTTCTGTTCCTTCTCCTCCTCCCCCTGCCCCGACCTCTTGCTAGAATTCAAAAATCTGATATTGATATGACCAATTTTTCCAATCAGATGTAATTCTGCATTTTCCTCTTTAAATTACAGTCATCTTCATCCACTTCTAATCAGGTTTAGAAAAAATTGATGACCCTAATATGTTTGGTGTTGGACCCCTTTTGCCCTTTTGTTACTTACTCAGTGTGTGCCAGCTTGCAGTTGTACAAACATATCACCTAATAATCAAAATTATGAACACACTCTTCATTTCAGTACTTGTATTTGTAATCTGTACACTGCATTTTACATTCACACTTGAATCACGTCTGTTGGACTCTGAAGCAATGTTTAACATACAGGTTTAACCCAAGTGACCTGCTGCACCTCTTCCTCCCCCCGCCCCTCCCCAGTCAGATAATGACACAACACCTCTTTGTTTAGATCAAATTACTTCTATTTTTTAGGTTCTTGTTTTTTCTAGTTGGAGGATCCCTGAGGTATTTCAGCTTTTCTACATTACATGGGATACTCTGCAAATCACATTTAAGTGCCTGGCAGAGGGTTCATCAAACCACAATTATACTATTTATCTCCCATTTCATTCTCAAATAGCGCGCGGGAAGAAAGAACACCTGAATCTCTCTGTTCGAGCTCTGATTTCTCGTATTTTATTCTGGTGATCATTTCTACCTATGTAAGTGGAAGTCAACAATATATTTTTGCATTTGGAGGAGAATGTTTGCGATTGGAGTTTCGCAAGTAGCCTACGCTGCAGCGATAAGCGCCGTTGTTGTAGTGATTCCCATCCCAGATCCTGTATCATTTCCGTAATGCTGTCTCCCCTGTATCATGACAACCAAAAACGAGCTGCCCTTCTTTGGACTCTTTCGATGTCCTCCATCAAACCCGCCTGATAAGGGTCCCACACTGGGCTGCAATACTCCAAAAAAATGAACGGACAAGCATAGTGTATGCAGTTTCTTTTGTAGTTCTGTTGCATGTTTTAAGGGTTCTGCCTTAACGCAGTCTCTGGTTCGCCTTTCCCACGATATTATCTATGTGTTCTTTCCAATTTAAGTCTGAAGTAATAATAATTCCTAGGTATTTTGTGGAGTTTATGGCCTTCACTTTTGATTGATTTATCTTGTAAACAAAGTTTAACGGATTTCTTTTTGTACTCATCTGGACGACTTCACACTTCTCATTATTAGAGTCAATTGCCAATTTTTACACCATACTGATATCTTATTCAGATCGTTCTGCAGTTGGTTTTGATCTTCAGATGATTTTACTAGACGGTAAATGACGACATCATCTGCAAACAACCTAAGAGAGCTACTTAGATTTTCCCCTAAAGCATTTATGTAAATAAGGAACAGCCGAGGACCAATAACACTACCCTGTGGAACGCCTGAAATCAACTCTGTTTTAGTCGATGCCTTACCATCAATTACTACGAACTGTGTCCTCTCTGACAAGAAATTCCCTATCCAATCGCAAATTTGGGGAGATATACCATAACCACGCAATTTGATTAAAAGCCGTTTGTGAGGTACGGTGTCAAAAGCTTTCTGGAAATCAAGAAATACGGAATCAATTTGCGAACCCTTCTTGATAGCAGCCACCACTTGCTTCCTGTACTGCTTTTCCTTTGTGGAATCCTCTCCCTCTTCAGTCCTCCCCCCCCCCCCCCCCCACACACACACACACACACACACACACACACACACACACACACACACACACACACACACACCTCTCCCCTCCGCCCCACTTCCTTTGGTTTTTCAGGACTGTCCGGTACCCCTCAGAATTAGACTGCCACCATTTCTGAATTTTTTTTAATATTGTGAGCCATTTGGTGAACTTCCTACACAGCATATCCATCAAGTGTCCCCCCCTCCCATATCTCTGCCTTTCCCAATTCCCTCACTGCCAGCACAATAGTCAGTCAGTATGGTGGGGCTATTATGTACCAATCTAGTTGAGCCCCCTGACAGCCTGAGCTGTCATCATCCTGTGTATCCCAATGAGTGAGTGCTCATCCTTTCAGGATATATGAATTCCCAGCAATGACTGCCATGCCTGGTAGCGATTGCTGCAGATTGCTGGTGCCCATGTTGTGAGCCCCTGACACCCCCATGCGGCTTTGGGGGATGTAATAGGCCTGAAGTATTCCTGCCTTTCGTAAAGTCTTCAATCTTTTCAGCTGTAGACATGGTCCCCTGTTTGGGATTGAAGTTCCTGTTTTCCTTGTTGTTCATAAGTGTGGGCCATTTGGGAAGGACACGTTATGGTTATGTATTTACTGTGCTCTAAGACCTTAAGCTCTCATAATGGAATGGACTTGTACTTGCTCCCTAAATACAGCCATTAGGCAAGGACACCCCCATGTGGTGCACAAGTTACGTCCATTGTGCACTGTAATCTCGTGCATCCTATCACTGTAGCCAGTTGTAATGCCCTGTCTAGACTGACATAGATAAATATTCTGAAATGTTGTTATTATTTAGCCCTTTGTTCACCTGTCCCGTTCAGAAAGATATACAATATATGGTATTAACGTTATATATTTAATGCATCTGACTATGAATAGCTTCATACAAATTTCTAATCAGGTTCTAGAGCAAGTTAAATACCGTTCAGGATGAATATACACCTTTGTTTTATACACCAGTATAGCATCAATTAAATACGTTGCCACTACAACGCATACACGGGCGACACCGTAAGTAAAATTTAGTCACCTACATAGGCGCAGTCTGTAATAAACAATTATATAGATATCAATAAATGGAATGAATCTTCCTTTTACCTTTGTTTGTATAAATTACCAACCTTTAATCCAAGATATCCTCTCTATCTAAACAGTTCATTGAAAGAGACTTCTCATTAAGCTACCTTAAAAAAAAAAAAAAAAAAATAAATAAATAAATAAATAAATAAAATAAAATAAAATAAAAAAAAAATCCAACCCAAAGTAATATTTTCCTTCACATTTTTGATGACAGTTCTAAATATTAGCAGTTATAATTTTATTCGTCAGTGATAATATTTGTATCAGTCCTTTATGTCAAGCTAACATCTTTTCATTTTTAACTATTCTTATAGACATGGTTGACTTTGCATTATATTTATCGTCAGAGAACAAATGTATGTTTAATTTTTATTATTCCCTTGACCAAAGATATTAACTTTTTTTAATTAGATATTTTTTAGATTACGATAATAGTTATGATTTACCACTTCTCTTTTTCTCTTCCTTGTTCAAAAGAAAAACTCTCTTATAAGCAAGATAAATAAATCAACTAAATTCCTTTTTATTTTTTATCATGCTGCCATGCTTAGTTATGTTTTATTATTGTCTTTTATGTATGCCACATACAGAATTTAGGTTTAAAATGACTGCTAACTAAATGTCCCCTCTGACTAACTTTTTAAGTAGGTTCAAAAAGTAAAGAAAAATAAATCATATGGTGCCACCACCAATTACAGCTCCGTATTTATATTTAATTAAATCTGAAAGCAAGCTTGGAGACTACTACAGGTGTTGGCATCGAACAACTCTAAAGTATTAATGATAACTTTTCACTTTTCCCACCAAACCTAAGTCACTCTAAGTTAGTGGATGGTTACTTGCGAGATCTCCAAATTGTTTTATTGGTTCCAAACCCTAAATTGTTAACATTCTAGCCATCATAGTCAAACTTTTCAGTTAGGTATCGGAAGGTAAGTTGGTCTATTTTATTTTTGTGTAACTCACGGAACCCAATAGCACACAATTTGCAACCAGAGCCAGTCAAATCATACCAATAAGGCTCATGACCAACGCATGACTCGGTGAACTCCCACAGAATTCATACCTTAACACAATTATACTGCTCTGTTCAAATTAAGTCATCAATTCCACTCGGGACTGACTACCAACCAAAACACGAACCAATCCTCAATAGATATGTTCTGTAGATGAGTTACTTAATGCTGTCACACAGCATTAATGTCAATTAATATTTTATAACCAACTAACACTTCATACAAACTGTCACTACCCTGATCAATTTTTAAAAAAACTCCAGTCAGGTTACACCATTATCAGTAGTGCTTCTGTCACTACTATCCACAGAAACCTAATCACTTTGGTAAATCACTTTCCTGTTTCATTATGGCTTTAAACTTACGCAATCATAAACATGTTATTCTGATTATCATAGCTGTCAGCTTGGTAAATCACAAGCCATTAACTATAAACCGTCTTAGGAACCAATAAAACATTGGGCGGCCTGAGATGGCTGATGTGGATGACTATGGCTGAGTGATTATGTGGATGAGTGTTCTATTTCTGAGGAAGGCCGCAGCTGAAAATTTAGCATTGTGTGTGTGTTTGTGTGTCTTTTATTTGGGTCTGTCAGCAGCTCAACCTTTGTCTTTACCGTGAGTTGTTCCCTAGCTACATATTATTAACATTCCTCATTGCGAGATCTTCATCTTTCACCAAACAACAATCATTAATATTCTGTTACTATTTGAAGTATTATTTTTTTCAATATTGTCTTCTTTGGCATACTTGAATTACCTTGAGCAGCTCATTTGCAGTTAAAACATATCTATGAGCTCTCTCGTGGAGATATCTTTGTCGTTTCCTTGATGTAAAATCTGCAACACACATCAAATACTTTATAATTTTACAAATGTTACATACACTTATATTTTAATGGACAATTCCTGAAAAAATCATTAATATAACACATTTTTGTAATAAATTGAAACGAAACCATTCAAGAACTCTGTAACGAACTAGAAAATATTTTGTCCCATTACACAGTCCATTATGGGCAGAGGGGGTGGAGGTGTTGGGGGGAAGATTGTCATGTACCCTCTTGGTCATAGATCCCTGACTAAACATAGATCACACTATTGATGCCTGAGCTGTGTCCTCATGCATGTCAAGGAATAGATATCTGTTCGCCTAAGACATCAGGACTCTTGGCAATGATTGTCTCACCAGGTGACCTTTTCTGTGGCTGGGTGCTGTCTGTGAGTAGAGCCCCTGGTCAGAGTGGGTGGCATGGGGGCAGAAGAGCTGCAATGAAGAGATCAAAATCCTCAGTCAAACTGAGCCATAGTCATCCCAATACCTTGTATGTACATGGTCTCATGGGGAATCTTTCTTCTCAACCAATCCACTGTTTTTCATTGAGAACCTCAAAGACAACCTTTATCAGCTGCAACAAAAGTGCTGGTGATATCTGAACTTCCTTTGCTGCCTCAATACACTGTTTGGGGAATTTCATACTCAACTCTCCTGCAGCTCTATAATGTTGTAATACAACCCTGTCTTGTCTATAGGAGTTTGATATGTGACTTGCCAGCTCCTTCACCATTGACGGTCCTCAAATCAATTCACTAGTGTTGCCCCTCTTGCAACAGGAGCTTTTCGGCTGAGTCCAGGGACAAGTCTCCTTGTTGAAGCTAGGGTTTCTCCGCTGCGGTTTTAGTGGCAACAGCTGCTTCCTTCATACATTGCCTGTGTCCATGCCTCGTTTCACCTCCTGAATCATAGGCTTCTTTTTTCATCTGTTGCACTTACCTCCCCACCATTGCCCAAATCGGGTCTCCCGATTGCGGTCTGTGTTTGTTCCATTCTTTCGTTGCTCAAGTTCCTTCCCATCCCTTCTACTTTCACTACCTTTCCAATACCCCTCCTTGGTCTATTTCTCACTTGCAGCTTTGTTTAGATGTGTGTCATGACTCAAAAAGCCTCAGTTTCACAAATAACTCTCTGTTGCCATTTACTGGCACTTCTTGAATTGTTCCACAGCGCAAAAGTTGTATATACCAATGGTTCCTTGGTAGATGGCCATGCTGGGTATGTCTATGGTGGATGTCATTTCTTGCCTTGTGGGAGTAGTTTTTTTACTGCATAGCTGGTTGCTATTTCTCATGCTCTTTAAACATCTCCGGGCCTGCCTCGGGGAGTCTTTTATCTGTAGTGATTTCCTGAGTGGCTTGCAAGCCATCAATCAGTGTTTTCCCCAACATGTTTTGTTGCAGTCTGTTCACAATGCTGTATTTGCCCTTGGCAAGACTGGCATTTTAGTGGTATTCATTTGGACCCCAGGCCACATTGGCGTCTCGGGGGAACAAATGTGTCAATCAGCTGGCCAAGCAGGCCACCAGCTCATGACCTCTGGAGATAAGTCTGCAGAAGAGGGATCTTTGATTGGAGTTGAACTGCAGAAGTTTGGACTTCTGAATGGTCTGACTTAAATGTACCAAACAAGCTCTGTGTGGTAAACTTCTCTATGGCTGATGGCAGTCCTAACGGAGGGCTTCTTACCAGTACTCACTTGACCTCTATCACCTACGTATTGACCTTACGTGGTTAATGTATGGCTATCTTCTTCATCAAGAGGACCTGCCAAAATGCCACTGTAGTTGTTTCTTGACAGTGGTCCACATCCTGTTGTTAGCTCCTTGCAGCAGTCCTTCAATCTGCCAGCTACACTTCCTTTAATTCTTGTTGATGATGCCTCTATGGTCAATTGTGTTTGATGTTTTATTCTTGCAGCTGGTTTATATCATTCTGTTTAGTGGTGGTTACCTCAGCCTGATTTCACAGGTACCCTCACAGCCAGCAATTTTCACCTCGTTCCCACTTCTGTGTAGTCTGTCATGCTTCTGACAGGAAGTTTTTAGTATGTGGCTGGCTCATCTTTTTGATCAGCCAGCCACAATATACTGCTGTCATCTTTTACTTTAGTCAACCACTTGCACAACACTTTGTGTTTTCGCTCTTCTGTCTTGCCAAGATAGCATTTGGCCAGTCTGTTTACCTTGGTGGTTTCTCCTCTGGGTGCTGAGCATTAAATCTTACTTTGTTCAGTCCTTTGCTGTGGTATCTTAGATAGGAATAGGGGACTGATGAACATGATATTTAGTCCCCTTAAAAATCCCCAAACAATGACATCATCATCAACAACAACAACAAGCAACTGACTGGAGTGGGTGGTAACAGGCTAGACACATGCTGAACTCCATACTTCTGGCTGTTCTCCCACGGCTCTCTCTTCAGACATGAATGGTTCCCTCTGCTTCTGCTTTTGCATTTATGTCTTTCCCATTACTGGCTATCCTCTGAGAGGAGCGTATTATAGGAACAACAGTGGATGCCTACCACTACAAAACTGGGTTTCTTTGTATAAATCATTGAAGGTAAGTTCAGCTAGATTGAGGCACTTAGATGTGATCTGGCTCCCTGCTAATCAAAAGCTCTATAACCAAACAATAAGCTTCCTTTTTGTGTTTACAAGTGTTATGTGACAGTGAAAGTTTGAGTGCCCCCCCCCCCCCCCCCCTCACCAAGGGGCCCATAGAACTTTTGTGGCATGCATGGTTCCCTGAGCCTTTCTTCCTATTTTCCTAGGCTGCATTATATCTCGCATCCTAACTCCTTCCCATCCCCTCAATCATGCCCACCTTTCTAGGTGTTTCCCTTTAAGACAACATTTCCATGATTCTGATGATTTATTTTCTCCCCTCCCCCTTTCCCCATTTTTGCCCACTTTGGTCCCCCTCAGAGTTTGACCTCTATTTCTAAAATCCCATTGCCATTATTGTGTGAACTATTTGGGGAAGAACTCCCTACCTGGCTCCTACAATGCACATCCCTATCCCTTCCTTCATTGCCACATTTCCAGCATATGTAGCCAATCTGTGTGTGTGAGAGGGGTGGGGGGCGGGAGGGAAGGCCTGTTATGTACCCTTCTGACTGAGCCACCTGACAATGCAGGAATCATACTGCTGGTATCTGAGCCATTACCTCCTCATGCAGGTCAAAGATTCGATCCCAACTTCCTGGAATGTCGGGACCCCCAGCATTGCTGGGTAGCCTTTGCTGTGGAGAGTCTCTGTTCAGAGAAAGTGCTAACAGGGCAAATGTCTCGCACATGAAGCATGTGATGGAAAAATGGTCATTCTACGGCTGTCTCTAAAGGCAGGAATAGTACATTCAATGCTTCTACCTCTGAAAAGAGGACCTTCCCTTCCCTGGCTACCACTTGGGAGGAAGGCCAAGCTTGTCAGCTTGGGGTGTGAAACCTTTTCCGTAATACCTGGTCTACAGCAGAACAGACAAAGGTACCTTCCCCAGCACCACCAAGCCATTGTTTTTCATCAAAAATATAGAAGATAAGTTGAGTGAAGTCGACTTGACGATTAAGTTGCACTTTGCGCAATAAAACCATTTCTGCCACCCAGTCTGCATATGTGTGGTTGGCAATATTCCAGTATTATCAACCCCTCACCAGTTCTTAAATATCGTTCAGGGAGTTATTTTTCACTGTCACTTCCTCCTCCAAACTGATAAGAACTCCAGGCAAATTCAGAACATTAAGGTGTCCGTTTTGTTTGCCGTGTTCAGAGAGATCCTAAGGATAATAATATAGTGATGCCTTTATCTTGACCTTCAAGGGGAATACTCTCTCAGAAAAGGTCAAGGTAATGATTTATCGATGTGATATGAAATTGTACATCCCATCTCCCATGAGATGTTTTTGGTGTCTGCAATTTAAGTACATGTCTTCTTGCTGTACAGTAGTCCCTCTTTGCAGTGAATATGTGCACCCAGTCCATGAGGGAGCTTCTGTGTACCACCCTGTGTGCACCACCATTCTTCAGACTCACCAGACTGCCCAGGGTGCAAGAAAGAGAAGAAAATACAGGTGTATGTCTCTAGATCACTGAACCTACCTTGAGGCCCATCGAAAATTTGAGTGTCTGAATCACCTCTGCTACATCCTGTAACCCCCCCCCCCTTACCTCATCCCACTCTCATGCTCCCTCTTCTGCAGCAACCTTGCCTGTCCTTCACAGCCAGAGAAGTGTTCCCCATCCCTGGTACTTGATGGTGAAGATGTTCCTCTCAGGCCCCCTCTACCTGCAGTTTCCCAAATTGGAGGCCTTCTGCCTGAAGTTGGTCACTACACTCACATTCTTTGAGTACCAAGGTCACCCACTCTTAGTCCCAGACCTCACTGATGCCAATTCTCTCTCTGGGACATGCCCTTCTTGTCCTGTAAAAGAGGGGGAGGAGGAGGAACAAAAATTGCAGGACAACCCATCCAGTACTGCCTGAGGTGCCAACTTTGTCCTCACAACCAACTAATCACACTGAACTTGTCCAATCTGCTGTTAAAGATTGTTGTCCTTCCGCATCAGTGACAGACGCTGACCCTGCGACATGATGAGCTTCAACTTGTTCACCTTTCATCTGGATCCTCGTGCAGTCCTCATCCAGTGGAACTTAATGGCTATTACTGTCACCTCCTGGAATTAAAATAGCACATTTCCTTTTACTCCGCAGCTTGTGACATTCTGCACGAGTTGCATTTTATTGATACATATTCACCAACCCTCCATGTGTTCCTTGTTTTCTGTTGGAACTGGGTTCGCTGCCTTTAGACCTCTGGTGGAGTTTGCACATTGTTGTTAGTACATGGATTTCCCTCTGTACTACATTGTAAGGGGATGCTGTCCACGTTCACTTAGACGCAACATGAACAATTTGTAACCTATGCCTATCCCTGACAGGCCATCAGTGCCCTAACTTCCCTCCTTAGTCCACTTTACCTCCCTTCTTCATTCTTTGGGACTTCAGTGCCCATCATCCTTTATGGGGCAGTACACCTTGTGTAATATTTCCTTGTAGACTATGACCTGTGCTTTCTCAATGATGGTTCATCAACCCATTTTAGTACTGCAATTGCACTTTCTTTGCCATAGATCTTTCACCCACTTCTCCTCCTCTCTTCCCTTAATTTTACTCGTCACCACATGATGACCTCTGCAATAATGACGACTTTCCATTGATTCTTCACTCCCCTCCCTACTGACGAGGTACAGGCTACCCCGTTGGGTTTTTTGTAATGCTAATTGGCCTTCACATACATCCCAGGTCATTTTCACACTATCCCTTTCAAGCTGCACCAGTGATATCGTCCATGATGTGTCTGATGCAATTACTTGAGCTAACGGGTCCCTTCTAGCTGCCAGCCAGTTTCATGATATAATAAAACCATTGTCGCAGCCATTTGTGAGTGCCTTTATAGCTTTGCAACATCTTGAGCACCACCATACTGGTCTTATCAGCTTAAAAGCCTTTGTGCTAAAGCTCATTATATAATCAAAACAGAGCAAGCAGGTCTTCTGTGACTGTTTTGCCTCTTATGTGGGCGTTTTAGTTCCCCTCTCAAGAGTGTGGGGTTGGCTCCATTTATCCAAGGTTGCCAGCAGCTGTCTTCAATCCCTGGCATTTCCCTACTGGGTGGTGTCTGTACAGACCCATCTGTTCTCTCAGAACATCTTGCAACTCACTTTGCGAAGGCATCAGCGGCAGCTTTATATATGACAGCCTTTCTTCTCAGGAAACAAAGGCTGAAGCCACCTACTTATGTTTTACCTCTTACCAGGAGGAGCTTTTACAACAAACCCTTTACTGAATGGTAACTACTGCTGGCCCTTTCCTGATCCCATGATTCAGCACCTGGCCCCGATACCATTCATAGCCAATTTCTCCAACACCTCAATTCTCCCCGGCAGATACTATCTGCTCCAGGTATTTAGCCAAATTTGGGACATAGGGGTTTTCCTCTCTCAGTGTAGGGACAGTATCGTGGTTCCTGTCCTTACAGTGGAAACAGCAATCGGACAGGCCTTCTCTCAACTTCAACATCATGTTGCAGTCTTCTTCGGTCTACATTAAATGTATGACACCACTTGGCTTCATCATATTTTAGGTTCCCCCTGTGACTTTTTGTAAGTTATTAGGTTTGTCTCCATTGTTCAGTTTGACCCACTACCACCTTTACCAAATTCCACAGATGTGTGTACCGTGCAGGAAAGTTTGCCCATTCTGGTGTGTGCCTCACAGTACACCCAAAACTCAACATGGTAGACATCACATTGTGTGTGGGGGTCGGGAGTCATAAAGTTCCTGCACAGTGGTAGAGCCCTGATACTGCAGGGATCACACTCTTCATGTCCGGTCTGCAAACTTACTGTGCCTGCCAGGGAGTATGTGCTCAGCGAAACTGTTGGTGAGGTGGGAATGCATCATTCCGCTGGTGGTGGCATGCTCCCAGCAGTTTTTGCTGAAGGAAAGGCTTCATGTAACACTTCAAAATATGGCCCCAAAACTTTTCCTTTCCTGGCTACACTATGGGAGAAATGAAGGACCAGGCTACAAGGGAAGAAATACTCCCTGCAGTGCAAGGCTTTTACAATAACCGATGGGGGGCCTCCTTTTTGGGTTCAAAACCATTATTCTTTATAAAGAAGAGAGAAGATAAATATGTGGAGGTTCAATAAGGAAAATTAACAAAATTCTTTGTATGTAAAAATTAATAATGTAAAAAATACAATCTCTCTTGGCATCTGGGAGCAGGTTTTTGTAAAATGCACACAAAATAGAATAAAATAAATATTTCAAACAATGGAAATTCCAGGAAGGATTCAACAATATTTTTGAGGAGGATAGGTTGCTTACTCACCACAGAGACAGCCGATGAGCCACATAAAGGCACAAATAATAAAACACAACATTAGAGCTTTCGGACCCCTCAGGGGCTCAGCATTAATTTGCTGGGTACGGGCTTGGCGAACCCGGGGTCCTGAGCCGTGGGCTGTGTCGCGCCAACAGTCCGCTACACCATAAGCACTGTGCGTGCTTCAACGACCATCGTTCGGCGCGCCGGTGGAACGTTGTACGTTTCAGAGCCCGGGGATCTTGGCTTAATCGCCCGGGTCGCGAGGACGGTACAAACCTCTATAAAAAAAACCTCAATCTCAAGGTGTGCTACGTGCCGAGGAGATGCATGGCTGTTGAACAGCCGCTAGTGAGCAACCTCTGAGGAACCTGCCGCACCTCAGTTGTACAAGGCTTACCCAGGCAAGCGGGGCTCTGCCTGGGTGAACCTTTATTCCCCTAGCTGCTCGTGGGAACACGATGAAAAGGACCCAAAGCAACGCTGGTGGGCATTTAACCACCGTCTCTAAGAGAGGAAAAGTAGACTTCAATGCTGAGACTTATGACCCCCAGTCGTTCCCTTCCTTGGCCACGCCATGGGAGGAACGCAGATCTCGTAGCTGAGGACAACAATATGCTCAAAGGTATTTGCTATGTACTAGGACTGATGGTGAATCTTTCATGAACACGAAACCTCTCTTTTTCGTCGAGAACTTGGAAGATAAATTTGGAGAAGTAGACGGCATGTCGAAGATGCGACCGGGATCGGTTTTAATAATGATGTCATCCCCAGCACAGTCACGGGCTTTGCTCGCCTGTGACAAGCTGAGTGATGTTCCCATTACTATCACCCCACACAAAAGCCTGAACATGGTACAGGGTTTGATTTTTCATAGGGATCTCCTTTTGCAGTCAGATGACGAACTCCGCAAGAACTTGGAACGGCGAGGTGTCCACTTTATAAGGCGAGTCCATAGGGGTCCGAAGGACAACAGGGTCGCCACTGGTGCATTCATCTTGGCCTTTGAGGGCGACTCATTGCCTGAGAAGGTCAAGGTGATGATTTACCAGTGTGACGTAAAGCCCTACGTTCCTCCCCCTATGCGTTGTTTTAAATGCTGGAGGTTCGGGCACATGTCCTCCAGGTGTACCGCCAGCTCCACCTGTCGGGACTGTGGTCGTCCATCACACCCAGACGTACCTTGTACACCACCTCCCGTCTGTGTTAACTGTGGACAGCAGCACCCACCTTGCTCGCCTACCTGCTCTGTACTGCACAAAGAAAGGAAGATCATGCAATACAAAACCATGGATCAGCTGTCTTATTCCAAGGCCAAGAGGAAATATGAGAAACTCCACCCAGTCAGCATCAAAACATCATATGCAGCAGCCATGAAACCATTTCCGCAGACTAGTGTACCGCCAGTTCCGTCTATCACAGTGGGCTCTCGAGCCCAACCGTCACCAGCTGCCCCCTTGGTGGTAGGGGGCACATCTCACACTGGTGCTTCCAAAGCCCCTGCCTTGGAAGCAAAAGTCCCCCAACCAACGGGGACATCGGTCCCCACACGTGAGCCAGAGCAACAACAGCCTGCTCTGGCTCCTCTCGCGAGGAAGGGATCGCTTGAATCCCTTTCTCCTTCGGTCTCTCCCACTGGCTCAGTGGATGCCAGTGAGTGGCACCAAGTGCCATCCAAAGCTGGTCGTAGGGCCTCAAGGACAACCTCCGTCCCTGAGACTGAGTTTGCCAAGCCCTCCCAGCGTGAGAGGCCGAAGGACCAGCTAGAGAAACAGAAAAAATCTAAAACAAAAGAACCTCAGGTGGCTACCATGCCACCACAAAAATCGTCTGCTTCCGAGGACGTGGTGGAAATTCTCGCGTCCCCTGAAGACTTGGAAAGCTATGGACGCCGAGGCTCTGCCTCCTGCATCAGTGGCTGCAGAGAAACCTGTGGGCCCTACTCTACCAACTACATAAATATGCCCAGTACGTCGGGAGATAGTGTGGTGCTGCAGTGGAACTGTGGTGGTTTCTTCCGCCACTTGGCCGAGTTACAGCAGTTGCTCTGTCACTACCCTTCCCTCTGTGTTGCTCTACAGGAAACTTGGTTTCCTGCTGAACGGACTCCTGCCCTTCGTGGGTATAGGGGTTATTATAAAAATCGTGCAACACACAACAGGGTATCCGGAGGAGTCTGTCTTTACGTTCTTGCCACTGTCCCCAGTTCACCAGTGCCACTTACCACAGTGCTAGAGGCAGTGGCCGTGAGAATTCAGGCACGACAGGACATTACCATCTGCTCACTCTACCTTCCTCCGGATGAGGCAGTGTCTCCTGCAGACCTTGCGAACTTGGTCGCACAACTTCCCCCACCATTCCTTCTATTGGGGGATTTCAATGCCCACAACCCCTTGTGGGGTGGCTCTCAGGTCTCAGGACGCGGTAGGGACATTGAAGTTCTACTAGCACAGCTGGACTGCTGCCTTCTTAATACCGGTGCCCCCACACATTTCAGTGTGGCGCATGGCACATACTCGGCTATAGACCTTTCTCTCTGCAGCCACAGCTTCATTGGGGGGTCCACGATGACCTATGTGGTAGCGACCACTTCCCCATCCATATCTCTCTTCTCCAATACCAACCTCCAACTCGTTTGCCCCGTTGGTCCCTGTGTAGGGCTGACTGGCCTGCTTACACCTCAGCTACTAGGGCGATCCCTCCAATCCCAGATGACGTTGATCAGGCTGTTCATCACATTACTAGCGCCATCATTTCCGCTGCTGAAGCCAGTGTTCCGACCACCACTGGCTCAGTTCGGTGAAAGTCGGTTCCATGGTGGTCTGCAGAGATTGCTGAGGCCATCAGGGAACGTCGTAGGGCACTCCAGAGCCACCGGCGCCACCCTTGCATAGAGCACCTGATCGCTTTCAAACGTCTTCGGGCTCAAGCTCGGAGGCTGATACGCCAGAGTAAGCAGGACTGTTGGGAGAGATATGTCGCTACCATTGGCTCGTGTGCCGCCCCATCTCGGGTATGGTCACAGGTTCAGCGCCTTTTTGGGTACCGACCACAGGGAGGAATCCCCAGCTTGATCATTCGGGGTACTATATGCATGGATCCAGCTGCTATCTCCGAACACATGGCGGACCATTATGCCAGCACCTCTGCGACGTCTGCGTATATTGCGGGCTTCTGCACTCGCAAAGAACAGTTCGAGCGGAGGCAGTTGTCTTTCTACACACGTCGGCGAGAACCATACAATGCCCCATTCACTGACTGGGAGTTCCAGAGTGCCCTCACTGCCTGCCCTGATACCACACCAGGGCCAGATCGAGTCCACAAACAGTTCCTGCGCCACCTGTCACAGGACTTTAAAGACCAACTTCTCGCCCTGTTCAATCGCCTTTGGGTTGACGGTGTTTTCCCATCTCAATGGCGGGACAGCATCGTCACCCCAGTGATAAAACCTGGCGCTGATCCACAGGTGGCAGACAGTTACCGCCCGATTAGCCTCACCAACGTTCCTTGCAAGCTCCTGGAACGTATGGTGAGTCGGCGGCTTATGTGGGTTCTTGAAGACCGTAAACTCCTCGCCCCACAACAAGGGGGATTCCGCCAAGGTTGTTCTGCATTAGACAATCTGGTTCCGCTAGAGTCGGCCATCCGCACTGCTTTCGCCAGGCGTGAGCACTTGATTGCAGTCTTTTTCGGTCTCCGAAAGGCTTATGACACTACCTGGCGCTACCATATTCTTGCTACGCTGCATGACTGGGGCTTGAGAGGACCGCTTCTGCTGTTCATCCAGAACTTTCTCTCTCTTCGCACTTTTCGGATAAGGGTAGGTACCCACCTCAGTACTTCACGCAACCAGGAGAATGGAGTCCCACAGGGCTCCGTTCTCAGTGTTCCGCTGTTTCTGATTGCAATTAATGGACTTACTACAACAGTGGGGTCATCGGTGTCCTCCTCCCTGTATGCCGATGACTTTTGTCTGTATTACAGCTCAGTTAGTACTGGTGTCGCTGAAAGGCGACTACAGGGAGCCATTCAAAGGGCTTTAGCCCATGGATTCCGATTCTCTGCCCGCAAAACCCGGGTTATGCACTTTTGCCGCTGGCGAGCAGTGCACCCAGACCCGGAACTGTACTTGGGTGATGAGCTCCTTCATGTTGAAGATACGCATCGCTTCTTGGGCATGGTGTTCGATGCTCGGCTCACGTGGGTCCCCCACTTACAACAGCTTAGACAAAAGTGCTGGCGGCATTTAAACATACTGCGCTGCCTCAGCCACACTGCTTGGGGAGCCGCCCGTCGAACCCTCTTACAACTTTATACGGCTCTCATCCAGTCCCGCTTGGATTATAGGAGCCAGGTGTACGACTCGGCAGCCCCTTCTGCACTCCGGGTATTAGACCCCATTCACAATGCTGGTGTTCGCTTGGCAACAGGAGCTTTTCGAACGAGCCCGGTGATGAGCCTCCTTGTTGAGGCCGGGGTTCCCCCACTGCGGTTCTGTCGGCAACAGTTGTTGGCCTCGTATGTTGCTCGTGTGCGCTCTTCCAACCATCATCCGAATCGCAGGCTTCTCTTCCCAACTGCTGCACTCCCATCCCCTCACAGACGGCCTCGGTCGGGCTTCCCGATTGCAATCCGTGTCCATTCCCTTCTCTCCTCCCTTGACTCCCTTCTCTTCCCTCCTACTTTCCTCTACTCCTCCCGTGCACCTCCTTGGTGTATTCCTCATCCGCAGCTACGGTTGGACTTGTCCCGGGACTCGAAAGCTTCCACTTCACCATCGATCCTTCGTCGCCAGTTCCTGGAACTCCTTGATTCTTTCCATGGTGCAGAAGTCATCTATACTGACGGTTCCCTCATAGATGGCCATGCTGGGTACGCCTATCTCCATGGTGACCTTTTTGAACAGCGGTCTTTGCCAAGTGGGAGTAGTGTTTTTACTGCAGAGCTGGTCGCTATCTCTAGAGCTCTGGAACATCTCCGAGCCTGCCCTGGGGAGTCGTTTGTCATCTGTAGCGACTCCCTGAGTGCTTTGCGAGCGCTCGACCAGTGCTTCAGCAAACTCCCTCTGGTGTAGAGTATCCAAGACACTGTTGCAGCTCTCAATAGGTCTGGTCGCTCAGTGGTCTTTGTATGGACCCCAGGGCACGTCGGCATACCTGGTAATGAGCGTGTGGACCAGTTGGCCAAGCAGGCCACCTCCTCATGCCGTCTTGACATTGGGCTCGTGGAAACGGACCTTAGGTTGATGCTGCACTGGAAGGTGCGAGACGCTTGGGGCTTGGAATGGTCTGCACTGAGTGTGCCAAACAAGCTTCGCACAATCAAACCATCCACAGCCACATGGAAAACCTCACTGAGGCCCCGTCATCAAGACTCCATCGTGCTGTGCCGCCTCCGTATCGGGCACACATGGTTGACACATGGCTATTTACTTCGCCGTGAGCCACCACCCGTGTGTCGCTGTGGTGACGCCTTGACGGTGGTTCATCTCCTGGTGGACTGTACTGTTTTGGCCCCATTGCGGCGGTCTTTTAATCTTCCAACTACCCTATCCTTAGTGCTAGGGGACGATGCCTCCATGGCTGAGTCAGTGCTCCGTTTTATCCGTGCAGCCGGTTTTTACAATTCTATTTAATGTAGGTTGATTTCTCCTTACTTTTTAACCGTATTTTAATGTTTTATATCTTCTGACTAACAGACATTCGTGTTGCTGTGACATTCACGACTGGCCCGTCCATTTTTATCTCGGTGACCAGCCAGCCACGGATTCTCATTTCAAATTTTAGCATGATTGACTAACTTGTTTTATTTTTGTATCTGTGCTATTGATTTCTCTGTGTGGTGTTTGTAAAATTTCATTGGTGACATGTACTCCTCTTGAGTATTCATATGGTTGTTTCCAATTAAATGGACATTCTTTGTTGCGAACAGGGGACTGATGACCCAGTAGTTTGGTCCCCTTTAAATAACAACAACAGAGCTTTCGGGCGTTAAGACCTTCATCAGTTAGAGAGACACAAACATACACATACACAGGCAGTCCATATTCAAAAATGCGGGAAATTTGTATAAAACTTCGTGCAGGGAAAATAACAATATAGGAAATGGGACTGGTAACAGAAATAATGTTAACATGAAATCTGGAAATGGAAAATATGTGGGTGGCAGCAAATTTGGAAATGGAATGCAGTACTGATGATTGGAGCGATCATGTAGGTGATTGGCAGGTGATAGGGTTTGGCAGGTGGCAGCATAATGCTGTTGAGGGGGTGGCTATTATGTAGAGTATTTCTCGTTTCAGAGCAGGTAGTCAAAACCCTGGTGGATAATGTTGTTTAACCTCTCCAGTCCTGGGTGAAACTGGGTTTCAAGAGGAGTGCTCCTTTATGGGTAGATGGTGAGTGTTGGGGAGTTGATGGGTGACTGGACAGATAGGGCCCATGAAATCTGTTTCTGGACAAGGTTTGTAGGGTAACTGTGGTCAGTGAAGGCCTCAGTGAGACATTTGGCATATTTGGAGAGGGACTGCTTGTCACTGCAGATGCATCCACCACAAGTGGCTGGGCTGTATGGAATAGATTATGTAGTACTGCTGTGAAGCTGGTTAGGTCGCAAATCTTTATTATTGGTCACACTTCATGTACAGCGTGCCCTCAAAAATGACGCGTTTTGGAATTACCATCATCAGATTAGCATCTCTTCCGTGCCATGTGCACACGTGAACAGATGGAAGATGGTCTTCAATATACATACAAAAGCAGTACTACCTAATCATTTCATCATGGTCGCCTGCCTCCTCAGTGACTTTGTCGCATTTACAATATGTATGGAATAGAATTTTTGTGTGAAATGGGTGGCAGCTGTCAAAATGCAGGTATTGTTGATGGTTGGTAGGTTTGATGTGGACGGAGGTACTGATAAGGCCATATTTGTCGAGTATGTCAACGTTGAGGGGGCTGGTTGGGTAGGACCAGGTGAAGTGAATGGAGGAGAAGGTGTTGAGGTTTTGAAAGAATGCGGATAGTGTGTCCTCACCTTCAGTCCAGATTATGAAGATATCATTAATGAACCTGACCCCTCAGGGGCTCAGCATTAATTTGCTGAGTACGGGCTTGGCGAACCCGGGGTCCTGAGCTGTGGGCTGTGTCGCGCCAACAGTCCGCTACACCGTAAGCTCTGTGCGTGCTTCAACGACCATCGTTCGGTGCGACGGTGGAACGTTGTACGTTTCAGAGCCCGGGGATCTTGGCTTCATCGCCCGGGTCGCGAGGACGGTACAAACCTCTATAAAAAAAACCTCAATCTCAAGGTGTGCTACGTGCCGAGGAGATGCATGGCTGTTGAGGTTGAACAGCCGCTAGCGAGCAACCTCTGAGGAACCTGCCGCACCTCAGTTGTATAAGGCTTACCCAGGCAAGCGGGGCTCTGCCTGGGTGGACCTTTAGTTCCCTAGCTGCTCGTGGGACGAACATGAAACAAGCACTCAATAGCGTCGCCACACGCAAACATGGCGTCTCAAAGCGTGGTAAGAATGACTTTAATGCGGTAGAGTATGATCCCCAAACGTTCCCTTCCCTGGCTACACCATGGGAGGAACGTCGGGCAAAACAGAAGGGTGAGGCTTATGCTCCGAAATACCTTGTCTGTACCCGTACTGATGGAGAATCGTTTAAGAACACAAAGCCCTTGTTTTTCGTGGAGAACTTGGAAGACAAGTTCGGTGAGGTTGAAGGAATGTCCAAGATGCGCTCTGGGTCAGTCTTAATTACGACGTCATCCCCAGCCCAGTCACGGGCCTTGCTTGCCTGTGACAAGCTGGGTGATTTTTCCGTAACAATAACGCCACACAAGACCTTGAATATGGTCCAGGGGATAATATTCCATAAAGACCTGTTGCTGCAGTCCAATGAAGAACTACGTGCTAACTTGGAACGCCGGGGAGTACATTTTATTCGGCGAGTCCATAGGGGTCCGAAGGAGAATAGGGTCGCGACCGGTGCCTTCATCTTGGCTTTCGAGGGTGATTCATTGCCCGAGAAGGTCAAGGTGATGGTCTACCGGATCGACGTAAAGCCCTACGTCCCTCCCCCTATGCGTTGTTTAAAGTGCTGGAGGTTTGGGCACATGTCCTCCCGATGCGATGCCAATCCTACGTGTCGGGAGTGCGGACGTGCAGTCCATCCAAACGTCCCTTGCACCCCTCCTCCAGTATGTGTAAACTGCGGCCAGCATCACTCCCCTTGCTCATCCACGTGCTCAGTATTGCAGCAAGAGCGGAAGATTATGGAATACAAGACCCGGGACAGACTGACCTACTCAGAAGCAAAACGGAAGTATCAAAAGCTCCATCCCGTTCATCTGACCACTTCCTATGCCACAGCAGCCTCATCGTCACCCTTAGTGCCTCGAGTACCGCGTACTGAACCACTGCAAGTGGGCTCCCACGCCCAATCAACTACCCCTGCCCCCTTACCAGCTGGGGGCACTTCCTCTTCGGTGGCTCCCACTCTTTTCACAGTGGGAGCAACAACCCCACAAACATTGGGGACACCAGTCCCCACCTCTAAGTCGGAGAAGGAGAAGCCTTCTCCTGCCCCTCTCGCTCGGAAGGGGTCCCTTGGGACACTCCCTTCCGAGGCTTCTCCACATGGCAAAGAGGATCCCAGCAAATTGCTGCAGGATCCTCTCGTTGCTGACCGAAGGGCCTCCTGCTCTTCGTCAGCCCCCGAGACCATGCCTGAGAAGCCCTCCCGGCCCTTCAAACCCAAGGGCCAGCGAGAGGCTAAGAAAAAATCCACAAGGAAAAAAGAACCCTTGGTGGCTCCAAAGCCACATATACCCTCATCCTCCGGTTCAGAGGATGAAGTCAAGATCCTCGCTTCCCCCGAGGATCTTGCACTTACTGATCCAATAGATCGTATGGATCATGAACCTATTGATGCTGAACTCAAGGCAGACGGCGATGCAATGGAATAACCTGCTCCTCAGCTACTATTTATGGCATCTCAGCTAGACGACAAAGTTATTCTCCAATGGAATATCGGCGGTTTCTTCCACCGCTTAGCTGAGTTGCAGCAGTTGTTATGCCACATCCCGGTGTTTTGTATAGCACTGCAGGAAACGTGGTTTCCTGTTCAGAGGACCCCAGCCCTTCGAGGCTATCGGGGCTTTTACCGTAACCGCGATATATACGATAGGGCTTCGGGTGGTGTCGCTGTTTACGTCCTCGCAACTGTCCCTAGCGCTGCTGTGCCTCTCCAAACGACCTTAGAGGCAGTCGCTGTTCGCATCCGAGCGGGACAGGAATTCACCGTCTGTTCCATTTACCTTCCCCCGGATGCAACCGTCTCCACTACTGATGTTGCTGCAGTGGTAGCGCAACTGCCCCCACCATTTCTCCTCTTGGGGGATTTCAATGCCCACCACCCGTTATGGGGTGGAACGCAGACGACGGTTCGTGGTAGGGACGTCGAGACACTTCTGTCCCAGCAGGACATCTGTCTTTTAAACACTGGGGCCCCCACGCATTTTTGCGTGGCGCGAGGCACTTACTCGGCAATCGACCTCTCTTTATGTAGTCCGACTTTGCTCCCACATTTTCGCTGGAGGACCCATTATGACCTTTGCGGCAGCGACCATTTTCCTATCCTTGTGTTGCACCTGCACTTCCAACCTGCAGGCAGCCCACCTCGATGGTCCCTCTGTCGAGCTAATTGGCGGGATTATACGTCCACTGCTACTTTTCCTGTACCATTGCCTGCCAATGTGGACATAGCGGTTGGTCAAGTCACTGCTGCTATCGTTTCCGCCGCTGAGGCCACTGTTCCCACCACTTCTGGCACCCCTCGGCGCAGGTCTGTGCCCTGGTGGACGCCAGAGATTGCTGCAGCCATCCGGGAGCGTCGGCGAGCGCTACAGCGCCATCGACGCCACCCCACCTTGGACAACCTGATAGCCTTCAAACGGCTTCGGGCCCGAGCTCGACAGCTCATTCGCCAGAGCAAACAGGACAGCTGGGAGAGGTATGTAGCCAGCATCGGCTCTCGTGCTTCACCATCTCAGGTGTGGTCCCACGTTCGACGCCTCTTTGGGTACCGCACGTCAGCAGCGATCCCCAGCTTACGGATCAGGGGTACTGTATGCACTGACGCCACTGCCATTGCTGAGCATATGGCGGAGCATTATGCTCGCAATTCCGTAACTGCGGCATACAGTGCAGACTTCCGTGCACTGAAAGAGAGGGTGGAACAGCGACGGCTGTCATTTCACACACGTCGAACAGAATCGTATAACTCTGCTTTTAGTAAATGGGAATTCGACACTGCCCTTGCTGCATGCCCCGATACCTCTCCAGGTCCGGACAGGATCCACAGCCAGTTCATTCGGCACCTTTCCGTGGAGTTTCAGCACCAGCTTCTCGCCATGTTTAACCGTTTATGGGTGGAGGGGGCTTTCCCGTCACAATGGCGAGAAAGCATCGTTCTTCCCGTGATCAAACCTGGTGCTGATCCACAGGTGGCTGATAGTTACCGCCCAATCAGCCTCACCAACGTTCTGTGCAAACTATTCGAACGTATGGTGAGCCGGCGGCTTATGTGGGTACTTGAACATCGGGGTCTGTTGTCCCCACGCCAAGGGGGTTTCCGCCAAGGCCGCTCCACTGTTGACAACTTAGTGGCTCTGGAGTCCGCCATTCGTTCGGCATTTAGCAGGCGTGAGCACCTTGTTGCCTTCTTTTTTGACCTCAGGAAGGCCTATGACACCACTTGGCGCCACCACATTCTGGCTACACTGCACGCTTGGGGCTTGAGAGGTCCGCTGCCGGTTTTTATTCAGAACTTCCTTTCCCTCCGATCCTTTCGAGTACGGGTTGGTACTTCCCTCAGCTCCTCTCGCGTCCAGGAGAACGGTGTCCCACAGGGCTCTGTCCTTAGTGTACCCCTATTTTTAATTGCCATCAATGGACTTGCTGAGGCAGTGGGGTCATCGGTTTCTTCCTCCTTGTTCGCCGATGACTTCTGCTTATACTACAGCTCAGCTAGCATTGGGGTAGCTGAAAGGCGTCTACAGGGAGCCATTCAAAAGGCGCAGTCGTGGGCCTCAACCCATGGGTTCCAGTTTTCTCCATCGAAAACCCGGGTTATGCACTTCTGCCGTCGTCGAGCTGTCCATTTGGACCCAGAGCTATATTTATATGATGAACTTCTTCGTGTCGAAGAGACTCGCCGATTTCTTGGCATGCTCTTCGACAACCGGCTCACTTGGGTGCCTCATCTTCGCCAGCTCAAGCATAAGTGCGTGAGGTACCTCAATATCCTACGCTGCCTCAGCCACACTAGTTGGGGAGCCGCCCGTACGAGTCTTTTGCAGCTCTACAGGGCGCTGATTCAGTCGCGATTGGATTACGGGAGCTTCGTGTATGGTTCAGCAGCCCCATCTGCATTGCAGGCCTTGGACCCAGTACTACACAGTGGCGTCCGTTTAGCGACAGGGGCCTTTCAGACAAGTCCAGTGGAAAGCCTACTAGCCGAAGCTGGAGTCCTTCCCCTGCGATTTCGGCGGCAGCAGCTGTTGGCCTCCTATGCTGCCCATGTTCATGAGATACCACATCATCCGAATCGCAGGCTTCTTTTTCCAACTGCTGCACTTCCATCTCCACAACGACGACCGAGGTCGGGTCTTCCGATCGCGGTGCGTGTTCGTTCCGTCCTGTCGTCTCTTGAGTCCATTCCTATCCCTCCGGCTTTTCACAGGCCTTACCACATCGCTCCCTGGTCACTTTCACGTCCACAGCTTCGGCTGGACTTGGCGCATGTATCAAAAGCCTCTGTAGCGCCACTGAGTCTCCGTCGCCAGTTTCAGGCGGTTTTAGAGTCGTTCTGTGGCGCGGACATCGTGTACACGGTTGGTTCTGTGGTCGACGGCCGTACTGGCTATGCATACGTCCATGGTGAGCATACTGAACAGCATTCGCTGCCCAGTGGAAGTAGCGTGTTCACAGCGGAACTAGTTGCCATCTATCGGGCACTTGAACATCTCAGAGGTTGCCATGGGGAGTCTCTAGTCATCTGTTCTGACTCCCTTAGTGGTTTGCAAGCCCTCGGCAAATGCTTCCCGAAACATCCTTTGGTGCAATCCGTACAGGAGTCTCTTTCCAGGCTTGTTTGGTCTGGTCGCTCGGTGGTCTTTGTTTGGACCCCAGGCCACATCGGCATTCCTGGAAACGAACGTGTGGATCAGCTGGCTAAGCAGGCTACTTCCTCCAGTCCATTGGCTATTGGTCTTCCAGAGAGCGATCTCCGACTGGAGTTCCATCGGAAGATGCGTAGCCTGTGGGACTACGAGTGGGCTAACTCTGCTCACCCCAACAAGCTTCGTGCAGTGAAGCTCTCTACGGCCACATGGAAGTCCTCACTGCGGTCGTGTCGTAGGGAATCTGTTGTTCTCTGCCGCCTACGAATCGGCCACACATGGCTGACGCATGGCCACCTTCTTCGGCGGGAGGACGCACCACAGTGTGACTGTGGCGCCCCCTTGACAGTGGTCCACATCCTGGTGGACTGTCCACTTTTAATTGTTTTGCGACAATCTTTTAATCTCCCAGATGCGCTTCCTTTTATGTTAGGAGACGATGCTGCTATGGTCGATCGTGTTTTCGGTTTTATTCGCGCAACTGGCTTTTATGGGTCTATTTAGTGGTGGGGCCTATAAGCCCGCCCTGTCGGGCTTCACCCCCTCCAGAACAATAGGCCACTGTCATTTTACGGTTTTTGACTTGTTTTTTAACTACGGATTTTAAAGTGTGCAGAGTGGCTGGCTCATCCTGTATTATTTTGTGATCAGCCAGCCACACGCTTCAGCAGCCTTGTTTTAGTGTTCTGTCTATTTTGTCCACTCCTGTCTTGTCCATTGTTCTGTCATCATTTTACGATTGACTGTCGCTCTGTACCTGGAGCATCCTGGACTTAGAGTAGTATGCGACGAAAGGGAAACTTTTACCAGTTCACTCCTAGCTGGGAACAGGGGACTGATAACCCAGCAGTTGAGTCCCCTTTAAACACCAACAACAACAACAACAACAACAATGAACCTGAACTAGATGAGGGGGTAGTCAGGAAGGATGTCCCATAAACAGGTTGGCATAGAAGGGTGCCATGCGGATGCCCATGGCTGTACTGCGAATTTGTTTGTAGGTGATCCCTTCAAAGGAGAAGTAATTGTCAGTGAGGATATAGTTGGTCAAAGTGACTAAGGAGGAGGTTGCGGGCTTACAGTTGGTTGGGCGTTGTGAAAGATGGTGTTCAGTAGCGGCAAGGCCATGAGCATTGGGGACGTTGGTGTAGAGGGAGGTGGCATCAACTGTAACAAGCAAGCTACCAGGTGGTAAAGGAACAGGAACTGTGGAGAATCGGTGGACGAAATGGTTGATTCCTTTTATATAGGTAGTGGGTAATAGGCTGATTTCCCCTATTTAGTAACAACTAACTGTTTTCAGTTTATATGATGTCTCATCTCTGTATGTATCTAAAAGGGGCTAAGAAAAAAATTGTGAATAGTTTATGTATTTCTTGAATTATGAACCAATTAACTACTTTTCTGTAACTAATACTTTGTGGCCATGCCATTCAAAAAATAAAATAAAATTGTGTCCAGAAGAACAGCCATTTAAGTCATTATTAACATTTGAAATGATAAATTTATGATTGATAGATATTAAGGGGTAACACACAATAAAAAAGACAAAGCATTCAAGGTTAGATAAATCACATTTATTTTAGTACTTTCATAGATGGATTACAATTATACAATAATGATGGAAAAAATATAATCATCCTTAAAAAACATTGAAAGTGAAGAGAGCCAACCAGGATTTTGTAAATAATAATGCATTATCATTGTACTTTAGCCTTGTGCCTAACAACATAGTTGAAAATCATATCACATGCGAAGAAAAACAGTGAAATATATTTAACAAGTAAGAATGTAAATGTGGTAGATCGGGAAAATCTGTTCCTTTGGGTTTCAGTCTACCAATAAACTTGATAATTGTAACATATTTGTACAAAACAATGAAGTATTTTACAAAACAAAATAAATGATAAACTACCATCTCATAAATTACTTCCCCAAAAAATTACAAAATTGAAGTAATGAGAAACAACATTCACACTGGCCGTTCTTCTCCTGACTTTTAATCAGTTGTCATGCCATTATCAAAATCTACACGAGAAGGGAAACAAAAGGGAAAAAGCACCACTACTAAGCACATATTAACCCCTGGAAGTTCTATACTAGTGAATTAAAAATTTACATTTTAACACAATGGTAAGTTTTTACTTTTCCAAGGGAAAGTATGTTGTCACTTCCAATATTAAAAGTTTATTTTTATCCATGAAAAGTTTATTTTTAACTGGTAAAATATGGAAATGTTTTTATCTGTGTATACATCCTCTGAGATTTCATTGCATTGGACAGTGACTTGGAGCTTCAGAAGGAAGGTTAACCTACCAAGGAAGACCACTTCTTGGAGACCAGTACTGTGCTACTTTGACATCAGATAAGAAACAAAAATCTTATGTGTGATGAAGAGGAAAATTAAATTCCAAGACAAATTACCCAGAAAAGCATTGAATTTAGCAATTAATAGCTTACAAAACATCCTAAATAACAACAACAACCACAATAATAATAATAATAAATCTTAAGATTTAATTAACCACTTGTGATTTTGTCAAAGATTGTATCTACTAAAAATAAAACTTTATTGTTCCATATTTGGGCATGATGGTCTCTGGGTAAAGTGTTAGACTGGAAGCAGAGGGGTTGCGGATTCAAAATATGGCTGGATTATGGATTTTTCAGTCTTTTTAACCCATCTTTGTGAGGAGTCGGCAGAAACAATACATGGTTTGGAATCCACAGTAAACTGCAGGTCCCCTTTTCTCGATTAAATAACTGGGGCAAGCTAAGGACTTGCAAGTCACCATGAAATGTATTTTTGAGAGACTTGCACCAGGCCACTGAGGCACACAAAATTATAATCATTGTTATGTATGTAGAAAAAAGATGTAAAAGTGAGATGTAGCTTGGAAAGCACAAAAGGGAGAGTGGGTGGAGGGATGAGGATGGGATGTGTGAACAGTTAGAAAGATATAAAAAATAATACAAAAATAGATTGCTCACAGTTGCAAAGAATGAACTAAAAGGAGATGGGGCTATTAGGCAAGGCATATAGGGATAAGTTATTGTAGGTTGAGGTCAGGATAGTTGTGGGAACATAGAATGTGTAATAAAGCCATTTGTGCTGTTCAGAAGAACTAGTATTGGAAGAGAAGATGCAGATGGTCCAGGATGTGAAGCCCCCAGTGTTGGTTGGTAACATAGGCAACTACATAATATGCTAGTAGTACCAGATAAATAGCAACCCATCTACAAATTGCAGTATGTTATACAAGGTGTGTCTGAAAAGTTCAGTGAATGGTCTCAGGAAAAATAGGAAACAAGTGTTACAAACAAAATACCTTTACTAGCTTTCAAAATAATCACCATTGGCTACAATACACTTCTGACACTGGTCTTTACAGCAGTTGGATACTGTCAGCCAGTGCTTCATGTGCAATCGCTTGAAGCACTGAAGTTACACATCCTCACCAGCACAGTTTGTAAAACATGGGATCATTCACCAAACTATTCAGATGCACCTTACATTATTAGAAGTTGTATGGGCCTGTGTAGTTTAGTAGTAGTTGCTTATTAATGCATTTTCCAACAGTTGTCTGACTTATATCTGATTTGTGAGTAACATATCAATTATTTTATGGTTATGTCTACAAATAGTGAAATAAATTGCATTTATATTTTACAATACAAGTTTAGCCTCATTTTATTTGAAGCATAGTGCTTGTTTTCTCTGCTTTTTTATTGTGGTAATAGGAAGGTTTGTTTCAGAGACTCATTTATATTGCCTATTTATAATTTGTTGTTTCAGCAGATTAAAAAAATTAATTGCAGCTTTCCATTTATGCAGGCTTACTACTTTGACCGTGACGATGTTGCATTACCTGGCCTACACAAGTACTTCAAGCAAGCATCAGAAGAAGAGAGAGAACATGCTACAAAGTTTATGAAATACATGAATAAGCGTGGAGGTCGAATTATCCTTAGCAATGTTAGTGCTCCAGATCACAATGAGTGGGGAACAGCAGAAGGTGCAATGCGTGAGGCATTACAGTTGGAGAAAAAAGTGAACCAGGTCAGCTGATACCTATGCAACACTTAACCCTTTAGCTGCTGCCCCCGAACATCTGGTTGGTCAGGGCGCTTGCACCCTTCAGGCTGTCTAATCCCCGCACATGCACTTTTGTGCTTCCCGACGGCCTGCTGCAAGCCGTTCAGCTGATCACTCGGCTGACGTTGGCTGTGCTGAATATTTATATAGCCAGGGTGGTCGCAGCTGTGTCACTTTCTGAGCGTGATCACTGACACACAACATATGCTATCTACACACTTCCTCCATGACAAAAGAATTACTGCAGATGAATTACTGAACAGGCAGTGCGTCCATTGAAACTGCTTATGAGTAATTCATTCCATGTCAAATAAGTAATTTCAGAACATTTTTCTGATTGACTAAAACAGATTTCAAAGTAATTTTATATGAACATTCCCATATATTCATTATGAACATTGGTGAAGGTTAAACAATCGTCAAAGCTGTACTGGATGTGATATAGTCACTTGCTTGACTTCATGTATGACATTGCACGTGAATTTCTGGGGAATTTGAACTGTTATATCTTGGTTAATATTTTGTTAAAATATATTAAAATTGGTTATCTTGTACAACTATATTCGTTACCTTAAGAATAATAAAGAAAAAATTGTTTGAGACATATTCAGCTGAAAATATTAAGCAAATTCACCATAAAAAATCGGTACCAGAAAAAAATCTTGAAGGTTAGCTCCTTATATTTCGGGGACTAAGAGAATGACGAAAAATGAAGTTTGGTATGTAGTAACCTAACAACACAAGGTTCTCGAAAACAAAGTTTCATTTATGTATCTCTTTCCCATACCAAGTATATTTACTTCAAATTTGTGCATCAAGCCATTCAACTGACTATACCTCAGTCAGTATTATTTTGATGATCATTAACCATTACTAATGCTCACACCTTCTGAATATATTTTCCATTCCTTTTTATCCAATTTTTGGAATGGCACTGGTGAAGTTAAAAATATATTTTTATTTGGTTTTGTTATGTTTATATATTTTACAACCCTCCTCCTCCGTTTTCAGTGCTTTTTTTCTGATAGCACCAGTTTATTTGCACTTTGCTCCGATTAGTAATTCATTTTTGTGTGGTAATTTTCAAAACAGGGTATGAAACACAATGGTACCTTGTAAGTTTTACATTCATACCTGCTTTCTCGACACACTTTCTGTTTCCAGCAGACAATACATGTTCTTGTTAGCTTACTTTTCTTGGATTGGTCACTTGTTATAATGTTTGAAAAATGCCTTCCAACATACCTTTGAGGATTATCATCACAACACCTTCCCCTGCCAGCTTTTCTGCACTCTGATGCATACGTTTCTGTGAGTTCCCCTATCAGCGACAGATGAAACTCTGCTATTGACATATTACGACCTGTTAGTGACCTTTGTAGAACATGAAAATTTAAAACACACACATCGAGAACATATGGGGAGGGTGGGTTTCTTATACCACTTCGTTGTTTTCCATATACATCCAACAGAGCTAAGCATCAGGGTCAACTGCTCCCATATTCGAGTCATAATCTGCAATGTTTTGTAGTTTCTTAATTTTCTCTCCAGAATGTCTGTCAGTCTTTCTCGTTTCAACCATTTCTGTGGTGTTACATGCGGTCAACATCCACACTTCCCTTTTGTCACACCACTTTATAGCAAGTGTTGTATTAGTACATATAAATAGAATATTTCCTCCCCTCAGTTTCTTGTGAAGTTTAGGCATGTTGCATCTGTTCTTATGGACAGTACCACATGTGTTCATCCCAATACTGTGAAGCTAAGAAAACAGGGCTGCCCTGTAATTGTAAACCAATTATCAAAGTAGGGGGTATGTCTATGTTCTAAATAGGGCTTCATAAATGTAGCCACAACATCACTACTTTCCCCTAAATTATGGAACCCATGTTGACGTCCCTGTATAAACAATGAAATCTAAGATACAGACAGTCTTATAATCACATAAAGCAAATGTCTTTATTCCAAATCTACTCTGTGTGGAAGGAATGAATTGTCGGAAAGATAAGCATTCTTTGAATAACAACAAATTTTCATCATTGCAGAATTTCTGGTGTAGATTAAATGCACAACAGAAAGCTTGTTGTATTTTATTGACAATGTTCCTAATTTTGAACAATCTGTCTCCTCCAGTATTGGCAGAGTTTTTGCTGAAATGTAACATTCTGAGTAGTAACAAAAAGCAGCCGCTTGATAAGAATTCACTAAAAGTAGGAGTATTTAGAAGATCTTGTCTGGTTCACTATAAGCTAATTTTCAGTTTTTTCACGCAATACATCAGAAGACAAACAGCTATGAAACAATACATTTCTTCATATCCAGTATCTTCCCACTTTGATAATAAGACTGCACTGATTCTGGAGTATTTACCTTCGTGAATAAATAGAACATATTCATTTCATCAGCTATATATTTTATCAGTTCTTCTGTAAAGAATAACATGAAAACTGGCAGACTACATTCCTTATTTGATACACAGGTCATGATAGCGACACATAAAATGCGTGATTTGTTGACCGAAAATCATTTTCTTTGCAGTCGAATTTATTGCTGAGACGTGATTTCTTCGTAGGCATTTCACTATCACTTTTTGATTCTTCAGATTCAGAAGAAATAATGTCTGCTGGTGAAACATGAGACTGCATTGACACCCTTGCTGATCTGGACGGTTTATTACTACAGCTTTCAGATTCTGTGGAAGTGCTATCATTTTAATCAAAATTAGATAGTTCATCCTCACTGTCACTTCTGGTTAGAACCTCTAGGATTTCTTCATCAGTACATCCACATCATCTTGCCATTTTCATTGTAAAATACAGGATGCAAAGAACACTGATATAAATTCCAATGAACTGTGTACTATGGTGTAAAGCATAGGTTCAGAACAGACAAAGAATCAGACGACAAGCTAGCGGCCTCAGCTGCGAAAGGCTACTGAGACATGAAGCGGGAAAGTCGCAGTACGACTTAATTCGTGAACAGCACAAAGAGAGCGGCAGGCAGCATGACTAGCAAATTAATGAATAGCAGTCAAAAGGTTAATCTACAATTTTCTGATGATGAAGTGCCACATAATATACTTGTGTACTGGGTGTTCTTTGATGTTTTGTTTTAAAGAGACTTGGTAATCTGAAGCAGTTATGAGATTTCTTTATAAATAAGGATACTGATGTGAAATTTTGTGTGAGTGTATTGCTTTCTCTTAACATTTTTGTTATATTTATGGTCTCTTCTTTATTATTTGAGTGCGGTTCATGATTTAAGGTGGAAAATACACATACTAAATCTTATAAATTAAGCAACTTTCTCTCGGGATAAAATTTCATTTAAGGCTGTGGAAATGCAATGTGCTGATGCTGGCAAATTCCAATGAATGCTGGTGATTGTAACATTGGTGTTGACCAATAGTATATGGTATCCAGTGGCATTTGTTGTGTTCTGTGGAATATACAAATTCATTCAGTCACTCCACAGTGGATGTTAAGAGTCCTTCCTTGTGTGTGTGTGTGTGTGTGTGTGTGTGTGTGTGTGTGTGTGTGTGTGTGTTCTCAGCATACGTTACTCTAAGTAGTTTGTAAGTCTAGAGACCAATTACCTCGGCAGTTTGGTCCCTTTGGTTTACAAACATTTGCACAAATTCATTACTCTTATCAGTGTACAAGAGAGGTTGGATAGATAGCATCTCACCATAAAGATGATCACCGAGATACTGACAGGCAGTTAATATAGGGTGAACAGATTTCCAAAGAACACATATGGGTACCGATACATGCAACACTAAATGTTGTCTTTGCCTGTAGCATCAATACATTCATAAACACATGTATTGATGCAGACACAGTATAGTGGACAAAGCTAGTGTTTCTCCTCCCCTTCCCCCTCCCTCCTCTGCTCCCAAATTAATATGTTGTATTCATTTGTTCTCATATTTACATTTTCTCGAAATCACTTATTTTAGAAAACTATTACCACAACAGGAAAAGTATGTAATTGCTTAAAGAACACAAACATTGGAATTATGGGTTTTTGTAATGGGACAAACTACATATAAGGTAATCTCAGTAACTAAGACATACCAAATAAGATGCTGATACAAAAATTAACCAAACATTGATACTTGCCGCAGTGGAGTGGCCAAGCGTTCTAAGGCACCTTGCTGCTGAGTGCGCAGTTGCTCACCTTCAGTGGTTAAATGTTCAAATGTTCGTAATTCTATGGGACCAAACTACGTTGGTCATCAGTCCTTAGTCTGACGAACTATTTAAACTAAGTTAAATTAACTTAAGGACAACACACACATCAATGCTGGAGAGAGGATTCCGTAACGTGGTATTCCAGACCGCTTGACAACGCCCTTCGGAGGTTAGTGGATGTGTGTTGTCTTTAGTATAAGTTAAAGTAGTTTTTAAGTTTAGGGACTGCTGGGTGGTGACCATAGCAGTTTGGTCTAATAGCTTTACAAACATTTGAACATTTTGAACAGAACTACTCACAAAAACCAAATAAATCGCATTAGCCTACTAATTAAAGAAATACTTTTTCTTTTATAGTTCTCACATGCAGCTAAGACAGACAGTTATGATTACTAATGCACATTACGTATTTCTCTGTGATTTATATTTTGCAGAAGAATGTGTGTCATTCCGGAGGTCAGTATTTTCACTTAATAATCACCACGTGAAGTATTGTGAAAAAGTGTGCTTATTACAATTACTTCCTTCACAGTTTCCATGCTAAATATATTGTTTTCGCAGTCCATAAAATATTTGTAACGGAGAGCACTGTGTCCACATCAACATTATCTCCAGATATCTTCAGATACCAATAAATCGAAAATGAGAGACAAGTTTTTACCAACTCACTACACAGTTCTCAGTTTTATTTATTTATTCCCCCCCCCCCCTCCACACACACACACACACACACACACACACACACACACACACACACACACACACGTTTTAAAGATGGTCCACTTTCTCAATATACTGATCTTCACATGTTTTTTGTAACAAGCTTTCGTCAAACTCACTACTTTTTTAATTCTTTACTGAGCAAAATTCCATATTTGAGCTGAGTCTGGTTAAATGCATTCAGCATATGAAATGGGTAAGCCCATTTCACGATATAATCTGCTAACATCTTGTGAAATGAACTTGAAATGTTCAAGAAATCACTCTTTCAGCACACTGTCTTCTTGCAATGATTTCATTAATCACTGAATTTGTAGTGATTTTGGGCACCCTATGCTTTTTTTGCATTAAAAAATAATCTCCCACAAAGGTTGAACTACTGGAAAAATATGAAAGTATTACTTTGAAAATCGTGCCTTATTCCCTTTGATTTGATGCCTATTTCCTTCATTGCTTGATTATGACTACATTTGTTCTCTATTTGGTTATGCTAACATTACTTTAAAAATGTTAATTCAAAATATATGGGACAGTTCTTAAAATACAGGACATTATACGCCCTGTATTTACTTTGTTGAGACAATGGGACACTTAGGCAAAATAAGGGACAATCCCATAAAATATAGGATGTCTGTTCACCCTAATGTAATATAAACATCATCATTCACATAACTTAATTTTTTGGCCATGGCCTAAATCGGAAAAAATACATATATGTTCACATAATGACTCAAACGTAACTGAAGTACACATGCCCATCATATCTGGCAACTCCAGCACAACAAACCTCTTGAGGGTAGTAGAGGGGAAGGAGAGGAAGGTAGTGGAGAGGGAAGGATGTCAGACAAAGATGGGGCTCAAGCATTCCACCACATTTCATTATGGATTAGAAATAAAGGCTCTGATAAAAAGTGACATACAGTTATAAGAAAGATATGGGTTGAAGGAGAGAAAGGTTTGTGGTGTTTTTTTTTCCCTTAGGGGTAGGGGGGCTGTTACACATGGGGTGTATGGATGATAAGTTATCTTGGACTGAGAACAGGATTGTTGCAGTAATGTAGAATATGTTGTAGGGACAACTCTCATCTGCACAGTTCAGAAGAGTTGGTGGTGGAGGGGAGAATCCAGATGGCCTAGGTTGTAAAGCAACCACTGAAATCATGTGTTCGGTATTTAGCTGCATGCTGTGACACAGGGAGGTCCAACTTGCTTTCAGTCACACTTTGACGTTAGCCGTACATCCTGATGAACAGCAGGTTGGTCACTGTACTAATGTAAAGGGCTGTACAATGATCCCAGCAAAATTTGCAAATTGCATTGCTGCTTTCACAGGTAGCCTGGCCTTTGATGGAATAGGATAAGCTGGTTCTGGGACTGGGTGAATGGATTGGGCAGGTCTTCATTGGGGTCTACTATAGGGGTTGGCATTGGGAGTGGCATAGGATGGTCTAGGTTTTTGTGAAAATAGAACATCACTTTAGGAGAGGTTGGAAGGATCTTGGATAGGACATGTCTCATATCGGAGCATGATGACAGGATGACTTAATAATATCCTTTGTCAGGGCTTTGTCACCATGCCTTGAAATGAGACATTCTTCCCAAGATCCTCCGAACCTCTCCTAAAGTGGTGTTCCATCACCCACCCAACCTTCACAACATCCTAGTCCATACCGTACCTATTCCAATCCTAATCCAAACTACTTGCCACAGGTACCATAGCCTTGTAGAAGACCCCGATGTGAGACCTTTTCCATCCATCCACCCAGCACTTCCTTTTCCAGTCCTGTCACAAGCTTATCTTCCCCCATCATAGGTTGGACTACCTGTGAAAGCAGCTATATGATTTACCAATTCTGTTGCAATCACTGCACAGCCTTTTACATTGATGTGACTACCAGCCAGCTGTCCATCCAGATGAATGGCAACTGTTAATCTGTGGCAAAAATCAAGATGGACAGCATTGTGGCAAAGCGTACAGCTGACATCCCCCCCCCCCCCCCCCATCCACCACCAGTTCTTCTGCACTACACAGATGGAAGTTGTCCCTATAACACATTATACAGTGCTACAACATTCCTAGCCTCAACCAAAGATAACTTATCATCCCTACACACCACGCTTAACTGTTCTTTCTGAGGCATTGTTGGGTGGATTTGGCAAGTGATAAGGGATATGTTCCTCTTCATACTCTTCACCTCTGTGGATCTCCAATACTTCAGTATTCATAGACTATTCCCTCAGTACTTGAATGAGCACAGACATATTAAAAACTTCCAACACTTTGGTTTTCTGCTGTACAATATTCATTTATTGGTTTGTTGTGAACCGGCTTTTGGCTTCTTAGGCCATCATCAGATAACTTAGTACTGAACAGATAATCGCCACAGCAGAGTGAGATCTTAGTTGTACAAAGATGGTATTCCAAAAATCTGTTCAGTACTAAGTAATCTGATGGTGGCCTAAGAAGCCAGAATTCGGTTCATTACAAGCCAATAAATAAATATTGTGGAACAGAAAGGATTTTAATATTTCAATACTCCTTCATTTTTTATCATTTTACTTTTCTCTCTCTCTCTCTCTCTCTCTCTCTCTCTCTCTCTCTCTCTCTCTCTCACACACACACACACACACACACACACACACACACACACACACACACACACACACAAACCTACCTCCCTCCCTCCCTCCCTCCCTCCTTCCTTTCTTTTTAGACTGTCCCACCTTCCCTTTCTGCATCTCACATTCTCGGTTATCACTGCCTTTACAGTCAGTCATGCAATGCAAAATGTTCTATCTCTACCCTTGTCTGTCATCTTCTCCCCCCCCCTTTCCCTCCCCTCTCCCAATATATTTGTTGCACTGGAGTGGCCAGAGATGGTGGTCATGTGTGCTCGAGTTATGTCTGAGGACTGAATGTATGTGTATCTTTTGCTGCTGAAAGCCATAGCCATAAATTTACGTAGTGTGAATGTGATTTTCTATATTATGTGCTTGTCTTAGGGTCATTGATCGTCTTTACAGTGATGTTTTATTTGTCCTCCATTATTGACAATTCATTAAATTTCCTTTACAAAGATAAATTAATTTTGTGTGCAGACGGGGGTACATATTAGAATCTGTCAACCACAGAAAGGAAATAGAATTAAGTATTTACTTAACAGTCAACACAAGACTATTCCAAATTACTGTAGGAATTTCTAAAATTGTTTCACGAATGGGAAAACTTACCATAAACAGCTTGATTGGAGTGTGTGTTAATGTAATATATGTAGAACCAAACATACACCCATTAATACCATGTCTATAGCAGAATGTGCAGAATGTTTTAGTGTCTACATGTTATATTTGCTACAAAAAAGTCTTTGTAGAGTAGCCAAATAAATGTATGGCCTGAAAATTGTCCCTGCAAACCTAACTTCATAAGATCAGGAGTGTACTCTCACTTTTTTATCAATAAAAGTAGTAACATTATTAAAGGGGCGAGGGGACCATTAAACATTTGTGACAAACATTATTATAATAAAAAAGATGCTAGAATTTCATTGCCAAGATATTAATACTCTCTGAAAACTCAACCACATAGATTGATGGAAAATGGACTTTGTGAGACCATGCACTAAATAATTAATTCGTTACATGTTACATGATTAACAAGATCTTTTATGAACCCTTGCCCACTGAGTAACTTAATCATTCATTCCACCAAAACAACAGCAAATATGGGATATCGCTAACATTGTTACACAATTACCAGAATTAAGTGGTTGTTGCAAACATCAGCACACCATCTGCCACTGCTGTAAGTAAACTTTTCCCACATTAGCATGGAAACTGTGAAGGAAGTAATTGTAATAAGCACACTTTTTCACAATACTTCACGTGGTGATTATTAAGTGAAAATACTGACCTCCGGAATGACACACATTCTTCTGCAAAATATAAATCACAGAGAAATACGTAATGTGCATTAGTAATCATAACTGTCTGTCTTAGCTGCATGTGAGAACTATAAAAGAAAAAGTATTTCTTTAATTAGTAGGCTAATGCGATTTATTTGGTTTTTGTGAGTAGTTCTGTTCAAAATGTTCAAATGTTTGTAAAGCTATTAGACCAAACTGCTATGGTCACCACCCAGCAGTCCCTAAACTTAAAAACTACTTTAACTTATACTAAAGACAACACACATCCACTAACCTCCGAAGGGTGTTGTCAAGCGGTCTGGAATACCACGTTACGGAATCCTCTCTCCAGCATTGATGTGTGTGTTGTCCTTAAGTTAATTTAACTTAGTTTAAATTATATATTAATTTAAGCTTAAGGAAGTCCTTTCTGAAGGCATTTGTGTGGAGTGTTGCCTTGTATGGGAGTGAAACATGGACAATAAACAGGGTGGACAGGAATAGGATAGAGGCTTTTGAAATGTGGTGTTACAGAAGAATGCTAAATATATTGTTTTCGCAGTCCATAAAATATTTGTAACGGAGAGCACTGTGTCCACATCAACATTATCTCCAGATATCTTCAGATACCAATAAATCGAAAATGAGACAATGTCATAAGCAAAATGCAAGGTTTTTATTTCTTCACCCTGAACTTTAATTCCATTATTATTATTATAAAATCATGACAGAATAGCTGGCTCCTATTTATATTTGAGAGGTAAAAGATATAATACTGCTGACAAATACTCTAGAGTAAATCCCTGTTCTAGTTTTTCAAACCATTATTAGTTCCTTCTGGTTTGGGAAATTAGTAAGGAAGAGGGGGTCACAGACCCCAAAAGCAGTGGGACCTACCAGTTGTAAGGATGTGGGAAGGGAAGGCAATTATTTTATTAGTCGACTTTTCCATCAGTGCTTGGCAGAACTTGATAATATTAAATAAGCAAACACTTCCTAATGTTCTGCAATGTTTTTCCTTTTCAGTGTATTTTATTATTGCTTAAAAATGGTCTGTTCCTTTACTAATGTCTGAAGACTCCAATAAAAGCTACATTTTTTTTTGGCAGTAAAAACTTATATGTTAAACGCGAGTTGTCTGGAAGAAATACTTTTAAAATTAGCTTTTCCATCAGAAATTTTACATCATGTAACATTTAACCAATGAGAGGGAAATGAATTGCCCATAGTGCCATTGCACAAAAATTAGCCATTGAAAATTGTCATAATATGACAAAATAATTCAATAATATAATGGTCACATTATGTTAAACTGATTTGCTAATCTCAAAGATTTGGAGCGATTGGGTGGATCGCGTAACTAATGAAGAGGTACTGAACAGAATTGGGGAGAAAAGGAATTTATGGCATACCTTGACTAAAAGAAGGGATTGATTAGTAGGACACATTCTTAGACATCAAGGAATTGTGAATTTAGTGTTGGAGGGAAGTGTGTGGGGTAAAAATCGCAGAGGGAGACTAAGAGATGAATGTAGTAATCAAATTCAAATGGATGTAGGTTGTCGTTCTTATGAGGAGATGAAGTCGCTTGCTCAGGATAGAGTAGGGTGGAGAGCTGTATCCAACCAGTCTCCAGACCGAAGACCACAACAATAACAATATTTATAATGCATATAATAGTCTACCACAACTGGATTCTCAACCTTCTTTAAAGCTACCCAAAATTAATTTTGGTTAAGTATAGCACAGAACAAATGGAACACATTACTATACTCACACAATGGGCAACAAGGTTTCTAATTGTCATTTTTACAGATAGAAAGGTAATATATCACAGAGAGTGTATCCATCCCTGTTTTGCAGTTTCCTGACTCCTATCTCCAAACAGTTAAATTAGCTACTATGTTGGCTTCAAGTTTCTCAATAATCAGAATTTCTCATCTTTTTACATATTTGGCTTGAAATTATTTGTAAGAAATGAGAATACCCTAAATGAAATTTGTTAAAACATGGTTGTGCTGTTACAAATATGTTTGAGGACACACATGGAATAAGTCATACAAATGTCATACATTGGAGTTAATAGAGTGATATTCTAAGCATGGTTTCTGTGATTCTGAGTATTTGAGGTCAAAGGAGTCATTTGTAAGTTATGATTTGCCAATCCACCACTGATGCTGTAACTCGGGCTGTTCCAAGTGCAGTTATTGATTCTTTCCTCTCCATGATGTACATTGTCAACTCAACACACACACACACACACACACACACACACAGAGACCAAACTCCCAATTAACACATTGTGAGCTACAGAGAAGATGCCTATCTTTTGTTATCTGGGGAAGACTATAACGGGCTGCATTGAATAAATATAAATTGTCTGGTGACAGGTGTAACATTGTATTTTGTTCATCAGTGTTAAAACTCTATACAACAAAATAGCAGGTACATACAGTTAAAGCAATAAACTTAGAAGCAATAAATTTCTATTGTGGCAAGGAATAGGGTAGACCACTCTGTAGCAAAACTTGCAGCTGAACATAACCTGATAAATATCAGTAGTTGCTTCACAACCAGGACCATCCTTCCCTCCACAACTAGCATTTCTGAATTACACCAATGGGAGTTACCCACACAACGCATTTTGCAGTCTTGTAACAATGGCCTTAACTTTTAATAGCCTATTAGTAGTACACTGCCCACTCAACAGTGCCCCCCTCTCCTTTCCAAATCCTACACCTCCTTTCAATCCATGTCTCTCGCCCAACTGTCTGCCACTTATTCTCAGCTCCTCCCCTTTTTTCTTAACTCCCCCTTCCTTCACTATATTCCAAAGCTATATCTCACATTTCCACCTAGTGAGAACCTACACACACTATCAAGAAGCACAATATTTCTACCCATACCTTGTCCCCCCTTCCCCTCCCCCCTCTCACGTCCCCTCCCCTCCCCCCTCTCATGTCTCCCCCTCCCTCTTTCCTCCCCCAGAAAATCTGTTTAGGACAACTTCTTGCCATCCAGCCTATATAAATGAACAAAAATAATAATTTTCTCTTCTGACTCCTGTACATGTTACTTTATACTTCATTTGATTAATGATGAAAATTCTCCTCAGAGATGATAATTATTGTTCAAACGAGATAGATTGGCTGGCCAGTACTTACCTTTGTGCTCTACCGCCGATAGTTACACAAATGAAGAAACAGAAAAATTTGTCCAACTTGTAATTCTCTTTTTAGACATTCACTTGTGTATTGGCATTTCCTTCTGATTACTATGCTGTTATTTTAAGGTTGCTACATAGATATTTTGATGTAGGTATGCATCGTTATACCGTTAATGCTATCTGGTAGTGGTAGTAGTAGTAGTAGTAGTAGTAGCAGCAGCAGCAGCAGCAAATTATGTTCTAGCAATAATCTCCTGTAAGACTACTTTAAATCCAACTATTTTTCCTTTTCTCAGTGTATTTAACCACCATCAATTATTTCATGCCGGCCGCGGTGGCCGAGGGGACTGAGGCGCTCCAGTCACGTTCTGCACGGCCACTACGGTCAGGGGTTCGAATCCTCCCCTCGGGCATGGATATTTGTGCTGTCCTTAGTATTAGCTAGTTCATAAGTAGTTTGTAAGTTTAGGGACTGATAACCCCATAGTTAAGTCCCATAAGCTATACAAACATTTGAACATTCGAACATTTGAATTATTTCATGATACGTTTTCTTTTTTTAGAGTCTTTTGGATCTACACAAAATTGCCACAGATCATAATGATGCTAATCTTTGTGACTTCTTGGAGACAGAATTCCTGCAAGAACAAGTGGATTCTATTAAAGATATTGCAGATAAGCTCACAAATATCTGCCGTGTAGGAGAAGGTTTAGGAATTTTTGTATTTGATAGGGAATTACATTAAGATTTAACATTATCACTTTTCATGTGTTCCTGCTTTATATTTATGCACAATACTACCTAAATAGCTACATTCATAGAGATAAACTTCAAAATATAAAGTCATTTTGCAGTTGCACATTACACTTGACCTCAACTTTGACAGCTAGTTAAGTATGTGAACATCCACAGATGATGTCATCAGTCTTTCATTTTGTAGTTACAAGTACTGTTGTCATGATCATGTAAAAACTGTTACTCTATTATGCATATTATTTATGTATAGGGATTATCTCTCATAGAGAGTTTTAAATTCTTATTATTTTGTTTATATAGTTTTATTTCAGTTGTGAATCACAATTCTTTTTATACAGACGGTAATTAGAGTTCACAATAGCCATCTCCAGACCTTAATACACAGCACTAGTTAATTATATCAAATAAGTCAATTTTTTGCCACTACATGCATAGAAATAAACATGTTACCTATGGCTGCTGTAGCCAGAGTGTTTTATTGCATAATGTTGGCACTCGGGTCATAGTGGCAGAGGCAATGGTTATTGGGTTGCGTAGAGTGGCCAAGCACTCTAAGGCGCCTTGCTGCAGAGTGCGTGTCTGTTCCCTGTTGGAGGTTAGAGGCCTCTCTTGGACGTGAGCGCACACGTGTGTGTGTGTGTGTGTGTGTGTGTGTGTTTGTTGCCCTTAGCATAATGTAGTATAAGTAATTTGTAAGTCTAGAGACTGATGACCACCGCAGTTTGGTCTCGTAGCTTTGCAAACATTTGAACATTTGCAATAGTCATTTGTGCCCATATGATTGCGTGAATAGGTATCTGAGTATGTGCTTTTTTCTTAGGAAGGCTTGGTTGAAAACTAAGTTCAGGAATTCTTATTATCTTACCATTATGTCTGTCTCCAGCTTTGCATGTCACCTTTATGGTGAGTTGTAATCTACCCTTCTTACCATATAGTTGATGTTTCAACCTAAACTTTCTGTAGTCAGTCTGTTTTTGATGTTTTGAATCTGTGTCTTAACTACTTCTGTCATCTCAGTAAATTCTTACTTTGACAGTTTCATCATACTCACAGAAAAGTATTAACACACATCATTACAGCCACTTGTTACTCTGTATCGAAATAATTCTTTAAAATGTGTGCTACTCTCAAATCATTATGTGGATCGTGTTTTATCAGTGCTTTACACTTGGTTTTCCCTTAGAATTTCAAGGCATTAACAGTGGTGACGCAGTTGTTGAAGTTGCATAATTCTCAAAACTTCTTTTCATTATATTTTGTTTAGTTTGTAGATCACTTTCTGCCAAATTTATAAGTAACAACCAGCTGATACACATAGCACTTTCATCCTTAAGCATAATTTCTCCTTGGCCATCTAGAGGAACCTGCACCAATCTCATTGTGAATATGGAGTGATTTACATTTCCAGTTTAATATGTTTCTTCATAGTTAGCAAGTGAGTAAACTGATTTGGCTCATTTTTACATATACTGAATTGACTGTGTATTCAGGTCTGTAGATGGTTTTCACAGTCTGAAATTAAAACCAATTTACCATATGACAGTCCATAATTTTCCACTACTGAAAGTATGTTTAATAGTGGCGTCGGCAAAAGTTAAACAGTCATAAGTATGGAACACACAATACACCCTTAAATGCATAACATAAACTAGTTTTGTGTTCATCAAAAATTGCTGATACTGAATTCATGATCATTACTTCAGTACCACTTTATCTACAATTGCTTATTTTTCTGATACCTAAATGTAATTGAAAAGTGTTGTAATGAAGAGCTTTGCTATATTTGTATCTCTATAATGTTATTTATTTTCATTAGTTGTTAGTTTCATGATTTTACCAGTGAAAGTGAATGATTTGTGAAGAGTGGCAGCTATGTACAATTTTTACTTTTCTCTTAATTTCTCTGCTTTGCTGAGAGAATATTATTTAAAAAGCACAAATGAACTGAGTATTGTCTTATTTTCAAGAATTACTTATGTCTGTTTTCTAATGTTTTATTAAAATAAGATGTTTTAAGAATCTGCTTTTTTACCATCCAATAATTTTATGTACTGTTTATTTACTCAATACAATTACTATAAACTTTTAGATATCTCAAAAACTTTTTAAAAAATTACTTATTGATATGAACTGTGATACTGTGATGGGTATTGTTGAGGTGCTTCATTTGCTGCATTAATATACTATAATAAAGTGTACAGGTAATTTTAAGATTTTATTGAGATATTTTATTTTAGATACTGTAATAACCTAGTCAGTTAACTGTGATATTAGTAAAATAATAATGAGCTATTGGAAATCTAGCCCTCTCATCTGACATTTGAAAAAAATTGTAATAGTAGATAAATAATGAATGTCTCTTTTCAAACAATGATTTTCATATGCTGATCAAGGTGCAGGTAGTTTGCTAGTGCATCTACCAAAGAAAAAATGTGTAATTTTTTCCCATGTATCAGATGAAGAGGGGGGGGGTGTTTATTTGTAGACCTGGATAGTACATTCCAGCATAATCAATGCTGTAAGCAATTATACACAGCTCAATTATATATTGCTGATGGACTGTAATTGTTAAATAACAATCTGTTATATCACAATATTTTGATTTGTATATGTACTTGTTAAATAAAAAAACTACTGCTTCATTGTGTGTCTATATCACTTTATGTTTTTGTGTATGTGTGTTGGGGGGGATGTTATTAAAAGAGGGAAAGAATGCAAATTCTTGTGTAATTGAAAACAGAGGAAGAAGAGTAGATTCTCCAGTTTCATTTTTACATGTAATTTTCATAGGTTCAACTTAAATAACAATCTTCAGACCACAACAACCAGTATTAGCCACCCATTGTGTTCGGTTGGAGCTGACTGGAAGATTGAATGTCCAGGCAGCTCCAACTGTACACAACTGATGACCAACACTATTGTTGTTGTGGTCTGACTATAGCTATTTAAGAGGCCAAAATTGGTTACCAAAAAATAAAATTTGCGATCTACTGACTTTGTATGAATTAACCATTAAGATCGGTGTTATTCCATTATGTTTTCAAAAATATTTGCTGCATGAGCCTACTTATCAGTAAGACATTGTCCCTATGCCTGAATGCCACTGATGTAATCATGGAGGCTCTCATAAAGCTGCCCCCTCCCAAGACAGGCTTGCACACAACTGTTGTTGCTGTACATGACACTGAAAGAGTTGATTTCAAGATATTACCTCACACTCACTCAGTCACAGACCTGGTGACAACAAATGCCTCAACATCCTGCAGTCATAAAAACCCTGAGTTAGCAAATATCGTGGAACATGATGACGCAGGTGTGTTGTTCAAACATAACATCACACCACACTATACATGCAGTCTTGCAGAAGACCTTCTGAGATGTGGTTGTGAAAGTGATTTGTGTAACAAGCAATGCGGTGGTGAGCTGATGTCTTTGAATTGGGAAATTGTTCAGTGCCGGACATGAGAATTTAAATTTTGTTTTCATCTTCACAAGTTGAATCATGTCCAGGGTGTATCATAAATGGTCGACTGAGGGTATCACAGTTCACAACAGATAAACTACCAACCATCCAGCCAGCCCAGATGACAATGACTGGCAACATCCAAGGCGGATGGTCTGAAGTAAAACTAGGGCAGCAGCGCCACAAATCACAGCTCAAACCAAAACAGGATGTGCTAAATATGTCTCCCAGTGAACAATCCAAGGGATCATGTGTTCTTTGACTTTTGGGATCCAGTGTCATTGTTAACACAATGTCATCAGTCACAATAGCTTGCCAATTGCCAAGGAGGGATACTGGAACAATGGCAGAACATGATATGGTTGGATGAATCACAATTTTAACTGCATCATGCTGATGGGAGGCACCAAGATGTAGAGCACATAAATCGATGGATTCTACCTGCCAAAACAGTGTATTCAGGATGATGGTGTTTGTTATGGAATGGGTTTCCTAATTGTTAAGAAAGGGGCTTGAAATTGTCTGTGCTATGTTGAGCTGTTTGGCGACCATCTCCTCTCACTTTTGTTTCCATCACCCTGATAGTTCTGTGGTGTTTCAAGATAAAACATGCTTTCACATCACTTCCATGCTGCGTGGGACTGGTTCTTGAAATATACAGGTAATGTCCAAAGACTGAGATGGTGACTCCTGAGCCGGATTTCAACTCCGTGAGCATATTTGGAATATCACAACTGCTATCCCCCATGCCATGGATCCTGCACCGTGAACAAACCATAATACCTGCTGCTCGGGAAATGATTTGATGTCTATTCCAGCCAGAAGACTACCAACGACTTGTCTACTCATTTTCGTGGCATCTCACTGCAGTCCACAGGGTAGAGGATGGTCCATTAGATATTAGGTGTGTCTAACATTTGCTAAGTTAGTGCATGTGCCATGTGCTGACCAGCACTGTCATGTTGAAAACTGACATCATAGTACTGCTGCTTCAGGTGTAACATATGAAGAAGCAGGATTTTCATGATATACTATCCTGATAGTTCCTTTAATCAGTACCAGCTATGACCTAAAGTTATACTTTGTGATGTCAGAACTAACAGTATTATGCAACTCAAAAAAATTGGAACACAGACAATTATCATCTGGAGTAACGCAGAACTGCAGTCATCATGGAACACAGTATGACACCTCTCACCATGCTTCCTGGCTGTGGAACTATTGCAAACAAAGCCATTTGTTTTGTAGTGTTAATAGCAGCCCACACATGGGATTGTAATGCCCTAGTCCATTGGTTGCTACTCTCGGATCAATGGGGTTTGATGATGAGGGGATGGCGATCAGCCAGTGAGGAAGTGGGCAAGGGACAGAACTGGAGGGAAGCATGTGTAGCAGATGGGCTAAGTGTGTGTGGGAAAGAAACACCATGTCTGGTCTTGGCAGAAGAAGGACCTTCCTGGATGATAAGAGTGATTCGATCGGGCAGAGTGTTAAGATTTGCAAAGCGAACGGTCACTTCTCAGGACTCTAAATTTGACAAGAACAAGTGAATGCCAGTCCTGATATGTGTTTGTTTTTACACAAGAACTTATAAGTGTAGAAATGGTGTTCAAGAAACTTAAACTATTTTGAACTGTTGAAAATTTCATGTAGAGTTCTTGCAAAATACACAGTGTTTCTGTGTTTCTTAAAGTTATGACTACTTAGGCGGGGGAAAGTGCTGCCAATTTCTTATCACAGACAATGCAACTGTTTAACCATTTTATTCAATTTATGTTTAATATTTCATTTGATCACTTCTAATAAGAAACCAATTTAACTCAATAAACCTTATTCAACTAAATCTCTGACTTTGCATACATCATTTGCAAACTTTAGAATAATTTTATTAATGAACCAGTTATTATATGTAATATTTGTTTTTCAAACTACAGCCTATGCATAGAGAGTTTTTAACTACAGGATCACAGGTAAAAGATAATATCTTCAACTAAAGTAGTTGTTGGGACACAAAAGCAGACATGTAACATTGAGCCAAACTTCTAAATCAGAACTAAACATAGTCCAATATGTAGGTTCTTACAGCATTTAGTCACACTTGCTTTAATCTTAGCTGTGATAAGTATGGTGTTGCAAACAGCATAAAGTTGTAACACCTCAGTCTACATAAAACCTAGTGTGTCCCAGTGTGCCATATCTATCCTCCCTCTTTCCCCCCACCCCCTGCACCCCAGACGTACAACCTCACACTATCCCCTAGAACCAGCTAAGAAGGCTTTCCATGTAAATACGGTAACTTGGGAATCATCTTATAGGCCAAATATATGCTTAACATATTGGCTGCCACACGCTTAGCGACGGATGTTTCACCTCCACACCGGGCATGGTGACCAGGGCTAAACTGATATACACTCACCATTCAAAGTTCGTTTTTCAGGCCATGTTGACCTACACTAAATGTTTCACGTATCTGTGTCTGTATTGGAAACATGCAAACCAATGCTATACTGCACTGAACAGTATGGGGCTTGTAACCGCCAGCAGCCACACATCATCAGGTGTAAGGGATTGCTGTGGCTGCAGCAGCCACATGGCAGTCAATGTGTTAAACTATAAAATTTTGATGAAAATTTGTAGCTCATCTAATCTGAAGGTCATCTTATCTGTTGAAATATACGGTATATGTCTCATTTCCATGATCACAAAGAAAAGATGAGAGAAATTAGGGCTCGTATGGAGGCATATAGGCATTCTCTTTTTCCTATTCTATTTGGGAGTGGAATAGGAAAGGAAATGCCTAGTAGTGGTACAGTGCACACTCCACCACGCACCTTACTGTAGGTTGGGGAGTATGTATGTAGATGTAGAAGGCTATATTCCAGTCAAGTACCTTAAGAAAAAGACTTCCCCATACATGAATCTAAAGTTGATAACAATAAATTTGTTCTTCAGAAATACTTTTGTCATATTCAGTGTACATTTTATATCCTGTCTACTTCAACCATCCACTGTTATTTCACTGCCAAAATAGCAAAACTCGTCTACTGCTTTTAATGTCTCATTTTCTTAGTTAATACCCTCAGTATTGCCCAGTTTAATATGACTATATAGCATTAACATTGTTTAGCCATTGTCAATGTTCATTTTATATCCTCCTAATCAAGACACTGTCCATAACATTCAACTGATCTTCCAAGTCTTTGGCAGACTTACAATGTCATCAGAAAACTATTGTATACCAATTGCAACCATTTATTATGTTATTACACTGCTGGCCATTCAGAATATACACCAAGAAGGACTAAAGATATCACAGCCAGATATTTTCAGGTGATTTAACATACTTCAGATAATTGAAAATACAGCACACATGAAGTGAGGAAGATGATAAAATCAGTATTGAGTATTGCCGCCATTGCTGTCTATAACCACTGCAACACACTTCAGCATAGAATCAAAGAGGCTCTGGATGTTTTCTGGGGAATAGCAGTTCGTGTTACTTCCATGTATTTCCAGAGTTGAACTGGTGTAGCATTGGGTGGTGTCTACTGGACCAGTCACTCCACAATCTATCAACTAGATGTTTTTGATAGGCAAGAGACTGGGAAAACAGGAGGCCCTAGCAGCAATGCAATCCAATGAGCAACAAAGAACTCTCAAACAATGTTTGTGACATGTGGTTGTGCATTACTCTGTTTACATATTGCCATTGGCAAGTTTCAAAGGTAAGGAAGGACAACAGGTCCCAACACTTCAGAGATGTAATGCTGGCTATTAGTGTACCAACAATGTGTACTAAGCGTGTGAGAGTCAAATCTAATACCACTTCAAACATTAATACTGGTGATGCTTAAGACAACAGTTCAGCAGTCTTTCACCACGGTGTCTCAAGACTTTAACCCAACTATAGTGCTGGTGCAGGCAGAATTGGTAAATGTCAGTAAAAATAATGTCATCCAATTTTGTTGTTCATGAGCATCATCCATTGCACCAAATGCCTCTGATGTTGAGTCAGGGTAAATGCAACAATGGATGTCGTGCAGACAGTCTGCTCTGTTGCGAACTACATCAAATGAAACCCACTAAGACTACAATACTTTGGTTTTGTAAACCACTTTCAATTAATTATACCACTGTTACCAGAGTAGCATGTAACATTAAAATAATCTGTTGAAAAATTTTCATACTGATGTTTCTGCAGGGTTATCTGCATTGCTCATGAGTTATGTGGCAAAAAGGTAGGCTTTTTTTTCTTCAATAAAACCATGCCAACTAGGTTGCAGTTATAAATACATTAATCTCATTCTTGAGATTAACACATTCCAAACATCTTCACAGCTGAGCTAACTGTTGAACTACAATACTGACTTAAAACAGCCCTACCAACAGATCTTGCTGTACTCTAATGAAACCTCCACTGCCATTGAAGTGCAGATCTATATATACATTGATTTAACTGTCAGTACTTTCATATACATTATTGGACTTACCATAAATTTTGAGTTACAATTAAAAGTTCAATTTATGATCATCATCATAAATGTTTACAAAGTTCATGGTTAGTAGTAAATAAATGAATGATAGCATTTGTTATCTCCCTTCTCATTCTTTGGCATTTACAAGACATTAGAAAGTCGATAATTATGAATGTTGAAATAAATGATTAAAGACACTAGGAAAACTTACACTACTATTTACAGTAGTTCTTCATACAGGAAGCAATTCTGTTATGATATGTATTTAATTTTTGTATCTGGTTGTCATTAGTTAATTGACTTTTCCAATAAGTGCATATTAATGAATACCCAGGATGATTAAATTCAGAATACACAGGTACCATCTACATTTATCACAAATAAATGAAATATTATGAGCTCTTGTTTCAAAGTCCAAGTTTTCTATAATTATTCATCTTCATTATTTTTCTCACAAATTGTTATCATTGCCCTTAATTACTTTGCCCCTTTCTTTTCATTTACAGTTATTGGAACTGTTTTAATTTTTAGTGTCCATAGCTTTTCATATTCTTTTATAGAGTATCTCTTTACATAAACATGCCTGGTTTGATAATCTGTCAACAGCAGGACAATCTGTCATTTACATAGTTCATTCTGTCTAATACTCTAATTATGTGTGGGAATAGTATTACATGTTTTTACATAGATTGTCAAATATGAAAAGTTGAATTTGGAGGTCCAGCACTGCACAATTTGGCGAGTGCCAGAACCATGTCATTCCACTGATGTCAACAGGGCGTAGTACCATTATACTGCAAACATTGCTTTTTGCACAGCAGGCCAAATTTATTGTTGTATGGTTCTTGGTGGGCAGAGAGAAAGCGCCACACTACCATGTGCACAATATGCATGACACTGGGTGTAAGGGTGAAAAGACAGTGCATTCTGTCTCATCAGCCCGTCATTCCCTCATGCATCCAGTGATTACAGATCAACATCACTGTGGCTTGGTTATTTCCATGATCACCAATTTCTTTGAAGGATAATCTACTGTCCTTATAAGCAACTATTCATCCTCAGTCAAACTCCAAAATGTGCTCCAAAGTTGCTTGTTGCCTTGTACGAGGTATACTAAAGTTGCTTCAGCAAAAACCACAACACGAAAGAACAATTTTAGTACATCCACATGACCATCTGTCTCCCCTTTACATATCAAGTGGTGCTACTGCTGCCCACGATGTGTAACTGCACTGAAATGTTCATTGTGTGCTTCTCTCATGATTGCAAATTTCATTTGATTTGTATCGCGTGTCAGCATTATAGACAGAGCCAGATTTTTTTTAATGTTGTGTCACTAACAAATTATGCTGAAATTACTGTGCTTGAGAGCTTAATCATCTGGCTACCTACATAATGGTTAATTGTAAACTCAGCTAACAATATGCTAATCATGTTATTCACCAAATCCCAATGATTTTAACAGCTGCTATGTTTCCTGCACATAAGCAGGATTGTTGTCAGCTCCAGGTTATCTCAATATGAGGGACTGATGATTGCCTGGCTGAACACAAAATCTTGACTCACATGTGAAAAGAACCCGGCATCATTTGTTACGACTACAATCCTGATGTTCCATCGCCCAGTTTTTGCAAGCTAAACAGTGTCATGGTTTTAATGGGACACAGACCATAGGCCTCCAAGTGTAGAGGCCACATTCCTGAAGGCAAATTCAGGCTGTTTGTGTCGATATTACATGTCTTGTTGCTGTCTAGAGGGTATGTTGCAGCTGAGTTGCATTCAGCCTCTTGTCTCGACAGGCTGTTAACTGGAGATAATAGACATCTCTTGCTGATGTTACCCATGGATGACCTTGGTCTTGCCTTCTTTTGACGGTTCCTGTTGTCTGAAATCGCATCATGGTCCTGCAAATTACACTTTTGGACACTCCAACAGCTGCAGCCACCTTCATCTGTGTCTGTCCTGCTTCCAACCTTCCTAACGGCTCTCCATGCCATAGCTTCAGGTAAATTACATTGTTGTTGCATTGCACTACTGGTTCGCTACACTACCCGAACACAACTGCTTGTTTAATTTGTTTGGTAAAGTAAACATAAGTCAAAATCAAACTCCTCTGCAGCAACTTTATGTTATTGAGCCAAGTTGTTAATAAATTACAAATTTCCCAAATTATTTCTTTGCTTCTCTGGAATTTCTGGAAAACTACTGCAGATACACATGTGGGGCATGTTTTATTAGATTCACCATATCAGTAGCAACAAATAAATTGAAATCATATTTTACTCTAACCTTGTACAATTTTTCGATGGCTTCATATTAATGGGGTTACTAAATTTCAGGCAAAATCTTTTATTAGCCATAACTCCATTTCTAAATATTTGCAGACCTGTCTACATGAACTTTTTTCTAAATTTTTTCTTTAGAAAAAGTTCATATAAATTTTTTTCATTAGTTTTACATGTAGAATAACATTTTAAAATATTTGTATATCTTCATGAATCATCATGTGAAGTTCGGTGGCAGGATGAACAGGATTTCTGGTCAGGTGAGTACAGGATTATAAATACAAAATCAATTGGGGGTATCACAGGAGTAGGACTGATAATGAATAAGAAAATAGGAATGCGGGTAAACTACTATGAACAGCACAGTGATCGCATTATCATTGTCAAGATAGATACGAAGCCAACACCGACAACAGTAGTACAGGTTTATATGCCAACTAGCTCTGCCGATGATGAGGAGATCGAAGAAATATATGAGGAGCTAGAGGAAATTATTCAGACAATTAAGGGAGAGGAAAACTTAATTGTTATGGGGGACTGGAATTCGGTAGTAGGACAAGGAAGGGAAGGGAAGACAGTAGGTGAATATGGTCTGGGCAAAAGGAATGAAAGAGGAAGTCGCCAGGTAGAATTTTGCACGGAACATGATTTAATCGTAACAAACACGTGGTTTAAGAATCACAAAAGAAGGTTGTATACGTGGAAGAGACCAGGAGACACAGGAAGGTATCAGATAGATTTTATAATGGTAAGACATAGATTCCGGAACCAGGTCCTAAACTGCAAGACCTACCCAGGGGCAGATATAGACTCTGACCATAACTTGTTAGTCATGAACTGTAGGCTGAAACTGAAAAAACTGCAGAAAGGTAGGAAAATAAGGAGATGGGACTTAGATAAATTGAAGGAAAGTGAAGTTCTGGAGAATTTCAGAGGGAGATTTAGGCAACAATTGACAGAAACTGGGGGAAATAAAACAGTAGAAGAGGAATGGGTAGCATTGAGAGACGAAATAGTGAAGGCAGCAGAGGACAAAATAGGTAGGAAGGCAAGACCAACAAAAAAGCCTTGGATATCACAGGAAATACTAAATTTAATAGATGAAAGGAGAAAATATAAAAATGCAGTAAATGAAACAGGCAAAATGGAGTACAGACGACTAAAAAATGAGGTTGACAGGAAGTGCAAAATGGCTAAGCAGGAGTGGCTAGAAGCCAAATGCAAATCCGTAGAAGAATGTATAAGAAGGGGAAAAGTAGATACCGCCTACAGAAAAATAAAGGAGACGTTTGGGGACAGGAAGGGCAGCTCTACGAATATCAAGAACTCGGATGGGAAACCAGTTCTCAGCAAAGAAGGGAAAGCTGAAAGGTGGAAAGAGTACATAGAGCAGCTCTACAAAGGAAATGAACTTAGAGACGATGTTGTAGGAAGGGAAGAGGAAGTAGATGAAGATGAAATAGGAGATAGTATACTGAGAGAAGAATTTGACAGAGCCTTGAAAGACCTAGGTCGGAACAAGGCCCCAGGAGTAGATGACATACCCGCAGAGCTATTAAAGTCTCTGGGAAAGCCAGCCATGACAAGACTATTTGAACTGGTGTGTAGGATGTATGAGACAGGCGAAATACCCTCAGACTTTAAGAAAAATGTAATACTCCCCATTCCAAAGAAATCAGGCGCAGACAGGTGTGAAAATTACAGAACCATCAGTTTGATAAGTCATGGTTGCAAAATTTTAACACGAATTATCTACAGGAGAATGGAAAAGCTGGTAGAAACTGACCTCGGGGAAGATCAGTTTGGATTCAGGAGGAACGTAGGAACCCGGGAGGCAATACTCACTTTACGTCTTATCTTAGAAGATAGATTAAGGAAAGGTAAACCTACATTTTTAGCTTTTGTAGATTTGGAGAAAGCTTTTGACAATGTTGACTGGACTACACTCTTTCAAATTCTGAAGTCAGCAGGGGTAAAATACAGGGAAAGGAGAGTTATTTACAACTTGTACAAAAGCCAGACCGCAGTTATTAAACTCGAAGGGCATGAAAGGGAAGCATCAGTTGGGAAGGGAGTAAGACAGGGTTGTAGCCTTTCTCCGATGTTATTCAATTTGTACATCGAGCAAGCGGTGAAGGAAAGCAAGGAAAAATTTGGAATAGGGATTAAAATTCAGGGCGAAGAAATAAAAACATTGCGTTTTGCTGATGACATTGTAATTCTATCAGAGACAGCAAAGGACCTGGAAGAGCAGTTGAATGGAATGGACAGTGTGTTGAAGAGAGCGTATAAAATGAATATTAACAAGAGCAAAACAAAAATAATGGAATGCGGTCTTAGAAAATCAGGCGATGCTGAAGGAATTAGATTAGGTAACGAAACAATGAAGGTGGTAGATGAGTTTTGTTACTTGGGTAGTAAAATAACATGCGATGGTCGTAGTACAGAGGATACAAAATGCAGAATGGCAATGGGAAGAAAAGCATTTCTGAAAAAGAGAAATTTGCTAACATCGAATATTAATTTAAGTGTAAGGAAGTCTTTTTCTGAAGGCATTTGTGTGGAGTGTTGCCTTGTATGGGAGTGAAACATGGACGATAAGCAGTGCGGACAGGAAGAGAATAGAGGCTTTTGAAATGTGGTGCTACAGAAGAATGCTGAAGATTAGGTGGGTAGATCGCATAACTAATGAAGAGGTACTGAACAGAATTGGTGAGAAAAGGAATTTTTGGCATACCCTGACTAAAAGAAGGGATCGCTTGGTAGGACACATTCTTAGACATCGGGGAATCGTAAATTTAGCATTGGAGGGAAGTGTGTGGGGTAAAAATCGCAGAGGGAGACCAAGATATGCGTATAGTAAGCAGATTCAAATAGATGTGGGTTGCCGTTCTTATGAGGAGATGAAAAGGCTTGCTCAGGATAGAGTAGGGTGGAGAGCTGCATCAAACCAGTCTCCGGACTGAAGACCATAACAACAACAACATGTATATGCAGAGTGATTCACGAAGATATGCAAAAATCTTCCTTCCTCTCCTTAATAATGCTGAGACCTCAAATTTATATTTAAACAAACAAGACAGAGTGGAATGACTGGAGTGGAGGTTATAAAAGCAATTGCTACCTTATAAATTTATTAACAAAATTGAAGACCTGAAGTTGACAGTTCAAATAGCATGTAACTCAGTGACCGACTGCCCACTGCCACCTCTATGTGTGCTCCCCAATTATCAGTGTGCATATGCCAGAGGCTTCATGTCCAAGTGCCCATCAGTCACCACAAGTACGCCCATGGTGGCAGGAGGTGAAACCGCAATTAATATTACAATCATAAGGTTTACTTGTGCCAAGAACAACAGAATGTGCTGTGAAAATAGATTGTTGTAAGAAGTACACAATGACTCGCTCATGATTAATGTAACACAAAGGTCACAAAGTAATGTAGTAACCAAATGAAGTGAAAGAAGGAGGGAAAGAAAGTTTCATTAACAAACAACAACGCAGACTATCCCGCACTAGTGATAGAGCGACGTCGAACAGGAAGGACGCGCAGGATCATAACCAGGAACCACCAGAGCTTAAATGTATTTGTAAAATTTAACCCTCTTTGTTAATTATTTGGTAATTGAAAAAGCTGGTACATTTACTGGAGTGGATGCACTCAAGCAGTAAGATGAATACCTGTCTTTTAAGTCTCCATTCAGCTATCTCCACATAATATTCTATGCTGAACAAGTGTAGGCGTGTTGCTTCAGCAGTGGTGTCACTGCATGGGGTTCGCTCTGACTGTAGTGCAGAAGAAGAACAGTCAGCATCTTGTGTCATTAGAGCAGACCACAGGGTCCTAGTGTCACAGTAATAGTACTGGCCAGGGTTGATCTCTGAACCAAGAAATGGAGAACAGGGAAAGGTGCCTGGTGCAATGCTGGCTACATAGGTTAGACAGACAGGCAGTGATCCTTTGTTTGCAGCCTGTTGATAGCAGCCTGTTGTATACTCATAGCATTGGCTGACAAGTGGCAAGTTCTGTCCATGGCCTTGCTATGCCAAATGTGATGTACTTCGATGGGCTGGTGTTAAAATGTATCTGTTAGGTGCTGATAGCTGCAGAAGAAGTAGAATTGTTGTGTCATTCAAAACCATTTGGACAATGGCAAGGTGTGAGGCATGACATAACCAGCAGTAGATAGGTCAAGCTGCATTAGCAATGTGACCAAAGGCTCTAGCCTGATTTCAACTCTTGTGGACTGACAAGAAGAGAGAATTGATAATGCAGTTCTTTGACTAGTGCCTGTTGTCCTGCTGCAGTCTTGCCACTCCCTAGCTGGTTCTATGTCCCATTTATAAATTAACACCTTTACAATTCTCTTCATCATTAAGGACTATTGAAATTCCTAGGTTGCATGGATTAGATGGGAACTAGTCTCAAAGACTACTGTTTGTTATCAAACATAGGAAGGGACTTCTATCATCTTATTAATTGTTAGTTGTAGCTCCATATCTGCAAAAACTTGTTGGAAAGAAATTTTATAACTTATCTCAACATATGAGCCTGTTAATTTCCAAAAACTGCCCACTTCATCCTATGCACAAGTTTAAAAAAGTGCTAAAAACTTGGCTAAAAGAGAATGAAGTTCACTCAAATAACAAATACATGGAGAGTGTTTTCCGAGACTTGTACTTCGAGTAACTATACTATATCTTATTCATATGTGGGAATGTAAATAAGAATAATATTATCATACTTCCTTCATGAAATCATAAATAATGGTGAAGTGTTTGTATATGTAAATAATATGTCAATATTTGTAATCAGTATGTCATTGTTTTAAAACATTTATACATACTGTATGTACACAAGTATTCGAATAACTACAAATATGTAACAGGTACAAGGAAACTGCATTTTACTCTGCGTATACAAATTATTGTTATTTACAAAGCTGAGCTGTTAACTGTACCTTACACATTGAAATTGCCAATTGTATCAAAATATACTGAATGGCTTATGATAAATATTAGAAACATTGTAGTGATTGTTCAAAACTGTATTTACACGAGCTATCTTTTTTGCTCGGTTCATTAAAGTTATGTGGATGAGTGGTTTATTATATTCATAAGTGATTGTAAAGTTCTGACTCTCTCACCAATGTGAAGCTTTTCTCAGAAAAATATCAGAGAAAGTAGGTAACTTTCTAAAAACCATGCTGCAAAGGAATTGCATCTAAGTGAACATTTTGATGACATTGATCTGAGATCAGTGGAATTGTAAACAAGACTTACCTGCCTCAATTATCTTTTACTTAATTAGTCCAGTGACTGTTTTAGCTTAGTGCAAAAATACCACATATTATGTAAATAAAACAGTGGGGTGCTTCATTTCCATGCAAAACACCAGACTTGTCTGCTAGCATAACTAAATGGTGATCTATTTTTGTGTGATTCCTGGGTGGGCCATACAGATTGTACCCTTTTAGATGCAAGTTTTCCAAACAAAGATTTTACGCTGATGATCTTGCCACTGAAAACACCAAAATATTGCCAATCCCTTGAAGTTTACTTCTTTCAGAAATATAAACTGTGTATCAGAAGGAATACTGATTTTGTAAGACTACAATGTGCCAAACCATAAGTGAAGGTACATGATTGTTATTTCATTGAGAAATATCACCCTGTGATTTACAATCAATTTGCTTCCTCTACTTGTAAGCCTATGTTGCAATACGCTTGGCAAAAGGCAGGGTATGACATTCACATACCAACATCATCATTTGATAATGTAATTAGCATGGCTTTTGATACTGAACTGTGTGAATGCGAAAGTGATGTGGAATGTGATAACATACCTTTACTGAAGTGTGCACATTGTTCTCTCCCACTTTGTCTTAACCACTTCATCGAAATCTCACATCTGCACTTTGCGGACTAACATCAGCACTTTCAGATGTGTGTTAATGCTGTAGATGTGTGTTTTGTGCTATTATAAGTGCTTTAAGCAGAGAGCTATTGGTGCTGCTGATTGAAAATGTAATGATACACTGATGCCACTAAATTACATATAATTTCCTTCCTATGGTATTGATATCTTGTTACTTTGTTTCTCTCTGTTGAAATGATACTCGAGATGTAATCCAACATTTTGCATGAAATGATTGGCTGTTATTCCAAGCTTGGTTTCATGAGGTTCTGAGCATTTGAGGTCAAAGGTGTCTGTTGTCAGTAGTAAATTTAGTAATAAGCTTTTAATTTTCCTACATTCAAGTATGAGAATTGCCTTTAGTTGCTGTTGGCTGACACATTATATTCCAAGCCAAGGTTATGGTGTTATATGAGCTAGTTTTACTTTGCAAAGTGTCAGTTTCGCCTGCTACAACCAGTGCTAGTAGTTGGTATGGGTACAGAGGTAATTGGATCCACTCAAAAAAAAATCAGATTAGATGAGATACCCACTCTGTAACTGAGGGAATATATCCATGATGATTATGATCAAACTTAAACTTTCAAAACACTGTAAAATGACAACAATGGTTATAATGCTGTGAAATTGCAACAGAATATTATCAGAAGTAAAATAAATAGTCTTAAATGGATAAATGGTGCTGTATGTGTCAGAATATGTAAATGATAAAAAATAGAAAAGAGATGACTTACCAAAAGGACCGGCTCGTCGATAGAAACGAATAAAATAACGAATAAAATCACACACAAACACACATACTAGCTTTCGCCACCACTGGCAGCTTCGTCAGGAAAAAGAGGAAAAAACGGGAGGAGAAAGGGAAGGATATGGGTTTTAAGGAAGTGGAAAAGGAGTCATTCCAATCCCAGGAGTGGAAGGACTTACCTTATGGGACAAAAAGGAAGGTAGATAAATACACACACACTCACACATATCCAAACACAAACACACCTAGAATATGTAAATGAAAACACCTGTCATGCACACGACCTGTTGAAGTTGGTACAAACACACATATGAGAGGTTCACCATGATTGTCTCATTGCAGAATTGCACTCTAATTTGTAAAGCTGTTTTACAAGAATGATGACTGTGCACACGTCACTCTGCAGAAGTTACATACACTGAAGAGTTTGAAAAAAGGCATTGGTCTGATGACTGCCATGAGTCTGGAGAAAGTGATTTGGAAATTCAAAAAGATGGGTTCCTTTGATGTGCAATCTGGTAGAGGAAGGAAATGAATTGATTTGATGTCAGTGGAAGAAATGGCCACAGCAATGCAGGGGGAACCAAGTGGTGGTGTGCATGGCGAATTGCCTGAACATTGAACAACTGTGTGTGTACGGTGTGTAAAATCCTACCAAACATCCTTCTTTGTTATATATTCAAAATTACTCGTGCATGAGTCGCTTACTGTTGACCTGCCAGTAAGAGGGACTTTTACTTTAGAATTTCTTCCTTGTGTGGATGACGAATGGCTGTAGAAGATTTTGTGAACAGATGGAGCCCAAATCCAACTGACACGATACATCAATACACAGAATTGTTGAATATGGGCAACAGAAAATACATAACACAATTCAACCAGTACCACTTCATCCTGAAAAGGTCACTGTGTAGTGTGTGTTTACGTCATCATTTACCATTGGGCCATATTTTTTCAAAGAGATGGGTGCTTCTGGCCCTGTTACCTGTACCAGCACTGGTAAGTGTTATGAGTGTCTTTTGCATAACCACATCATTTCAGCTCTCCAACAGCTTGGATGTATGGATGGGAACATTTTTACACAAGATGGCACACCTCCACACATTGCAAATCTAGTTAAGCAGCTGCTGAAGTGCCATTTTGAAATGCTAGGATTATCAGCCACCATTTTCTTACAGTCTGGCCATCCCGATCACCTGGTCTTAATCTGTATGATTTCTGGCGGTGGAGCTATGTGAACGATGTTGTGTTCAGTGTTACAATTGTGAACTTAGCTGCGTTAAAGCCACACACTGAGCAACACATTCTGAACGAGGCCCTGGAAACACTTCGATCAGTTGTGCAACGTGCTTTTTCTTGATTTCAACTTGATACAGAAAACAGTGGACAGCATACTGAAGATTTTTTGCACTAGTCACACACAAATTAAAAATCTGATTGGATTTTGATTCATGCTTATGTGTTTTTGGCCTCAGGACAATTAAAAACCAATGTGCTAAGAGTAACACACCTGTACACCCTTTAACACTGAGTAGTACAGTTTGTTTAATGTCTAACTTAAGCCTTAGGCACTGTTGTATCATTCGTCATTTGTAATCAACCACTATTAAATTATGACGCAAACAGTGCCACCTATTGATCAATTTTCACACTATTAATTTTTCTTCTGCCATATGCTCTCCCCCTTCTCTGACAATACCCTGTATATAAACTTGTGTTCTCTCTAACTTCTGCAAAATTTGCTCTCCCAAATTTTAACCATTACTGGCATAATTGTAAACCAGGATACTACCCGTCTGCTTTGACCCATGACGCCATCAATATAGCGGCAATGAAGGATATACTCATAGCCAATATGATGGCCAAAACAGTCCCGAAAACACACACACACACACAAAATTGCACATATAAACACACAAAAATTAACATAAACCCAATGAGATGAAACTAATGGGACAAATGCGGGGCATTTTAAGCGGAGAAATAATGACCAAAAAATATATTGAAAACTAAAAAGAAAAAAAGAAAGAGAGAGAGAGAGAGGGTCAAAACTAGTATCAGACATTTCAAATGATATTTATTACGCCTCAAATGAATCTCTGGGTACCAAACAACCCCCAAACCAATGAAAAAAATGACTTACAATAAAATGGAATTACACTAACAACTACAACACTAAACAAAAAATTTTAAAAAATTATTACACACACACACACACACACAACACAAACACACACACACACACACAATTAAATTAAAAGTACACAACATACACACCAACTCACACTGCAGCAAATAAATACATTAATCATCTTCATATGTTGTCTACATTCAACACATTTAATTACTGCAGCTATTAGATCAAAGAGTTACAAAACCTTGAAGTCATCTGCCATAGTTTTCCCAGGAAAAAGAGGAAAAAACGGGAGAAGAAAGGGACATTTGTCTTCTGTTCGATATCATATGATTGTATTATCAAGTAAAGTTTATGAAGATGACTCCAGGACATTATGGGAAAGTAAGACAGTGCTGCACCTCTAATCTGTCATTGTAGAAACTGTCACAGTAAGAACACTTAAAGTGAATATGGATGAGAACCAAAAGGAAAAACAAGATGAACATAAACGAATCTGTTAGAGAATGGAATTAAAGAAAGATGAGAACCAAAAGGAAAAACAAGAGGAACATAAATGAATCTGTTAGAGAATGGAATTAAAGAAAGATTCTTGCATCATCATTGGAAATAATGAGCTTTCAAGGTTTTAGTGATAGGTATGTTGAGGCAGCTGACAGTGAAATTATTAGACTATTTTTTTATATATTTATACAATACATTAAATGCACCTTTGGGACAGGGTCTCCCACGATCACAGGGGAAGCAAATGAAGGGATGAAATTTTGGTCAGAGGGGCCTGTGATGACCTACCCATAGTGTGATACCTCCCATGGTGTTGGACAAAATGATGGTGAAATATATTCATTTGGTGACAACATGCAGCAAAATTTATATTGTGCTGTTAATTTTTTGTATTGCATTGCATTTTAGTAAATAAATAATATCATCAGAATTAAACTACTACTAATATATAACATAATTTCAAGAGGTGGAGCAGGGTGGGGGCATTTTGGGCATCTACTCAGTCAGAAAAATTAGGAACCTCTGGACCTGGTTACAACCAAATGTGAAGAAGGGAATGAAAATGGTGGTTGTGGTCCAACCCCCGTGTAAGGGAGCAGACTGTGCCAAGTAGCCGAGCGGTCTAAAGTGTCTCGCTGCAGAGCGCGCGGTTGCTTGCCGTGGAGGTTCGAGTCCTCCCTGAGGCATGGGTGTGTGTGTTTGTCCTTAGGTTAGTTTACCTAGTAAGCTACGGACTGATGACCACGCAGTTTGGTCCGATAGATTTACAAAAATTTGAACATTTTCAGTTAAATTTTACTTACCATCCTAATGGCTTCATGTGATAATGTTGGCATTAGCCAATTGCATGACAACATAAATATTTTGTATTGAAGTGAGGGCAATTACTTTTACTGAGCGAACAAGGGTACATACAAGAACCTGTCAACTACCGAACAGGCAAAGCAAGTTATATTAAAATCCAGTATTTGTAAAAAGAACACCACCATCTTAGCTTCCCATTATTGTTCGCAGTAGATGTCCCCAACATACAGGTCATAGTAAAAACACACACTGTCTTTTCTATAAATTTACAAAAATTATTGCTACCAAGGAAAAATGCACTTCTTGCAGTGGCTGCTACACTTTTGAACATCATAGGGTTATAATTTATACAACCGATGGGTGAAGACCACAGTGTGCAGAATGTACATCTACATGGATACTCTGCAAATCATAGTGCAGTGCATGGCAGAGGGTTCATCAAACCACTTCTACTCTCTAATAGCTCATGGGAAAAAGGAACACCTAAATCTTTCTATTTTCAATCTTATTTCTCTTATTTTATTATGATGGCCATGTCTCCCTATGTAGGTGGAAGCTAACAATATATGCTCACATGCTGAAGAGAAAGTTGGTGAAAGAAATTTCGCAAATAGATCTTGCCTCAACAAATAATGATTGCCATTACAACTCATTTCTGTGACACACACTCACCTATATTGTGATAATACAAAATGAGCTGCCATTCTCTAAACTTTCCCTAAATCGTACTTCCACCTAGTTTGGATCCCACAATGTGCAGCAGTAGGATGCATAAGTGTAGTGTAGGCAGTTTCCTTGGTAGAACTGTTGCATCTTCTAAGTGTTTTGCCAATGAAATGTATTCTTTGGCTCATCTTCCCTACAATATTTTCTACATTCTTTCCAATTTAAGTTGTTCGTAATTGTTACTCCTAGGTATTTAGTTGAATTTATGGCCTCTAGGTTTGACTGATTTATCTTGTAATTGAAGTTTAACGGATTTCTTTTAGTGGTCTTATGGATGACCTCACACTTCTCATTATTAAGGGACAATTGCCAATCTTTGCGCCAAGCAAAGATCTTATCTAAATCATTTTGCAGTTGCATTCGATCTTCTGGTGACTTTACAAACCGAAAAATGACAGCGTCATCCACAAACAATCTAAGAGAGACACTCAGACTGTATCCTAAATCGTTGAGAAAAATAAGGGGCAGTAGAGGCCCTATAACACTTCCCTGTGGAACGCCAGATATAACTTGTGTTCTACTCAATGACTTACCATCATTTACAATGTACTGTGTCCTTTATGACAGGAAATCACAAATCCAGTCACACAACTGTGGCAATATTCCATAATAATCTGATTACAAGACGCCTTGTGTGACACACTGTGAAAAGCCTTTCGGGAATCTAGAAATACAGAATCTATTTGACATCTCTTATCTATAGCACTCATCACATCATGTGAGTAAAGAGCTAGTTGTGTTTCACAAAAATGATACTTTCTGAATCCATGTTGACTATGGGACAATGGGTCGTTCTCTTCGAGGTAGTTCATAATAGTTAAGGAAAGTATACGTTCTAAAATCCTGATGCAAACCGATGACAGTGATATAGGCCTGTAATTTTGCAGATCACTCCTATTGCCTTTCTTGAATATTGGAGTAACCTGTGAAACTTCCCAGTCTTTGGGTATGCAATGTTCGCTAAGCGAGCTGATGTATACGATAGATAGGTATGGGTCTATTGCATCAGCATGCTCCGAAAGGAACCTAATTGGTATACAGTCAGAACCAGAAGACTTACTTTTGTTAAGTGATTTAAGTTGTTTTAGTAGTCCAGGGATGCTTACTTCTAAATTATGCATGTTGGAAGTTGTTCTTGATAGGAATTCTGGAGTATTTGATTCGTCTTCTCTAGTGAAGGAATTTCGGAAAGCTGTGTCAAGCAATTCTGCTTTAGCAGAACCATCATCAGTAGAATCACCATTTCTATCATGTAATGAAGCTATTTTTTATGTTTTGTGCTAGTATATTTTACACATGACCAGAATTTCTTAGGATCCTCTACCAAATTATGTGACAGGGTTTCATTGTGGTGACTATTGTAAGCATCTCCCATTAAAATTCAAGCTAAATTTTTAGATTCAGTAAAATACTGCAAGTCATGGGGATATTTTGGGGTTTTGAATTTTGCATGCTTGTTTCTCTGCTTTTTTAAGTTGATGTAACCTGTTTTGTGTACCACAGCAGGTCGGCCCCTTTATTGGTATTAACCTGTCAATGATTGTCGATATTATTTCTTTGAATTTAAGCCACATCTGATCTACACTCATGTTCTTAGTTTTTAAAAGACTGATTTCTAATCAGGAAAGCACTAATCAAATTTCTATCTGCTTTTTTGAATAAATATAATTGTTTTAATTTTGGTGTATTTGGAAAGTTCGATATTCAGTCTCGCAACAACAACTCTGTGTTCACTAATCCCTTTTATCTGTTTTGATGCTCTTTATTAGCTCCGAATTATTTGGTCAAGTATGTTCTCAGAACCATTTTTTTATCTAGTGGGTTCGTGAACTAGTTGCTCGAGATAATTTTTGGAGAATGTGTTCAGTACAATTTTGGACAATGTTTTATGTTTGCCTCCAATTTTGAACTTGTATTTTTGCCAACATATCAAGGGTAAATTAAAGTTGCCACCAATTAAAATTTTATGCTTTGGGTACATAACTTTTACTTTCTCGCATTACTTCTGTCAAAAATGGTCCAACATTGTTTGTCCATTGCCAGAAAATCCCCACACACTGTCTCTCTCTTGGGCCTATGTCACCATAGACTATTAAAAGAGGTGTAAACATTGCTCTTCAAATTTATTGTTACTTGCTACTTCCTGTCAATGCTGAGGTCATTTGAAACAGGCCTATAGCTTCCTACAAGCAGCCTCTTCTTGAATGTGAGCACCTTCTCCCATCGCCACCTAGACACATCGCCTACATGCTGCCTGTCAAGAGCAGTCAAACACAGCAAACTATGTGTCTTATATACTGCGTTTGGGAATATTTACATGTAACAGAGTGTTTCAGAATGTTCTTAATGTTATTTATGTCATTCTCAGACAAATTGATGTTGGTATAGCCTACGATATTTATGAACTATTAGTAAGACCGAAACTGGAATCGGGCGTTTCATATTAGGCATTTTGTCTCGTACTAGCAAAAAGCTGCACATATTAAATAACATTAAGAACATTCTGAAACACACTGTGCAACGTGCATGTATTCCGAAACTCATTACAACGCTACATCAGACAAACAGTTTGCTTCTGTTCTGACTACTCTTGGCAGGCAACGCACAGACATTGTATCTAGGGGGCGTTGCTTCTGCATTCTCAAGCCTCAACAACTGAAACACCTCCCTCTGGCCTAGGGATAAGTCGTGGCGAGTTGTCGAGGCAACCCTGGATGAGAATACTATCAGAATTTATAGATTACACCGCGCTTACATATCGATGTTACATTCGAAGTGAAGCACGTCGTAAGGAGATTTTAGGGTTAAATTGTATGATGCTTCTCGCCGGGCAGCAGTGCTTATGTTGGCACCAATGGTAATGGCGGCAACCCAGATGACCAATAAATGTTTTGTCTTGACAATTTCATTTAAAACGACAATTATTTGTTTCTGAACGGACAAGGGTACATACAAAAACCTGTCAGCCATAGAGCAGGTACAGTATTAATTCTGCTGCGAGTGAAACGAATATTAACGCAATTCTACACTTCATTGTTCATCTGTTGCCAACATAAGCTCTGGAGCCCAGCGAGAAGCGTCGTAAAGTTTTACCAAAAGCTGTATTATATTTTCAAAGGATAATTTAATGACAGGGAATTATAATTGTTAGTAATTTCGAAAGATCCCAGTTTGTAGTTTCCATTCCACTGTCCTCCGTCTTCAAACTGCGTTCATTTGTTTTTCAGGAATACCGCTACACATTTCATAAACTCAAAAACAAATCTTGTACACATCTGTCTTGCATCACTGTCGACCCAAACAAAGATGCTGAGGATAGAGTCGTCTTAAACCTTAATTTTTCATTTCTGACTGATGCATCAGCGTACTGTCATTTTATGAGATTTGCGTCAGGAGTTTAGTTTCCCGTAGTTGGTATTGCATATCGATGAAGTAATGCCGAGTACGTAATGAAGTCTGTACCGGTGCGTCATATGGTCATCGTAAAATTTTTGTTATCTTTGTACATTGACAGTTCTGTTCTGGAATTGTTTCGAAAGTTTTGAAAAATTATGTAACGATTACAAAGTGTGTTATAAATTAGCTCTTAAAGGTAAATTGCTTTAATTATGACTATGATTTGATATAGCTACCTTATCTTGGTACGATATACAGAAGACTCAAAAATTATTGACGGCTATGTGGTCACGCTGGCAACTGATGTTGCAAAAAAAGTGCTGTGTAGTCTGAAAAGCCTGTTGTTCAAAGTAATGCCCCCAGTTTTCGGCTGAGACGGCAGAATATCTTTTGTGGCTTAGTTCTGGGGGCGGCACAAACATTTTCCTTTACAGTATGTACTTTTTTTTTGAAATGTTACTTTTTAGCATGAAATATCATTTACTTAAAGTTAGTTAGCGCCGAAAACACAACTGAATAAGTGATTATGCATTGATGAAGGCTGTGTCAATTCTTGTAACGTAGAAACACTAACTCTTGATGGATCCAGCCATCTCTTTGTTTTGATTGACCTGTGATAAAAATAAATAATGGATTGAAAATGTCATCCGTGTTGTTTTGACAACCTCTGCTAAGAATCGAACATTGTGGTTGGAGTGGAAAACTGATATTTTAATTCTAATCAAGTAATTGACTGAAAGTACTTCATATTCTTCAATTTAATAATCATAAATTTTAGTCCAGATTTTGGGTTATGATGATTAAGAACTTACTACTTATAGTTACCATACTTTAATGATATTTGCTAATAGATCTTAATATTGATTTCATAAATGGGAACTTAGGAACAGCTGATGTTCATGAAAAATGCTTATGATGGACACATTTTAAAACAGATTTCTGATGTCCAGGCAACAAATCACTGTAATCCTTTTTGAAATTCATAACCGATATGATGAACTTGAGGATGTTGAAGAATATGTACAGAAAAGTGCAAAAATTTGCTAGAACAGAATAGTTACGGTAAGGGAGGTTGTATATAAATGCTGTTGAATTGTTTGTATGGTGTATGGTTTTGAACTCAATACATAATGTCGGAATTTGCTAAGAGATTAACACTTTCTAGAGTAATAGAACTGAAATAGTATACAGTTTAGAAGCAGAAGTAATCCCAAATTTTGTAGAGTATTCATACATTTTGTAGGTTGGTAAAAATAAAAGGTAAAGCAGTCAACAATCCGAAGATTGGTTTGAACACCACAGTGCTTTACTAGGCATTGTCCTGTTTGGAGGTGGTATGCCGTTGCCTTCCTCCGACCTTCGAAGTGACTTACCCAGCCAGTTATAGGGGGACCTACAGTTTAACATGGGTTCCGAACCACGGTGCTACTCGGTATTTTTCACATAAACATTACTGCCAGAGGTGAAAGAAGTGGAAAGTGACAGATAAACATCCTAGGACCTGGCGGGGATCGAACCCGCGACCTTTGGATTTGTAGTCTGGCACTCTACCACTGTGCAACCGAGGCGCACAATAAAAGGTAGTCACACATTTTTAATGGTGTTTTAGAGAGAACGTCTCCTAAAAAAATTGTATTGTGAACTGGTTTATTGATATGGAATGCACATATATTACATGTATCTTAAAAACAACAACAACAACAATAATTATTATTAAGACTATTCCCTCACAATCTATTAAAAAGGAAAAAAAAAAAAAAACATAATTTCCAAAGATTTAATGTATTAGGGTTCTTTCAGTGATTGGACATTACATATGTGTTGCCTTCCATCATATATTTTAACAGCTAATGACCTTGGTGCATTAGCTGAGCATATAATTTTTCTTTCCTTCCAGTTTCAGTTGTCCAAACAGTGCCAGGCCCTGTCTGTGCAGTATTGGTATCTATCAGCATTTTTTTTTTTTTTTTTTTTTTTTTTTTTTTTTTTTTTTTTTTTTTTTGTATCTTAAATGTTTTGATTATTGGCTAAATTGTTGTTGTGTAGGCTGTGCATGAGACTTTCTACCACAGGTGGTAGCAGAGCTTCTGTTTTCTTGAAAATGGTCACTTGATTAGGTGAGCCCAACTCTTTATCTCATGGTGTGTTGCAGTAATTGATTAGTGTGAATCATTTGTTAGCTCTATCTGTAGAATAATTTGTGAGTAAACTTTTGGCACTTTGAACATATTGTTCAGCAATGCCATTGCTTTTAAGAAATCCAGTATTTTAAATCTGGTGTTGAGTAATGTATACATTTAACTGATGCTTGAATTTTCTAGACTTGAAAAATGGCCCATTATCTTTATCCAGTTTACCCAATTTTTTCAGAACTACTTCAGTGCTAGTATTTGGCATCCATCTCATAAATTGTAAACATTTTTCACAATGATAAAGACACTATGATTCCATGGCTTTTAACACTTCTTTAGGAGTCTGCTTTGACTAATGGAACATTGCTGATACACAATTGCAGCATGCCTAGTGAATGTGCAGTCTGCCATCATTGGTATAAGCCAAAAGTCACTTGCAGCTAGGTCAGGGGAATAGGCTACATAACATGAATGACATTTCAATGGTGTTGTCATGAAAAAAACTGTAATGTGGTGTTCACCCGATATGCTGGTGCAGTGTCTTGATTGAAAGAACACACATGTAGCATTTTCTGGCAGTTTTTTTTGGTAAAACTGAAGTTGATGCGCCAGTGACTAGTGCTTGCACTTGCTAGGTTAGGAATTGCAGAGCAGCCAATCAGGAGTCGCATTGCCGTGGCCAGTAAGAAAGAGCATTACAATTGTGATATGTAAACAAATTGAAGCAGTGTATGTAAAAGTTTTTGACAATCGACAAGTTCACTTCCTGTGAGTATGGATACTGATACGAAGATAATGACAAGAAATGTGGAATGGTTGTCATTTCAGAGCCTGTTTCCAGTGAAGACTGCTTCTGGCTATACTATATAGTAAAAATTGTTTTGAAAGTGATTTCAGTTTTGATCATAAAATAAATAAAACATGCTATACCTGCTCTATGGTTGACAGGTTCTTGTGTGTACCCTTGTCTGGTCAGTAAAAGTAATTGGCCTAGTAAAAGGAAGAGTTAGGATCACTTGATCATTATTTTGTACAGATCATAAAATAAGTAAAATGTGCTATACCTGCTCCATGGTTGTGGTATACACATAGATATTCTGTTGTGTTGCCAAGGGTTAAATTGTACGACGCTTTTCGCCGGGCTCCAGAGGTTATGTTGGCACCAGTGGTTAATGACTGCAACTCAGATGACCAATAATGTTTTTTCTTGACAACTTCAATTAAAACAATTTTTTTTTTTTTTTTTTTTTCTGAATGGACAAGGATACATACAACTATAGAGCAGGTACAGTATTACCGTAATTTTGCTGCGAGTTAAATGAGCAGTTATAGCACTTAACTCTGTAGCTCATGAAAAATATTAACACATTTGTACAGTTCATTGTTTATCTGTTGCCAACATGAGCACTGGAGCCCAGTGAGAAGTGTCATGAAGTTTTACCTTGCCAAGATTTGCAGTGTGTGGGCAAGAGACTCTCCACTTTGAAAAATCAATTACAATCACAGAAACGCCACGCTAAAATTCTCAAATAAACTTTGAAACTGATGCCACATTTACTCGTCAGAAACATGCAATCTTATTGTCTGGCATAACACGGCTCCTGATTGACTGCTCTGCCGTTCCTGACCTAGTGAGCTTTAGCCGCTGACTCATGAAATATAGTTTAACCTCTCTCTCTCTCTCTCTCTCTCTCTCTCTCTCTCTCTCTCTCTCTCTCTCTCTCTCTCTCTCTCTCTCTCATGCAATGCTGGTATATATTTTTTCTGTACATAATCTCCATAGGATGCACTTTTCAGTGTCGCGCCCTTTGAATTTCAGTGAATAAGAATTACCATATGCCATCACTGAACATGGTCACCTTCATTTTCTTCAGTAATGGCACTTGCCCAAAATGTTTTTGGTGTCGGTGAGTCTGTGTGCTTCGTATCAAAATTGGAAAAACATATCCATATCTCACCCATTGTCATAATTAATGAAAAGGGAGGCCCATTCATCACATCATCATTTGTCAACATTGCCTGACAACAAGCCACATGCAGAGCCTTGTGGTTATCCATCAGCATCTGTGGCACCCACCTGGAGAACACTTATCACATTTTCAGGTCCTCCTGCAATATAGTGTGCACAGTTCACATGAAAATGTCAACTTTGGAGACAATAGGTTCGTTCGAGTGGCCCAAAAGCTGATAGTTCCTGACAGTTGCTGACGATTTGGAAGGCCTCTACTGCGCATGCGCGCTTTTTGACAGTTGCCAACTCCGAAGCCATCTCGAACGCTTATTTCACCTGTTTTGCATATTGGCCACCCATAGCGCTAGTTGGCATCTTTTCTCTCTACCAAATACCAAAGTTGAAAGTGAAGTTATGACTGGCGATATGTTATGCATTTCTCAATTGAGAAAACTATTTAAGTCGTCATGAAACATTTGCAATTTACCGTTAAACCAAAGTATAATAATAAAGATTAACAAGACACATTTGCCTGCAAACCGTGTATCTGTCGAGTATAAAATTCGTGTGACGAAACTAGGTTAACTTGCGAGTCGCGATGTTACCAGACGACCATTCCATCAAAACATTCTTCTTGAGAAAGCTCACGTTGACGTGAGGTGGCGGACCGGCGACGGACAGTGTGCATTCCGCCATTAGAAATACATTGTGGATTAAATTCTGATCATAAACTTCGACAAAACGCAAAATATACGTAAACATGCCCATTTATAAATAATGTAGCCAATTTAACCTGACAAAACCTCATACAAAAATGAGGTAAATTAGGATAGTTGTGTGTGAAAGGAATATTTGGTAACATACAACTTCATATGCATTTTGTCCCATTATTATGAGTTACAATAAAATTTAAAAAATGGAACATACAAAAATTTGCAGGTGTTTTGCAAGAATTATCATCGTACATGATTTTCCCAGAAGTTACACATTTCGTGTAGAAACGGCCACATTGGCACTAATACATTTCTATAATATATAACCACAAGGAGAAACACGGAACAGTAATTGTGAGACGCTATAGTGGCACATATGTCGGTTATAAAAATCTATCACTGCTAATGCCTGTTGTGAACTATATTATTCTTATGTGTCAATCACTTCACTTACAGATGGCACAGAAAATCTCAGTAGGACTATTTTTACTTCATTTTCAGGCGAATATATCACAATCCAAACTGTAAAAACTTACGCATTCATCTTTAAATTCGTGTTATGAAAATTTCCACACCTTTCATTTATAGTATGTATGGATGTAATAAAAAGGGGACGTACTGTATTAGAAGGGCACATAAGTTGAAAGAATGCCTGTCTAATATACAAACTCAGCCTCAATCAAGAGAAAATGGAAGACTTGGAACACAAACCTCTTCGTAAATGTGCAGGCTTGTCTTTTGGCCAAGGCTTGTTAAACGCTTTGGAGTTAGTCAGAAAACAGTTTGACGAAAATCCTCTGACTTAAACTTTCGGTCGCCAACTATCAGCTCCGCCACTCGAACACCAGATTGGCCAGTCAGATATCGTCAGCAAGAGTCAGAAGTGCCACTCGAACGCCTCAAACTGTTCCTGACCGTCAGCAGCGCCACTCGAACGAAGCTAATGTGTTTCATAGTCCTATGGGGATCATTCAAAATAATTTTTCCACTTGCTCAATTATGTTATCAGACTGACAAGTGCAAGGCAGAGATTCTCTTGGTGCGTTGTCACTAAACAGTCTGCTTCTTCTGAACTGTCGCACTTGGGAATGCAACTTCACTATGCCTCACTCAACTGATAATGAATTTCAATCTGTGAAACATCACACAAATGGAGGAAATGAGTAATTACATGTTGTTCTTGTATTGAGATCACCACCATTTTAAATATCAAATAACAGTCGTAACTCTTTCTCTACCCCTCTCTTTCCCTCTCCTGCTGCTGCTGATACAGAGTTCTATGGGTCATACAGTGCTACCATCTCTATCATGAATTCACAGTGAATGGTTTATTTAAAACAAATTATGTGCAGTATTTCTATCAAAGCCAGTACTGAGAAAAAACATCATAAGTGCTGTAAATCAAATGCGCCTTGTATCATATTCAATTTGGATCCCAATATAACTAGAAAAGCCCACTTCTGACACATGCAACATGAACTGGCTCATAGCATTGAATGTACACACATTCTAGTGAAACACATACTTTAACAAACTTCTCCCTGGTATAAAATATATTACTCGGTACTGAGCAGTAGTTACATTCATATTTAGGCTTTTTAGCTTCACGAAACCGTTCTGGAATCTCAATTGCCAGTATATTACAATAGAAGTGAGTGGGTGGGATTGGAGAGGATGATAAGTGATGATGACGGTAATAGTGATGACAATAATGCTCACATGGAAAAGGGTAGAAATAAGCTGGGCTTGTCTCCGTATTGCCAGATCAGATGATTAGTGAACCTTTCTGAAAAATCTTGATAGTTGGCCTAGATGGGGTGTGAGAAGTGCATATTTGTGACGATATGTTTCACATCTTTGTAAAGTTTATCCAATATGAATTGTATCTGTTCTGTAAATACTTAATAATAGGTTTTACAAGCATAAAAACTGTTTGTTGTTTAAGAACAATTAGAGTAGCTATTACGTTTTCATATCTAAGAGCTTTCACTGTCTTATGGTTAAGAGAACATTAAACCCAAATATGGATGGAACATTCCTTTGGGAGGGGTGGGAATGATCTTGAACACGCTGTCTCACTTAAAGGCACGATAATGAAAATCAAAGACAAGGCTGTAGGGAGGGATTTTTTGATGTGGAAGGGATGTTAACTATCAAAATGTAGTTACTACTGGTAGTGGGAAGGTTTAATGTGGATGGAAGTGTGGATAGAGCCATCAGTGAGGTGCAAGTTAACATCTGCAAATGTGGCATGCTGGGTTGAGGAAGACCAGGTGAAGTGCATGGGAGAGAGGGAGTTGAAGTCCTGAAGAAAGGAGGATAGGGTGTCCTTACTCAAATCATGAAAATCGTCAATGGGAAGCTAGGAAGGTTTCCTCCAGACAGCCCATAAACAGGTTGGCATAGGAGGGTGCCTTGTGGGTGTCTATGGCCGTGCCATGTATTTGATTGTATACCTACCCTTCATAGAGAAAGTAGGTGTTTATCTTAATAAAATTAGATAACAACTTACCCTAAAGAGACTCACTCAGCTGGTGAGAGGCTCAAAAAATGGACAATTACATTCACAGGATGGTTGCGGGACTGTTGAAGGGATGACTCCCATCTGTGCAGTTCAGAAGAGGGGAAGGAACCAAATGCCTCGGGTAGTAGAGCAGCTATTGAAATCAAGAGTCTTGTATTCAGCCACATGTTGTGCCACAGGGCAGTCCATCTTGATTCTGCCATAGTTGGACACTGACCATTCATCCTGATGGACAGTTGGTTTGTTGTAATACCAATACTAAATTCTGTGCAATGATTGCAGCAGAGTTGGTAAGTCACATGGCTGCTTTCACAGGTGGCCTGACTGTGATGGGGTAGGATAAGCCTGTGACAAGACTGGAAGAAGTAGTGTTAAGTGGGTGGATTGGGCAGGTTTTGCATTGGAGTCTTCCACAGGTATATGGTCCCTGTGGTAATGGGTTGGTATTGGGAGTGACATAAGGATGGACTAGGATGTTGTGGAGGTTGGGTGGGTGACAGAACACCACTTTAGGAGGGGTCGGAAGGATCTTGTGTAGAATGTCTCTCATTTCAGGGCATGATGACAGATAATCAAAGCCCTGACAAAGAATGTGATTTAGTTGTTCTAGTTCAGGGTGGTATTGGGTGATAAAGAGGACACTCCATTGTGACTGGTTACTGAGGCTGGGGGGAGGATTGGTGGTATATGGGGATATGGCACGGGAAATCTATTTGTGGACTAGGTTAGGAGGGTAATGTCTGTCTGTGAAGGCCTTTGGCGTATTGGGTAAGGGACTTCTGATCGCTGCAAATTCGCTGTCCACGAGTGGTGAGGCTGTAGGGGAGGGATTTTTTTTAATTTAATTTAATTTTATGTGGAATGAATGGCAGTTGTCAAGGTTTTTGTTGGTTTTTGGTAGAGGTTTGTGGGTGGATCCGTCAGTGACGTGGAGGTTAACATCCAGGAAGGTGACTTGCTGGGTTGAGAAGGACTATGTGAAACTGAAGGGGGAGGAGGAGTCAACTCCTCAACTGAGGTTGTGAAGGACTGCTAATAGGGTGTCTTCATGAAAATATCATGAATGAACCTGAACCATACTGGGGGTTTGGGTTTTTGTGAGGCTAGGAAGGTTTCCTCTAGCTGGCCCATAAATAGGTTGGTATACGAGAGTGTCTTACAAGTGCCCAAGGCTGTGTCACAGATTTGATTGTGCCCTTTTCCTTCAAAGGAAAATTGTTTGTTAGGATGTAATTGGTAAGGATTGTAAGGAATGATGAATCAGGCTTGGAGTCTGAAAAAAACTGTCAAGGAAACCTCCCCATCACACCCCCCCCCCCCATCTCAGATTTAGTGGTAAGTTGGCGCAGTGGGTAGGCCTTGAAAAACTGAACAAAGATCAAACGAGAAAACAGGAAGAAGTTGTGTGGAACTATGAAAAAAAATGAGCGAAATATAAAAAAGCTGAGAAGTCCATGTGAAAGATAAGCAACGTCGAGCAAATTATGACCACAGCAGAACTCTGGTCCCACGACTAAAGTGATGAGCTGCGCATTCAGAGGTCCTTGGTTCGAGCCATCCCACTGGCGAAAATTTTAATTTTTTCGTTTTCAGAAAATTATTAACTGTCCGTCCGTCCAATGTTAGGCAACTACGCCAAAGTATGGGGACGCTATGCCTAAAGAAAGTATCTAAACACAAAATGTCAGTTGACTGTGAAACTGTTGCATTTATTTGTTGCAGTTTATGTGACAAACTGTTATGTTTTCATCACTTTTGTATCACATACACAAGAAAACCTAAATTGGGCAAGGAAGAATCTCTCTATCCATTCATCAATTGCACAAGTTAGGTGGGCCGACAAGAGATTCCTGCCATATGACACACATAACATCACCAGTGTCATATAGAATACATCAGATGTGTTTTCCTGTGGAGGAATCGGTTGACCTATCACCTTGTGATCAAATGTTTTAGGTTCCCATTGGAGAGGCACTTCCTTTCATCTGCTAATCATGCGATTTTGCGGTGTTGTCTCAAAACACAGACACTAAACTGATTACAGCGAACAGAGATGTCGTTGAATGGACAGACAGATCAATTTTTCGTTAAACAAAAAAATAAATAAATAAAATAAAATTTCGTTCAAGGGAAGGCTTGAACCAAGGACATCTCACTCCACAGCTCCTCACGCTAGCCACAGGACCATGACACTCCTCTACTCACAATCTCCACGATGTTGCCTATCTTTTGCATGGACTGTTCAACTTTAAATATTCTGCTTATTTTTTCATAGTTCCACACTACTACTTCAAATTTTCTCGATTGATCTGTGTTCAGTTTTTCACAGCCTTTCCACTGTGCCAACTTATAACTAAATCTGAGGGGGGTGCGATGGGGAGGTTCCCTTGTGAGAAAGGTAGAGTTTGAGAGCAGCAAGACCATGGGCATGTGGGGATACTGGTGTATAACGAAGTGCCATCAACAGTGACAAGCAAGAATCCAGGAGGTAAAGGGGTGGGATTGGTGGAGAATCGGTGAAAGAAGTGGTTGGTATGGTTGGATGTGCTGGTCAACTAGGGCTGAAATTCTTTCAGTGGGAGCACAGTAATCAACCACAATTGAATGTCCGTGATTGTTAGGCTGATGGATTTTTGGGAGCATGTAAAAGGTAGGTGTGCAGGGTGTTGTTGGTGTGAGGAGGGAGATAAATTTGGGTGATAGGTTCTGAGAAGGGCCACAAGATTTTAGCAGGAATTGAAGGTCATTTTGGAGTTTAGGGATGGGGTCGTCCTGGCACAAGTTGTAGATAGGGGTATCACACAATTGACATAGGTCTTCTATGTTTCACTGTGATTCATCACAACAGTGGTGGAACCTTTGTCTGCAGGGAGGATGATTTAGATTGGTATCTGTTTTGAGGTTGTGTAAGGCTGTCCTTTCTTCTGCTGTAATGTTGATATTTTTAAGGAGGGACATGGGGAAGGATTGTAATGCCAAATTGGAAGTGAGCAATTCCTTGAAGGTGAGCAGAGGGTGGTTATGTGGGAGTGAGAAAGGGTCACAGTTGGGTGGTGGTATGATTTGGGAGAGGCAGGGTTGAATGTTGGAGTTAGATTGGTGGCAAAGTAGTTTTTCTGTTGTAAGGATTGGCAGAAGCAGAGGTGGCCTTTACTAGTGCAACATGGTTAACCCTTCGAGTGCTGCAGATGTGATATGCGACGGCACTCCACCTTGCCGCGGGGCCTGTGGACGTCATTTGCCGCGGCAGTGGTATTTCCCTTGGGCCCTGCAAACGGCATTCACTGCATGGCCTGGCCAGTACCTGAGTCCTAATGATGTCATATACTGTAGCCAATTCCACTGCCTCTGGGGCCTGCGGATGGAAGTAGCTGCATAGGGCTGCTGCTTACATGCTGACCGCCACAGTGTTCCGAGCGCTTAACAATATTTATCAATAGATTCTGAGAAAACTATTCAATGAAAAAGTGTTTTTTACATCTTATAGTGTGATATATTTGCTCGATATTGATCTCAATTTCTATTCGTTGTTCCTTGTAGTTACTGTGCTACATCAAATTAAGTAAACTGCTGCACAAAATTTTGAAGAATTCACAAACAAAAAATCGCATTGTGGATTTTGCGTATAGTTGATTTTAACACATGCAAAGCTGCGGATGGAATGTTGCTAAGATATCTAAATTTTATTTAAGGTTGAGAGCAGAATGATAACGCATTTCATTCTAAAGATATAGGGTTTTTATGTTCAACAGACAGATGCGCAAAGTGAGCGCATTTATGTCCATGCTGACTTCGCGGTTCTACAGAATACTCGTCATACGATTTTAAGAAAACAGTTTCGTTTGTAGCTTCAGCCTATTGTTGTTCAAAGCTCATTTATCTTTTAAATAGTTCATTCCTTCAAACACAAGTAAATTTGGAATCAAGACATTTGTGTTGTGCGACTGTAAATTTGGATAAGTCTTGGGTTTCATTTTAGTCACAGGCATAACAACAGAAATTGAACTCCATAATTTACTAGAAACCAGTATTTGTAAAAGATTTGTCAAATATAGCTTACACTATTTTCACCTTCTCATAAAAATTGCCAGGTTTACGACAATTTTTTAGACTACTGGTAACCAGTAGGTGGCTGAAATTTTTTCTTCCACATACATGTGTTGCCTACCTATGAAGTATTAAGTTTAATGCCCAGTATGCATTTACATTAGGAGATATAAGAATCAAAAGTTTACACTGTTTTTGTGGTGTGATTTATGTGTTCAACTTTGGTTCAAATTATCTAGCATTGTTGGCCTGCATTGGATGACCAAATACACCTTTTTGCAATTAAAAATAATGGTCTTTCTAATCAGCCTGGTTTGAAAAGTTTTATAGAATATAGCTTTTTGCGAAATAAGGTTAAAAGTACTGCATTTTTATCCTTTTCTAAAATCTTCAATTTTGCACTTAATTTAGTCAGTATTGGAAAGCAGCACAGAAACTAAACTTCACATTTCAGAACCTTTTATTGTTAGGTTACCACATGCCATGTTTATGTTCATAATTGCTTTAGTTCCTGATATATAACACATCAAACATTGAAGTTTCATTGGGCGCAGATTTTTTTTTACTAGCTTTGCTTGAACTTTTCTGACTATATATAGCAGGTAAAAGTTTTTCAATATTATTCCTATGAGAACATGTATAGTTGTACATGATAGCTGAATTTCATACTTTTCAATGAAATATGGCCCGAATTATAAATGACTTAAAGTTATTAGAAATTCACACTCGCCCTGCGCAAAGTCAAGCATTGCGTCAAACAAATGACTATATCTCGGCCAGTATTGTTTCCATGAACCTTAAAGTTTACCAGTGTTCATTGGTGACATGTTCGAATGTTCACATAAAATTGCCCGTGATGGTAGAGTTGGAAAATTTTCCGAAATTAGCGATTTGACATGGAATGACGCAGGAGTTAAATGTTAGCAGTGTAAGCAGTTTGTGTATATTATGTCTATCGAGCAATCATTTTCAGATTGAAAGCCATGGAATAAGTACCCAGATACACTGTGTTTATTTGTAATGTCAGCGAGCACACTGACTGCGAGACTGTCGCGGCCACCTTGGTTTCAGAAATGCTCAGGCCAGTGCCAGGACAGCCGAACGGAAGGCTCAGACACACAATATACCACGGAGATGGCTGCTTGCGCAGCTGCAACAACAGGCCTGACTCGTCCAGCTGAACGCACAGGTGCAGCACTCAAAAGGTTTAATTTGTTGGCAGCGTATGCAGTCAGAGTATATAGCTCAACGGGACACCCGAACTACCGCCTGCTATTTTCCACTGTGGCCGTTCATCACCAGCAGCAGCGACCCAGGTCAGGACACACAACAGCCATCCGCGTGCAGTCCCTCCTGGAGGAGCTTGAGTCCTATCCTCTCCCACCTCCATTTCGGGCCCGTTCACGCACACCTCCAAGGTGCCTGCCACGGCCGTGTCTTCGTTTAGACTTGGCCCACGGGCGCAAGGACTCGCTTCCCCCTGAGGCCCTCCGTCGCCAGTATTTTGCTGTCGTGTCTGAGCGCCCCGGCTACGACATTGTTTATACGGATGGCTCGTTGTTAAATGGCCGCGTTGGCTTTGCCTTCGTCCACAGCGACCACGTTGAGCAGCAGTCTTTGCCAGAGGGCTGCAGTGTTTATACTGCGGAACTGGTGGCCATTCTCCGTGCTCTTGAGCATATGCGTACCTGCTCAGGTGAGTCTTTACTTCTTTGTAGTGACTCCCTGAGCAGCTTACGCACCCTGAACCAGGGCTACCCACGTTCGCCATTGGTGATGACCATCAGAGACACTGTTTTTGCCCTTGGTCGGTCTGGTAGGTCTGTGGTGTTTCTTTGGTCTCCTGGACATGTCGGCATCCCAGGCAACGAACGTGCTGATGGGCTTGCCAAACAGGCGGTTAATGCCCCTACCTTAGAGATCGGCCTCTTGGCTCCAGATTTCCTTGTTGTGCCGCCAGGTACATCTGCTTTGGGATGCTGAGTGGCGTAACCTGAGCACGCCCAACAAGCTCCGGGTTGTCAAGGAGACTACGGCTGCGTGGCGATCCTCAATACGTGACTCTCGCCAGGACTCGGTGGTTTTGTGTCGCCTCCACATTGGGCACACGTGGCTCACCCATGGACATCTCCTTCGGGGTGAGGACCCGCCCCAATGTCGGTGTGGCTCCTATTTGACAGTCGTCCACATATTGTTGGACTGCTCCGTTTTAGCCGCCTTGCGGAGAAATTTTAACCTCCCTGCTGTTTCATCAGAAGTTTTAGGTGACGATGCTACACTGGCAGATTCCGTTTTACGTTACGTTTTATTTGAGCAGGGGGTTTTCATCAATCTCTCTAACTGGAAATTTTGTGGGTTGCCGAGTGGTTGACTTTTCCTTTTTTTTTTATATTCTTATGGTCGGTCAACAATAGCTATCGGCTTTTTCGTTGTTAGGTGTCTTAGTGTGATCGTCTCTTTTTAGTTTTGTATCTTGTCGTTTTTGATAATGTTTTATGGACTCTGTGGGACTCCTCTTCCACTTTACACATTAACTCTGGGCTTGTCTCCTTCATGCCCACAGTATTCTTTGGACGCTTTGTGGTGAAATGGGGGACTGATGACCATTGCAGTTTGGTCCCCCTTAAACATCCAACCAACACATCTTGAAATCAATGTCTTTTCTCACTTTGAGTGCACTGAAAGTTGTTAATAACCAGAATATTTCAATTTCATTTGACCTCTACTGTGTGTTGTTTGCCTGCTATATTATTTGGCACAATATTTCGTTTTAATGTGTCTGAGTTTCAACCAGCTGACTTCACTGGTTAAAAAGTAAGCTTATCTGTTTCAGGTGGAAGCAGGTATTTTCCCAAACATCTTCCTTCACTTTAGAAAATTCTGCAGCAAAGATAAAGGGTAGCATACACAGTATTTAACTGTTTTTCAGGTGCTGAATCATCTCAGTATAAAAACAAAATTAAAAAATAATCTGACTCTCCTTTCAGAGGAATTTGTAATTGATGCCAAGTGGTATTACTTTGCCACTAGGCATGGGTAGAGTGTAATGGAGGCAAAAGATTGCCACCCAAAAGGAGTCTGTAGGAACTTCACCAAACAATCCTGAAAGCACAAATATTTTTTCAATATGCATTACAAGAGATAAAGAGTATTCAGTTCTTCTATGTGTCATCAGAAGACATTGTAAATAATGAATCAGTGTTACTGCAAGGTTTGGTCAGTGCAAGGCAATTCTAAACACCAGACGGAAAAGTTGTAGCTAAGGGCATATCTAAATTAATCCTCCATAAAATGTGAGCCAGATTATCTCTCACACAATGCAGAGGCTCTAATTCCTCCAATACAATACCTAGCACTATCATTAGTTGACATCAGTCCATCTTCTTACACATTTTGTTTCTGTGACTGTGTGTGGTACCATTCCTTTGTTATGAATTGTTCTAAAGATGACAATACAATAAAAATAACAATGGTAAAATAGTAAAGCACCTGTAGGCATCTGATTCATCAAAAGTTTACTCAATTAAGTCAGCCGAATGAAACTTATGCATATTATAAAACCAAATATTGTGCCAAACATTATAACAGGCAAACAGGAAATACTGGGCAGGATAATTGTAATTTGAATAGTCACGTTGTTTAAGAACTTCCAGGACTATTCAGGAAATTTTCTTATTTTCAAGGTGTGTACTTACTATTTTACTTTCTATGTAAATAATGCTCGATATGTTCAGTGTGTGTGTGTGTGTGTGTGTGTGTGTGTGTGTGTGTGTGTGTGTGTGTGTGTGTGTGAGAGACAATTTTTTTTCTACTAATTCGGGTTGAATATGTTGCCCAATAGTTTGTGTGTATTGTGTAAAATTGTGGCATTTGCATTATTGTTCTTTTCAGTACAGACACTTCATAGAGTACAATAAAAAAGCTATGTATTGAAGTAACACAAAGATATTTTGAGGATAATGACACTTAGATACAAGCTGCACCTTGAGATAATTTGCAGCACCTTGTCACCTTGCACACGTTTTTTTCCTGGGGGGTGGGGGGAGATTGAAATTGTAATTTTTGTCAATTTTGAATTTTTCAATAGTACGACAACAACAAATTTTTAGTGAATTCAGCTTAATCATTTTTATATAGACACAAAATATTATTTCAGCACTGTCAATTGCAAATGGGATAAAAATACTGTAAACCTGAAAAATGTGTTAAAGTGTGTAGCAGTTTGTCTGGGATCACTTCTGTGCTGTGAGCCACTGCAAGATATTACTTTCCTCTGCAAGGGAGAGATGTTGTCTTTCAAACAAGACAAACCATTTGACTGTCTTAGTACAGGAGCTAGGTGGTCACTCTTGGTGGTATGTTTTTCTTTCTTATTTCTGTCTTCTCGTCTCCTCTTATTGTTGGTTATATGACAGTAATGTACCGGCTACATGAAATTTGCTGTATTTCCAACATATGGGCAATAGGGAAATACACCAAGGTTGCCATTGGCCCTGATCTAGACGTACATCCAAAATGTGTTAAGCCTTTTCACAGTAGAATAATCATTATGCACAATCTTCTGCCTCCCAGTTGTACATTTCTCCTTTCGTATACGTGAAGAGGGAAAAACTGCAGTCTCTATGCAGCAGAAACTTTGTTTACATCATATGTTTTTGTAATTGATCAATATGTTATAGAATTAAGTAACAATGAAAAGAAATGTCAGATTGGAATAATATGTAAACACTGAACCGAAATAGCATTCATACTAGCTTTCAAAGATTAGCTTTCTTTTAGCAGTAAAACACTTATGTATACACATGGCCACACAGAAAACCAAATGTACAGTCCCATGGCCAGAGCAAGAGTGTCTTGTCATGGCCATGGAAGTTTATTTGTTTGAGTATCTGTGTGGTTGTTTGTGTGAACATGTTGGTAGACCAACATCTAAGTCTTGAAAGCTAATATGAATATTGTTTCTGTTAAGTGCTTCACTTATCAGTTTGGCTGCCTTTCTTTGTTTTACATAGTTGCCAATAACTTACATGTAACAACATTTATCATATATTGTTTACTTAGTTATCAGATACTGTCTGTCATGTTGTGGTTTACTTAATACTTTTTTCAATTATTATGTACTGTCGTATTGAGTATTTCAGATTAATGTAACTTTTTATCTTATAGGTGGGCTGTCTTACTGAGCCACAACAATAAAATTCTTGTAAAAACAACAAAGAAATTCTGTATTTAACCTGAAAAAATGGGGGCGTGGCTGTCAACATCAATTTTGATGGGTGGTTGGGTGTCAACATCCATTACTATGGGTGGTTGGTACCCCAGCTGGTATTCTGCACCATCATCTCAAGAAGAGATTCAGAAAAACAGAAAAACCTTGGTTCATACACTTGACTGTCCATTGTGTTTAGGTAACAGAAAATTTGGAGTAATTAGATGCAAGTATGGCCAAAATAAATGTAAAACTTGTAGACCTAATGTTGGTTTGTGTCCATACTGGAGAGAAGCTGTTCGTCAGAGGGTTAAATGTAAAAGCATTGAATATGGTGTTGATAAAAAGCTTGAGGTCCATAAACCATCCACTGTTGCTCATAAAGTAGCACAAGGTGAAAGATTGGACCATGAAAAGAGTCGCCATTTCAGTATTTACAAGTGTGGTTTGGCAGTGTGAAGTTCATTGTGGCATAGTAAAATAAAAATCTTTAAAAAGGAGTATCTGCACATGTAATGTGTGGTATTATTTTGACAGAAGCTCGAAGGATAAACAAAGCTTTGTTTGTATAGCTGTGGTCTACAAGAAACTTCATGTAATCCAGAAATGATTAAGTTATTAATGTGGTTGCTGCAAAATTTCTATTAATTTCAAAAAAATGAGCAATATTCCCAACATTTGAAAACACATTAAATATTTTGAATATTTGATGTTAAGTAGTTTCCACAACATTGTTGGAAGTATTAAAAACAGTGTCATCAGGAGAATATTCATTACGTATATATTCAGAAATCCATGTTTTAGGTTCTTTGCTCATGTTAATTTTTAATATAAATGTAAATTCTAGACACTCCAAAATCAATTACTGATCCATAGATTATTTTTTTCCATTTTTGGAACACGTGGGACCCTAAAAATTGTCTTAGTAATGTAAGAAATATACCATTTTCGTTCAAAGCATATTGTTTGTATGGAATTTGCCTAGATGACAATGTGCAGAGAGATTTATTTTAGTTTGTAATCTACTATCAAAAGGAAGTTCTGTATCGTAAATACACGGAACAATAACATTTTAAAAGAATGTGACTTCATTGTGAATTTCATGTATGTCTGTAGTTTTCTATAGCATACATTATATTAGCTTCTGAATTTTTCAGTTTATGCCTAAAAATTGTGGTTTACATTCATAAACTGAAATGCTTAATTTATTGTTAAAGTGATTGCAAATGAATGAATATGTTTGACTTTCATTGAATTGCTCATAGAGTAAAACTGATTTTGTACTTAATTTTTGACTAGAGCTGGTCGCTAATTATAGGCCTTCCAGGCACAGGAAAAATAAAATTTTCCAGCTGTATGGTACAATTTTCAATATTTCAAGTTCCAGTTTTTAGTAACTAATGATAGCACAGAATACCAAAACCCATAACTTACAGGGTAATGCTTTAGAAGCACAATATTGCACATTTGTCAGCTTCCTATTTGTTGCGCGAGTTATCTGTGTGCGATGACTGAGTGATTATTTTATGTACGGTGTTGAACTTTATTCTGTATACTTTTCCAAATCACTACTTCAGGGACACTGAGTGTAGTGTGCAATGTTCCTTGAAAATTGTAAAATGGTATTTATTTTATTAATGAAATTCGTAGCCATTGGGGCTTTAATATCTGTTTAGGATGGTATGTTCCGTTGATAGCAGTTTATGAATGTGTTGCTTTTTAAGTGATGTAAATATTAAATGACATTATTATTTTTATTATACACTGTATCATTGTTACTTTGTAACTTTGTTTTGTATTTACAGTTTTAATCAAGACAGTGAAACTGTGTCAAAAATAAATTATTTGAACAAACAAATTAAATTTGATTATTTGTGTGTAGAGACAATTGCTTATCTTGCATGTCAATTTTCATTAAGATGTCTTAACTATTTGTAAGAGGTAGTTGCAGTAGTTATTGTCCATTAACCAATGACTCTGTAGGAATAACATTGCAATGCTGAAGCTTCGATCCTAACCACAAGTTGATAATATTGAGGAGACAGAAAATTAGTTGGTCATAGATTAGTGCTAAAATCTAGAGGAGGAATATGATATGCCATTAAGCCATCAAGAAAGAGAAAAATTAATAAGTCTACTGATGTAAACTAAAGAACACACACTGAACACACCACTTCAGGATGGTTTGAAACATAGAATGTGATTATAATTGGGATGTAGTGTTTATTTTTGTGGGATACAGAACAGTTTCATAAATGTTCACACAAGCCATTGTTTTAAGATCATCTGATTGCAGAGAGAGAGAGAGAGGCTATTATGTAAAGTGTCTGTAAAATAACACTAAACAATTATTAGGGAATGGACTTACTTTTGACACATTGGCCATTGCAACTTGGTAATGGAAGTTCCACTGCCAATAGTTTTGTTGCTTTTCTGCAGAATTACCTTAATGCAATGGAGGATACTGGGTTTCCTTGTTGTTGTGGTCTTCAGTCCGGAGACTGGTTTGCTGCACCCTACTCTATTCTGAGCAAGCCTCTTCATCTCCTCATAAGGACCGCAACCCACATCCATTTGAATCTGTTTACTGTATTTGTCTCTAGATCTCCCTCTACCGTTTCTTATATTGCAGATTTTCCTTGCCTTTACCATTCCAATGTAATGGTTAGTGCATGGAGTGGAGAATCATTAGGAACAAGATCTGAATGTTAACTACAGTAGAAATCAGGATCTCTGTAGCCCCTTATATAGCCTTAGGAACAAGAATTAATTGCCTGATGAACACAAGTTTACATACCTGTAGTACTGTGGCTGTTTTACCCTTGACGACTTAGGGAGGGAATTGGTGGAGTATTGAAAGAATTGCTGATTGGGGTATTCAACCAATAATATATTGTAATCTTTAGGAACATGTTTTGTAATATATTTCATAATATTCTACCACAGGCCATGTTTACTCACACTCTTGGCCGGCCGCAGTGGCCGAGCGCTCTGTGGCACACCAGTCACGGTCCGCATGGCCACTATGGTTGGGGGTTTGAATCCCCCCTCGGGCGTGGATATTTGTGCCGTCTTTAGTAGTAGCTAGTTCATAAGTAGTTTGTAAGTTTAGGGACTGATAACCCTGCAGTTAAGTCCCATACGCTTTACAAACATTTGAACATTACTCACACACTTGTTGTACATGTTCACAATGTCAAGTTAAAGGAAAGCTCACTTGCTGTTCTGAGGTCACACAAGGAATTATGAAATGAGGACCAATTGGCAACACAGTCTGCTTATTTATAGTGTTCATACAATATGAATGGTTTGTACATCCATAGCATCATAATCTTAAAGTACGTTAACTTGTTAACATGTACAAGGGTGATCTGCCATACTGTGATAGTATATGCCAGGTGCATCGTGCACTTCGCCCCAACTCAGTTAAGCACTTAGGTGGTATTTATATAGAAACTAATGTCCAGTTCCTGCAAAAATGTGCAAGTAGCTTGAGATATTGAGATAGTTCATGAGATTATATTAACTAAGCAGTGACACCTCAGCATGGTCCTATTCATACAGAGGAGTATGATTAATCGAGGCATTATCCAATATGAATGATAGGATGTAAATTGCTTGTGTGTTTCCACTGATCCTATTTACCATGACCATAACAAGTAAGAGTGGAACATAGTGTGTGTTTTCATTGAATTTAGAATACAGTTTCATGTACAGCTCTGCATTTAAAGTTTAGGAAATGTTACGAAATGGCTGCATGGAATAAGACCACAAGAAAGTAGTTTAATATACATCACCACTACTATTAATGTTTTTCAAATGTAAATATCGAATCACATGCAATGTATAGATGAATTCTGAGAGTTTGTTGGATCACAGGATGATTTTGTTACATAAATTCTGCTAGGTTGCTTAACTCTATTTACAAACAACAAACTGGATTTGTGTGTTTCACAGTTGTAGTCTCTCTGTTAGTTTTTTAATAATAAAAAGCAATAAAACAGGCTGGGAAAAAATGGGCTACATTACTTTCTGATCTGGTATAAAACAGAACAGTTGAAGAGAGTGGAAGCAGATAAAAAAAAATCTTAGCAATGATCCTACAAGTCCACCACTGAGTACAAATTGCCAGATTGCTCATGAACTGCTGCTAAATGGAAAGTTAAAACAAAATGCAACTACATTCAATCTGAAGTGGAACAAGGGGGAGTAACACTCTAGAAACTCTATTCTTACCTGAATAACTGGGGAGAATAGTGCGAAAACTGAAAGAAAATCAAGTAACTGCTCTGATAACATAAGAATTGAACAAATAAAGCAGTTTGGTCCAAAAACTAGTGAATGGCTAGTGAGGATGGTGAACAGATGTTTGGAAACATTTTAGATTTCCAAACTGTGGAGAAAAGCATCTAAGAGGTAGTAATACTAAAGCCTGGCAAGTATCCCAGCAAACCAGAAAATGTTCATTCTGTTTCCTTGACATGCCACTTATATAAGCTATTTGAATTAATGATCATGTCAAGAATAGCATCCAAAATTGATAACAATATTTCTGAACATGCTGGTTTCAGAGCAGGTTGTAGTCAAATACTGAATCTGTCTCAACACGTTGAAAACATGTTGGAAAGAAAATTAATAACTGATGCAGACTTTGTTGACCTTTTTGCTGTATATGATGCAATAAACCAGTGAAGAGTCCTCACAAGTCTATGAAATAACAAAGGACTGACTTTACATGCTAAAAGAGACATGCTGCAAAATTGTAGATTCTATGTAAACTTCCAAGGGAAAAAAATTAATGGAGATACAAAATAATGGTCTACCACAAAGAAGTATTATCTCCCTTATTCTGTACAATATGTACACAAATGACCAGCCAGAAATTCTTTGTGCAGATGACACGCCATTACTGCCCAGGAAAGAACATTTGAATTAGTTGAAAGGAAACTGACAGTGGCTTTGGATACCTCCAAAAACTCCTATGAAGAAAACAATCTGCAACCTAATCCAGAAAAAACTAATTTAAGCACATTCCACCTGCATAATAGAAAGGCATTAAAAGAAATGAAAATAGAATGGAGGGGAATTAGACTACACCACTGACAAGTCAAATTATTTGGGAGTTAGCCTAGACAAACACTGTCACTTAAAAACCTGCACCAACCTAAGAGGAAAAATAGGTGCAAGGAACAATATTATCTGTTGACTGGATCCACATGGGGAGCACAACCTGAAGTTCTGCGATTGTCAGCAATTGTACTTTGTTTTTTTAGCAGTAGAATATGTAACACCAGTATGGGAGGCATCTTGCCACTCTAGGCAAATAGATTTCATTGTAAATGAGATTTTCACTGGATGTTGAAGACCAGCGCCTGTGCACAAAATTTACCCACTTGTGGCCACAGCAGTACAAAAATCAGACACAGAGTAACCAGTGAAGAAGAGAGGAGAAAACTACAAACGAATCCATGGCACCTAATGTATAACCACCTCATAGTTCCAGCCCATCATAAGTCCAGAGAAAGCTTTATCCAATATGAGGCTGACCTGAGACTCGCTGCATATCTTTTTGGATGAACTCTAATACAAACCTGCAACCGAAAGAGGAAATTGCAAATGGGCAGCAATGGCAGTATGATACATGGAGAACACAATAGATTAAACAGGGGTAACAAAATTCAAAGCAAACATGTTTCAGTGTGACTATTCTGAAGTTGACCTTTGTGAATGAAGAAAAACACAGGCAAATGAACATTTACTCGTGTGTTCAAAGATGGAAGTTGTTTGCACAGTGTAAAGTCTACTTTTTATGCAATGACAAGGCCATTAAAGCTTCTGAGTTTTGGAAGAAGAGAGTTTGGGTGTTCTCAGCCGGATACAGAAAGTAAACTAAGTTTTATAATAAAAGTTAATTGATGAGGGGACAAATGAACAAGGAAGTAATTGTAGAAACTACTGCAGTGAAATATGAGGAGGGGGGGGGGGTTATGATGACATTGTTATCAGACTCCACCTGTGTGTGGTGAATAACAGTCTGCTGTGATTGATAGTGTTCTTATGCCTTCAATTTTTGCATTATTTCATTGAGAACAACTGGTTGTGATGCGAGAGACACTTATTTTGATGTACTTGCTCTTAATGATAGTCATATAAATGGTAATCATGAAGACCATGTACTTCACACAAGAGAGAATCTATTGTGCTTGTAATTACCATTCTCCAGGGTACATTACCTTAATATGCTGCATCAATAATGGTGGAGAAGCTTACTAACATTTCTTTGTCTCAAACCAAATGTATTTCATAATTTGATCTATTTACCTTAGCGATGATTCGTCTGTAGCTTTCTTTTATCTTTGTATATATTACACAAACTTAAATAGTGGCAACTATTTATTTACAATTTACACAAAACCTTTACATGTTTGCACCTGTTACTGCCCTCAAAGTAGTCACCAGTGTTGTGCAGAACCCATTCCTAGTGATGTGGAAGACAGTATACCTGTAGTAGAACCTGTTCTGTTGTCGGTGCGAATGGAGTAGTCTACTGCCTGTTGAATCTCGAAACAGTTCTGAAGTGAATGCCACGAAGTGTTTCCTTCATCTCTAGAATCAAATCAAAGTCACAAGGACTTATGTCTGACGAGTATGTACAGTAATTTCCAGTCTCATCGACCGAACAGAGCAGACACAGCTTGCGCTGTATTTGGCCGCGCATTGTCATACAAAATGTTGGGTGGGTCTCACAGAAAGTGTTGCCACTTCTTTCGCAAAGCTGGTCACAGGTGATGCTCCAAAAACGAACAGTAATACTGTGCACTGGCAGTTTGCTGTGGAGGAATGTAATGCTTTAGGATAACACCAACACAATCATACACAAGAATCACCGTAACTGTCACCATACTGGGAGTCTGATGCACTTTCGACTTTCGTGGCAACCCACAATAATGCCATTTGTTGGATTGGAATTTCAGTTTTGGCCTCAATGATGTGGCCCATGTCTCATCCAGTGTTACGATACGGCTTAAGAAAGCCTCTCCTTCACGTTCCAAGTGCATCTGACCAATGTCGTAACATATCCATTTCTGCATTTCCATCAATTCATGCAGAACCCATCATGATACAATTTTTTTGCATGCACAGGCATTCCTTCAGAATGCAAAGCACAGCCGAATGCACTAATCCAGTTTCGTGGGTGAACTCATAAATCATCTGACGTCAATCAGTGTCCACTAATGTGGAAACAGCATACTTCTTCTTCAGAGACATTAGGACGACCTGCCCGATGCATTTCTGTCACAGTTTGCTTTTACCCAAAGACCCACTGTTCTGTAAGGCAATGCCAATTTCTCGCATGCCTCTTGATGACACTGTCATGCTGTACGACCTTTGGTACATTCAGTCTTGATCCTGTTTTGAAAACATAGTGACACCATTAGATTAGACCGCTCATTCACAAGTGATTGTGTTTCCCTCGATTGTGCACACAGCGGTGACGTGGGATGGGATAGTCCATTTGCTCGTAGGATATGTCAACAATGTGTGCTATCTGTGACAATAGTAGATTCCAAAGTTCCAACCCTCATACATAAAGCCCACTGCATCTTAATATATGATCAGCACCATAATACGGAGGTAACACCATATCTTGAGAATATAGTCATGTTTTTATCTCCCAAGTATTTGAGCAATACATCAGTACACACACCAAACATACAAGAGGTGGAAAAAATAACATGAACACCTTACTTAGACATAATACATATTTACTGATGAGGAGTTGGACCACCAATGGATTTGAGAACACCTGCAACTCTTCAAGATACAGTTTTGTAAAACTTCTTTAAGGTTTCCAACACAGTGTTATTCATTTTTGTAAATTTGATCCCCACTCTCTGCTCTAAACTTCCCCACAACAGTTCAATTATGTTGAGATATGGCAATTTTGCTGTCCAGGGGAGAGGTCTGATAATTTTCTGATCCTGTACAAAGCATGCTTGAACCTTCTTGGATGTGTGTGGAGGGGAATTATCATTTTGGAACATGGCAGTGTTTGTTATAATTATGTTTATCATAGTAAGCAGTTTATTGTCGAGTATGGTAAGCTATTTCTTCCACCAGTGTGGATAATCATTATTGTTGTTGTTGTTGCATGCTTGAACCTTCTTGGATGTGTGTGGAGGGGAATTATCATTTTGGAACATGGCAGTGTTTGTTATAAATATGTTTATCATAGTAAGCAGTTTATTGTCGAGTATGGTAAGCTATTTCTTCCACCAGTGTGGATAATCATTATTGTTGTTGTTGTTGTGGTCTTCAGTCCAAAGACTGGTTTGAAGCGGCTCTCCACACTACCCTATCCTGTGCAAACCTCTTCATCTCTGAATAAGAACTGCAACTTACATCTGTTTGAACCTACTTACTGTATTCATCTCTTGGTCTCCCTCTGCGAATTTTACTGCGAATTTTCCCTCCAATGATAAATTGAGAATTCCTTCATGCATCACGGCATGTCCTACTAATCAGTCTCTTCTTTTAATCAAGATAGTTACATGATCTACCCATCTAATCTTCAGCATTCTCCTGTAGGACCAAATTTCAAAAGCTTCCATCATTTTCCCCTCTGAACTGTTTATCATCCATGTTTCACCCCATAGAAAGTTAGACTCCACACAAATCTCTTCAGGCAAGGCTTCATAACATTTAAATTAATATTTGAAGTTAATAAATTTCTCTTCAGAAATGGTTTTTTTCCATTGCTATTCTGTATTTTGTTTACTTCAGCCAACAGAAGAAATAATGAAACTCATGTACTGCTTCTATTGTCTCTCTGTGCAATCTAATTCCTTCAGCAGTGCCTAATTTTCTTTGACTACATTCCATTACACTAGTTTTGCTCTTCCTGTTCCTTTGCTGCATCTTGCAGTTGCCAGGAGGTTTTGAACATTTGAGGGGCCAGAATATAGCTTGGCGTGGATCCCATTTTGAAGCCGTTAGTCCACAACTCGTTTAGGAAAGGGAAAGAAAAAAAAAAAAAACCAGCAAAAACCGGTGCAAGCGGCACGAAATACACTAGTGAGCAGAATAAAGCAGTTGAGATCCCCACTATGGGATTTAGAGTGGTTGTAGCTCCAGATAAACCACCAAGTGGAAGAGAGACACACTTTATTACAACTCCATTGGTAAACATACACAGACTGCTCACAAATTGACATAGCAGCTGAGATGCGGCATTTCCAAATATCTTAGTGATAGGTTTTGCACTCCATAGGAGGTGGTTGATAGTAGTTGGCTATCGCCCCACACACAAATTAAACACAGTGAAGATGATGAGATGGGTGGAGAAGGGAAAGGGGGGAGAGGGAGGGAGATGAGTGTGTTGGAAAAGTGGGGAGTAGAAAGTGGGGATGGTTGGGAGGCACTACAGGGGCAGCAGGAAGAGATTAGGGGGCAGGCAATGCCAGGTCACCAGGGGGAATTATGGAGGGGAGGGGAGTGGCCAGAGGAAAGTCCGGAGAAGTAAGGAGTGGAGAAGGGGGAGAGGGGGCAAGGGGGAAGGATGGGAGGGTGGACAGATGAAGGGTGGGGGGCAGTGATGGAGACATGGAAACTAACTAGCAGGAGAAATAATGGAGACAGTGTTCAACGAAGTGGATGAGGTGGAGGAATGGATTACATTGTAGATCCATGTGAGAGAAGGGAGATAAAGTGGGCATAAGGAAGGCGATGCAGAGGGCATGCCATTCCAGGATCTCCAGGGATTTGTAGAAGGATGGGGAAGGGGGCTACACAAAGGATGGGGTGGATAAGTGATCTGCAGGTGCAAAGAACAGTCGAAGGGTGTAGGCCCCAGGTTTGGCCAACCAGAATTTGAGGAGGTGGGGCTGGGAACAGACTTTCTAATGGATGGTGTGGAGGTAGAGAGTCCAGGAGGGGTACGGTCGACGGTTATGCCTAGGTATTTGACGGTGGGAGAAAGATGGATGGGGCAGCTGTGTAGGGTGAGGTAGAAATTGTGAAGATGGAAGGAGGATTTATAGAAAGGACCAGTTGCTTGTACCATGTGGCAAAGAGGTCAAGGTGTTCCTGTAGAAGACATTGGGGCCAGGCAAGGGTGGAAGCCAAGGCAAGGAAGGCGGTACTGGAAGAGGTATATGAGGGGCTCTGACTTGGACAATTTGGAGGTGTAAAGGAGATAGAGGATGGATCCTTGGGGCATGCCAGCAGAGTGGTAGAAAAGATGGGAGTCAGAGTTAATACATCTTTTTTTTTAAATTCCTTTATTGAATTTCAACGCCACTGGAAGTGACAGGCTGGCAGCAGATTCAGTGCCGGTATATACATGTATATTTGCAATTTGATAAAAAACATTAAAAGGAGAAATAAAATACAAAATTATTTAGGAGGTAAAATGGCGAATAGATTCATAAAACAAAGAGTTATGGAAAACACACATATTCAGTTTTAAAAAGCCACAGTGGTTAAGAACACATATATTCAGATTTTTAAAAAAAAACACGGAGATTTAAAAATTGAACTGGAGAAACTAGACCGCAATAAGAGCACAGCTTAAAAGGACATGGCAACACAATATTCTGCCTATTCGGCAGTTGCTGATGTTTTAAAACCACAAGTAACATGGAAACACAGGTACTGACAGAACACTATACAGTGCACTTAAAATGTGAAGACACAGGTTCCCCGCAGAGTATGGGGAAGGGAAGGGAGGCGTGAAGGTAAAGGATGGGAGGGGAAGGGGAGGGTGGGATCGGGAAGGAGGGTGCAAGGACTCACCAGGGAGGGGAGAACCAAGTTTGGGAAGGAGTGGGACTGGAGGCGGTAGGAGAGGGGGCGTACAAAAATGGGGATGGACTAGAGTTGATAGGATGGGTAGATGTCCGGGAAGTTACCGTCAGAGAGGACCTGGAGAGTCTGGAGGTGAAGGGAGGGAGGGATACCTATGTAATGTTGTGGCAGAGGCCCAGGATGCAATAAGAAGTGGGAGACGAGCGGATGTTGGGAGTTGATTTTAAAGGAAACATAGCAGAGGTGGAAGTGTTTGAGGAACTTTAGCAGATGTGTGTGTGAAGGAAATAAGGTTGTACAGGATTCACGTAGAGTATGGAAGTTGGATACGGTAAGCAAGGTGGAGGGCATAGCACTCAAGGATCTGTAGGGATACATAGTGGGCAGGGGGAACAGAAACCCAAGTGGGGTGGAAGCTACACAGGACAGGAAACATTATGGAATGGTAGGTGAACAGGATTGTGGAGGGGAGTTTTAGCAAGTTGAGGTGAGATAGGGCAGTCTAAAGGTGGGGTTTCCAGAAAAGGGAACGGTTGATGCTAAGACCTAGATACTTGAGGGTTTTGGTTTGCAGGTTGGGACAGTCATGGAGTGTAAGGTACAGGTCCCAGGGGTGGAAGGAAGGTGCAGTGTGACCTATGATGATTGCCTGGGATTTGGTGGGGGTTGACAGTATGGACCCACTGGTTACACCAAGTGGAGAATTCGGAGAGGTGGAACTGAAGGAGGTGTTGGGATCAAGCTAGGGAGGTGTCGAGAGCTAGGAAGGCGCTGTCATCAGCGAAATGCGGGAGATGGACAGGAGGCTGCGGTTGTTGCATGTCGGCCGAATATATGACGTAGAGGAGGGCGGAGAGGGTGGAGCTCTGGGGCACCCCGGCAGAGGGGTAAACCAAATGGGTGTCGAAATAATTGACAGTGACATAGGATGGATGGCAGGCGAGAAAGGAGGCAATGAAGCAGACATAGTTAATGGGAAGAGCATAGAGGTTAGCTTCAGAAGGAGACCAGAATTCCATACATGGTCATAGGCCTTCTATATGTCGAGGGAGATGAGGTTAGCTACATGATGGGAATTTTTCTGGGCAGAAAGGAGGTGGGTGAGGCATAGGAGTTGGTCATTGACAGAGAAGGACAACCAGAAGCCATATTGGGAAAGGGGAAGGATCTGGTGAAGACGGTGATGTTTACGGCGAGACAGGATTTTTTCCAGTACCTTGCTGAACACCAAGGTGAGGCTGCTGGGAGGATAGGATGAGGCATCGGAAGGCGGCTTGAGGAACATTAGGATATGGGAGGTCTTCCACAGGTCATAAAAGAAGCCGGTATAAAGGATGACGGTATAGAGGGAAGCAAGGGTTGCATGGAAAGATGGGGACAGACCCGGAGTTGCCTGAATGTGAGGCAGTTGTGGCTGAGAGGTGTCTTGAGTTTGCTGCGGAATGTTGATTCAATATCATGGGACATGATGGGTGTGTTGAGGTCTGTGGAGGGGAGGGGATGTTGTCCCAAGTACTGAAAGCCAGGGGTGAGTGGTGGGATAGATATGTTCGTATGTTCGTGGACATCCAGTGCGACAGATGGTCGAATCTGGGATTGTCCGGAATGGAGAAGATATTGGTCAGATGGGTGGCAAAGTGGTTCGCCCTACTGGTGTTGTTGGGAAAAGGGATAAGTGGTGTGACTGCCAGTAAGGAGATGGAAGGCTTGCCAGTACTTGGAGGAGTTGTGTGGGAGGGAGACGTTAAGATGGGTGCATGTCTGATGCCAGTCCTGGCGACTTTTCGTGTACAAGAGGTTTTTGCTGTGGCATTGGATTTGCCAGTGGGGAATAAGTGTATCTTAGTGCCAAGTCCTCAGGAAGGAGCGATAGAGACGACGGGATTCTTGGAGAAGTACAGGCTGTGAAGAAATGGTAGGGCAGAGTGGCTGGATGGTTTCGATAGAGATGTGGGGTTGGACTGCATCAGCAATGGTCTGGTGTAGGAAGGGCGTGGTGTGGTCGATATCGGCTGGGGTGTGGAGGGGCAGAGGGTGGCTGGCTACTGAGAGTAGTCATCCCACTCAGCGTGGGAGTAATCATGAACGATTTTGGAAGGGGGTTCGGGACAGGGAGCTCGAGCCTGTCGGCCGTGGGGGTCTAGGGTAAGGAGAACGGGGGCATGGTCACTGCCAATGAGGTCGAGGACTTCCGTCTGTAGGTGGCCCAGGAGGTTGGAAGATGCGAGGATGACATCTTGGGTGGTATTGTTTTCAGGGCGGGTGGGTTGCCGAAGGGGAATGGTATCGCCTCCAAGCCGGAAGACAACTGACGTCACCACTGCAGTTAGGTGGCAGAACGGAAAGAAAGGTTTAGGTCGGTGGCAACGACATAGGTCATGAAGGATTGGTCTACATGGGAGAGAAAGTTGTAGGGAAGGGGTGTGGTGCTTCAGATGTATATGGTGGCGAGGGTGACAGTGAAGGAGGGAAGGAAGAGGCTGAGGATGGGGTGTTAGGTGGGATCGTTAAGGAGAGGTTGTGGCCAGACCGGGTGGTGGTGGAGGTGGCCAATCGCCGCTCTGCCTTGAGAAAGGGGGTTGGGGACCATCTGTGCAGTGGAGGAAGTAGCGAGTGGTGCTGGTGGAATGTCGTGGTTGCGGGGTTGGAGGTAGGTTTCATTGAGGAGAAAGGCATCCACAAGGTGTTGGGAGAGGGTATATATGAATAAAGGTTTGTTGGCAGGTAGAGACCGGATGTGCCATGTGGGCTGTGGTGGGGGGGGGAGGGGGCGGGAATGGGCGATGGGAAATGAGCTACAGTTGTGCTTTATATGAGGGTAACATTGCGGGAGAATGTAAAGTGGGAGTGGTTCCGGGAGAAGGCGGCGATGGTCTCGAGTTGAGGGAAGTGAGGGCAGTCTTCTGGAGGGTATGGTGACGTTGTAAAGGTTGGATGTTTTGAAAGACCGTGGTAATGAAATGGATGACGTCCTCTGTGGTAGGAGGGGGGCAGAGGGAGTTGTTTGGGTGGATGGGAGGACCCGTGGGATGGACAGGGACTGTCAGCTCAGGGTTTATGGGGACGGGACAAGATTGGCATTTGTATGAGTAGGTAGGGTGGGGCCATCAGAGTTGTTGCACGTGGCGGTGGAGGTGTGGTTGGGACATTGTTTGTGGATGTGCATCGACTTACAGCGAGGCTAGTGGGGGGGGGGGGGTGGCGGCATTTTTCTGTAAGGTGATCATTGTAGGCGAGAAATTGCTCACAAATATAGGACTGAGGAGGGGAAAGGGAGGGATCCACTTTGTAGTGGTGGTTGTAGATGTACGCCCCCACAGTGAGGAGGCTGTCAGTGAGGATGCAGACACTGTAAAAATTCACATCATGAAGATGTGGCCAGAGGCGTACTAGATCCGCTTGGTGGACCGGATGGAGATTTCAGGACGGAAGTTGAGCTTCTCCAATACCTCAGCCTATGTGATCACTGGGCTAAGCTTGGTAATCCTGTCGGTGAGGATGGGCAGCCAGTGGAGAGCTTGGAATTGGGGGATACTGGAGGAGGGTGTTAGAATGGCATGAGGCCCGAAGAGAACCTAGGTGATGTGGTGGACAAGGTCGGTGTGGAAGGTGGGGAATGGGGAGTTAATAAGGTCAAAGTCCTTGCAGTGGATTAACTTAATAGGGGGGAGGGGGGCGGATTGGAAATATTTCCAGATCTGAAGGGAGAGGGTTTGATTGTCAAGGAACTTGGGATAGGGGTGGGAAAGGACGTAGGTGTAGATTTGGGGTGCAGGGGTGAGGGAGGGGGAGACGGGTGATCTCCATTGTAAGAGAGAAGATGGAGTGAGGAGCGGAGGCTGTGGTGGAAGGGGCTTTTTGGTAGTGCCATGGGTGGGTTCCACGCTGGAGCGTTTTTGTAGCGGATTGTTTGGTGGGACGGGACATGGAGGAAGTGGAGAGAGGGAGAGGAATGGGAGTGATAGGGAAGTGGCGGAGAGCAGGGTTGGCCTGTGCCCAGTGTTCAAAACTCAGTGATGATGGTAATTGGCCACTGAGGCATGACGGTGTCCAATTTTGGCAGTTGGGAGAGGGAGAAAGTCATGCAAGTAAGTGATTGTTGGGGCAGGGAGAGCAGGGTGTAGGTGGGGAGGGAAGGCGAAGTTGGTGGGCGGCTGCAGTCGAGGAGTAGGTGGTGGCAGAGATGAGAACGGAGAGAGGAATGGGAGACTGGGGAAGGGAGGGGCTCACGTGATGGTGGCAAGAGCCTGCGATGGTTGTGATGTAAACATCATGACTGTGGTGGTGGAGGGACGCTCAGGGTAGTAAAGGAAAGAGAACAAGGGAGAAGTCACAGTCAAGAGTTAACTTGTAGTTTGGATCTTCTCAAAGGTCTCGAGGTCTTGAAGCGAAGGAGTGGAGGACTCCAACCCTCTGCTGGATGGTGGCGTTGCTCAGCCCAGGGGTCCCAGGTTAAGAGTCCTATTCTGTCTGGCAGCGGCCAAAGGCAGTGGTGTCCAGGGGCAGCAGGTGCGGAGGCGTCTGGTCTGCATTGGCTGTAACAGTGCTAGTAGTGTTCCCTCGCAGCAGAAACCCGAAACGTTGGTGCCTGGAACCTGAAACAGTGTAGCGTTTAAGAACAGGAAGCTATTGCATTTGCGTGGTACCAGGTGGGAAGGATGTTTCGTCGTTGATGTATCTTCTACTATAGAAGATTCAACATGAGAACACAACTGCTCTTGAGAACTGGTGTATGTTGTTAGACAAAATAATCCCTCTTGACTGGGCTAAAAGCTTACAGCTTACCTTATGATGAAGATTTGTAAGAACAATCCCTTCTCCTCTTCTTAAGAATAGAAAATCTGTCAATGACACATTCGTTGCTGTCTACAATGCTGTATATGTATTACTTCTCGATAGAGAGCGCTGTTAGTGGTATCAGCCGCTCTTGACTCACTGTACTTCACATTAAAGTTTTTATTCTCTTCAGGAGAGAGAAAGATCGCTGTACTTCACATGTTGTCAACTACTTTCAAGAGTTTTAGGGTCTCACTAAGAGACTCCCACCAATAATTTTCTATCAGGAATTGCAAAAGTGGAACAGCACCTATAATGTCCCTAAACTCATTCCTAGCATAGAGTAATTTCAGTTATGTTCTTATCTTATTGCATTCAAGGAAGGGGTATATTTCACAAGATCTCTGCAGCGATGTCTCCCCCCCCCCCCTACCTTATTTATTCGGCTGATACGCCACAACCCCAACCTCCTGTCCATCTCCTCCAATACACTGATGACCTTCCTTGTCATCACCCCCTCCTTTGTCCACTCCCAACACTTCCTTCATTCCCACCTCTCCAAATTCTCCTCCTGGTGCAACTAGTGGCTTCTCACTGTCAACCTCACAAAATCCCAGGCAGTCATCATAGGTCACACCACCCCTTCCTTCCGTCATCGCCACCTCTACCTCACTCCATGGCTGTCCCATCCCGGCAAACCAGACGCTCCCTCTCCTGGAAATTGCACCCCCAATCCATCTGTGAAAAAGCCCTTTCCCACCTCAACCTCCTCAAGCTCCTGCACAGCCGGATGTGGGGCCTCAACACTTCCACCATCCTCTTTACTTACTGATCCATCATGCGTCCCACCCTCTGCTGCTTCCATCCCAACTGGGTTTCCACTCCCCCTGCCCACTACGAACTCCTCCAAATCCTAGAACGCCACACCCTCCGCCTCGCTTACTATATCTGCTTCCCATCCCTCATGCGGATGCTTTACGCCTTGATTTCCTTTCCGCACCTTCTGAAGTTCCTAGAACACCTCCGCCTCCGCTATGTGTCCTGTAAAATAGAAACCCGCAAGCCTGTCGTCTCACACCTCTTGCTGCACCCTGGGCCTCTGCCACGCCGATACCTTATTATCGCTCCCTCCCTTCACCTTCACAGTCTCTGCGTCCTTTCCAAGGGTAACTTCGTTAATCCCTCTCTCGGTTGACGCCCTCCATTCTGATGTCTATCCTTCCTTTCAACCTTAGTCCATCCCCGTATTTATATGTCTCCCTTCCTCCCCCCTCACATCCCTGCCCTCTTCCCATACTTGACTCTCCTCTCCTAGCTCCTTCCTATAGTGAGTCCTTGCACCTTCCCCCCTCCTCCCTTTCCCCCTCCCCTCCTGTCCTTTTCCCACAGCACTTACCCTTCCTCCCCTTTTCCCACAGTGGGACACATGTGTCGACATATTTTAACAGTGCGCTGTTTAGTGTTGTGCCAGTGTTTGTGCTACGTCCTCAAGTAGTGTTTTAACACTTCAGCTGCCGCCGATCAGGCCGAATAATCACGTTGCCATGTTCTTTTAAGCGTGTGCTCTCGTTATCATCTCCTGTCCTCCGCTCAGTTTATTTTATTCTCCAGAAGTTTTAACACTGTATATATGTCTATTTTAACCACCATTGCCATTTTAAGAACTCAGCATATGTAGCTTCCTGTTCTTTATGTATTTTGGTAATTCTCCAGTTTTATCTCCTTTGCAGTGTTTTAAATTGAGCATTATTTTCCCCCATCAATGTTTTAATTCATCTTGAAAAACTGTATGTACTCTCAGCTGAAGAGTTGTGATGTAGCTGCTGCCAACCTGGTGATTGGAGTTTCGTAAGTAGACCACGAAACAGCCATAAATGATTCCCATCCCAGGTCCTATATCATTTCCATGACGCTGTCTCCCCTGTACGGTGACAATATAAAACGAGCTGCCCGTCTTTGGACTCTTTCGATGTCTTCCGTCAAACACACCTGATAAGGATCCCACACTGGGCAGCAATACTCCAAATGAGGACGGACAAGTGTAGTGTATGCAGTCTCTTTAGTAATTCTGTTGCACCTTTTAAGCGTTCTGCCCAAATACCTATATAAACAACCTAGACTGGCCACAGCGCCGTCGTAGTTGAAGCCAATTGAAAAGGTTGCCGCCATCTTTGAGAACGTCAGTGTCACACCCAGTGATGCTCGGCGTCTGCTAACAACTGAATTATAGGTTTGATATTAACCATTGCCAGTCTCGACTTTTCCTTAATTTCTGGGCGACGCATTTCGGAAAGTAATTCCCACTACAAATAGCATTTGTCGTTTACTACTGCATCCTAAGTGTCATGTTTACAATCGTCGAACTGCTGCATTATTTGATGTTACTATAATGTCAATAATCGTTTGTATTTGCCGACATATCTTTCCTTAAATACTTCTTTAAAATATTTAATTATCTTTCTTCTGTCTGTGGTTCAAATGATGTTTCATGCTTTGAAGTACATTATGTACTTATCAAGCTCACCACAATTTGACGTTTCCTTGGTACTCTTGTTACAACTTTTGGTTTCTGTAGTGCTCAGGAAACGAAAATATTGTTGGAATGGCATTTTCCAGTAGCCGCTTTAGATCGGTGGTAGCATACAGGAAAGCATACAGGATTTTTTTTTTTTTAAAGGAGAATTGCAACCATTTTTGATATGACAGAAAAACGATGGCATGAACTGTGGCAACAACAAGTGCCTAATCAATCCCTGAGCATAAGGGAAGGACCATCTGCAGGTTTTCATATTCGCTATCCCATCTGGAAAACTTTCAATCGACTTCATAAACATGTTTTGAAGTGCAAATCCAACCTTGTGAAGTGGGGCTTCATGCAAGGAGAAATGGCCTGCAATTTTGGGCTACTACAGGATGAACAGAACCTTCTGTTTTGCCAGAATTTACCATCACTGTGCACAAAAGAAGATGTTTTGCAGTCCAGTGATAAAGCTGTCCTTGTAGCTGAACATTGGAAGAACGTTATTTAACAGTGAATTGGATATGGAAAATAAAGAAAATAAACGTTGAGCTGCTGCATCCAAAGGAACAAGTTTTCAAAAAGAGCGAGATGTGTCACCTTGTCACTTGAACTCATGTGAAAAATGAAAAATTATTGCCTGAACAGAATGCATACTGTAGCTTGCTTTGTTCTATGTTCAAACACAGCATGTAGCTTTTCCCCGATATCGCGCACACTCTTGACTTGCAACCATCAGAGCCATGACTTTTGATTCAATAGTTTTAATTATAATCTGACTCGCAGTGCTACCAGCTTTATCCCATATTCTTAGTGCATAATTAAACACGTCTTTTTCAGCTGTTATAGCACCCGCTGGCAAAGCCGTCGCTTTTTCAATGCCACCAACATAAACCACGTATGAACTGTCTGACGCACATGATAAGTATTGCACTACACATTTCCGTTTTGTACAATTTTCAACCCCATGCAATTTCTCGACACCTTTCAAATCAATTGTACCTCTGTAAAACAGTTGAGATGTACAGCTGTAAAATAAATCCGCCAGAGAACGTGCCTTGCAGTATGATCCGTGCATATTTCAAAACACACGCAAATTCATTTCTGGTGTCATGAGATGTGCAATTAAAGAATCATATCCAGTGTCTTTCTTATAGCATGTACTAGGCTCATAACCTGTGTCGTAATCAAACAAAAAGGGCGCAATTTGCTTTAATTAACGCGATAAATTTCAGATGTCACATGCTTCTGAAAACGTGTATTAATAATACCACCTAGAAAACAGAGTGTACAGACATAAGGTTCGTTTAAGCAGCTACAAGTTACTAGGTTACAGAAAAGTGAGCATGCACAGAGCTGCTGCAGAAAAACGATAACACCTCTGTGCATACTCTGTTTACTGGAATCTGGTAACTGATACCTACTTAAACGAACCTTTTTGCAACATAGCATATAAACCTTTTCGTAAAATTTTATTATTTGCCTCGTTGATCCCAGGAGATAATGTTGGCACCCTTGTCTGGTCAATAAATCAGCTATCCTCATGTAATACTGCCCTCGGAATTCGCGACATATTTGCGAAAATTAATTAATGCTGTTACCATACTGGTCTATGGTTGACAGGTTCTTGTGTGCACATCTACATCTACATACATACTCTGCAATTCACCGCAAGGTGCGTGGCGGAGGGTACACTGTACCACTACTAGGCATTTCCTTTCCTATTCCACTCCCAAATTGAACGAGGAAAAAAGAATGCCTATTGCTTCCATACGAGCCCTAATTTCTCTTATCTTGTCTTTGTGATCTTTACGCGAAATGTAAGTAGGCGGCAGCAAGATCGTACTACACTCAGCTTCAAATTCCGCCCCTCTAAATTTACTTAACAGAAATTCACGAAAGGAACGTCGTCTTTCTTCCAGCGGTCCCCAATTGAGTTGCCGGAGCATTTCCATAGCACTCGCGCATTGGTCGAACCTACCGGTAACAAATCTAGCTGCTCGTCTCTGAACTGCCTCTATGTCTTCCTTTAAACTGATCTGCTGCGGGTCCCAAACACTTGAGCAATACTCATGACATAGTTGTACAAGCGTTTTACACGCGGTCTCCTTTACAGGTGAAGTACATCTTCCCAAAATTCTCCCAATAAACCAACCATCAGAGCCATGACTTTTGATTCAATAGTTTTAATTATAATCTGACTCGCAGTGCTACCAGCTTTATCCCATATTCTTAGTGCATAATTAAACACGTCTTTTTCAGCTGTTATAGCACCCGCTGGCAAAGCCGTCGCTTTTTCAATGCCACCAACATAAACCACGTATGAACTGTCTGACGCACATGATAAGTATTGCACTACTCGCGCATTGGTCGAACCTACCGGTAACAAATCTAGCTGCTCGTCTCTGAACCGCCTCTATGTCTTCCTTTAAACTGATCTGCTGCGGGTCCCAAACACTTGAGCAATACTCATGACATAGTTGTACAAGCGTTTTACACGCGGTCTCCTTTACAGGTGAAGTACATCTTCCCAAAATTCTCCCAATAAACCGAAGTCGGATGTCCGCCTTACTCACAACAGTCCTTACATGCTCGTTCCATATCATATCGGTCTGCAATGTTATGCCTAGATATTTTAACGACGCGACAGCATCAAGAAGCTCACTACTAATGCTGTATTCGTACATTATGGGATTGTTTTTTCTTCTCATGCGCATCACCTTACATTTTTCTACGTTGAGAGCTAGCTGCCATTCTTCGCACCAACTAGAGTTTTTGTCTAAGTCATCCTGTATGCTATTACAGTCAGTTACAGACGACACCCTACCATACACCACAGCATCATCAGCAAACAGCCGCAAATTACAGCTTAATCTGTCCATAAGATCATTTATATAGATAGAAAATAGCAGAGGTCCTATCACACTCCCCTGGAGCACACCTAACGATACACTCGTCTTTGATGAACACTCGCCGTCGAGAACAACGTACTGCGTTCTATTACTAAGGAAATCTTCCAGCCAGTCACAAATCTGTGAACGTATTCCATAAGCTCGTATCTTCGTTAGCCGTCTGCAGTGTGGCACCGCGTCGAACGCCGTTTTGAAGTCGAAAAAAACACAATCCGCCTGTTGCCCTTCATCCATGACTCGCACACACTTGTTCTTTCAGTAAACTGACTATCCTCATAAATTAAAGATTAGGGTTTGATGGAATAATACAATAACTCTCATACTGTAAAATATTTTAAAAAAATTATTCAGGCATCTAAAAAAATGCACTATCAAAAGAATATAGCAACATCAGGAAACCAAATAAAGACAATATGGGATATAGTAAAAGAGGAGACTGATAGAACCGGAAAGGAACAAGAGCAGGTATCATTAAGAGTAGATGAGACATTAGTGACTGATGGGCATAGTGTGGCAAATCTATTTAACAATTTACATCTGTTACTGATAGTATGTGATTGTCTGGGTCAGTAAATAATGCCTTTGAATATTTGAAACTAGCATTTACAAATAACTTCAGGAACATGAATATGTCACTCACTTCACCACAACAAATAACTTCCATAATAAAATCTTTAAAAACAAAGCATTCTAGTGGTTACGATAAAATGTCAACAAAGTTAATTAAAGTGTGTTCCTGTGAATTTAGTACAATTTTAAATTATTTGTGTAACCAATCTTGTTATAACTGGAACATTTTCTGATGGGCTAAAATATGCGGATATTAAACATATATGCAAGAAAGGGGATAACGAGGTACTGCCAAACTACAGACTGATTTTACTTTTGCCTGCATTCTCAAAAATTCTAGAAAAGGTAATGTACAAGCAGCTTCTCAACCACCTGACCACAAATGACATACTGTCCAGAACACAGATTGGATTTCTGAAAGGTTCCGATATCAAGAAGGCTATTTACACCTACAGTGAGAATGTACTTAATTCATTAGATAATAAGTAGCAAGTAGCAGGTATTTTCTGTGATTTGTCCAAGGTATTTGGTTGTGTGAACCATAACATCCTTTCAAGTAAATTAGAATTCTATGGTGTCATGGGAAATTCTGCAAATTGGTTCAAGTCGTACCTCACTAACAGGAAACAAAGGGTATCAGTGCAAGTGATTAGTGAATTAAGCCAACAGTCACCATCGCATTGGGAAGAAATTACATTTGCTGTCCCACAAGGATGCATCTTAGGGCCATTGCTTTTTCTTGTGTTCATTAATGATCTCTCATCAGTTACAGAAGCAGAGTTCCTTTTGTTTGCAGATGATACAAGTATTGCAATAAAAAGTATGTCAAGCATAGTTATGGAAAGGTCTGCTAATGATATTTTCATGAACATTAATAAATGGTTTAAAGCCAACTGACTGTCATTAAAATTTGAAAAGACTCACTACATGCAGTTCAAAACGTGTAAGAGATTTCCCCCAGTATATGCATTAAATATGAAGAAGAGTAGATAGAAGAGATTGACAGTATTAAATTCCTGGGATTACAGCTTGATAATACATTTAGTTGAGAGAAGCACACCACAGAACTGCAGAAACGATTGAACAAATCTGTATTTTGTTATCAGACATAGGAGACATAACAATACCACAGCTTGCAAACTTTGCTTACTTTCATTCTCTAATGTCATATGGTATATTATTTTGGGGTAACTCTTCAAGTCAGTCAAAATCCAACAGAGTTCAAAAACGTGTAATACGTATTATTTGTGGAGTAAATTCACGGACATCCTGTAGAAGCCTCTTCAAAGAACTGTGTATATTAACTACTGCCTCTCAGTATATTTATTCCTTAATGAAATTTGTTATAATAATATATCCCTTTTCCCAACAAACAGATCAGTTCATACATACAATACTATGAACAAAAATGATCTACACAAGGACTTAAAAGCGCTTACTTTAGTTCAAAAAGGGGTCCACTACTCAGGAACACACATTTTCAATAATATACCATCAAGAATAAAAATTTAGCTAGAAATAAAGATCAGTTTAAGGGGAGCCTAAAAGACTTTCTAGTGGCCAACTTCTTCTACTCCATTAGTGAATTTCTAAATTGTACCAAATGATGCTTGTATCTGTACTATATTAGTATTATTATATTATCATAAAAAAAACTTAAAATGTATGTATCTGAATTTATGTTATTTGTATTATCTATTATTCAGCTTGTAAATTTTGTTTCTTGACATGTTCCACATCCACGAGGATCTCCTCAACATGGATCTGAGGAACAAAAAACTAATCTAATCTCATCCCATCTATTGGATTAAATGTCCTTGCAATAGGAACTGCCTCAAGTATTTTAAAACATGACCTCATATTCTACCAAATATTTACTTCTTGAGGGGAGTGAATTGGAAATTTTACAGCCACTAAAATGGACTCCTTCCTGAATCCTACTTGTAATTGCCTGTTTGTAATGGATATCACGCTTCCTTTGGTGTTGTAACAATGATCTGCACTATTAAGATTGAAGATTGAATTATCTTTTTTATGAAGCACATCAAGGAGAAAATAAATTGTGCTTTGCATGTGACAATTTCCAGTTCCTTAAAAATATTTCTGCATGTGACTCTAGGTTGGACTTCACACAAAATCCTTATGTCTCTTTTTGTATACACAGTACTTTTTTTAGCTAATGGCTGTCCCCCCCCCCAAAAATATCCATATGCCATAGTGGTATGAAAGTAACCATAATAGGCTGCTTTCTTTGTTTCTATATTTCTGTGAGAAGAAACAGTGCATAATGCATATGTAGCTGAATTCAGTCTCTTGCATAGATCTAGGATATGGTTTGACCAGTGCAGTCTTCTATCAGTATGCCAGTCTAGGTATTATGATGCATCCACCTTAGTTATCACATGGTCACCTATTTTTACTATAATTTCTTCATAATTAGGCTTAGATATATGGAACTGAATGTAGTTTGTTTTAGAGTGGTTTAAAGAAAGACCAAGACTTCACTTTAACAGAAAGAACCACCATAGGTCATATGACATCCTTATTATGTAGTGATGAGACAGTGAAGATTTCATACACTCCACAAATTCTAAATCAGTAAAAGTTCATTTTCAGAATAGACAATGTATTAGTTGGTGCTCTCCTCCACGCAGAGCCCAGCTAGTCCATAAAAGATCCTCATGTAAATTGATATCAGACCTCTCCGAATTTCCTTAGAGTGCTCAATTTGCAGAATATAATGAAGGTGAACTTAAATTTCGTAGTTTGATTTCAATAAGGATTTAGTGATTCTCTTTATAACTACTATATTAAAGATACGTTATCACCATTATGGTTGAAAGTCAACTGCAAGATTTTACATGTTGAAACGAGGATCGATCATTTCTAATAATATCATATATAGATATTAGAAATCACTGTTTTCTCTTCCATGTCCCCCTGCCTTATTCTGAGGTGCCGTCACTTGCACATCGTCTGGGCTGATGTGAGGAACCTGTACGCACAGAATTCCTTGGACAATATCTGGCATTAGTAGTCTCAATAACATCCCAAATATAAGCTATTTGAATATCTTGTGCCAGAATTATGACATGTAGTGTAAATTGCGTCTAATTATTCAAGAAAGTGTAACAATCTACTCTTCATCACTCTATATCTTAACTTTTTTTCGTTATATTATCATTCCAGATAATGGGAGAACATGTACTTATTTGCTGACTTCCCAATTTCTTAAAAGTAACAGATCATATGAAAACAAGTTTTTCTGTCTGCAATCTTAAAGGAGAAAACTTAGACTTATGAGCAATGCTTGCATGCACAATCGTAATTGTACTGTTTTTAAAAGCACTTACTTATTCATTAAAAGTTACAACAAATTTAGACGCGCCTCTTTTTCTGCAGTTAAAGTGCTTCGAATCAGTCTTCACTGCCTCGGCCAATTGCCCTAAACGCAATACCTTTAATTGTTCTTCCTAAAATAAACACAACAATTGACAAAAATAGCTTTTATACTCAGTGGCCATATAAAGACATCAATAGCCACTCTCAAACCAAAAAAAGGAGAAATTAGTTGTCACAAAAATTCCGTCCGCTTCCCTCTCTCACCATGTGCTGTGTGACAAACCTGCTATTGGGTGGCCACCCAGCATATGTGCTACACCGTGCGACCGCACGTACCACACGTCCTAGCGCCAAACTTGATCTAGTGGCAGTATGACGAACTTGTGACTCTACAATTTGAATCTGCGATCCACGTGAACCTAGGAAGCTCAGGATTTAACTCTAGTTACAATAATGCTGACATTCACAAATTGTTACAAACGAAAAAGAAAACTCTTGGCAGGATGTGAACCTAATTCTTATTTCGTCCCGCTCTGCAACTCGTTACACAGGCCAATTCACACTGTCCGTCACGTCACGTCACGTCACCGTCCGTCAGAACATTCCGCAATGTATTTCTAATGGCGGCATTCACACTGTCCGTCACCGGACCGTCACGTCACGTCAACGTCCGTCAAGCTTTCTCGAGAAGAATGTTTTGACGGAACGGTCGTCTGCTAACATCGGAAGTTAACCTAATTTCGTCACGCGAATTACATGTTGCAGTCGACAATTGCACTGTTTATATGCAAATGTGTCTTATTCATCTTTGTGCTGTTGTTGTACATCGTTTTAGGGGTAAATCTCAAATGTTTCATGACGACTTAAATATTTTTGTCAATTGAGTGTCCCCCTATAATCGAGATCGGATATCTGAAACCAAAAAATAGTTTATGTTACGTACCAATGTAACAGAAATGACTGAAGCAAACTGTTTATTTGAATAAGATTGTAATTTGAAACGCATTTTTCATTAAATGACACTTTAAATGAAAATGTCAATTATAATGAAAGACAAAAATTCAGTTGTTTACGACGTATTAACAATGTCAGCATGCAAATCGTAATGGTTAAAGTATATAGGCGATATTTATGCTCTTACAAGTATGGTTTGATGTCTTCATATGTTTATTTTTTCGCTTGAAAATAGATGTCGATATTTTGAAATGTTGTTTCAGTTCCCAGTAAGTTGGCCAAAACATACACTGTAAAGTTTTCTTTGGCCGTTAATAACATTTAGCGATGTTGTTCCCCCTTTCTAGTATTAAACTATGACATAACAGATCGCCACTCATAACCTCACTTTCAACATCGCGTATTGAGATGGACGAATTGACGTGACGGATACGGACGGACGGTGTGAATACAACTTGACGTGACGGTTCCGTGACGTGACGTTGACGTGACGGACAGTGTAAATTGGCCTTTAAGGCCAATTCACACTGTCCGTTACGTCACGTCACGTCACCGTCCGTCAGAACATTCCGCAATGTATTTCTAATGGCGGCATTCACACTGTCCGTCACGGGACCGTCACGTCACGTCAACGTCCGTCAAGCTTTCTCGAGAAGAATGTTTTGACGGAACGGCCGTCTGCTAACATCGGAAGTTAACCTATTTTCGTCACGCGAATTACGTGTTGCAGTCGCCAATTGCACTGTTTATATGCAAATGTGTCTTATTCATCTTTGTGTTCTTATTGTACCTCGTTTTAGGGGTAAATCTCAAATGTTTCATGACGTCTTATATATTTGTGTCAATTGAGTGTCCCCCTAAAATCGAGGTCGGATATAGGCCAATTCACACTGTCCGTCACGTCAACGTCACGTCACGGAACCGTCACGTCAAGTTGTATTCACACTGTCCGTCCGTGACCGTCACGTCAATTCGTCCATCTCAATACGCGATGTTGAAAGTGAGGTTATTAGTGGCGATCTGTTATGTAGAAAGTCATAGTTTAATACTAGAAAGGGGGAACAACAACGCTAAATGTTATTAACGGCCAAAGAAAACTTTACAGTGTATGTTTTTGGCCAACTTACTGGGAACTGAAACAACATTTCAAAACATCGACATCTATTTTCAAGCGAAAAAATAAAAAAAAAATAAAAATATGAAGACATTAAACCATACTTGTAAGAGCATAAATAGCGCCTGTATACTTTAACCATTACGATTTGCTCGCTGACATTGTTAATACCGTCGTAAACAACTGAATTTTTGTCTTTCATCAGAACTGACATTTTCATTTAAAGTGTTATTTAATGAAAAATGCATAATCAAATTACAATCTTATTCAAATAAACAGTTTGCTTCAGTCGTTTCTGTTACAATGTCACGTAACATAAACCACTGTTTGGTTTCAGATATATCCGACCTCGATTTTAGGGGGACACTCAATTGACACAAATATATAAGACGTCATGAAACATTTGAGATTTACCCCTAAAACGAGGTACAATAAGAACACAAAGATGAATAAGACACATTTGCATATAAACAGTGCAATTGGCGACTGCAACACGTAATTCGCGTGACGAAAATAGGTTAACTTCCGATGTTAGCAGACGGCCGTTCCGTCAAAACATTCTTCTCGAGAAAGCTTGACGGACGTTGACGTGACGTGACGGTCCCGTGACGGACAGTGTGAATGCCGCCATTAGAAATACATTGCGGAATGTTCTGACGGACGGTGACGTGACGTGACGTGACGGACAGTGTGAATTGGCCTTAAATCTGAAACCAAACAGTGGTTTATGTTACGTAACATTGTAACAGAAACGACTGAAGCAAACTGTTTATTTGAATAAGATTGTAATTTGATTATGCATTTTTCATTAAATAACACTTTAAATGAAAATGTCAGTTCTGATGAAAGACAAAAATTCAGTTGTTTACGACGGTATTAACAATGTCAGCGAGCAAATCGTAATGGTTAAAGTATACAGGCGCTATTTATGCTCTTACAAGTATGGTTTAATGTCTTCATATTTTTATTTTTTTTTATTTTTTCGCTTGAAAATAGATGTCGATGTTTTGAAATGTTGTTTCAGTTCCCAGTAAGTTGGCCAAAAACATACACTGTAAAGTTTTCTTTGGCCGTTAATAACATTTAGCGTTGTTGTTCCCCCTTTCTAGTATTAAACTATGACTTTCTACATAACAGATCGCCACTAATAACCTCACTTTCAACATCGCGTATTGAGATGGACGAATTGACGTGGCGGTCACGGACGGACAGTGTGAATACAACTTGACGTGACGGTTCCGTGACGTGACGTTGACGTGACGGACAGTGTGAATTGGCCTTTACTGTCGCCAGTTTACCTTTTATGTCGGACGTGTATATAACCTTTGCTTATTTGTAATCGATACCATCTCTGACTTTCAAAAAACAACATTTGGAAGAGATGTGGAACGTCTTTGAATGAAAATAAAAAGTAAAAGGAGAAAATGGATATTTGACTTGTAGGTGGCATAGCACTGTATGTTTTATATTTATCGAATGTTGTTGTTATACCTGTGGCCAGTGCTTAGATTTACTAACATTTAAAACATAAAATGGCGGACGATTTGCAAGGAAATCTGCAGAATTACAAGCTACAACTACAGCAGGTATGTTGATGTATATTATTAATGTATATATATTCCGAATATTGCGCAATTGCTCTTTCTTGATCACAAATTTGTTTGTAGGTGGAAGCGGCTCTCACTACAGATCCCGATAATGAAGAGCTTAAGAAGTTAAAAGTCGATTTAGAAGAAGTTATAGAACTAACGAGAGATCTAATTAAAACTCAGCTGATTGAATTAAAAGCTGCCCAAGAATCAGCCGGTATGTTTCAACAATATTTTGATGGAATCGAGTGATTTTCTTGTTATTTGACCCTCACATATGTGCATGATTAATTATTTTTATTGATTTACGCCATGCATTTATCACTCATACATTTCATAAAGTGGCAGCTGACAGTTTTGAGTAGATGCATTATTTCACCTGTCATGTGGTGAGTTGTCATTTTTTTCCTACAGTCTCAGTCGTTGACATGTTTATACACGAATGTTATATTTTCATTACTTTACATCGTTTTAGCTAGATCTGTGTTTTCATATGGATTAAACTGTCCCTGGATAGTCTCAGCATTGGCGACATGGTGCTAATGTTGGCACTGATAATTTTACGGCTGGATTAAGCCCTGTTTACACTGAAGTTCGGAATATGTTTTGTTTGCAACTTGTTCCAGACAAATGTTGACAACATTATTTGATGTTCGTGGCCGCATCTACACTAGTGGCCAACATTTATACTATCGTCTGCTTCAGTGAATGTCTGCAAACATCTTATTTTGTGTATTTGCGTTACGAAACTCCGGGCCCGCTATGTCAACCGAAGAGGAAGAAATATTAACATGCTGTGCTGAATTGTTACTGCTTGATTGTTTAAGAAGACGATGTCGGTGGTGGACCAAAACATATTATAGAAATTGTAGCGGGAGTAACATCCTTTCAGTCCTGAACATGGAAGGCGGTTCTGGCTTTCGGAATTTCACTCGAATGTCACCATCCGATTTTGAAATTTTGATAAATATTATAGGGCCAGTTACCAAAAAGGACACTAGTTTCAGGAAAGCAATCCCTGTTAAAGAAAGACTTGCAATTACCCTTAGATTTCTCGCAATGGGAGATTCCTATCAAAGTCTTGCATACTTTTTTCATGCACATCGTCCAAGAAGTTTACAATTTTAAATCCAAACCACTTTGGATAGTATATACTGTCCGCCCCACTTCCAGATTTTTTTGCTTTCTTCAATTTTCCTCTTCTCACACCGGTATTGCGACACTAGACATATAATTTTTCTGTCGACATCACTGCTAGTTGTACCCAGCTCCACGGCAATTTTGTGGAGAGAATTGTGTTTTTTGTTTATATTTATGTAGCTTGCGGAACCTACGTTCCACAAGTTCTGTTCTACCTCATAGAAAGAAATAAGTGCGCAGATTTTCTCCCTGGTCCACTACATTTCGCAGAACACACAGAAAACAGTAGATCAGTACCATAAAGCAAAAACAAAAGAAACACTAGTGCTTCGTAGCGGCAGTTCATGGTAGCAGGCCACGGAACAAATGTTCCTTTGATCTCTACCGACGCAGCGGCGGAACACTGTTTCCGTGTTGGCAACATGTTGTGAACATCGACAGACTAGTAGTAGCCACAAACAATGTTGTGAACAATGTTGCGAACGCAGGGTAAACGGGGCTTAAGACTCAAGAACCTTGGCCCCTTGAGCAGAAACAACATTAATTAGGTCTATTTATTTAATGGTCAACAAAAACTATTATTCCCCTCATTCTGTGTGGTTGGCTGTTCTAAAAGCATTGAATGGCCATTCCCAACATTGACACACTATGCTACTGTTGTCGTTAGTAGACTGTACCGTTAACAATACAGATGTAGACTATTCCTAATAGGCATACTTTCCTGGTGTATGATATATTTTAACATTTAGGAAACTAATGAATTCCTTTTATCAAGTTTTGATAAACAATTTGAGGCTCACTTGTAGACGGGGATACTGCCCATCAGCTTTGACCCATGACATCATCGCAGCAAGGTAGTTTTGAGGTGCGAGCATTTTAGTAGAAGGCGTGAGTGATTATGTGGTGGTTGCTTTATAGACGATAGTTCGTTTACAAACAAAACAAATTAATATTTTGTTTTTAAAAAGTGATCTGTATCTTCTCTCTGATGGTTAGGTGTAGGTTAACTGAGAGATTTTTTTTATGTGAGCGCCGAAGCCACAAATGTTTGGGTTAAGACTTGTGATTGATGGTACATTCTGTTATCTATAACAACTACAGATTATTTGTATCTACAATACAGAAGTATTAAGATATCCCTTATATTGGTTTTTTGTTATCTTGATGACATCATGGGTCTAAGCAGATGGGTGGTCTCCCTGTCTACAGTTATGCCCATTTTGACACTGCAAATTTGACTGATGAGATGATTGACTAGACAGATAGACAAATATTGAAAACATGAAAAAGTAAGAAAAGTTAATAGTAGTGCTGTTCATAAGTATCATATGTGTAGTTATCTAGAGGGTATTTGCAGTAAAGAGCACAGTTATGACAAATTTGTTAGCTTCAAAAGCTTACATTAAAACCTACACCTTTGACAGTTTTGTACTAGTTTAGGTGACACTAGCTTCTCGTTGATGTACAGTGAATTGTGGGATCTGAAGAGAGCTAATGAGAGTGTTTCTCCCATACGATAAGTGAATGTGTCATGTAAGTCAAGTGTTGTATGACAGTTAAAGGTATGTAAAAGGAGGGGAGGGGGAACCTGTCACATCCATGTATTGATGTAATCCTCTAAAATTGCTAGACATACATTACAAAGTTCAGTTAATTTTATTTATATCTGGACAACCCAGAGTTGTTTTGAAAAAAGACTTTGAAGACTTTCTCATTGGCATTATTTTGATGCAATTCCATTTGTCTGCTTTGACCCATGATGTCAGAAAACCCGTATTCAGGATAATGTCTTAAGGTAATTTTGAATATGTGCTAAATACTTATTCATTGTAGATATTTACAGCGATTATTCTCGTAAACTACAGATTACAACAGAATGTACCATTGATTTCAAGTACTATCGTCTTTAACTAAGCCACCACATAATTTCTCATGCCACCTACAAATACACATGCACCTCGGAACTAGCACGCAGTGATGACATCACATGCTACAGCACACCGATGTAATGATGATGTGCGACAGCATGCCGATGTGATCAAACACAACAACACGCCAATGTGATGGGTCAAAGCCGATGAGTGGAATCGCTTCCTATAGGCCTAAATGACCTCTCGCATCAGTTGCGCCACTACCAACATCTGCACCTCAATGAGAAGCTAGTATCATCACCTAAATTAGGAATTGACCGCTTTGACTGTGCTACAAATGTAGTGGCAGAATGTATGCAGTAGATCATGGTAAATTCCAAGAATACTTGCAATTGAAGTAGCTTTGCCTGAATGATATGTATCAAATGTGCTACTCTAAATTGATTACATGGACATTGATGTGCGAGTTGACAAAATATCTATGTTTACATACTGATTATTTTGACGAGTGGTAATATAAAGCTGTGATGTCAATATTTTTACAGCATAATCGTGACACAATTCATAGGAAGTAGCTCAATGTTTTTGATGAATTTCAGTGTAAATTACATTCCTCCAACTGTTACTGACAAAATTTGAAGCTGTGGTGCCAATTTCGTAGAAATTTATTGAATGTTTCTGATGATATACATAGTAATGTAATGTGGCGTATGTGTTAGGTACATATCAATTCAGTATATATTTATGATATGAGTGAGGATACAAGATTAACAATATTAAATTCAGTTGAAGTCCGCGATACTACCCATTGGCTTTGACCAATGACGCCATATTTGAGTTAAAGATGATAGGTTGTTAACAAGGGTAACATTGATCAGTGTTTTTTAACCTTTATGAATATGAGACTCCCTTACAAGTAAAAACGCTAACAAAACTATGTTGGCAATACTTTATGACATGATTCCATCTCTCTGCTTTGACCTGTGACATCGTCAAAATGGGGGCAATGAAATATGTACTCGTAACCAATGAGGCACCCAAAACACTTGCGAAACATGCACATGCACACAAAAGACCTAAAATGTATGCATGGAATCAAATATTTCACTTGATCTAAAAATCAAATGAATAAAGCGATACCAATCAAAAATGTTGCCAATATAGCATAAAAATAGTATCAGATATTTCAGTTAACCCATACTACAACTAAAATCAAGGAAACAATACCAATCAAGGCCCTCCCTAGTCCCATCAACATTAAAATGGTATTGAATACTAAAATTGCCTATAACACACACAAAATGGAGAAGGCGATACCAATTCAAAGTATTGTTTTACGATGCGTCATGACCTCTCTGCTTTGACGCGTGAAGTCAACATGTTGGAAAAACTGTATACGGGATAATATCATAATACTTATATATTGTAGATAATAAATAATTTTTGTTTGTTATAAATTACAGATAACAACAGAATTTACCATTGATCACAGGCCTTGGCCAAAAATTCGTGCCTTCAATGCTCACTTGTGGGCTTGGGGTTGACCTACACCTAACCATCAGAGAGAAGCTACATGTCACTTTTAAAAAGCAAAATGGTAACCTATTATCTACGTCTGTGTTTTTCAACCTGTGAGTTGCGACCCTTGCGGGGGGAGGGGGGCTGTCCCTATCACAATAGAAGGTACTTGCACCATAAAATAATTACAAAAAGTGAGTACCTATGTGAACTTATGTAATGTTAAAAAATGGAGTTCTTTGTGTAATATTAATTGTGAACTGAGAAGATCATAGATTGTTTTATAATACAGTGTTATGAATATGCGCAAAACCTGAAAACTGTTTTCAAGAGAGAAGTCTTTTTTGCAAATGAGCACCAGAGGCGTAGGTTTTTGGGCTGAGACCTGTGATCGATGGTACATTCTATTGTGGTAATCTGTAATTTATGAGAATAATTGCATATTATTGATTATTTGCTATACGTAAGTATTATGATGATATTCCGTATGTTTGTATTCGTTGATAGTGTTTGTTTAGCCAGTTGGTATATCCACGTAGCGTATCTTGTGATATCGGATATGACATCATTGGTCAAAGCCAACTGGTTGTATTGTGGTCTTCAATTATGTCCTATTTTATTTAAAATGACAAATATAGATATTACTTTCATGACATAATAAATCTCTCAAGAATATCTTTAGGAAAGTTCTTCATGGAAGACTCACTAAATGGGAGTGACAGTTTTCCTTTGCGTAGCTTTGACTAATAAAGTCTTTTAAATTGTAATAAGTAAAAGAAAAAATATTCAGCTTCACTGAAGACCATAGAAAGCAATAAAATATGTTCTCGTGACTGTGAACAAAACATACTTCATAGGTCGTGCATGAATAGCTGCGTAATCGATGTAGTTACACATTTGATTTCAGGCCGAGCTACTTACATTGCAGGTGTTCTTGGAAATTGCCCAGACCTTGCTTGCATTTTGCAGTTTATGCTTATAATGTGCATGATAACAAAACATTGTTTAGGAACTTTTGTTGACTTTGTCAGCTCACAAGCAAATTGTCAGCTGAATTGCCCCATGTCCTTGTGTGGAGTCTGTCATACTCTCCATCTCCAAACCATTATAGACTGAGTGTATTGTTTATTTGAATAAGTGGTTTATGTTCTTTGGTAAAATTGTACCTACCTTTCTGGTGGCCTTGTGGGTTATGTTGGCAACATTAACAAAATGACAGAACATCTTTGCTACAAGGTTAATGTTCATAGAAATCCAGATAGAATGACTTGATTAGTGTTTCATATATACCATGAAATAAATGAATAAATAATGCTATTTCTACTCTATGGTTGAGTCAGGGTTGTGAAGAAGGAATAAATCTCAAAAAACCAACAAAAAATACCCTAAATCACAAGGTGAGTTGGGGATCGAGGAGATGCATGGCTATTGAGGTGGAACTGTCACCAGCAGGCACCCTTTAGGAAACCTGCCACATCCCAGTTGGATTTTTGCTTACCGAGGCAAGGGAAGCTGTGCCTGGACTTCTACTTTCCTAGCTGCCCATGGGACTAAATTGAAATGAGGAGAAAAGTAACATTGGTGGACATACGTCCGCTGTCTCTAAACGAGGTAATGCTGTCCAGTATGATCCCCAATCATTCCCATCCCTGGCTACCCTGTGGGAGGAAAGTCAGGCTCAAACACAAGATGAACCATACTCACGAGAACCAAGTTTGGGAAGATGGTGAGTGTCGAAGCTGTGTGTGTGTGTGTGTGTGTGTGTGTGTGTGTGGTGTGGTGTGGTTTTTTAATACAAACAGTGTCCCCTACCCAATCTTAGGCACTACTCGTGTAAGAGAAACTGGCTGACAGTCCTGTTTCGATCACTCCTCACTGTACCCTGAACACGGTCCAAGGGATTATATTTCATCATGGTCTTTTCCTGCAGACCAGTGATGAGCTACGAGTGAACTTGGAGAGACGAGAGGTTCATTTTATTTGCTGCATCCACAGGAGTCCAAATGACAATGTCACTACAGGTGTTTTCATCCTGTCCTTTGAGAGCAATTCATTGTCTTTGTAGGTCAAAGTGACAATCTGACCTCAGGCCTTACACCCCCCCCCCCCACCCCCATGTGCTGTTTCAAATGGTGGAAGTTCAGGCTCGTCTTCTGTATGTGGAGGCCTTCCCATGTGTTGGGATTGCGGACGAACCTCCATCCAAATGTCCCAAGTTTCCACCTCCTGTCTGTGTGAACTATGGACACCACCACGTCCCCTGCTCAATGGACTGCACAACTTTTCATAAAGAGAGAATGATCGTTGAATACATGACCTTGGACAGGCATACTTTTTGGAGGCCAAACAAAAATATGAGAGCTCCACCTTGTGCGCTTTTCAACACCTTGTGCCACAGCGGTTTTAACATTGCCGTCAGTCCAGAATCTGTTTTAGGACCCTCAGGACCAGTCTCCAATGCCCACCTTCAGTGGTTGGGGGCATCTCTACTCCCATTCCTCCCAAGTTAACTAACTTGGAAGCATTAACCTTCCAAACCCCAGGGTCATCCCCCACACCTGAGCTGGAATAGTGTCCACCTCATCCGGCTCAACCCCCCTCCCCACACATGGAAAAGATTCCTTGGTTCCTTTCCTCCCAGGTTTCTGCCCCTATTGACACCTGGTTGAAAGTGCCACCGTCTGAGAGTTGCCGGGCTTCTGGGTCTTCCTCAGTCCATGAGACTGAGTCTGAAAAGTCTTCCCAGTTCGAGAAACTAAAAAAGACAAAAAAGAAGATAAAAAAAGGAAAAGGAGAAAGGACTACCTCCACATCTGAGGACAGCATGAAGTGTCTTGTGTCCATTTAGGATTGAGATCTCGGTGGATCTTCAGATGTCATAGATGTTAATCTGGCTGCCTCTCGGCCAGTGATGGCGAGCATTCCTAACACCCGAACTGCCACCTGGGTACCTTTTTATGTTCCCCATGTACACTGATAGCGTTATCCTTGAGTGGAAATGTGGCGGTTTTTTCCACCACCTAGCTGAGTAAATATAACTGTCGTGCCTTTTCCTTGCCATATGACTAGCTCCACAGGAAACCTGGTTTCCTGTCCAAGGAGCCCCTGCCCTTCGTGGCTATAGGGGTTATTACAAGAACCACGCAGACTACGCAGAGTGTAAAGTGGAGTCTCTATGTCCTAGTTACTGTACCCAGTGCACCAGTGCCAGTTCGTATGGCTCTCGAAACAGTGGCTGTCAGAATCTGGCGGAACAGGAAATATCTATCTCTTCTGTTTACCTTACTGCAGATGAAATCATACCTCCCACAGACCTTGCAGCTTTGGTCACCTGACTTCCCCTGCCATTCCTCATTTTGATGGACTTCAATGCCCACCATCCTTTTGGAGTGGTACCCAGATTTCGGGCCATGGTAGGGATATATATAGACCTTCTTGACACATTTGCCTCCTCAACACTGGTGCTCCCACACATTTTACCATAGCGCATGGCTTAGTCTCGGCCATTGACCTTGTTCTCAGTAGCCCTGGTTTCCTCCAGTACTGCAGTTGGAGGGTACACATTTATCTTTGTGGTAGTGACCACTTCCCTATTCTGGAATTTTTTCTTCAGTCTCAACCCCCAGACCAACTGCCCCAATGGTCTCTCTGTGGGTCTAATTAGTGAACTTACACCTCAACTGCTATGGTTGATGTCATGCTTTCCAATGATACAGATATTGTAGTTGGCCAGGTTACTGTGGCCATTATTTCTGCAGTTGAGGCAATTATTCCCCACTCTTCAGGTACTCTCTGACAAAAGTCAGTGCCCTGGTGGACACCAGAGATGCTGAAGTTATCGAGGACCTTTGGCGAGCCTTGCAACATCACCAGCACCACCCTTCTATGGAGCATCTGATTACCTTCAAATGGCTGCGGGCCTGAGCGCAGCGACTCATCCAGCAGACCAAACAGGACTGTTGGGAAAGGTATGTTGTCACCATTGATTGTCGCACCTCATCATCTCCGGTGTGGTCACAGGTTCGCAGACTTTTTGGCTTTCGCCCTCTGGCAGATATCTCCTGTCTCCTAATCTAGGTACCCTTTGTGCCGACTTGGCTGCTCTCGCCCACCTGGCAGAGTACTGCACTGCAGTTCTGCAACATCAGGCTACTTTGCATACTTAAAAAGCAAGTTGAGCATAAGCATCATTTTGCACATGCTGCTGAGATATATATAAAACACTCCATTTAGTATGTGGTAACTCCAAAAGTGCCCTTAAAGCTTTCCCCATCACCTCTCCAGGACCGGTGGTCTCCACCACCTCTCAACAGATTCTTGGGGTCAGCTGTTCTCCTCCTTCAAGTGCATCTGAGCAGAGGGCATTTTCCCATCTCAGTGGAAGGATAGTATTACCATCTCAGTGCTCAAACCTGGTGCAAACCCATTAGATGTAGACAGCCACCACCCTGTAGACAGCTACCATCCTATCAGCCTCACCAATGTAATCTGTAAATTTCTTGAGTGTATGGTGAGTTGGTGGCTCATGTGGATTCTTGAAGCTCGAAGCCATCTGGCCACACAAGAGTCAGGACCACTCATCATTTGACAATTTAGACTTGCTGGAATTAGCTTTTTGTCCAGCTTTTGCTCGGCGTGAGCACCTCGGTGCCATCTTATTCAATCTTTGGAAGGTGTACGACACCACCTTGTGCCATCATGTCCTGGCTACACTAAAGGATTGGGGCTTATAGGGTGCCCTTCTGATGTTCCTCCAGAAATTTCTTTCCCTACGCACCTTTCGTGTCAAGGTTGATATTTGTTTCAGCTCCCCTCAAATTCAGAACGGTGTTTGACAAGGTTCCATCCTAAGTGTCCCCCCCCCCTTTTTTTGTGTGGCAATTAACGATCTCGCAGCTGAAGTTGGCACATAGGTATCCTGTTCCCCATTCGTTGATGACTTTTGCCTTTATTATAGCTCCATCAGCATCACTATTGCTGAATGGCAGTTGCAGGGATTCATCTGGGTCTTTGCCTGTGGTTTTCGGTTCTTTGCATCTAAGACCCAGGTCATGCATTTCTGTTGCCTCTGGATGGTTCGCCTAAAACCGAGCTATATTGTGCCGACCAACTTCTTCATGCAGAGAAGACACATTGATTTCTGGGCTTGCTCCTCGACGTCAGGACTCCCCCCCCCCCCCCCTTGGCAGCATAAACAACAGTGCTGGTAACACCTAAGTATCCTTTGTCGTCTCGTCTACACTCTTTGGGGGCTGCACGAATAACTGTTTTACAACTCGACAAGGCCATACTACAATCTCGTCTCAACTGTAGCTTGATATATGATTCATCAGCAACTTCAGCATTACAGACCCTAGACCCAATCCTCCTTTGTGACATCAGACTAGCCTTCTTGTAGAATCATGGGTCCCTTCCCTGCGATTCTACTAGCAACAGCTGCTAGTATTGCATTTTACCCACATTCATGCCTTACCTAATCACCCAAACTACAGGCTCCTTTTTCTGTTTTCTGCATTCCTCTTCCCACAAAGACAGTCAAGGTCGAATTTCCTGTTCACAGCTCGGATTCGCTCCCTTCTTTCTTCACTAGAGTCCTTTCCCCTCCCTCCCTCCCTCCCCCCTTCCACATTACTTCCCAATTGCCTCCTTGGTCCCTCCCTCACTTGCGGCTCTATGTGGAATTGGCATGTGACTCCAAAGCCTCAGTACCACTAGTGAGTCTCTGTTGTCAGTTTTCGGCACTTATCAACCCATTCTGAGATGCAGAATTTGTCTATACCAATGATTCTGTGGTGGATGGCCAAACTGGGTTTTCCTAGGTCCATGGCAATCGTGTTGAACACCATTCCCTGCCTTGTGTGAGTGGTAATTTTACTACAGAGCTGGTGACCATTTCTCATACTCTTGAGTACCGCCGTTCTAGCCCCTGAGGAGTCATTTGTAATCTGTAGCGACTCCTTGAGTGGCTTGCAAGCACTCAACTTTTGGTGTGATTTGTTAAAGTCATTGTCTCCCCTCTCAGCTGGTCTGGCCATTTAGTAGTCTTTTCCTGGATCCTGGGCCACTATGTCGATCAGCTGGCCAAGCAGGCAACCACCTCATGGCTTCTGGAAATTGTCCTCTTGGAAACAAATCTCTGATTGGTGCTACACTGAAAGGTGCATGAATCTTGGAACTCCAAATGGTCTGCCTCTAGTGTGCCAAATAAGCTAAGCACAATCAAGCTATCTACAGCCATGTGGAAATCTTCATTGAAGTCCACAAGCTGGGACTCGGTTGTCCTTTGCATCCTCTGCCTTAGCCATGGGTCAACAATGTATGACTATCTTCTTCACTGTGAGATCCCCACCGAAGTGTCACCGGATGCTGTGGTCCATCTCCTGGTGAACTGTCCCATTTAGCCCCTTTGTGGCAGTCTTTTACTCTACCAGATGCACTCACATTGGGCTGTTTCATTACACTCTCTCCTCTTTGGCAGTGCTTCCGGCCCAGCCATCTATCAACTCAGCTTGAATAACTTGGTCACATCTTTGACACACATGGGGTTCACCCTTCTGCCAAACACTTAGTGGCTATTCAGGAACAACCAACCTTGAAGAACAGTACAGGAACTTCAACGCTGAGCACTGATCCTAGCGGACTATGATTATGAGAACCTGAGTCGTCCCACTGCCCATGATGCCAATGTACTGCCTTCTCCCACCTCCTCATCAGTAGTGTTGCAATTTTGATGGTTCTGTGGATGCATACTTCCATACCGCCCATATGTTGGATGCCACAGTAATGTCATTCCTAATAGACCATCCTCAAATTGCTGTAGCCACAGGACAAGATGTTACGCTCTGGCTTCTTCACCTTATATTCAGTACAGCTGGCCCACATACAACATGGCCTTCCCCAAGGAGTTCCTTCAATGTTTGTTCTTCCAGCATGTTGCCTTTTCCTTCATAGGGTGGTGTTGCTACATAACACGTAACGACAATACCTGTGTGCTGATCGCAGCATCTCGACAGTGATGCGTGCTGAGCTTGCTTCACAAGGGTTTCTGGGGCGTTGCCGGTACAAAGCAGTTGCCTCGGCAACATTGTAGGTGGTTGGAAATGGACAAGGACATCAAACTCTTGGTCTATTATTACAAAGAGTGTGCCGAGAAAGTGTCTGCCACTTCTCTTCAGTTTTTCAATTGGTTACAACCAGAAGACCCCTGGCAACAGCTTCCCATTTTATTTTGCTGGGCCAATTTGAGGATACTCATGGCTCATTGTTGTGGACACTTTTTGTAAATTTCCTCTTGTGGTCCTCTCACATCCAGGATGTTGGCCAGTACAATCTGAGCTCTGGCTAATATCTTCTGCCGTATCCCTCCACCATTGATTACGACCCACACTTGAACTCTGAAGCCTTTTTGCTAGGCTGACAGAATCAGTCAATTTCACTCTGTGGCTTTTTCTCCACAGTCAAATAGCGAGGCCTAATGATTTGTATACACGTTTAAGGTGCAAATGACAAAATTACATGCTACCCACTTCAAGGGAAAAGCTCTGCTCCTCTTCCTCTCATCACAGTGTATAATGCCTCGGGGAAAAAGTCCCCTGCCAAACGTCTCCATGGTAGGCCTCGCTGGGCTACTCTTCATCATCTGCCAGACTCAACTGCTACCCCTCAGACACCCACCAAATTCCTGGCCAATGACAGGATCTCCTTTCTGGTTTTCTGAAGGAGACTTTTGTGGAAATCTGGGCTATGTCCACTATGTGGTCTGAGCTCCGACTTTGTTTGAGGAGTTTTAGGATGCCTCTTGCAATGGAACCTGAACCAGCTGGGCTCTCGCAGCATTCCTAGTATTGCTAGGAGTGGCTGTGCCTCCAGGCATTACACCACTGTCAACACTGCCCGTACTGCAGGTGCCCGTCCTCTGATGCCACTACCGCCTTCACTGCCCCCCCCCCACCCCCCACCCCCAATTGTGTCAGCTTAGAATGAGGTCTCCTCTGTCATCACCACAGGTTGCATCGCCGCCAGTGCAACTGCCGCCCCTGTTGCTGCATCCTCGGCTGTCTTCCCTACAGCTGTCACCTCCTGCTATGGAAACAGTCATGAATTTGGACCCCCACAGCCATTATGGAGCCAGAGCTCCTTCACCTGCCTTAGCTCTTCATATCTTCATGCAGTGATGCCTCCCTCCCTCCCAACGCTGCCACGGCCACACCCACTACACCGGCACAGTATGGAATTTTTGAGGAAGGATGACAAGGTGTGTGGTGTCGTCAATATCTGTACTGATGTGCTCAGTATCTTGGGGCAGTGTAGCATTTCATGAGCAGTTTGCATTCACTAGAGGGAAGTATGAGGACTGCCAGACTGTATAGGCACAAAAGGTACACTGATGGATCTGTGGTTCTCCTGGCAATGATACATGGTGACCACAAGGAAAATATTACCTGGACAATTATTCCAGGCCATGCTGTCATGGGTCTAGCCACACGGCCTTGGACGCTGTGTCATCCAATGTCTTCTTGTGCTCCCTACACAGCTCTCCAACAAGAGCATTCTGTTCCCTAGTGGAAATAATTCCTCATCACACTGTCAAAAGCCTTTTCAAAGTCTACAAAGAGTAGAAACAATGAGGATTGTAGCTCCATGTGTTGATCTATAATAATGCATAGTGTGTTGTTCCGGACTTTACAGGAATAACATTTTCTAAATCCTGCTTGTGCTTTACTCAGCCTTGAGTTAGCTCTCTTTTTTTTTTTTAATCCTTTCTAGAATTACTCTTTAGAGTACCTTACTTGGTATTGAAAGGAGGTTAATCCCTCTCCAGACATGACATTCTAATAAATCTCCTTCCTTTGGAAGCTTAATCAGCAGTCCTTTCTTCCAATCTGTGGGGATCTTCTCTTTTTCCCAAATCTTTTGGGAACAGACTCTCGACTGAAGTACTCACATCCACTTTCAAGGTCTCTGATGTGATATTGTCCATATCTTCCACTTTGCAACCGAGGGGTCTAAGGCGCCTTGCTGCGGAGTGTGCGGTTGCTCGCTGTCGGAGGTTCGAGTCCTCCCTGGGGCGTGCATATATGTGTGTGTGTGTGTGTTTTGTCCTTAGGTTACTTTAAGTAGTTTGTAAGCTGCGGACTGATGACCACGCAGTTTGGTCAGATAGATTTACAAACATTTGAACGTTTTCTCCAGCTTTGCCGTTCTTTAGTTGCTAAATGGCCCTTTGGATCTCTGTTCTTGATTGTGGTTCTGTACTGTCAACATCGTCCTGCTCTTCTTTTGTCTTTGCCTCTTGTCACCTCTTCCTCAATTGTTTCACGATTCAAGATCTCCAGAAAGTCTTTTCTCTGTCTTACTAGTTGTTCTTTTTTTGAGGACAATAGCTTCCCATCTTTGGGTTTCACCGTCTTTTCAAATCTAAAAAACTTTCCTGTTAGTCTCTTGGTAATGTCTTAAATTATCTTACTGTTATTGTTTTGTGCAGCCATCTCAACTTGTGTTGCAAGTATATTGATAAATGCTCATTTACTGTTTCGAAATCTCCTTTTGGCCATTTTGTTGTGTTCATTAAAGTCAGTTCTTGCTTATACTTCATCTTCTTGTGTTGTTGCTGTATTGAGTTCTTTCTTACATTCCTTCCTTTGGTTCACAGCTTCCCATGTCTCATAAGTAATGCATTCTTCTCTTCCTCTCTCCCTTTTGCTTAGTATCTTTTCACAGGTACCAATGTAGGTACTCTCTGTGCTCTTCCAATTATGTTCTGTATCCTGTCCTTAATTCTCTCTTAGCTATTGGAATTGGTTCTGGAGTATTAAAGCAACTTAAGTAATGTAACAAAAATATGTATCCTGGTTCCAATTGTAAACGAATTGGTTTACTTTCAGAGTATGCTGATGCAATAGTCCCAGACTTAACTATCAACAACTGCTTGCTCAGTGAAAGATCCGTACCGAAAGACTGGAAAGTTGCACAGGTCACTCGAGTATTCAAGAAAGGCAATAAGAGTGATCTGCAGAATTATAGGCTTGTATTGAGGGTGGTTCGCAGCAGGATTTCAGAACATATACTTTCCTCAAATATTATGAACTACCATGAAGAGAATGACCTATTGAGCCATAGTCAACACAGATTCAAAAAGTATCGTTCTTGTGATATGATGAGTGCTATCGACAAGGGTTATCATATTCAGTTTTTCTAGATATCCGGAAGGTATTTGTCACTGTACCTCACAAGCGTGTTCTAATCAAATGTTGTACTAATGGAATATTGCCAGTTGTGTGAATGGATTCGTGATTCCTGTCAGAAAGGACACAGTTTGCTGTAATTGATAAGTCATCGAGCAGAACAGAAGTGATATCTGCCGTTCCCAAGGGAAGTGTTATAGGGCCCCTACTGTTCCTTTTTTTTTTTTTTTTTAATGATTTACGAGACACACTGAGTAGCTCTCTTAGACTGTTCGTGGATGATTCTGTCTTTTATGGGGTAGTAGAGTCACCAGAAAATCAAAAGCATCTGCACATTGATTGTATAAGATATCTGCATGGTGCATAATTGGCAATTGACCCTTAATAACGAGAAGTGTGAAGTTATGACCACTACAATAAATCTGTTAAACTTCATTTACACAATAAATCATTCATATCTACAGGCTGTCATTTCAACTAAATACACAACTTAAATTGGAAAGAACACACAGAAAATGTTTCGTTCGCAGAACACTTAGAAGATGCAACAGTTTTACTAAAGAAACTGCCTACACTATACTTATGAGTCCTATTTTGGAGTATTGCTGCACATTGTGGAATCCACACTAGGTGGGATTGAAGTATGGTTTAGAGAAAGTTCAGAGACGGGCAGCTCATTTTGTATTATCGCAATATAAGAGAGTGTCACGGAAATTATGCACCAGTTGGGTGGATATCATTAAAAGGAAGGCATTATTAATTGCACCAAGATCTATTTGTGAAATTTCTTTCACCAATTTTCTCTTCCAAATGTGATCATATTTTGTTAGCACCCACCTACATAGGGAGCCATGATAATCATAATAAAATAAGAGAAATCAGATCAAAAAGAGAGAGGTTTTGGTGATACTTTTTCCTGCAAGCTATTAGAGAATGGAACCATAGAGAAATATCATGAAAGCAGTTTGATGAACCCTCTGTCACGCATCTCAGTGTGACTTGCAGAGTACTTAGGTAAATGAAGATGTAGGATTATTTGTTAAGAGATCAGGAGTTTTCCCACCTCTATTAACACTCGCACTTCTCAGATATTGGGTTAAAGTTTACTAATGTCAGTGGCATTGTAATGTGCTAATGTTGGCATAAAATGTTTGCTTTATGGAATGATTAATTCCCTAATATGACATGGGCTTATATGAGAACCTGTCAACCATAGAGCAGGAACAGCATTAGTTATTTATATCATTAATGATAAAAGTGAATCATTGAATTAAAATTTGTGATGCGGCCGGGAATCAAACCTGGACCTCCATGCTTACTACGCAGACGTCTTACCACTAGACCACCGCACCACTAGTGATTAAGGCACCTTCGTGCAGTGGTCTAGTGGTAAGTCATCTGCCTAGTAAGCATGGAGGTCTGGGTTCAATTCCCAGCCACATCACAAATTTTAAATCAATGCTTCACTTTTATCATTAATGTCTTTGACAGGTTTGAGACGAAAAACAGTCTCAGGGTTAGTAAATTCCTATTTACAATGATACTTATTTACATCATTGTCAGTACAAAATTCTGTATGGTTCCAAACATGGCCATCTTCTCTGTCAGTACCACTGTGGTGTCTTTATGACAGTAGTCCACATTCTATTGGGCTGTCCCCTTTTAGCCTCTATGCGGCAGTCTCACAAATTACCTGCTGTGCTGCCTTTGGTTCTTGGTGATATGCCTGTATGGCTTATAGAAAACGGCTGTGTGGACAAAATGCAGGGTCCTATCATACCTGACTTTTCAGGCTTACACCTACTGTCTGTGCCACTCAGTACAGCCTGGGACTACGACCGTCGTATGTTATTTTACTACCCAAGTAACAAAACACATCTACCACCTTCACTGTTTCGTTACCTAAGCTAATTCCTTCAGCATCACTTGATTTTCTAAGACTGCATTCCCTTATCTTTGTTTTGCTCTTGTTAATGTTCATTTTATATGCTCTCTTCAACACACTGTCCATTCCATTCAACTGCTTTTCCAGGCCCTTTACTGTCCCTGACAGAATTACAATGTCATCAGCAAAACACCGCGTTGTTATTTTTTTCAACCTGAACTTTAATTCCTATTCCAATTTTTTCCTTGCTTTTCTTCACAGCCTGCTCAATATACAAATTGAATAACATCGGAGAAAGGCTACAACCCTGTCTTACTCCCTTCCCAACAAATGCTTCCCTTTCATGCCCTTCGAGTCTGGCTTTTGTGCAAGTTGTAAATAACTCTCCTTTACCTGCATTTTACCCCTGCTGACTTCAGGATTTGAAAGAGTGTATTCCAGTCAACATTGTCAAAAACTTTCTACAAATCTACAAAAGCTAAAAATGTAGGTTTGCTTTTCCTTAATCTATCTTCTAAGGTAAATCGTAAATTGAGTATTGCCTCCCAGGTTCCTACGTTCATCCTGAATCAGAACTGATTTTCCCTGAGGTCAGCTTCTACCAGCTTTTCCATTCTCCTGTAGATAATTCGTGTTAAAATTTTGCTACCATGACTTATCAAACTGATGGTTCTGTAATTTTCCCACATCTCTGCACCTGATTTCTTTGGAATGGGGATTATTACATTTTTCTTAAAGTCTGGGGGTATTTCGCCTGTCTCATAAATCTTACAGACCAGGTGAAACAATTTTGTCGTGGCTGACTCTCCCAGAGACTTTAGTAGCTCTGAGTTAATGTCATCTACTCCTGGGGCCGTGTTCTGACCTATGTCTAAAATTTAATAAATGACCAACAACCTTCTCATGAATTACATCTGTGTCTAGAAGACAAAATTGAAGCAAACTGAGGAACTGAAAAACATTGTCCACATTGGTTCTTTGCACCTGACTCATGATTGGTGGTTTTACTTCCCATCAATAATCACGTCATTAGCAACATCTACACATGCCATCACTGGCAAGTCGCGCCCCGTAATGGCAGTTGCGCTGAGGATTGATCACCCTGTATTTTCATAGCTTTATACATAATTATAAATAGAAATTTATAAACCCTGAGACTGTTTTTCATCTCAAACATGTCAAAGACATTAAAGATGAAGATGACACACTGAATTAAAATTTGTGATGTGGCCGGGAATCAAACCCGGACCTCCATGCGTACTAGGCAGATGTCTTACCACTAGACCACCACACCACTAGTGATTAAGGTGACTCGGAATAGTCTAAGTACGACTTTCCTCAATGTCACAAACTCTAATTCAGCTTCTGTGTTCCTTGAAATATGGCCACAGCTGCCAAGGCTCTCCATGCCTTAATCACTAGTGGTGTGGTGGTCTAGTGGTAAGACGTCTGCCTACTAAGCATGGAGATCTGGGTTCCATTCCCAGCCGCATCACAAATTTTAATTCAATGCTTCATCTTCATCTTTGTACATAACACTGAAAATGTCCATTTCAGCAGGTTTTTTTTTTCAGATTTCATGTATTGGTATGTGTTCAGAAAGGACATTCTCTAATTTTTAACCCTCACAGTACGAAGCTATTTTCAGTAATGTGTATTGCCCGAAGGTGGGGGGTACTTTGTGCCCAATTTAAAGAATACATAATATTCATTACTTGTTTTTGAATTACATTAACAACATACTTTTGAAAGATCTATTAATGTATAATCAGGATCCAGAACCTGAATATTTCATGTAAAACTGTTTTCTTCAATAATGCATTTTATATCTATCACAATATTCAGTCTGTAGATACTCTGTCTACATTCTCGTGCACAACACATTCCTCTTCCGTTTCACTCACTACATTGTCAGTTTCATCAAATACTATTTCAGAATCTGTAGATTTTTCCAAAATCTGTGATACTTCCCTGGCAGTAAATGACTATCAGTATATTTTCTATCAGTTGTATCTAACACTGGACTAAGTGCCACTGAACAGGAAACAATAAAGAATCAAAAGGAAATGAATCATTATTGAGACCATTGTTGCTATCAACCCAGAGAAATATGTCTGTGTTCTAAGGTCTCATAATGCTATTATTTGTGGAGTAAGATGGCCGTTGTGGGAAGTAACATCTACTACCAAGGGGGAGGGGGTACTTCATGACCACCTCCCTTAAACTTAATTTTTTCTATTTAGCTTAAATGAAAAATGTAAAACAGTCATAGAATATGGAAGAAGACTTCATTCAAGAAATAAATATTTTTTACAAAATTTTCAAAAATAAAGTACCTAAGTAGATTTCAATATATTCAAAAGGTGGGCATAAAGTACCCCCCCCCCACCCTTTCGGTATTGCAAAGGTTAAGAATTAAATGAAAAATAACAATAAGTTTTCTTTACAGCTAGTTCAAGTATAGATGAAGCTGAACTTACAGCAAAGCTTCTGGCAGCTGAAGAACCAAATGTTAGCAGAATTGTACCTGTTCGAAAGGACTGGAAAGTCGGAGACAGGTGTCTTGCAATTTGGAGTGGAGATGGGCAGTAAGTTTAAACTTACAATTATGTAGTCCTAACATATTTAAAATAAGGGGGAGTATTGTTGTTCTGCTGTTGATTTAGATAAAAAAACTTTTTGGGTAATAGCTTTGATTTATGACAGTTGTAAACTATTTGCACCAAATTTGTGAGGCATTATGTATATTATTGTAGTCAAATCTACAGTTCTTGTAGTACAATATGTGCACGTTGTAATAAATGGAAATATTATGAATAAACAAATTGTTGGTTTAATGTAAATGCGAAAAGAATTACTCATGTATAATCAGTGATATTTAAATTTAGATCTAGTTGTGTAAAATATTATCTTACTATTTAAATGTGGGTAAAAACCCGAAATAGGGGAGTCTGCAGTTGAAGATGGCTGAGAAAGATGCTATCAGCCAGTTCCAGTATTGTCTGCAAAAAATGAGACCATTATATGAACACTTTAAAATGGTATGCATTCCGACCAAATGTCAGTATCTGATGTACAGTCAGTATATTTATTGTTTCCATGCACTTGTTATGAATTAATTTATACTTTTGCAGGAGGTCATTTTGTCAACTTGATTTGAATTTCGGCCATATAATGTGCCAGACCTAAGTGACATCCTAATATTGAAGGTGAGATCAGAAACTGGTACTACAGTTGAAACAAGAAATATTCAGGCCCTTTCCACAGCTTCCCACTTTTCCTTTCTGCTTAGAAATCAGTGTTTAAAAATGTGTGATACTCAACCTGTTCCACAGTGTTAACCATTTTACAAATGTATTAGGCCTTTTCTCTATATTTTGGCAGCAAAATTTTAATTTCAGGCATTTGTCTTCATTTAAAATTGTTTCCTATTTAATTTTGACAGATTTTTTAAATGACATAAAATATTTTGTTTTATATAAAAGTGTGCTATTGTTAGGACTATTAATTATATTTTACAGTACTTGAGCAATTTTGGATTGGTGTCATCTTGTGTTTGTGCCTAGTGAACATTCAAATTTTGTGTGATCTGTTCACAGATATTATGAGGCAACAATTGAAGACATAACAGAAGATGGAGATGAAGTCTCTGTTGTGTTTGACAATTACAAAAATTCGGAAGTAACTTCATTGGCGCTGTTGAAAGAACTGAAGGCCGGTGCAAAGAGAGCAGCAGATGATGGCGCTGATAGTAAAGCCAAGTATGTGAGATTAAGCAGCTACTTACGTTATAAAATATATTGCACAGACGAATAATGGTTAGGGGTAGTCCATTGTGTAGCTATTATCTATAAAATAATAATTTCAATACAGTTATTAAAGTCGTGAATGCAGATATCTAATTTTGTGCAAAATAATTATCTTTAGACTGAATTAATTCAATTGCACATAGTTTATTAGTGATATGTGGTATTACAGTAAACAGAAATTGAAAATTTGCCAGCGTTATAAATCAGCGTAGATTTAGAGTCATGCACTGCAGCAGTGAGATTCTTGTGTGTTGAATTAAGGCTAACTGATACAATGTTCATTTACTATACAGAGTGAAAATTATTTAAACCAACAAACTCTGGGAGGTTGCTAGGACATCAAAACAAATCTTTTCTTTAATATCACAATTTACTGTAAGCACTTTTTAGTCCAGTAGTGGGCATATTTGCTAGTCAATTGTTATGACTGATTTGTTCCTATTGTATCGGTAAAGGAGAGACTTTGTTCTTCTGTCACAACTGTTTCACATTTACAGGGTGATAGTTATTGAACGTTCGGCTCTGTAGCACAGAGTGGTAGTGTCAGACTACAAATCCAAAGGTCGCAGGTTCGATCCCCTCCAGATCCTAGGATTTTTATCTGTCACTTTCCACTTCTTTCACCTCTCCCAGTGTTGCTGATGTGAAAAATACCGAGTAGCACCGTTGTTCGGAACCCACGTTAAACTGTAGGACCCCTATAACTGGCTGAGTAAGTCAGGTCGGAGGAAGGCAACGGCATGCCAACTCCAAACAGGACCATGCCTAGTAAAGCACTGTGGTGTTCAAACCAATCTTCGGATTGTTGACTGCTTTACTTTTTTTAAATTATTGAACTGTATGAAATAAAATTGTCATAACTTCTGAGTGGTATGTGTTATTGCATTCAAATGGCACACTTAGCCTAGGGGCATGGTGGAAATTAGTATGCACAATTGAATGTGGTTTTGTATAGTGATAAAGCCCACTTTCATTTGGATGGGTTTGTCAATAAGCAAAATTGGTGCAGCAGGGGGACAGAGAATCCACATTTCATGATCAGGAAGTCTCTTTAGTCTGGACTGTGACTGTCATGTGTAATGTCCAGTCACGGAATAATCGGTGCAGTATTCGTTGATGGCTCATTGACCTCCGAATGTATGTGAAGGTGTTGGAAGATGATTTCATCCCCATTATCTAAAGTGACTCTCAATTCAACAAGATGTTTTTCATACAATACAGAGCTTGACCAACACCACCTAGAAAGAAGGCCGCGGCACTCTCGTGTGACGTCAGGCAGAGTAAGTTACGTGTGTATAGCTGACTGGGTAGCTGCTGGGGCACGGCCCAATATGCCGAAGCAGCGAGCCAGTCAGCTATGCGCACAACCTGCTCTCCCTGATGTCACATGAGAGTGCCGTGGCCTTCTCTTTAGGTGGTGTTGGCTTGACCCCATTTTATGTTCTGGAGGAGAACTCGGGGACTGCAGTCTGGCTCTGGGGTACCCAGAGGCCACTGAGGTGAGTCTTCATTGTCCACCATATTTTCTGGATCTGAACTTATGTCACTCCTTGTTTGTGGGGCCTTTTTTATAGACAAGATGTATATCATAACCCTAAAACCATTGCTTAGCTGAAAACGGCCATTTAGGTCATTGATAGCATTGCTGTTCCGATACTTCAGCAGGTTATGCAGAATTTTGCATTTGTCTGCCCCACAGAAGGCAGACATATCGAACCTACATATCTGTAGGTATGTTTACATGTTGTCTAAAATGTGTGCGTGCGATCGCTTGTAACTAATTAACTAATTTACTTTTTATTCATATAGTTCAATAATTGTCACCTTGTACTTGTCTCTCTTGACCCAGTCCAGTACTTGTTCAGTAATGGCACTTGGAGTGTGTACATTTAGTTGGTGCTTATTACTAGAGACCTGCATTTTTTGTAAAATTTAAATTTATTTTCTGTAAAATTCACATCTGTTTTTCGCTAAATCTGCCATTATGTTCGTTATTTTTAATGATTAGATACGCAAATTTTATAGATTGATAGGCTACTTGTATGAAGACAGCCGTAGTGCTTTGAAGTCATGATAGGGGAACTTTTTACTGGATTGCTTACTTTGGCAAAAATTTCTGCAGTTTTTCTGAAATTGATGGGGTTGTATTTAAGATTTAAACAAATCTTTAGTCTGCAAATAAACTTAAGGGTTTGTTTGTTCTAAATTACCAACAATGGACTACTACATTACATTACGGGGCACACATCTTCTACAGTCCAATTTGTGCCCACAATTGATGTGGAACCAGAGAATCTAGCACACTGCGATTGTGGCGTTTTTAATTAGCAAACATGCTCTTATGTGCGCATCTTTTCAAATTGGGTTTTTCCATGTTATGCAAAATACTACTAATTGAAAATTGTTTAAATTTTTGATAATTATACATGGAAAATACAGCTATCTGTGTGGTTTTTTTTTATGGAAAATTCACATCTATATTTGCACTTATCCCAAAATGCAAACTTTTCAGGTCCTTGCAGGTGAGCAGCATAGTGGGTTTATCATGAAGCATATTAAAATTTACTGCTATGTATTTGTTTGCATGAGACTGGATCATTTCACAGATTATGTGGACAGGGGCATAGTCATGTAGTTCAAACTCTGAAATTTGAGGAAACTGTTTTGTAGTGTATTGGTGAAGGTTGTGACGTGCCTGGTCGTAGATCGATGATTCTCGGAGTTCTTGATGATCGGTCCTCAGTAACAGTAGCTGGAATTTCATGGGGGAGAACTAATTCACTACAAATGATGAAGGCAACACACAGAGTTGCAGTTTGTTGACACTTTTAATTATTTATTATTAGTGCCCACTTGTCCCCATTTATGTCCAGCTCACAAGTCTTATTAATTACAACCATTTATACCAGGCACTCACATTACACACATCAATAATATGACTTCGCAACACAGTTCATGTGTGGAATACAAAAGTTCTAGGTGTACATAGTTATGTGGCACTTCTGCACTAAAGAACTTTTACATAATTAGTTAAATTTAAACTCCAAACTGACGTGACTTGTGCATCAGATCACGGCCGAAACAATAATCAATACTTGGAACTGACATAGGTTCTACCTGGGCCATTCCGTGCCAAGTGGTCTAATATTGAGAAAAGTTCCCACATGACCCTCATGGATTTTGATGAAATTTTGTATGAACATTCACACATGTTCTCAATGAACAGTGGTAAAGTTTCAGTTTCAAAAATTCAATACTTCCGGAGATACAGTCACTTGTTTAAGACCATAGCACAACTTCCAATAGTGCGTCCTTGAATTTTCAGCAACTTTGAGATGATATATCTCTGGGAGTTTTTGCATGAAAGAAACAAAACTTGGCCATCTTATACAACTTTTAGAGCTCTTTAAAGTAAAATATTAAGAACAGGATTTCTGAGCAATTTTCATATAGAAAATTTGGGGCAAACTTGGGCGAAAAAATTGCTGGTTAAAAAAAGTGCAAACTTTAGTTTTTTATATCTCCAGAAGTAATTGTGGGATGTACATGAAACTTTGCACACCACAACTCACCAACAGAAGGTCTTAGAATATAAAGTTTCATTCTCCTAATGCTTCCCATTATTTCACAAATCTAGGGTAAAGTTGACGATTTTTCAAAAAGTGCTAAAAATGGGTATTTTTAATCAAATTTTTCAAAAAAGTGTTTTCTCCAAACTCCTTTAAACTATGCTCATTAGAAAGAGCATATTCTAAACTATCTAGAAAAGTGGATTTGGTTTTGCAATGCAAGCATATAAGGCCCTAAAAAGTAGCATAATCCTAGAGGCGCACTGGAAGTTTGAACCCATTTTTCTGGCACTCAAATTATACCTAAAATCTTTTATTATGTCTAATAAATATTTGTTAATGCCTGGGATAAGTGAAATAAGAAGTCCTGATGAATAGGATGTAGCTAAAGTCCGAATAGTAAAAGAATAAAAATAGAAACAATGTTATTTCTTAACTGTCTCCCCATCCCACATATCTCTCTCTCTCTCTCTCACTCTCTCTCTCTCTCTCTCTCTCTCTCTCTCTCTCTCTCTCTCTCTCTCTCTCTCTCTCTCACACACACACACACACACACACACACACAAAACTGAATTTAATTCATAAAATTTATTTCCATAATCATTATCTAATTATTAGTAGCCTGTTTAATGAACAAACACTAGCTTACTGATGGAAAAGAAATGTATAAATGAGTTGCTATGGTTTAACCACTGCTAGTTTCGTTTCACCTGAGAAAACCAGCATCCCCAACCCCACAGGGGCAACAACAGCCACGGGTGGGTTCCTTTACCACAGGATATCCCAAGCGTGATAAGCATTTCTTTGCACAGGTTCCCAAGCCTGATAATAAAATTATTGAAGTGTCCTGGGTAAAATTAGAAGCCACTCATAGTTTGCTTAGTTTCCTCTAACCTATTTCAATTTTTGATAGGGTATGGTGGTTCAATTTCAATCATTTCGGACAAATGTAATTGTAACTGCAAACATATTGAGAAAAGAAATAATTTCAACTATGGCACTTGTTCTTGAATGTTTAATGAATATGTAACACAAATATTAGACAATTACATATGTTGGTATGAACACAAAAAAAGGTTACAGAATTGAGAAAAATCGATAGAAAATGTACCACACTAGGTATGATTATGATCACTTCCTCGTACAATTTTAATCACTGACTTTTTCCACATAAAAAGCACTTTTTCCCTTCGGGCACCAGTGCATACTTCACTGTACCAAACGTTGCACAATAACGAGTTTACAAGCACGTGGAAACTAGAACATTTATAAGAGCACGTTCGACGAAGTAGCTACAAGTACATCTTTACAGGAAAAAATTTATGTCTCCTTAACACAGAGTGTTGTATTCTTGAAAAAGACAGGAGGAGCTGTAGAAACCTGCTACACTGCAACGCCACACAAAGGCAAGTGCTAGCAACAATACGAGACTGAAAACTTATGTTGATCGGAATGGTACCTATATCGAATTTGTACCACCTTACCCTATGCTACAGTAATTTTGTGATGAATATCAAGAGGAATGGTGTATTGTCAGACAGACAAATTTACTGTTGGAGCTGGAATAACTGCACCTTAAAGGCCTTAAATGTTACCTGAAAAACAAAGAGCTTGTTGTCCTAATGGATTTTTTTGAAAATTATTCTTTTATTATTCAGGATGCTGTGCAAAGCTTCCACTGGAAAGCAACAATTCATCCATTTGTTATCTACTTTCATCAAAATGAGAAAGTGGAATCTTTAAGTTTCTGCATTATCAGTTCTTGTTTGTGGCATGACACAGGTACAGTTAACGTTTTTGTCAAGGAGCTCATCAAATATATATAAAAGCACAGTTTGCACAGATATCTCACATGCATAATTTCAGTGATGGCTCCAGTGCTCAAACTTACTCACCTAGACCTGTTTCATTTCTTCTCTGAAAACATTAATCAAATCATATTTGTTTTCCTCAGTAAAGATGAAATTGGGGGGGGGGGGGGGGGGGGAATTGTCACAAGAAGTGAGGTTTAAACTTGGACAAACTGTAACAGGCACTAGAGAAAATCGTCACTTTTTACCTATTGATGAAACAATAATTCAGGCCAGCAGAGTTTCAAACGATTGATCATCTTTTCTAGCTACAATGGGTCAGAGAACTAAAGAAGGCATATTAATGTCTGCTCTCCAACCTGGACAATATGTTGCATGAATCTAAGAAACTTTTTGCTGGATTGGGAATATCTGTGAGACTTCCACTGAGCAAAGGGGTGCATTAATAAACTTTATGCACCCTCATGGTCCAGCAGATTCATTGTATTGACCACCAATGAGTGACAAATGCTGGGTTCCATCACATCACATTATTGCAGTTATTCCAGCTCTGTCAGTAAATTCGTCTGTGTTGACATTCATCAGGCTTGGAAACCTGTGTAAAGAAACTCACCCATAGCTGTTGATGCTCGAGCGTAGCCCCTATGGTGATGGAGATACTGGTTTCCTCAGGTGAAATGAATCTAGCAGTGGTTAAACCACAACAACTCATTTATATACTTATTTTCCTTCAGTAAGCTGGTGGTGTTCATTAAAAATGCTAATAATAATTAGATAATGATTGTGCAAATAAATTTTACAATTTACATTCATTCTAAATTATAATTTTGTGTGTGTGTGTGTGTGTGTGTGTGTGTGTGTGTGAGAGAGAGAGAGAGAGAGAGAGAGAGAGAGAGAGAGAGAGAGAGAGAGAGGTGGGATGGGGGGACAGTTAAGAAATAACATTGTTTCTATTTTTATTCTTTTACTATTCGGACTTTAGCTACATCCTATTCATCAGGACTTCTTATTTCACTTATCCCAGGCATTAACAAATATTTATTAGACATAATAAAAGATTTTAGGTATAATTTGAGTGCCAGAAAAATGGGTTCAAACTTCCAGTGCGCCTCTAGGATTATGCTACTTTTTAGGGCCTTATATGCTTGCATTGCAAAACCAAATCCACTTTTCTAGATAGTTTAGAATATGCTCTTTCTAATGAGCATAGTTTAAAGGAGTTTGGAGAAAACACTTTTTTGAAAAATTTGATTAAAAATACCCATTTTTAGCACTTTTTGAAAAATCGTCAACTTTACCCTAGATTTGTGAAATAATGGGAAGCATTAGGAGAATGAAACTTTATATTCTAAGACCTTCTGTTGGTGAGTTGTGGTGTGCAAAGTTTCATGTACATCCCACAATTACTTCTGGAGATATAAAAAACTAAAGTTTGCACTTTTTTTAACCAGCAATTTTTTCGCCCAAGTTTGCCCCAAATTTTCTATATGAAAATTGCTCAGAAATCCTGTTCTTAATATTTTACTTTAAAGAGCTCTAAAAGTTGTATAAGATGGCCAAGTTTTGTTTCTTTCATGCAAAAACTCCCAGAGATATATCATCTCAAAGTTGCTGAAAATTCAAGGACGCACTATTGGAAGCTGTGCTGTGGTCTTAAACAAGTGACTGTATCTCCGGAAGTATTGAATTTTTGAAACTGAAACTTTACCACTGTTCATTGAGAACATGTGTGAATGTTCATACAAAATTTCATCAAAATCCATGAGGGTCATGTGGGAGCCTCTAAACCACTTGGCATGGAATGACCCACCTCTGATAACTGACTAAACAATACTCTGATACATGCCATGTGTGCATCGTATTTATATTATCAAAACAATGTCACTGAAAATTGCATATTGTTAATTATGTACATTAAATTAATTATAATGGAAAAGTAAACTGTTACATACAACTAGCTATAGTAAAAGTTAATGTAAATCATACTGAATAAATTGATATACAAATTTTGCTTAAATGAATAGTATTTAATATCCAAATATACTTTAATAGCTTTTTCAAACAATTACTTCATAATTAATGGTAATTATACAGAAACTAAAGAGGGCAAAACTTTGCTAACATTAGTTGTAAAACATAGTAATTCCCACTAAAATGTTATGAGAAAAGAATTTACCAGTATTACTAGAAATACTAATTAGTATTCTATCTGAAAATAAACAATATACTTCTGGCACAAAGTAATTAATATTTACTAATTGAACAAACTTGTCCGGCCTCATATAATAGAATACGACTTCATCTAGTTACATTATAAAAAAATAACAATGGTAATGAGGATCACCCTGTGGCTAAACACGCCTTGGGGCACAGCCAGCACATCTTGGCGCAGTGTTACACCGTCCGGATTATCTGGATACTTCCCACTGACACCAACCTTTCAGAACTCCGGAGATGGGAACTTGCCCTTCAGCTTATTCTCTCCTCCCGTTGCCCACCTGGTCTCAACCTCTGCTAAATTCATATTCCCGCCCACCATCTTCAGCATCTTTAGTATCTTTGCCTCGGTTCTGTGGACAGAGCCCCTGTCTCAAGTGGTATCTCTGTCCAACTTCTTTGCTTTTTACAAATGTCTGTCTAGGTGTGTTTGCGTTTGGATATGTGTGAGTGTGTGTGTATTTGTCTACCTTCCTTTTTGTCCCCTAAGGTAAGTCCTTCCACTCCTGGGATTGGAATGACTCCTTTTCCACTTCCTTAAAACCCATATCCTTCCCTTTCTCCTCCCCTTTTTTCCTCTTTTTCCTGAAGAAGCTGCCAGTGGTGGCGAAAGCTTGTAAGTGTGTTTTGAGTGTGATTTTTATTTTATTTGTGTCTATCGACGAGCCGGTCCTTTTGGGTAAGTCATCTGTTTTCTATTTTTTATATTTATTTATCCCACCAGGATAGTTTCCTTCTATACTTTTCGTTTCATAAATTTGAATCTAACAATCACGATCGTTTGTTATTGCTCTGTTACCTTTCGAAATCTTTTCTGTCGTCTTATTTTCTTCTTCTGTTTATGTTGTACATAGTATTTTCACTCTATTTTTATCTCCCTTCTTAGTTTACTTTTCACTTTTCTCCAGGCTAATTAGACTACATACAACAATCAGTATTAACTTCCGAACCCAACCTAACAAAACGACCAACGTCTTTATTATTTTTTATCCTTATTCATATTCTCGCAGATACCGCCTTCATAACTGAATCTCGATAATATCCCCCATTCATCTACATTTCTCATTTTACTGCGTTAACACCATCTCGGAACTTCAGTTCACTATAACTTTTAATTGGCATTTCATAACAATTTTCGGCATTTCATTACAATTTTTGGCATGTCGTAGCTACTTCGCGATTATTTCCATTCTCGTTTTTCGATATTTCCGTCTGTTCTTCCGACATTTCCGATCCTTTTTCTACACATTTTCATTTCATAACAATTTTCGGCATTTCGTAGCAACTTTGCGATTTTTTCCAATCCCGTTTTTCGATATTTCCGTCTGTTTTTCCAACAATTCCGATCTTTTTTCTACGCGTTTTCCCTTCTATTCATTCGTCAGATTATTTTTACCCTCCAACCATATTCTGCCACTACAGAACGAATCCTTATAGTGTACTTTTCTTTCATTCTCACACGGTTTGCAAATCTTTTCCAAATTTTCTTCACCCCATAACCTGTTTGGACGCCCATATAACTGCCACATCCCTGTGCATCACATTGTTGACTAACTGTGATATCGATCACAGTTTCAACAATGTTTCTCTTCTACTACTCTCTCAAACAACTTTTTCTATTTTTTCCTATCTGAATAATTCCTTTTGCTATCTGATCACCTTTATATCTCTCCCATATATAATTTTATTTATTCACTTTTTTTTCTGTGTACCGTTCAGTTCAGTTTTCTCTTTTTTTCCATACTATACATGTCACCCTACATCGACCCCATCAAATTTTATTTATATTCCCTCCGCAATCATGCCTTTACCCTTGCCAGATTGAGGTCACACATTCTTTTCATTCAGGCCTGTTTAACATTTGACATCACCCCCAAGGGCCTCACACTAAAAGTTCCCATCTCTGGCTGTAACCCATCCTTTCATCCTGCCTTATACCAATTCCAAACAGAACAATCCACAGCTCTCACCCGCCTGATCCTTAACCTATACCTCAACTGCGCCAGTGAACATACCTGTCAACTCCTATCGCTGATCAAAATCCTCAACCTTTCCACTCCCACATCCACACCTAGAGTTCAGAACATCCTTTTACAGGCCAACCAAAAATTGGAACAGCATGCCACCCTCCACCTCAAAAAACTATCCAAACTCTTGGTCACCCACCTCCAGAAAGGCAATACACTCTCCCTCAATCACCTCTCCTATAAACCTCAAGCTCCTCTTATTGCACAGAAACCCAGTCTCTCCCATCTACTCAAGCTCCCACTTCCAGCTCCACTCCCCCCCAAACCTCACAATCCTAATCCTCACAATCCTAATCCACACAATCCTGAACCACAACATCCCAATTCAGTAGTCAACCTCTCCTCTAAACCTCTCTCCCAATCTGAAACCTCCGTCCTATCCAAAGGCCTCACCTTTAGTCCCACTCCCAAATTCAACCAGACAGCCCTTGTCAAAGACCTACTATCCTATACTCATAGCCTTGGCTGGAGATATCACTTTGCCACGAAGGAAAATAATCCTACTCCTGATGATCCAGTTCCCCAAGACATCATTCAAATTGAACCCTGCCTAGAACAGTTCCGTCCCCCATCACAGCGAGACCCACCCGCTCTTCCTCAAAATCACCCCCTTCAAACCTTCCAGGAATTCCTTACTTCCAACCTTGCCTCTCAGTCCTTCCTAAAAAACCTTAATCCTACTCCCAACATTACCGCAGCTGAACCCCGAGCTATCCGTGATCTGAAGGCTGACCATTCCATCATCATTCTTCCCGCCGACAAGGGATCCACGACAGTGGTACTTGATCGGCGGGAGTATGTGGCTGAGGGACTGCGTCAGCTTTCAGACAACACTACCTACAAAGTCTGTCATGGTGACCCCATTCCTGATGTCCAGGCAGAGCTTCAGGGAATTCTCAGATCCTTAGGCCTCCTACAAAACCTTTCACCTGAGTCCATCAAACTCATGACCCCACCAACACCCTGCACCCCTACCTTCTACCTACTTCCTAAAATTCACAAACCTAATCATCCAGGCCGGCCGATTGTGGCCAGTTACCAAGCCCCCACAGAACGAATCTCTGCCTACATAGACCAACACCTTCAACCCATCATGTACAGTCTCCCATCCTTCATAAAAGACACCAACCAATTCCTCGATCGCCTGAAATCCTTACCCAGCCTGTTACCTCCTGTGAAACTATCCTTGTAACCATTGATGCCACTTCCTTATACACAAATATCCCACATGCCCAGGGCCTCGCTGCGATGGAGTATTTCCTTTCACGCCGACCACCCACTTCCCTACCTAAAACCTCTTTCCTTAATACCCTAGCCAACTTCATCCTAACCCACAACTTCTTCACCTTTGAGGGCCGGACATACCAACAACTAAAGGGAACAGCCATGGGAACCAGGATAGCTCCCTCGTACGCAAACTTATTTATGGGATGCTTAGAGGAAGCCTTCCTGGAATCCCAAGCCTGTCAACCCAAAGATTGGTACAGATTCATTGACGACATCTTCATGATCTGGACCAACAGTGAAGAAGAACTCCAGAATTGCCTCTCCAACCTCAACTCCTTTGGTCCCATCAAATTCACCTGGTCCTATTCCAAATCCCATGCCACTTTCCTTGATGTCGACCTCCATCTGTCCAACGGCCAACTTCACACATCCGTCCACATCAAACCAACCAACCAACAAACAACAATACCTCCATTATGACAGCTGCCATCCATTCCACATCAAACGTTCCCTTCCCTACAGCTTAGGTCTTCATGGCAGAAGAGTCTGCTCCAGTCCCGAATCACTGAACCAGTACATCAATAACCTAATAACAGCTTTTACATCACGCAGCTATCCTCCTAATCTGGTTCAGAAGCAAATTACCAGAGCCACCTCCTTATCACCCCAAATCCAGAACCTTCCACTGGAGAACCCCAGAAGTGCCCCTTTTGTCACCAGATACTTTCCAGGACTGGAGCGGACACTTAATGTGGCTCTCCAGCAAGGATACGACTTCCTTAAATCCTGCCCCGAAATGAGATCCATCCTTAATGACATCCTTCCCACTCCACCAAGAGTGTCTTTCCGTCGCCCTCCTAACCTTCGTAACCTCCTAGTCCATCCCTATGAAATCCCCAAACCAGCTTCCCTACCCTCTGGCTCGTACCCATGCAACTGCCCCCGTTGTAAAACCTGCCCTATGCACCCTTCCACCACCACTTACTCCAGTCCAGTAACCCGGTGTACACAATAAAGGGCAGAGCCACTTGCAATAGCACCCACTTGATTTACCAACTGACATGCCTGCACTGTGAAGTGTTCTATGTGGGAATGACCAGCAACAAACTGTCCATTCACATGAATGGTCACAGGCAGAGAGTGTTTGTTGGTAATGAGGATCACCCTGTGGCTAAACACGCCTTGGGGCACAGCCAGCACATCTTGGCGCAGTGTTACACCATCCGGGTTATCTGGATACTTCCCACTGACACCAACCTTTCAGAGCTCCGGAGATGGGAACTTGCCCTTCAGCTTATTCTCTCCTCCCGTTGCCCACCTGGTCTCAACCTCTGCTAAATTCATATTCCCGCCCACCATCTTCAGCATCTTTAGTATCTTTGCCTCGGTTCTGTGGACAGAGCCCCTGTCTCAAGTGGTATCTCTGTCCAACTTCTTTGCTTTTTACAAATGTCTGTCTAGGTGTGTTTGCGTTTGGATATGTGTGAGTGTGTGTGTATTTATCTACCTTCCTTTTTGTCCCCTAAGGTAAGTCCTTCCACTCCTGGGATTGGAATGACTCCTTTTCCACTTCCTTAAAACCCATATCCTTCCCTTTCTCCTCCTCTTTTTTCCTCTTTTTCCTGAAGAAGCTGCCAGTGGTGGCGAAAGCTTGTAAGGTGTGTTTTGAGTGTGATTTTTATTTTATTTGTGTCTATCGATGAGCCAGTCCTTTTGGGTAAGTCATCTGTTTTCTATTTTTTATATTTGTTTAATAGACTAATTATTGTTGAAATGAGATAGAATGGCTGGCCAGTACTTACCATTGTGCTGTACTGCCGATAGTAACACAAAATAAAAAAAAAAAAAAAAAAAAAAAAAAACAGAAAAAAGGGGACAAAGGGACAAGCTTTCGGAACAGAGTTCCTTCATCAGGTGGGAGAGACAGGAAGAATAAAGGATGGGAACTGAAGGGAAAGGTGGTTCACGACCTAGGTCATGAAAGTGGTGTTTCGGGAGTGTGGACGTCAGAGATACTGCATGTATGTACTGAGCCAAGCCAGAGAGGATAAATATAACTGAAGAGGAAACATCAAGTAGTAAAGAGAAGAGAAGAGAGTGAAATTAATGATGCTGAGGGGTGTAGGAGGGGCGGGGGGGGGGGTGTCTAAAACGTTTTTCATAAACAGGGAAATATGGATGGACACACACACACACACACACACACACACACACACACACACACACACACGGAGAGAGATAGAGAGAATGACAGAGAGGGCGGGAGAGAGAGGGGGGGGGGGTAAGGAACGGATAATGAATAGGTGAGCTGAGGATGGAGGAAGGGGAGGGGTTAGCGTAGATTTAGGCCAGGGGGGTGGCGGGAGGAGAGGATATGTTGGAGGGCAAGTTCCCACCTCCGTAGCTCTGAGGGACTGGTGTTGGTTGGTAGTATCCAAATGGCACGTGTGGTGTAACACGTGCCCAGGTCCCTGGAGTTATGCTGGAGGGCATGTTCTGCCACAGGATATTGGGTGTCCCCCAGGCGAACAGTCCGTCTATGCCCATTCATCCGCTCAGCCAATTTGTTGGTAGTCATACCAACATAAAAGGCTGAACAGTGGGCACATGTCAGCTGGTATATGACATGTGTTGTCTCACATGTGGCCCTGCCTTGAATTGGGTAGGTTTTTCCTGTGGTGGGGCTGGAGTATGTGGTAGTGGGAGGATGCATTGGACAGGTTTTGCAGCGGGATCGGATGCAGGGGTAGGGACCATTAGGTAGGGGGGGTGGTTTTGGGATGTTGTAAGGTTGGACAAGGATGTTGCGGAGGTTGGGAGGACGGCGGAAGGCTACTCTGGGTGGTGTGGGAAGAACAGTTTGGAGTGATGGTCTCATTTCAGGGCATGACTTGAGAAAGTCATAGCCCTGTTTGTGGAATTTGTTGAGGCATTCCAGGCCAGGATGGTACTGGGTGACTAAGGGAGTGCTTCTGGGTGGTCTGGGGTTAGGAACATTGTTTTTGGAGGGAGAGGAATGGACAGCTCGGGAGATCTGTTTGTGGACGAGGTCTTTAGGGTAGTTGCGGGAGAGGAAAGCATTGGATAGATTGTTGGGTTAGCTGGTGAGGGATTCGGAACTGGAACAGATACGTTTCCCACGGATGCCCAAGCTGTAGGGAAGGGATCGTTTAATATGGAAGGGATGGCAGCTGTCAAATTGGAGGTACTGTTGTTTGTTAGTCCAGGCTAAACTACAGAAAATTCTTAAAACCCTAGGTCCATTACAAGGTCTCACCACTGCCTCCTTAGAACTTCTCTCTCCACCTTAACCTCGCATGCCTACCTTTTACCTACTCCCTAAAATCCATAAAGAGAATCATCCTGGCCGTCCCATAGTAGCAGATTTCAAAGCTCCAACAGAACGTGTCTCAGCTGTGGTAGACCAACACCTCCAACCTATAACCTGCAGGCTCCCATCCTATATCAAAGATACAAACCACTTTCTGGAATGCCTCAAATCCATCCCTATGCCCCTCCCACGTGATAGCTTCCTTGTCATCATTGATGCTACATCCCTGTACACCAACATCCCTCACTCCAATGGTCTATCAGCTCTGGAACACTATCTTGCCTAACGCCCACCTGAAAGCCTCCCAAAAACCTCATTCCTTGTCACACTTGCTAATTTCATACTCAACAATAATTACTTCACCTTTGAGGGCCAGACCTACAAACAAATCAGGGGGACAGCTATGGGTACCAGGATGGCCCCTTCCTATGCCAACCTCTTCATGGGCCGCATGGAAGAGGCATTCCTTAAGACACAGAAATTGCCTCCCCTGGTTTGGTATAGATTCATAGATGATATCTTTATGGTCTGGACTCACGGTGAAGAAACCCTTCTGAACTTCCTCCACGACCTTAACTCCTTCTCCAGCCTTAAATTCACCTGGTCCTTCTCCAAAACTCAATCCACCTTCCTTGATGTTGACCTTCACCTTGCTGAGTCTCACATCCACACCTCAGTCTATATTAAACCCACTAACAAACAACAGTACCTCCACTTTGACAGCTGCCATCCCTTCCATATTAAACGATCCCTTCCCTACAGCCTGGGCATCTGTGGGAAACGTATCTGTTCCAGTTCCGAATCCCTCACCAGCTAACCCAACAATCTATCCAATGCTTTCCTCTCCCGCAACTACCCTAAAGACCTCGTCCACAAACAGATCTCCCGAGCTGTCCATTCCTCTCCCTCCAAAAACAATGTTCCTAACCCCAGACCACCCAGAAGCACTCCCTTAGTCACCCAGTACCATCCTGGCCTGGAATGCCTCAACAAATTCCTCAAACAGGGCTATGACTTTCTCAAGTCATGCCCTGAAATGAGACCATCACTCCAAACTGTTCTTCCCACACCACCCAGAGTAGCCTTCCGCCGTCCTCCCAACCTCCGCAACATCCTTGTCCAACCTTACAACATCCCAAAACCACCCCCCCTACCTAATGGTCCCTACCCCTGCATCCGATCCCGCTGCAAAACCTGTCCAATGCATCCTCCCACTACCACATACTCCAGCCCCACCACAGGAAAAACCTACCCAATTCAAGGCAGGGCCACATGTGAGACAACACGTCATATACCAGCTGACATGTGCCCACTGTTCAGCCTTTTATGTTGGTATGACTACCAACAAATTGGCTGAGCGGATGAATGGGCATAGACGGACTGTTCGCCTGGGGGACACCCAATATCCTGTGGCAGAACATGCCCTCCAGCATAACTCCAGGGACCTGGGCACGTGTTACACCACACGTGCCATTTGGATACTACCAACCAACACCAGTCCCTCAGAGCTACGGAGGTGGGAACTTGCCCTCCAACATATCCTCTTCTCCCGCCACCCCCCCTGGCCTAAATCTACGCTAACCCCTCCCCTTCCTCCATCCTCAGCTCACCTATTCATTATCCGTTCCTTACCTCTCTCTCTCTCTCTCTCTCTCTCTCTCTCTCTCTCTCTCTCTCTCTCTCTCTCTCTCTCTCTCTCTCTCTCTCTCGCACTCTCTGTCATTCTCTCTCTCTCTCTCTCTCCATGTGTGTGTGTGTGTGTGTGTCCATCCATATTTCCCTGTTTATGAAAAACGTTTTAGACACCCCCCCCCCCCCGCCCCTCCTACACCCCTCAGCATCATTAATTTCACTCTCTTCTCTTCTCTTCTCTTCTCTTCTCTTCTCTTCTCTTTACTACTTGATCTTTCCTCTTTAGTTATATTTATCCTCTCTGGCTTGGCTCAGTACATACATGCAGTATCTCTGACGTCCACACTCCCGAAACACCACCTTCATGACTAGGTCGTGAACCACCTTTCCCTTCTGTTCCCATCCTTTATTCTTCCCTTCTCTCCCACCTGATGAAGGAACTCTGTTCCGAAAGCTTGTCCCTTTGTCCCCTTTTTTCTGTTTTTTTTTTTTTTCATTTTGTGTTACTATCGGCAGTACAGCACAATGGTAAGTACTGGCCAGCCATTCTATCTCATTTCAACAATATTTAATAGACTAATTACATTCATATCTATTATTATTATGCAACAGTGAATTGGGAGGTTCAGTAATGCAAGCAGATGGGAATAAATACCAACATACTTCATTACACAAGGTGATCCTCAGCTACTAACTTACTCAGTCTACTTATTTACCGCTATTATTTTTAATTTACTTTTTTTTTATGGAGTGAGAGATGTGACGTGTTAACAAAATCCTTGTTAAATCAGAAAAGGAGCTGGTTGCTTAAATACTAGTAGTATCAGCCAGCAGCAGCTGGAGAAATTATAAAGTTACTCCTATTGTCTTCAAACTTGTCAGGCTGAACATAACCTGCCAGTGTAAGCTTTGTTTGCAATTAAGTGGAGGCATCTTTAAAACTCACTTTAATCAAAGTAATTGTGTTGTATTATTGTCTGTTGGTAATAAATATTTTTTTTAAATGTTGCTTTACATATAGTTAACTTGAAGCAAGATCTGAGGTATGGTGCCTCAAAAGAAAACACATTGTTTGTTGCTTTAATTACTGTTAGAGAGAAAACTGTCTCCAGCAGATTAAAAAAATCACAATAGGAAAATATGACGTTGGAGATAATTGTTTTGGTGTCCTGTGCATCTTTCGGGAAGTTGTCAGTTTAATCATTTTCACTCTTTTCAGTAGTTGTAGTAGTTCAGTATGTTTGAAATAAATGGAGCTGTACTTCTCTTTGACAGTTTTGTTATTTCTGTAAGTGATATTGTTAATGTATTTTATATATTTACTTTTTAAATGGAACTGGTGTATGCGGGGAGTTGGGGCTGTTCTGTAACTACTAAGGCATATTCCCTGTGAAGGAGGAGGACTGAGTAGGGAGATTGCTGATGGTAAAGTGGCTGCCATTCACCAACCCGTATCACTTCTAATACCTTATTGTCACTAACAGTTCGTGTGCTACTGTGGTGACAGTGTTTCTCCCAGCAGAGATGTAATTTTATTCCTTCAAACCATTGTTAACTATGGTAAAAGTGTAGGGCTGCTGAGGTTAACATGGGGACCACTTACATAAAATGGTTGGTCAGGATGCAAAGTTGTTCTATTATTCAGTATATAAAGAAGAGATTTTCAATGCTTTTAGCATACTATTGTCTCTCGCATTAAATGTGCATTTGTCTGAAAGATGAGGGGGGATCGGAGGTGCCAAGTTATTTATGAATGAGTTTGCCACAATTGAAAATGTAGTACAATAAGTTGCAATCATGGGATGAATTTTAGTAAAGAAGCATTTTAAGTGTGATATCAGCTGTACTGGAGCCTTTAGGGTGGGCCTTTAATGTGATGAAGTTTTACTCTATTGAACAGAAAGTTACCAATACGCATATTTTTTTTTTTTTTTCCTGCTATCTTTCTTTGTCATAAACACAGCTTGGGTAAAATATAAAAAACTGACTTATTATTTCAGGAAACTGGCATTATCAAAACAGAGAGAATATCAGAAGAAGAAAAAGCAAAAGAAGTTGCAGAGATACAAGCAACTGGAAGAGGAGCGCGAGGGTGAGAAGAATAAGTGGCTTGCATTTAATTCAAAGGTAACTGCCATGAGTTCTCTCTTTATTGCACAAAAAATAGTGCTGTCATGATTAATGTTAATCTTGATTCAATTTTAGATGGATAATTTAATGATGTGTTTCTTTTTGATAGTTGAGCTAATTAGAATTTAAATGAATATTAGGAGGTGGTTTCGAATATATCTTTTCTTTCTTATTTATTATAATCTTTTTTGTGCTCCATTAGAGTGTTTTTCTGGTTACTGGGAATAATGATACTGACTTGCAGCTATTGTTTGAAGTCAGTAGAGACTTTAGTAATTAACAGGCTCATTCCAGGTTTCATATTTCACCAATAATTATCACATTCTACATGTCAGAACTATTACACTTAAGCGGGTTATTTAGTTTTTCTGTGAAAAGGTGACTCTGCTTCTGATAGAATGGTAAAACAAGTTGTGGAAAAGGGTTACAAACCCTGCCTGTACCCTTTATTTTTATTGGCACCTTCTTCTATAACTTCTGTGAAGACTGTAAAAGAATATTTTGGAAGATTGAGGTGTACTGTTTATTATTACTGAATTTTGTTTTTACTCTTCAAATGCTTTTGATTCCTTTTGCCTGTGGGAAAGAAATAATGACAGTAACACTTAAGTGTATATGTATTTTTAGTTACAAATTTTATGTTTTAATTTTCCAACTTTATTTCAGACTTCTAAAAAGGGCATGACAAGGAAAAGTATTTTTGCATCACCAGACAACGTGAATGGACGTGTTGGCATTGGGACGTGTGGTATGAGTGGAAGACCAATGACTGAATTCACTACTGCTGAAAAATGGAGAAAGGGCATGTGACAATTTTAGGAATTGTTTTTGTGAAATTATCGTACTGACTTCCTTTCTCCAAAGAGCTGTTTATGGAGTAGCCAGTTAATGTGTGTCATCTAGTGTGCTATGTTCACATGACGAGAGCTGTTTGTTAAAACAAAACAATGGCAGTATTTAAGTTCCACACATGGACTAAATTCCTGTCTTATAGTGAATGGAACATCTTTTTTGATACCATACTGTTTTGACTGGTTTTTCTATTGTGATACATAGGTATTGGTGATTGAACACAGTGTAAACTGCATTTCATTCATAATTTGATCTGTGTAATTGATTGATCATTAACTCAAAATGTAAATTTTTTGTTGCTATTTATGCACTTGTCAGAAGTATTTTACATTTCATAAAATGATATAAGAAATGTTGTACAGTGATTTTAATCAATGCAATTTACTATGTAAATTCATCACATGAAGTTCTGTACATATGCATCTTCCCAGGTTGTCAAAAAAGTATTCCTGGTTGTAATTTGATTTGCTCACAGATCTTTATAAGATTTCATTATGAAATAGTGTGGTAGTCCATACTGCAGTCAAATTGAAATTTGTTGATTAAATTTCTTTTTTAAAGTTAACAACATCTTCAGTCTTTTTGTACAGTTCCTTCAAAATATGTGTGCAGTCTCTACTTGCACACAAGTATCGGCAATATTTCTTGTACTTTAGTTGCTTTTCACCCACTTTATTTGTTGTAAACATTCAATATGTGAGAAGTGTGCACATGCTCACTCCCCCCCCCCCCCCCCCCACACACACACCCAAACATGCACCTGGTTGTGTGTGTAAATTTAGTTTAAAAACTGTGGAGACCAATACCAAGAGTACCAACGTGAAGCAAGAGCCCATGCAGGTTACACTAGCATGTGCACAGGATGACCAATGAACATTGAAAGCCTGGAAAAAGCCTTGAATTTGAGAAAACCTAGAAAAGACTAGGAATTTCCATCAGAAACTGGATTTTTAATAACATCTACATTTATGGGCTTTTCAAAATGCATTCGATGTATTTCGTCATTATCAGAGTTATGTTGAGATCAACATCTTAAACCATATGACTCAATGTAATTTCTTTCCCGATATGGCGCTCTGCTTGAGGGACGCAATGTTATCACAGTGTGCAACTGTTCAGAATCACAGCTTTAATTAATTGAATAATCCTCGTATTTCAGTAAATGACCCCACCGTTATATCTTGGACACTACCTCAGTATTAGATCTGTTCTTAACAGATAATTTTTGTTTTTCTTTGTTACTGTGTTGGAAAATCTCTTTCAGGATCTCTTCCACATGATTATGAGCAGTTTGATAATTCAGAACTTAAAACTTCGTACGTGTTGGTATTGATGTGAAGCTAGTAATGAAAATAGATGGTTTCTATGAATAAACACTCCCTGTAAGATGGTGCAGTTATAATGCTACTGCCTGTTTGGATTACGGAATTTTCAGTCTAAGACCTTGCAAAAGATCGTTAATAAAATTTAGAGAAAATATACTGAACTTAAGGCCTAAAACTGTTAACTGATTACAATTTGGTATATAATTTGATCATGAAGGTCGTAAATAAGTCGGCTAGTAGCACTATAAAAATTAGGAATGAAGTTACCTCATGTTCTTGTAAATGCTGCTACTGCATCATTCTGCTGTCAATTATGCTCCAAATTTAAAATCTTTTTGTTGGTAACTTATTCCTAGAGTGACTCGGACCAGTCATTAGTATGGTATCATGTACAATGAGACTGAGTAGAATGTTCGGGATCAGATTGTAACAGTGGAATTTAGCAAAAAAATTTTATGAATATGTATCGGACTTCGAAAAAAATTAATAAGTTAATAAATAATTTGCAACAGAAAGGAATGACTGTAGGTTTTAAAAGTACTATAAATGAGTTATTGTTGCATTATTCATGAAATACTAATAAACGATTATACATGATACATCTCACCATAATGGCATCCAAATCACAATAAGATTAAGCAATGAAACATTAACATCAATGTTGGAAAAAGATGACTAAAAAAATTAATAATCATTTCAAAGACAGTTTTAATTAATTTATTATTCTCGGAAATGCATACTCACATTAAAAACTTAGAATTTACAGGGTGGGAATACACTCATACTTCCAGTACAATGGAATTAGCAGAACAGATAACAAATGTCTTTCTTTAGCAACAAGGGAATAAAAGAAAGTCAAACAGTGAGGTATTATTTGCGGCGGAAAGAAAGATGCTGACTCGCGATATGTAGCGATGAATCATGTAACACTTCACAGTGATTTGCACACAGGACTCTCATTTTGCAGGGGGGAGGTTCAAACCTGCCTCCAGCCATCCAGCTTAGACTTTTCTGTGATTTCCCAAAATCGGTCTAGGCAAATGCTGGCATAGTTCTTTTGAAAGAGCATGGCCAATTTCCATCCTCATCCTTAACAAATCACAGTCCAAGCTTTTGCTCCATATCTAGTGACCATATTGTTGAAGGGAAATTAAATCTTAAATATCTTCCCTTTGAATGGAATGTCAAGAACAGAAATAGTCAGTTGAAGATAGTTGAATTTGATTCGTAACATGGATCATAGTGCAATGTTATTCAGTTATGCCAAAACAGAATATCACTCGATATGAGCTCATAAAAAGTCAGTTCATCTGGGGCTTTTCTGACACCTAATTACAAAAGTTTGCATTATGCTCTTTGTGCAATGTAACAATGAATAATTTGACAATAGGGGGAAAAGTATCTATCTTCAAAGGCATTAACTCAACTTCAGTAATTATATTTTTGCAATGCTTTGAACTAGACACAATTGAAAATTCACTCAAAAATCAGTAAATGAGGTAAGCCTATTTTTTATCTGATCACGTAATTGAAAATACTGACACACATGAAGTGAGTATTGTGTGTTCCTACTATCGCTGACTATAACAGGTCCTACACTCCTCAGCATTGAATCAAAAGAGGTTTGTGGTGTGTTGTTGTGGTATAGTAATCCATGCTGCTTCCACATATTGTTTTGCCACAACGGAGTGTCTATGACTGGATTGAAAAATTCTGAAATGATCGCACAAGTGTTACACATGATGGATCTGGACAAACATTTACTGCCACAAATGAAATGATTCTCTTAGATGATTAATTGTTGACAAAGTGGCACCATAGTCTGCAAATTAGTTACAGTTCTGCCTACGAAATCATCCACAACAGACTTGGGTTTCATAAAGTTTGTGCAAGTTGGGTCCCAAAACAAATCACACAGTTGCATAAACAAACACACTTGGACATCTGCAAAAAATATTTGGATCATTATGGTAACAAAGGGGGACAACTTCTTAGACAGGATCATTACTGGTGACAAAACATGGATCCATTATTACAAGCCGGATAGTAAAAGGCAGAGAGTATGGAATGGAAACATCCAAATTCGCCATGCAAGAAAAAGTACAAGACCCAACCTTCCGCAGGAAAACTGATGCTTACGTTTTTTTGGGACGCACAAGGTCCAGTACTGGAACATTACGGGGAAAGGGGCACAACAATAAACAATGTATGTTACAGTTAAAGGCTTACTTCCAGGCCAACGCCTGCAATTCCAAGCAGACGCCGAGGATTACTGTCAAAAGGTGTGGTGGTGGTGTTGCACAACAATGCCCATCCACATACTGCTGCCCACACTGCTGAAATGCTCCAAAAACTCACATTTGAAGTACTGGATCATCTTCCATATAGTCCCAATCTTGCCCCCTTCTGACTATCACTTGTTTGGTCCACTCAAACAAGCATTAAAGGACTGTCAATTTGCCTCGGATGAAGCTGTGAAAGAAGCGGTGTATTCATGGCTCGCAGCTCAACTGAGAACCTTCTTTTATGAGAGCATCAGGAAGCTTGTACAATGATGGACGAAGTGTGTTGAAACACAAGGATATTATGTTGAAAAATGATGTTCTTTTAAGTTTCCTATTTGATAACAATACAGTTTTATAACTACTTTGCAGATAATAATTGACTTACCCTTTTAGTTCTGCAATCATTGAGCAAATCTTTTCAACAGCGAAGAGAAAAGGAATGCATTCCATGGGGCAACAAATAAGTATTCAACACTGATAGCAACTTGTGGTCGCACATTGCCCTGTTGCCATGTGGGTACCGACAAGCTCCAAAGGTAGAGGACAACAGACTCCATCACCTCAGAGATGTAACATTGGCTATAGTCCGTTCACCGAAACGAAAGAAAAGACTGTGCCCAGGGGTGGATAAAATCGGGGTGCTCACTTACTGTCGCTATCTATGTATCAATCGATGTGGTTCCATGTTGTAATGGAATAGGGACTGCTGGTTGAGTTTTAATTCCAAATAATTAACTTATCCACCAACAACTGTATAATTTATGTTGTATTTAACAACTGGTTTCGGTATTACATTAATTGTTCTTTGTATTTTGTATGTTTACATGTCTAACCTGACCATCATGTTACTTTCGTCACTTTAAATACAGCATTGATTTGCAACTTAAATTGTATAAGGCCTGAAGATGGTATTAATGCAATACCAAAACCGGTCATTAAATAAAACAACATAAACTTTACGGCTGTGTGGGTAACTTAATAATTTGGAATTAAAACCTCTGTATTAGTTGTAAAGCAGTTGTGTGTTTTCCTATATAGAAGTGATATTATACACCACAGATATTCAAAATTTATTGCTTTTAATAATTCATAAAGTCTCTGAAAGCCGAGCGGGAGTAGCCGAGCCATCTGGAGCACCACGTTGTGGATCGCACAACCTCCTGCGCCAGAGGTTCAAATCCTCTCTCGTTCATGAATGTTTGTGTTGTCTTTAGTATAAGTTATTTCATAAGTAGTTTGTAAGTTTAGGAAATGATGACCCCACAGTCAAGTCCCATACACTTTGCAAGACTTTTTCACCTCCATATTTCACTGCTGTCGTGGCATTTCCATTTGAGCATGTGTTGTTTGATTGTGGGATGACTGCGCAGAGATCACCACCCACTGCTTAACCAGATCAACTTTGGCAATATGTGAAAGTAACACGACTTCTATACCCGGACAACACATCCAGAGCCCCTTTGATTCATTGCTAAGGCTTGCAGTGGCTTTTATAGCCAGCAATGGTCAATACACTCTATACTGAATTCATCATCATCTTTATTTCCAATCACGTGAGCTACATACTATGTGTTGCTGTTTTTAGTGTAGTATATTTGCAAAATATACTGAGAAAAAATAATTATATTACAAACTGGAAAAATAATTATTTTAACCTCGAAAACCTGGAAGAAAACCTTAAATTTAAAAATTAAGATTTGGTGGCTGTTCTGAGTGCAGCCTTCACAGTGAAACTGGGTCATTTTTAAAATCTTGCAGGTGTTTCTTGTGCAAAAATGGTTACAAATGCCAGCAATAATAATGCTAACAATAATGCTTGAATGCTGCAAAACCTAAACAATCATACTTTTAATAATTATAAAATTATTGAGTAAGCAAGGTTGCTCAGTACAAGTAAAAGTTACATCACATAAAAATATTTTTAACATTGGATACTTCTATTGCATGTGTAATTTTTCATGAATTCCAGAAACTACTGGAGAATTTTTGATCTGGTTTTTAATATAGGTACAGTGATTTACAGTGAAGATGTTTCTTTTATGAGTTCTTCTTGCTAATTTAGAGAGCTGAGACAGAATGAAAATCATTGAAATGATTCATAGACGATTGTAAGATTGTCTGAATGCGGCACTGGTGCAACAACTGTCCTTCCACTCCTGGGATTGGAATGACTCCTTTTCCACTTCCTTAAAACCTGTGTCCTTCTCTTTCTCCCCTCCTTCCGTCCTCTTTTCCTGAAGAAGCGACCAACGGTTGCGAAAGCTTGAATGTTTGTATGTGTTTTTATTTGTGTTTTTTTGTCTGTCGGCGAGCCTGTGCTTTGGGTAAGTCAAACAATCTTTATTTTTATACATATTTTTCCCCACCAGGAAAATCTCCCTTCTATAATATTCTCTGTTATTTTCAAATATTTATTTAAAATAGTAAATAATTGAATTTTTCAATAAATCGAACAAAAAATAAGGCATAAACATCCATAATTTCATTATTTGTATAAAAGTAATAATGTGAAATTTTGTCATTTTGGGCAGTACGACTCCACGTAAATTCTGGGATGTGGTGTCTATTGTAAGGATATTTTAAACCTTGTTAACTAATGAGAGAACAAATCAATAGACTGTTGTGAGGAAATGCTTTCGGATATGATTTGTTTATAGTTCACTGTGCCGAAAGTTTGGTCATGTGTAAAAGAACACATGGATGATAATGTGCCACGGCACCAGAGCACTATTCTGGGTGATTTGTTTTGTAACCTCCACCTCTCGCTGACCAACTAGGATGTATTATTGATTGTCCCGTAGTTTATGGAGACCTGTTCCACAAGACAGCCCACAAGTCAGTTCACTGTTTAGGTGGGGACAACAAAGTTTCGAAAAACTACTTGTGAAGATCTCTTGATACGGCATTGCGTTGTGGCGAACACTTCTGCGATCCTGGTTTGCTGTAAATTTTGGGCGTTGGATCCTTTTAAATGACAATTCAGACGGTTCCATATATTTTGTATTTCATTTATTGACATTAACATATTTAAAAGGAAAACAAGGAATATAAAAACTGCCAAAAATACTCTCACTCCTGAGGTGGTAACCGATAGAGGGGTGGAATAACGTGCCACTATATAATTACTTCCACGGCCATGGCAGTTAATTGACTCACAGACGACTACTAAGCTGTTAAATACCCTGGTAGCTTGTACTAAGGTTTTTCAATTAAGACAGCTCAGTGCTTTTAGGTTTCAGGAGACACACTCAGGAGACATAACTCCTAAACGGAACTTACATAATGATGGTGGCCACATCACTGCGAACTAAAAGCCACATATAGCAACTTTACTTTTCAGCACAGCCATGAGTACCTGTACGGCACCCTCCTATGCCAATCTATTTATGGCCCACCTAGAGGAAACCTTCCTAGTTTCCCAAACCCCTGGTCTGGTTCAGGTTCAGTGATGATATTTTCATGATTTGGACAACCTGTCCTTGTTCCTTCACAACCTCAATTCCTTCTCCATCAGTTTCGCTTTGTCCTTCTCAACCCAGCAAGACACCTTCATTGCATGTTATTTTACTGACCAAGTAACAAAACTCATCTACCATCTTTATTGTTACATTATCTAATCTAATTCCTTCAGAATCACCTGATTTTCTTAGACTGCACTCCATTACCCTTGTTTTGCTCTGGTTAATGTTAATCTTATATGCAACTTTCAACACACTGTCCATTTTGTTTAACTGCTCTTCCAGATCCTTTGCTGTCTCTGACAAATTATGTCGTCGGCAAAACTCAACCTTTTTATTTCTTCACCCCGAACTAATTCCTTCACCAAATTTCTCCTTGCTTTCCTATATAGCTTGCTGAATGTACACATTGAATAACATTGGCGAAAGGCTACAACCCTGTCTTACTCCCGTCTCAACCACTGCATCCCTTTCATGCCCTTCAATTCTGATAACTGCTGTCTGGTTTTTGTACAAATTGTAAATAACCCTCCGTTCTCTATATTTTACTTCAGAATTTGAAAGAGTGTATTTCAATCAACGTTGTCAAAAGCTTTCTCCAAATCAACAAAAGCTAAAAATGTAGGTTTGCCTTTCCTTAATCTATCTTCTAAGATAACCTGTAAAGTGAGTATTGCCTCCTGTGTTCGTACATTTCTCCTCAATCCAAACTGATTAGCTTCTACCAGCTTTTCCATCCTTCTGTAAATAATTCATGTTAAAATTTTGCGACCATGACTTATCAAACTGATAATATGTAGGTTTCACACCTGCCTGCACCTGCTTTCTTTGGAATGAGGATTATTACATTTTTCTTAAAGTCTGAGGGTATTTTGCCTGCTTACACACCAGGTGAAATAGTTTTGTCATGACTGGTTCCGCCAGAGACTTCAGTAGCTTTGATGGAATGTCAACTACTCCAGGAGCCTTGTTTCGACTTAGGGCTTTCAGGGCTCTGTCAAGTTCATCTCACAGTATAGTATCTCCTATTTCATCCTCATCTACTTGTTCTTCCCTTCCTACAATTTTGTCTCTAAGTTCATCTCCTTTATAGAGCCCTTCTATATATTCTTTCCACCTTTCAGCTTTCCATTATATGCTGAGAATTGGTTTTCCATCTGAGTTCTTGATATTCCTTTCCTTGTCTCCAAATTGTCTTTTTTATTTTCCTGTAGGCGGTATCTATTTTTCCAGTCTTCTACAGACTTGCATTTGTCTTCTAGCCACTCCTGCTTAGCCATTTTGCACTTCCTGCCAATCTCATTTCTTAGTTGTGTGCACTTCTTTTTGCCTGTTTTATTTACTGCATTTTTATATTTTGTCCTTTCATCGATTAAGTTTAGTCCACATCAAATCTTACTACTTACCAGAAGTACTTTCACTTTCCACATCAAAAAATGTCCCATACAGGCCGGTGGATGGCAAATTTCCAGTGTTGAGAAGTCCCTTATCCATTATGTCGAGGGCCTCACAAAGGCCTTCACAGACAGAGATTATCCTCCTGACGTAGTCTGGAAACAGATTTCCGGTACCATATAGCCAAACCATCAATCCTTCCCCCAACACCAGTAACCAGTCACAACTGAGCGTCCTCCTTGTCACTCCTTCCCACCCCGGACTGGAAAAACTTAATCTCATTCTTCATCAGGGCGTTATCTGTCATCATGCCCTGAAATAAGAGGCATCCTACCCAGGATCCTTCCAACCCTTCCTAAAGTGATGTTCTGTCGCCCACCAACCTCCACAATACCCTAGTCGATCCCTGTGCCATTCCCAACCCCTTACCACAAGGATATGGTCCCTGTGGAAGACCCCAATGCAAAACCTGCCCAATCCACCCACCCAGCACTTCTTATTCCAGTCCCGTCACAGGCTTATCCTACCCAATCGGAGGTCAGGCCAGCTGTGAAAGCAGCCATGTAATATACTAACTCTGCAGCAATCATTGCACAGCATTTTATATCGGTATGATGACAAACCTGCTGTCCGTCAAAATGAATGGCCACCCCCAAACTGTAGCAAAAAAATAAGATGGACCACCATGTGGCACAGCATGCAGCTGAGCACAGCACTTTGGATTTCAATTGCTGCTTCACTACCTGAGCCATCTGGATCTTCCCCTCCACCAACAGCTCTTCTGAACTGCGCAGATGGGAGTTGTCAACACATTCTATGGTCCTGCAACCATCCTGGCCTCAACCTATAAAATTTCCTATTCCTGCACCCTCTATTGTATGCATGTCTTCCTTCCAACTGTGTATTACCACTTACAATATCCCCTTAATGTTTTGCTTTTCCCCAACTTTTTTTTTTTTCCTTTTTCCCCAACTTTATTTTTTTCCCTTTTTCCCCAACTTTACTTTTTTCCCTTTTTCCCCAACTTTTATTTTTTCCTTTTTTATTTTTATTTTTTTTTTTTTTTTATTTCTCCTTATTATTCTTATCATTTCAAATCCCCATAGTCCTCTACACCTCCCTTTTATCCTTTTCTCGCCCCTTCCCTTCACTGTATTCATTGCCACAATTCAAATTCCCACCTTTAAAATTCATCATCCATTTTGGAACTTCATCACTACCTTTACCCAGCATCCTTCCCCCTCCATTCCCCACCTCACTCACAGTCTAGCTTGTGTTGCTGGAGTGACCAGATATGATAGATGTGTGTGTATAGTTCTCTGAGTGATCACGTGAATGTATGCGTTTCTTTTTCTGACGAAGGTCATGGCCGAAAATTTAAGTTGTGTGAATGTGATTATCTATTTTCTTGTCTGTCAACAGCTCAGCGAGCCTCTCTCGGTGAGTTTTTACCTATCCTCCATTATTGATAATTACATTTATATAAGTGGACATAATGAAACAAAGAAATCTTAGGTATTTGAAAGTCTGTCTATGTTCAAGTTGATAGTGTAAAACTCATATGTATATCTTACACTTCAAAAATGGATATTGTCTGTCTGTTCATTTCAGAAACAGTGCCATACCAGTAGTAGACACCCTGTAATCAACAGAAAATAGATAATTGTGCTTGCATCTATAAGCCAATTAATAAGTGTGATGCTAATGAAATATTAGTGTTCAATATGAGTAACCATTATAAAAGATTACTTAGGTAAAGCATAGACATAAGTGTTATGCCCTTGTATAGTGAAGCAATGAACTTCGTGAAACATTAGAAGTTTGAACGCATGTACAGTAGAAGTCCAATAGTCTGGAACACCCAATGGTCCCGCAACGTGATCCAAGGGGATTTGTTTTTCCTTTGATGTAGTCGCTTCTGCTGCAGTAACATTGACGTCACCGATTGACTGTTCACATGAGTTGATCCAGTGCTTGGCTGGTCACATCAATGTTCTGCCAGCGGTCTTCAATGACACAGACCCCATTGTAAGGGTTGGAAGCATTCAGACCTTTCATTAGATCACGGCTGTTATTGTACTGTAGAAAGGTTCCTTTGCTTGCAATCCTTTGGATTCTAACATTTCTCGTCATTTAACAGTGGTGACTGTCATATCATAGTGACCTATGGTAGTTTTATTAACATTTAAGCAGTGATAATGTTCTGAACACCATAATCTTCTTCAAGCTTCAAATCAGGATGAAATGTAAGCATGCAACTCTGACCATCAACCAGAAACTGGGAATTATCAAATACAAGAAGAGAGTTGAGAACAGATATTTTGAAAACTGAATTTACTATTGATTCGTCAACCACTTATGACATAAACAAAGGTATGAACTAATGAAATATGCTTCTTAATCGGTAAAAAGGTAAAGCAGTCAACAATCCGAAGATTGGTTTGAACACAACAGTGTTTTACTAGGCATGGTCCTGTTTGGAGGTGGTATGCCGTTGCCTTCCTCCGACCTTCGACCAGCCAGTTATAGGGGGACCTACAGTTTAACGTGGGTTCCGAACCACGGTGCTACTCGGTATTTTTCACATGAGCAATACTGCCAGAGGTGAAAGAAGTGGAAAGTGACAGATAAAAATCCTAGGACCTGACGGGGATCGAACCCGCAACCTTCAGATTTGTAGTCTGGCACTCTACCACTGTGCTACGGAGCCGCACTCTCTGAAAAATTGGCTTCCACATAAACTTAAAAAGTGGTTCAGTGCACTGCATCTGAGATGTTTTTGATGTATGGCTTAAGCCTATGCCAGCAGTAACAGGTACCTCCCGATAGTCTGGCATTTTTGGTAATCTGGCACCGGGTTGGTCCCAAATATGCCTGATTATCGGACTTTTACTGTACATAGAACAATATGGTTTTACACCAACTATATGCATGAGTATGGCTGACAAAAAGTGTGAAACTTGAAAAACATAAGTAGATTTAGTATGTAATATGTTAATTAACATTTGTATGATTATAAGCTTGAAAATTTAGTTTTACTTCAGTTGTAACAGTGTGTCTTCTGTGTCCTTCCGTGCTCTAGTCACTTTTGTACTATTTGATAGCAATTCCCTCCTGACACATCAAAGAACAACACATTTTCAACTAATATCACAATATACCAATAAATGATATATAGTATTTGTGTAAATAATGTAATTAATCCTTTAGCCGCTGCCGCTGAGCATCCGGCCTCCTGGGTTGCGCGCCCCCTTCCGGCCTCCTAATTCTGCGACCTGCGCTAACAGGTATCCCTATGGCCTGCTGCAGGTGGCTGAGCCAGCAAATCGGCCGACCTACCCTGTGCTGAATATTCCTGCAGCCAAGGGCTGACTCCCAGACACACACATCCGTGGCTTTGAATGTGCAGATGTATTACTACACATTACAAAGTTACCACTCGTACCTAATGATTATATTGTCACTAAAAATGTTAGGTAGAGTGAATAACATTTAAAAATACTTGTCTTAAGTCTGCCTGGGTCTAGTGTTGACGTGGGAGAACAGGTACGTAGGTTTAAATGAAAGTTAGAAAAACTCGTTTTCTGAATTTATTCTCATGGATGTAACTTAGCATTTACGACGACAACCTGTTTGACAATCTTTTCCAGCAATCAATTAAATAATCGAACTTTCTCGAATGTTCACAGCTCTTCCACATACAGAATCTCATTGAGCACAGACATTGTGTCGATACATAACAGTCAACTTGAAGTAACTAATGTGAACTGCACTGCACTGCCATGGTGCTGGAGTGCGCTACTATATATGTTATTTTTAATAGTACCATGATAAAGGGTTATTGTTACAACAATTACAGTTGTTGATTTACATTTACAAAAGTTAGTGTTAATTAAAACATACAATGTAATTTAACAAAGAATACAAAGTACATTATATTTATACAATGTTATAGTTCTTCTGGTTTACGTCTTTGGTAAATTTAGTACTATTCTATTTACATATAATCAAATGCTTTGAGATGTGGTTACCTAATTAAATACTGAATGAATAACTTTACTAACATTTACACAGTTTCTGCACGAATACCAGGCAGTTTTTATAATAGTTTTTATCTTTGTCATTCCAAAACATACAAACACAAAATCGAACAATTAGTATCTTACATGAGATTTCATTTTTAATTACAGCCGCCCTAATTACAATGTAAGTGATGCTGTTTTACACAGTCTTTGTAATAAAATAGTCACATCTGTGAGTGAATTTCAATTGATGTAATTATCATTTCTTTCTTTACTATGTTTCTCGAATGTTCAGTCCAACGTTTTTCTTAAGAACACCACAATTAATCTTTTTTATCATCAAAATCGCAAGTAATGTCTGTAAGTACACTTTATATTCGACATGCTAAAATCCTTGCTGTTGTGCACCCTAAACATTGTATCCTATCCTATCTTATATTCGACACACACCTGAATTTCTTCTTTTACATTGCCCTTTAATCAAAATTTATGTTAAATTGAAATGTCCGGTACCACCGTCGGTATTCAGAGTCTCGGTAACCCGTGCTTCATTTTATCTGATGAGGGTGTCCACACTGGCTGATCCATCACAACAGACATTATGAGCATTTTTTATGTGAACATTTACATACGCCGTCTACGAATATTAATAAAATTTGGCAATCGTCAAACTAATACTGGATCAGATTTAGTCACTTGTTTGACTTCATGCGGAAAGTTGCGCCGAGTGAGTGTGAATTTCTGTCGACTTTGAGCTACTATATCTGGGACAATATTTTTTTTAAAAGAAAAGGAACTTGGGTATCTACTACAACTACATGCGTCCTCTTAAGAATTATAAATAATTTTGTGAGCCATATTCAGCAATAAATTTTAGGCAAAGTTGCCAGAAAAATTCAGTTCCCAACAAATTCTCTTAAGTTTTGCATCTTATATCTGACGTACTAAAAGTATGACAAACACCTAGTTGACATTTGTGTCCTGCACTCGAGTCATCAAAGTCGTGGTTTAACAGCTAGAAATTGTTTTCATTCCAGTCAAATGTGTCACTAAAGCATGCCCTTTTCTGAACCATTTCACAGCCACTATTTTCGGAATATTTTCCCACTTGGCCATCATGGATTTCAAAGAAATTTTATACGAAGATTCATACATGTCCTTTATGAACATTGGTGAAGTTTGGCAATCATCAAATTAATATTTGATGTGATATCAACACTGGTTTGACTTCATGCACCAAGTTGCGCAGATTGAGCATGGATTTCTGGAGACTTTGAGCTATTATATCTGGGGAAATATTTTGTTAAAATAAATGCAACTTGGCCATCTACTACAACTACAGGCAGTCTCATAAGAATAATAAAGAAAATAATTTTGTGAGCCATATTCAGCCAGAAGATGTAAAGCCAATTTTTAGCCATTAAAACATCTGTTTGATGACTCTGCTTTGGGACACAAATGTTAACTGGCTAAAGATTCAAGTATTCTGTCATTTTTTATTATATTTATGTCAGAAGACTTGAAGATACAAATTGGTTTTCCAGAGCAAATACTCTGGAATCTGTACATTCACTGTCGCTCCTACTGATTACATCCAAAATTTCTTTGAAGAATGCGATACCAACACTCACAAAATGCGAAACAGAAATTAACAATGAAGGACCGCACCAGTAAGTGAAGACACACATTCGAAATATCTGGCCAAAACTCGTAACTGCTACTGAAACGGTGCGGAAATACAGCTCTGCATCTGGAGACGTCCGCAGCACACAGTAAGTGGGGGCTCGGCACTTCTGAACATGTCAACAGCACAATCGGAGAGTCCAAGCCATGCACCTGGGGACATCCACAGCACCAGGGGAAGGGCACAGAGCTGTGTTTATATACGTGCACGGCATGAGGGGAAGGGCGTGGAGCTGTGTGTATAGCAGTCCACAACAGTCAAAGGGTTAAAGTTTGAAGAACGTTTAAGAATTAGAATTGTAATACACTGCAGACGTGATTAACAGAAAAATCACAGTGTATGACTAAGGACCGGAGTCAACGTCAGCGACTTGTTAGTTGAGTGAACTCTCCCTCTGAGGTATTCATTTTCTTACATACAACAGACATTTCAAGATATAAATCAATAATAAACATTTTAACATACTTTTGGCCATTCATATGAGGTAAATAAAATTATGGTGTGTCAATCTGTACATAGCTATGGTGTACACACTATCAGTATAACATGTACAGAATTAGTATCAAAATTATTTACAAATATCTTCCATTTTGAGTTTAGAGAACAAGGCAAATAAAGAATACAAGGCATCAGTTGGTTTCCAGTATGTAGGGTTTAAGTGCAGTAATTTTCCTGAGAATGAGCAAGCCTCTGCATCTTGGGTAAACAAATGGATAAGCATTTGGATAAGGGTTTTCAATAATTTCAAAAGGCCCAATATATATAAGAATTTTTTCAACTTTGATCTTAACAAATGGACTGCTAATAATGTAAAACTTTACTTGGTTTTCCAGGTTCAGCTAATAGATCATTTACATTTTCTTCAAAGTTATTCACGTCACTATGGTCACAGATTAAGTTAACATTGACAGAAGGTACACTTTCATTACTTCTTAAAAAAAAAAAAAAAAATACTTAACTTGTAACAAGAATGCGGCGACAGTATCCGGTTTTTCAATTTTGTTTCATCTTGACCAATCTCATTATGCCATCTTGTCCATTTACCAAGTCATCTTGAATTTCTCTGGGTATCCAGTGCTTCAGTAATATATCTTATTATGAAATGTTCCAAGAATTTCAATTTTGCATTGGCAATTTATGTTCCCTATTAATATAATTTACTTTTTCTCAAAAATACAAATCATTAATTGGTGCACTTAGAATCCTGGTCACATGGGGCCACTCTGAAAACTGCTCCCAGGGGCCCCCCACAGCTCTTTTGTGGGTACGTGTTTGGTGCACACGGGGCCCTGTTGCGAAGCACTCTTCCTCCCACCCAGGCTGCTTCAGTCCCCCCGTCCCCCCCCCCCCCAGTTTATGCCTTCACCCGGAGACAGGTATTCCGTGTGAGTTTAGGTGGTCTCCTGTACCAGCTTTTTTCTTTTCGCGCTTTCTCTTCTCCTAACCTTTGCTTCTGCCTTTCCCTCCTTACTGTACTCTTCTAGCCTTCCTCTTCTCCTTTAGTATCCACCTTAGTGTTTGAGACTCAACCTCTTCCACATCCTTCTTCTTTCCTCTTCCCTTTCTTCCTCCCTGTGCGTTCCTGGAGGCCGCCCATACACTCGCTGCGTAAAAGGTAAGGCGACTGGGTAATGCATAAGTCCCAGCCCCAGGTTGGCTTGTAGGGCCTGCACGTACCCCCTGGTAAAGGCCAGGCCTAGGGAGGGGTAATTATCCGAGCTGATACCGTCTGACCATGCCGATTGGTCCCTCCATCCGTTTCTCGGGAGATGTGGACAATCACCTTAAGGCGGGTGAGCCCTCAGTGAGGGTTCCCCATTAGGAAGGAGCGAGCCATCAGAGATGCCGGCAATCATGGGGGACACCTTCGCAATGACTAACACTTTCGCTGCTGCTGACGCTTATAAGCGTCCGCGCTAACTGTAGGATAGCATCAGCCGCAGCGAAAGTATTAACCTAACCTAACCTAAGCCTTACTCCTTTTCTACTTTGCCCTTTACCCAGAAAAGAAAACTCGATGAACCAAAGTCCAAGAAAGGTTTGCCAAAGTTCCTTGTCATTTCAAAGTCCAAGAAAGGTTTGCCAAAGTTCCTTGTCATTTCACAAACTGATGGCCATGATTTCTCGCCAGTGAATCCTTTTGTAATACAACGAGGTGTTGATGTGATTGCAGTTCCTGTAAAAACTTGTTCCTGCCAACATAATGGAACACTGTTGCTGGAAAAGGTGCCTTCCTAGCTCAAAAATTGCTTTGCACTACACTGTTGCACACATTTCTTGTTAAGGTCGAACCTCATCGTACCCTCAACTCATCACAGGGGGGTAGTGCTCTCATGATCCCTTGATGGCTTGTCAGATAAGGAAATGCAGGACTACCTTTCTGACCAGGGTGTAACAGCTGTACATTGTGTGATGAAAAGAATTAACAAAAACCTAACACCGAGTCAAACTGTGTTTTTGACTTTTGAGAAAGTTGACCTTTCTTCCAAGATAAAAGCAGGCTATGAAATCATCTCCATTCAGCCGTATGTTCCTAGTCCCACCCAATGTTACCAGTGTCAGCGGTTGAATAATACCCATCAGTCATGCCCCAATCCAGCAAAATGCATCACCTGTAGTAGGGACACCCATGAGGGTGACTGTCCACATCCGTCCCCTCGCTGCATCAACTGCATGGGTGACCATGCTGTTAATTCTCGAGAATGCCCAGTATATAAAGATGAGTGGGTCATCCAGGAAATCAGAGTCAAGGAAAATGTTTCCACCTCTGCTGTCCGGAAATTATTTGCAAGTAGAAACCCTGCTGTGCTCCCAGTGGGTACCTACAGCAATGTCCTTTCCTCTCCTCAAACAACAAAGGAGATGGGTTGCAGATGTGTGTTTTACCTTCAGCGACACAGTTGTCAGATCAATCAGCCCAAAGATTGCCTGCTCGACATCCCTAATGCCTTCTGCTCGCTCTAAATCCTAGTCCACACCAGTTTCACAGAAATCACAGGCCACTAAGTCGGAAGCCCAGACTTCGAAAAAAGATCCTGTTCGCGAAGATTTTCTTAAAACTTCATCTTCCAAACCATCAGCCACTCTTCTTCAAACTGAACTGCCTCCAAAAAGGCACACAAAAAGAACAGTACCTCTACTTCCCTGCCACGGCGTGACTCTTGGGTCATGCCATTCAGCAATAGACAGCCCCGGTCATCCTCTGTCTCATCAGGACGCTCTACTGCCAGCATTTCATCAGCAGAGGAAGTTGTCCCTTCTGATCAATCCAGGAAGGAGGCAGATCAGATGTCTCAACCCATGGAGCATGACTGTCCATCCGCCGATTGCAGTAGCAGTGCCCCCTCGCAGCCAGACCCTCAGCAGCCATTAAGGTGATCCCCATTTGCCTTCTCCCTCTTTCTTCTTCTCTTGCTTTCTTTACGGCACTCCTTCAGAGGAACATCAGAGACATTTGTTCCAACTGTGATTAATTAAGACTACTTCTTTGACTGCACTGCCCACTTATAGTCTGTCTACAAGAAACAAAGCTCCGCCCAAACAATCATATCGATTTCCCATAATATACCACAGTGTGTTTTGATTTACCTCCTGTGGAAGGTATTCCTGCCCATGGAGGTGGTATGCTGCACATTCGGGAAGATATGTATTATCATCCCATCCCACTGCAAACTCCCCTACAGGCGGTTGCCGTCCGTGTTACCAACTCCGCATTCACATTCTCTCTTTGTAATATCTATACCCTGTCGTCATCTGCCGTTATTATGGCAGACTTACTGCATTTTGCTGCTCAGCTTCCTATGCCATTTTTGTTGATTGGCGACTTCAATGCCCACCACCCTCTATGGGGCTCTCCAGCTTCTTGCCAGAGGGGCTCTCTTTTGGCTGACCTCTTCAACCACCTTAACCGTGTCTGCCTAAATACCGGAAAACCAACTTTTCTATCCGACATGACATACCTATTCCCACTTGGACCTCACAATATGTACTACTCCACTTGCACATCGTTTCGAACAGTATGTTCTGTCTGATAGGTATTCGAGCGACCATATCTCCTGTATCATTTCTCTACTGTATCATACCACGTCTCCATGTTCCAACAGGTGGAACATCTCCAAAGCCGACTGGGGGCTCTATTCTTCCATGGCGGTTTTCCATGATCAGAATTTCCTCCAGCTGTGACAGGTCAACTACCTCACGGACATCATCCTCACTACCGCCGAATATCCCATACTCCCAAACTTCCACCTCTCCGTGTAGGGTCCCAGTTACCTGGTGGAATGCAGCATGTAGCAATGCTATTCGAGCCCGGCAACGTGCTCTATGCCTGTTTCAATGCCGGCCTACTTTGGAAAATTGTATTAATTACAAAAGACAATGAGCAAAATGCTGTTGTGTCATTAAAGAAAGCAAAACAGCTTGCTGGACTTCTTTCACGAATTCCTTCAACAGATTTACTCATTTGTTGCTCGTCTGGGGTAAGCTACGCCAGCTATCTGGTACTAAGGTCCATTCCCCAAACAAAGTTCTTGTGGAACCCGTTGATATCTCCAATGCTTTGGGCCGATCTTTCACTGAGGTCTCAAGCTCAGCTATTTACGAACCTGCCTTCCTCCCCTGAAAACAGACAGAGGAGGTATGACTGCCTTCTTTTAAATCTCCTAATCATGAAAGTTACAATGCCATCTTTACCATGCAGGAGCCAGAACGTTCCCTTGCCCTCTCCCTGTCCTCTGTCCTGGGGCCTGATGCCATTCATATTCAGATGTTGAAGAACCTCTCCCCTCCAGGTAAATGCTTTCTTCTTGCATTTATAATAGCATCTGAACTGAAGGTAAAGTTCCCACTTGTTGGCGTGAAGGAATTGTTGTCCCCGTACCCAAACCAGGGAAGGACAAACATCTTCGTTCCAGTTATCACCCCATTTTCCTGACCAGCTGTGTCTGTAAGGTAATGGAGCGGATGGTTAATGCTCAGCTGGTTTGGATACTCTAATCTCAACGCCTCCTCACCAATGTCCAATGTGGGTTTTGAAGGCATCGCTCTGCTATTGATCACCTTGTTACCTTGTTGACCTTCTTTATGAATAACTTTTTTGCAAAAGCATCAGATGGTGGCTGTGTTCTTCAATTTGGAGAACGCTTACGACACTTTTTGGCGGGCGGGCATTCTCCGCACCATGCTTACATGGGGTCTTCATGGCTGTCTCTCCCTCTTTATTCCTGACTTTTTAAAAGATCTAATGTTCAGGGTACGAGTGGGCTCTGTTTTGTCAGGCACCTTTCGCCAGAAGAATGGGTGCCACAGGGCTCCGTCTTGAGCATAGCACTTTTTGCCATTGCAGTCAACCCAATTATGGATTGCCTCCCAGCTGATTTTTCAGGCTCCCTGTTTGTAGAAGACTTCATGGTCTATTGCAACACTCAGAGTATGTGTCTCTTGGAGCATCGTCTTCAGCATTGACTTCACAGTCTCTCTTCCTGGAGTCGCAATTGGCTTCAATTTCTCCCATGAGAAAAAGGTCTGTATCAACTTCTGTAGATACAGAGAGTTTCTTCCACCATCTCTCCATCTCGGCCCCGTTGCTCTCCCGGCTGTAGAGATGACAACATTTTTAGGGTTAACGTTGGATAGGAAACTTAGCTGGTCTCCACATGTGTCTTCTCTGGCTGCCCACTATACTCGTTCCCTCAACATTCTCCGTGTTCTTAGTGGTACATAATGGGGCATGGATTGTACTGTCCTGCTTCACCTCTATCAGTCCACTGTCAGATCAAAGCTGGATTACAGGAGCTTTATATACTCTTCTGCATGGCCGTCTATTTTACACCGTCTTTACACGATCCATCATTAGGGGTTACGCCTAGTGATAGGACCATTTTACACTAGCCCTGTTGACAGCCTCTATGCCGAAGCTGCCAAATTACCTTCGACCTATCAACGTGACATACCTCTATGTCGCATTGACAAAGTGGACCACCCTGTGGCACGACAAGCAACATAGCATATGCTTGATTTCAATGGCTGCTTCAAAACCTGGGCCATCGGGATCTTCTCACCGAACACCAGATTTTCTGAACTGCACAGATGGGAGTTACCCCTACAGTACATTCTCTGATCCGGAATCATCCAGGCCTCAACTTATGATAGCTTCCTGTTTTCCGCACACTACAGTTCCACCTCTCTATCCTAAACCTCTATTTTGAGCGCTGTGTGTGTGTGTGTGTGTGTGTGTGTGTGTGAGAGAGAGAGAGAGAGAGAGAGAGAGAGAGGTGTGCGTGCGTGCACGCGCGCACGTGTGCATTGGCCCCAGCCTACACATGCGTGCTTGTTTATGGAATGCGCGTGCATTCATTTCATTTTATTTTATTTTCCTCCACTCACCCACCTCCCCATTCCATCCATCAGCTGCATCTTGTTCCTCCCATGTAATACGTACATACTCTGGAAGGCTGTGCTGTATCCATCCCCACCAGCACGACGCATCCTTCCTATCCCCCATTCCCTCTTTCCACACTGCAGAGCGTGACTCAAAGTGCGGCAGGCGGAGATGACGATTGTGTGACTGAGTTGTGTGCCTGTGTGACTGCGTGAATGTTTGTATTTCTGAAGAAGGCCATGGCCGATAACTGAAAGTGTTGTATGTGTGTGTCTTTTTTGTGTTCCTGTTGTGGCTCATTGTCATGCCTACATCTACATCTACATGGGATACTCTGCAAATCACATTTAAGTGCCTGGCAGAGGGTTCATCGAACCACAATTATACTATTTATCTCCCATTCCATTCTCGAATAGCGCGCGGGAAGAAAGAACACCTGAATCTCTCTGTTCGAGCTCTGATTTCTCTTATTTTATTCTGATGATCATTTCTACCTATGTAAGTGGGAGTCAACAATATATTTTCGCATTCGGAGGAGAATGTTGGCGATTGGAGTTTCGCAAGTAACCCACGCCTCAGCGATAAGCGCCGTTGTTGTAATGATTCCCATCCCAGATCCTGTATCATTTCCGTAACGCTGTCTCCCCTGTATCGTGACAATACGAAACGAGCTGCCCTTCTTTGGACTCTTTCGATGTCCTCCGTCAAACCCACCTGATAAGGATCCCACACTGGGCTGCAATACTCCAAAAATGGACGGACAAGCGCAGTGTATGCAGTTTCTTTAGTAGTTCTGTTGCATCTTTTAAGGATTCTGCCAATAAAACGCAGTCTCTGGTTCGCCTTTCCCACGATATTATCTACGTGTTCTTTCCAGTTTAAGTCTGAAGTAATAGTGATTCCTAGGTATTTTGTGGAGTTTACGGCGTTCGCATTTGATTGATTTATGTTGTAAACAAAGTTTAACGGATTTCTTTTCGTACACATGTGGACGACTTCACACTTCTCATTATTTAGAGTCAATTGCCAATTTTTACACCATACTGATATCTTATTCAGATCGTTCTGCAGTTGGTTTTGATCTTCAGATGATTTTACTAGACGGTAAATGACGGCGTCATCTGCAAACAACCTAAGAGAGCTACTTAGATTTTCCCCTAAATCGTTTATGTAAATAAGGAATAGCAGAGGACCAATAACACTACCTTGTGGAACGCCCGATATCACCTCTGTTTTAGTCGATGCCTTACCATCGATTACTACGAACTGTGTCCTCTCTGACAAGAAATCCCCTATCCAATTGCAAATTTGGGGCGATATACCATAACCACGCAATTTGATTAAAAGCCGTTTGTGAGGTACGGTGTCAAAAGCTTTCTGGAAATCAAGAAATACGGAATCGATTTGCGAACCTTTGTCGATAGCACCCATCACTTCGTGTGAATATAGAGCTAGTTGTGTTTCGCATGAACGATATTTTCTAAATCCGTGTTGACCTTGGGTCAATAGATCGTTCTGTTCGAGATAATTCATAATATTTGAATACAGGATATGTTCCAAAACCCTGCTGCAAATTGACGTCAATGAAATAGGCCTGTAGTTTAGTGGGTTACTCCTACTGCCTTTCTTGAATATAGGTGTGACCTGTGCAACTTTCCAATCTTTTGGTACAGATCCTTCTATGAGAGAGCGGTTGTATATGACTGTTAAGTAAGGAGCTATCGCTTCAGCATAATCAGATAGAAATCTAATGGGTATACAATCCGGACCAGAAAACTTGTTCTTATTAAGTGATTTTAGTTGCTGCACTACTCCGATGATATCTACTTCTATGTTACTCATTACGGCATCTGTTCGTAATTCGAAATCTGGAATATTGGTTTCGTCTTCTTTAGTGAATGAGTTTCTAAAAGCTAAGTTTAGTAACTCTGCTTTAGTAGCGCTGTCATCGGCAGGATCGCCATTACTATCACGTAGTGAAGGTATTGTTTGTGACTTTCCCCGAGTATATTTAACATATGACCAAAATCTCTTTGGGTTTTCAGTCAAATTACGAGAAAGAGTTTCGTTGTGATAAATGTTGTAGGCATCTCGCATTGAAATCCTCGCTAAATTTCGAGCTTCTGAGTACAATCGCAAATCCTGGGGATTTCGTGTTCGTTTAAATTTAGTATGCCTTTTCCTTTGCTTTTGCAACAGTGTCCTAACCTGTTTTGTGTACCAAGGGGGATCGCCTCCTTCTTTTATTAATTTATTAGGTATAAAACTTTCAATTGCTGTCGATACCACTTCTTTGAATTTGAGCCACATCTGGTCTACACCTACGTTTAGTGTTAGAAACGAGTGGAAGCTGTCTTTCAAGAAGCAATGTATTTTGTTTCTATCTGCTTTCCTGAACAAATATACTTTGCGTTTATTTTTGGTAACTTTGGGACTTTCGATATTCAATTTCGCTATTACAGCTCTGTGTTCACTAATACCTGTATCCGTTTTGATGCTCATTATGAGCTCAGGATTATTTGTTGCTAAGAGATCAAGTGTGTTTTCACATCCATTTACAATTCTAGTTGGCTCGTGAACTAATTGTTCGAAGTAATTCTCAGAGAATGCGTTGAGTACAATTTCGGACGATGTTTTATGCCTACCTCCTGATTTGAAAATATAATTTCGCCAACAGATCGAGGGTAAATTAAAATCACCACCTACTATTATCGTGTGAGTCGGGTACGTTTTTGTAATTAGACTCAGGTTTTCTTTGAACCTTTCTGCTATTGTATCGTCAGAGTCGGGAGGCCAGTAAAAGGAACCGATTATTAACTTCTTACGATTTTCGGGTACAACCTCTACCCATAATAGCTCGCACGAACTATCAACTTCAACTTCGCTACATGAAATACTACTTTTGACGGCGACAAACACGCCCCCACCTATTTTGTTTAATCTATCCTTTCTGAATACCGTTAGATCTTTTGAAAATACTTCTTCTGAACTTATTTCCGGCTTGAGCCAACTTTCGCTGCCTATAATGATGTGTGTTTCGGTGCTTTCTATTAACGCTTGCAGTTCTGGAACTTTCCCGACACAGCTACGACAATTTACAACTGTTATACCGATAGTTTCCGGATCTACATTTCTCCTGTGATCCACCTGAACCCTTTGAGATTGCCCATTTTCTATTTCCCCGAAGCTCTTTATCCTAAAAAACCGCCCAGTCCACGCCACACAGCCCCCGCTACCCGTGTAGCCGCTTCCTGCGTGTAGTGGACTCCTGACCTATTCAGCGGAACCCGGAAACCCACCACCCGATGGCGCAAGTCAAGGAATCTGCAGCCTACACCGTCGCAGAACCGTCTGAGCCTCTGATTCAGACCCTCCACTCGGCTCTGTATCAGAGGTCCACAGTCGGTCCTGTCAACTATGCTGCAGATGGTGAGCTCTGCTTTCATCTTGCAAGCAAGACTGACAGTCTTTACCACTTCAGTTAGCCGCTCGAAACCTGAGAGTATCTCTTCAGATCCGAAACGACACACATCATTGGTACCGACGTGAGCCACCACCTGCAGTTGGCTGCACCCCGTACCCTTCATGGCATCCGGGAGGACCCGTTCCACATCTGGAATGACTCCACCCGGGATGCACACGGAGTGCACGTTGGCCTTCTTCCCCTCCTTGGCAGCCATCTCTCTAAGGGGCTCCATCACCCGCCTAACGTTGGAGCTCCCAACTACAAGTAAACCCACCCTCTGTGAAAGCCCGGATCTTGCAGGCTGGGTGGTGACAGGGTGAGAGACACCATCCGACTCAGGAACGTCGTCCTGAGCAGACAGCGCCTCAAACCTGTTCGCAAGACGAACCGGGGAGGCCTCACGATCGGTCCCCCGGAATGTCTTGCGCCTCCTGCCACGCACTGGAGCAACTTCCCACGCAACCACGGGTGGGATGTCTGCCTCACTGCTAGCAGTTTCGGGGCATGTCGCTGCCGCAGGCCGATCGGTGGAGACGACGGGAGTCCGTTCGGTCCCCACCGCCGGCCAACAACAACGACGCCCATCGATCGCAGCTTCCAACTGTGCAACCGAGGTTAACACAGCTTGAAGCTGAGAGCGAAGTGTCACCAGCTCAGACTGCATCCGCACACAGCAGTCACAGTCCCTATTCATGATTACAGTGCCAACAAAAACAAAAACTACAGTCGCGATGCGTTCAAAGGAAAACTAAACTGTTCGTTAGAACGCGGATGTGAATCCAATACATACGACAGCTCAGTATAACTTTATAAATTGAGACGAGAAAGTGTAGACGAAAATCAAAATACTATATGTCGCTTCTAATCAGAAAACAAAGACAGACGACTGTCGCGACGCGATTCACACGGCGGAATAATACACTAACCAGATATTTAACGCGAATATGAATCAAACAAAAACGCGAGCACACAATAAATTTAATGCACTCAAGGGAAAACGCACTGAAAAGTAAAAATATGTAGCTTCTAGAGAGAAGCCGGTTACACTTACAACTGATAAATTACTGCTACGCTACTGGAGAGGTGTGCTCTGGACGACGTCCGCTGGGCGACTTATCTGTCTTTGCAGTGAGTCGTAAACTGTTCTATTATATATTGTTAACTTACCTATAGTTGGATATTCGCCCCTCGAATACATTCCAAATATTGTTACATGCAAAACATTGTTTCAAAAATTGCCCATATCATCTACTTCTTTCTCATGACTGTGTCACTTCCCTGCAGTAATCTCTAGTGATCACTGCATCCCTGACGATTTAAAAGATGCTTACCCACTTGCTCTGACAGTTTGTTCGTGTCACTGGACATTGGCAGTCCCAAGTCGCACGCCTCAGCCTCCCTCACTTGGGTGTTGGGGTGAGCACCACATGATGGTGAGTCGTCTTCTTCTGCCTCCCAAGTAGTAAAACACGCGGAACACAACAGATCTTGCCACTTTTCTGATCCGTCAGCTACAACAATCACTTTACAAAGTAAATAACCTTCAAAATACATCCAATGAAGAAAAAATCATGACTACACATTCAAAGCGCACTTGGCACAGCGCGAAATGGTAAAATGACGCTAGTGGCTTGGTCGTCACGTGGTACTCTGGCTCATGCTACTGCACATCCCCCACCACCTGCCTTCCTAGCCTACACACAGCTGTAACTTGTGAGCTGTCTTATGGACCAGGTCTCAGGAGACAACCAATAATACAGCCTAGTTGGTCAGCAAGAGACGGAGGTTACAGAGGTTTATTTATATTTTTATTTTATTTATTTATTTATTTTTATTCATTTATTTTTTGTGGTTTTAGAGCGCACAACTGCTGAGGTCATTAGCGCCCGAATCAAAACCGAGATATACTGAAGGATAATAAGCGTATATGAAAACAGCTAAAAACATAGGGTAAAATACAACAAAAGGAAGAAGTAAATATCCTTTGATAGATTGGTCAAGTTGATAAAATTCAAGACTCGAGCAACATCTCGTACAGCATCAACTAAAATTTTACCAGGGTATACGGTAGATTCAGTGCAATACGAACAGGAGTAAAATTTGGACAAGACAATAAAACATGGCACACCGTCAACAGGTGATCACAAGAACATAAAGGTGTGGGGTCACCAGTTAACAAGTGGCAGCGGCTGAACCTGCAATGTTCGATCCGCAACAGGGCCGAGAGGACCTCTTCTCGTTGCGAGCGGCGTGAGGGGGTCTTCCAAGCCACCGAGAGCGGTTTAATGGTTCGAAGCTTATTATTTGTAAGCGAGGACCACACATTATGCCACGATGATATAATGCGACAGGAATGAGCCCCTCGAATATCATTCGATGGGACACAGAACATAGCTGTCCGAGGTAGGAGAGTTGCAGCCTTGGTTGCAGCATCAGCAGCCTCGTTACCAGGCACACCTGCGTGACCAAGTACCCACAGGAGATGAATGCGAGGGCCGGCAGCAGCTAACAACTGAAGGGAGCGGTTGATGTGGTGCACAACAGAATGGGCCGAAGAGGGGTCGCTCAGACTCTGGATGGGTCTGAAGCCAAAGTGGCACTGGACTCTCACCTATTCAAAGTGTGGAAGGGAGGGTAAAATTGAGCTGCTGAAGCAACCCTCGAAAATGGACTCCAGGAGGGAGCAGGGCAGTTGAGGACAGCCCGTATTGGCTATCGAGGGAGTAATTAAAGAATGATGGATAGGAAGGGTGGTGGGGCATCGACACAGCACAGTGGTTGCAGCACAGCTGGTAAATTACATGGCTGTTCTCACAGGTGGCTTGGCCTCTGATAGGGTAGGTTAAACCTGTGATGGGACTGGAATAGGAAATGCTGGGTGGGTGTGCATTGGACAGGCCTTGCAGTGGGGTCTTCCACAGAGATATGATTCCTGTGCCAGTGGACTGGGTTTCAGGGTGGCATAGAGATGGAGTAGTATGTTATGAAGGTTGGGAGGGTGACAGGACACCACTTTAGGAGGGGTGGGAAAGATCTTGGACAGGATGTCTCTCATTTCTGGGCACAAGTACGGGATATCAAAACCTTGGCGAAGGATGGAATTTAGTTGTTCGAGTCCAGGGTAGTACTGGTTGACAAGGGGAGCGCTCTTTTGTTGATTGTTACTGGTGGTAGAGGGAGGATTTTGGATGTGTGGGTATATGTCACGGAAGATCTGTTTGAGGACTAGGTCTGTGGGGTAGTTTCTGTCTGTGAAGGCCTTTGTGAGACCCTCAGCATATTGAAAAAGAGAGTTCTTGTCATTGCAGATGTGCCGTCCATGGGTGGCTAGGCAGTAAGGGAGGGAATTTTTGATGTGGAAGGGGTGGCAACTGCCGCAGTGTAAGTACTGTTGGTGGTTGGTAGGTTTAATATGGATGGAAGTGTGGATGGAGCCATTAGTGAGGTGGAGGTTGACATCCAGAAAAGGGGCATGGTGGGTTGAGGAAGACCAGGTGAAGAGGGTGGGGGAGGAGGAGTCGAGGTTTTGAATGGAGGAGGATCAGGTGTCCTGGCCCTGAGTCCAGATCATGAAAATATCATCAATAAACCTGAACCAGGCCAGAGGTTTGGGGTTTTGGGATGCTAGGAAGGATTCCTCCAGATGGCCCGTAAACAGGTTGGCATAGGAGGGTACCATTTGGGTGTCCATGGGCTGTGCCACAGATTTGATGGTAAACTTTCCCCTCAACAGAATGGTAGCTGCTAGTCAGGGTTAAGTTGATAAGGGTTAAAAGGAATGAAGTATCGGGCTTGAATTCAGAGGGATGTTGGGAATGGTAGTGTTCGAAGGGAAGCTAGACTTCAACAGCAGCAGCAAAGATGAGTGCGTCAATTTATTGCCCTGAGAGTTGATAAGTACTGGACATAGCATCACATTATTTGTGTAACTGTTTCATTTCATATTGTTAGTAGCTATTAATCTATCTTTCAATCACTTGATTATGAAATTTTAGGTTTTATTTCTGTAGTGGAAAACAGCAATCGCCAGTAACTATAACGCACGGGATCCTGCTTGCGAGTGTGAGTGAGTGAGTGTGGTGTGTGTTTGTCACAGGTATCACATTTCACAAAATTGGCCATACTTTTAAAACCCCTGGAAATGCTTAGCAATTACCAAGGCGCCTTGCTGTAGTGCGCATGACCGTTCGCAATCGGGGGTTTGAGTCTCCCTCAGGCATGGGTGTTTGTGTTTTCCTTACCATAAGATACTTTAAGGTAGTGTAAGTAGCTTGTAAGCCTAGGGATTGACGACCAACATAGTTAAGTTCCTCAGATTTACAAACATTTGAACATTTTTTATGTGAGGAAATTTGATATCTATATTAATACAATCGTTACATTATCAGAGTTGTCTATCTTGAGACACTTCTGTTTCCCTTTGAGTATTATGCCTAACACGAACTAAAGATAAACAGAAGTTACGGTCCACAGATAACTGATCATAGGCGTCACCAGCACTAAATTATTGGGGGGGGGGGGGGGGGGGGGACTCAACTGGCACATTTTCGTACGTTCTGATGCCTTAGACGCCGATTGGTGAGGAGTGGGGAGATCGTTGGCAATAGCAAGTACTTGGAAACTGAATAGGTTTTAAAACAATATTCTGCTTGATTTTGATTGGAAATTTAACCAAAAAACCAATTACCAACAGATTTATGTTTCATTCATAAAAATATATTATAAAATGAACACATATATACACAGAAATAAACAAGTAAGTATCAAAACAGTCAGAAACGATAGTTAACTACAGGGTCAGGGTGAAATACTCATACGAAGTTCCTCCTACACTGACCCAAACACAATTCTTCTGTTGTCACTATTAGATATAAATATTCATGCAACATTTCTGAAGTCTATTTCATCCATCAGCAACTTTTGCACATTTCAGTCTGCTACGTGATTGAGCCTGTGCTGCGTCATTGTCGAACGCAGATAGTTCTCCAGTCGTCGTAGAGCTTAAAAACTGGCTTCACAGGATGACGCTGGGCACACAAGCAAAAGTCTGGCCAACGCTTCAACATTAGAAAATAAATCACAAACTTCTTTTTTTTATAGAAACCATAACATCTTTAGCCTCTTTCAGGCATTTTACATTGTTTAGTAGATGAGTTCAAGTTCTGTTTTCAAAGACAGATCATCTATTTCCGGGTAGGCAGATACCACATCGTATCCTTTTCTCTTCAACATCACTTTTTACAAGGAAATCTGTTTCTTCGTACCAGGTTGGTCAAGTATCATATTTCTAAGTCCTTGGACAGCCGAAGCAATTATTTCAAAATATTCCTGCTTGTAAAGTTCTTCAAGCGACAGAAATTGATGTGGATTTGTCCTGAGACAATCGCTATACCTTGTACATAGAAGAAAACTTTTCATTTGTCATGAGATTTTGAAGGCCCTCAAACTACTTTCAACTACAGAATAAAGTCCCGAGAGCATTCTATTTTCTTGTTGGAAGCTCCTGTTCAAGATTTCTAATAGCTCAACTACTTCTTTCCCCATTAGGAAACCGAGGTACGTTTTGCCCGACTCGAAAACATTAAGTAGGCCAATGGCTCCTTCTTATCCCTGTTCTGTTAGTTATTTCGGTGTCTTGATAACAAAAGCATTTTTTTTTTTTCAAAATTTCTTTGATTTGTGACATGTCCTACAGCCGCATCTTCAATAATATGCAAAACTTTGTTTCTGAAAACAGTATTCCCAATTGATGAGCTGATTCCATGGAGTATTTAACAGTTCTTGAAATTTTGCAGCTTGCTTTCATAATTAAATTATGGCAGTGATCTCCACAGTGAATAAAATGGCCCAAAGGCTGTTTGTCAGTTATAATTGATTGAGTCCCTTTATGCATTCCACTCATGTTTCCTGTTCCATCATTTGACTGCCCATGAAGGTTAGTTAACGGTAGCTGCAATATGAGCAGAACATCACAAATGATTGCAGCTATATCTGCTCCGCATACATAATTAGTTTTTTAGAACCCCAAAAAGCTTTCATTAGGATCTAAATTGTCATCACATCATCTTACATAAAAACTAATTTGTTCATCGCCGGAAATGTCCCTTGTGCCATCACTGATCACCAAATAAATTAGAGGATTTACAGACCTAATATATGAATTAAGCTGTTAAGGATTTCTTTGCCAGCGATTTCAATTAATTCATTTTGTATTTTTGGATGGGTGTAATTTTTTTTCTCTTTGGAGCCGCAATTTCAGAGTTGGTTTGTCTTCACTACGGAATTTCAACAGCTCCGTTAAATTTTAGTCATAGTTTGTGTGTCATCTAATAGCCAATCCTTGTCTGATGAGATATTTAACACTGCTATAATGATTGTCAATGCTTTCAAAGCCATTTTTGTTGCTCAAATTTCATTTGAAAAAGTTTCGCTTTAATAACTGCTTTTAAATTAGTATAAGCCTAACAATGAGCAACACACTTCTCGTGTGCTTTAAATTTTTCAATAGCCTTTTTCCAGTTCTTAAATCTTTTTCCTCTAAATGCTTCCTCAGCTTTTAGTTGGAAGAGTTTTGTTTGGGAACAACTTGGCGCAACATTTTATGCAATAAAAACAGTTTACTCCTTCGGATCCAACTATGTGAAGCCTAGGAAATGTGTTATACCAACTTTTTTGGAAGCTAAGTACTCGGCCTGGAAGATGCTGTACAGGGAAACCATCTGATAGACTTTCAGGATGATTTGGGGAGGGGAAGCAGTAAAAACTTGCGTCAGGCGATACCAACGCTTGTGCAGCTGCAAGAACGCATTTCGGTCTTCCAGTCGACGAACATGGCAGTGACAGAACTTCATATTTTACCAGTGGCGGCACTAGAAAACTGGGCGTCGGCGAACTCGTCTTTGCGAGGCCCCTTTCATTTTTTCATTAATGAAGAAAATGTTAAACGAGCTGAATGATACATCAATAATCATTATACTAAAATTCTATTAGTAGAATATACGAGTAGTATTGCAATGACAAAAATTACAATAAACAAACACAAATTAGAGTGACTTTTCACCTTTTCGTCTCACTGAATTTTTTAAGACCAAATCTTAATACTAGCCGCTATTTCGGCTTCAGTTGATAGTACTGACAACGCAGATAGTCTTTCTTGGATCATTTTGCTTTTCACGTTGGTCTTAATCATTTAACTTTGTAAAGCTTCTCTCGACCGAAGCTGTACTGACTGGAATGGGGGATGATTCTAATTGTTATATAAACATTTCGATATAATTCTTCCAAATCGTTTTCTAAAATGTACTGAAGAAATTGTTATGTAAGTATTTAACTAAAAATTGCATCACTAATGCACTCATACGGAAGTGGCCGAGCGCACTAAGGCATCATACCACGGTGAGCGAGATCGCTCTCGCCGGGGGTCAAATCCCACCCTTGGGTACGAATGTTGTGTAAATTAGATGTAGGTCGTCGCTATATAACCTAGCAGTTGGAAAGCGCCGTTAAACATCAAATTTAAAAAAAGGCAGAAAAAAATTTAACGTTTTGCGAGGCCCCCACAGGCGCGAGGCCGTCGGCGGTGGCCGACGTCGCCGACGCCTAGCGCCGCCACTGTATTTTACTTCGGGTGAAAGATCACCAGCGTTCTGAAAATTAACACACGTTTTAAGGGATTAATGACAGAATTCAAGTTCGTTGTAGTCACCTAAAATGGTTCTTCAAAGTAAAAGACAATATTCAATATCATTATGATCAATTGTAGTCGGTGACAGCATTTATAGCCTCTGATTAAACCATGATGAGACAGGCTGAACTTCGGCGAATGACGTTGCCCTTAGCGTAGAGACTGTCTGTGCGTCTGACAACACGGCAGTCCTTGCGACCAGTGGCGGCTGGTGATAATGTGCTAATGTGCTACAGCACACTGTAAGTATATTTCTAAAATTACGCTATTTCTCTTCGATTGCAAGCAAGAAATCGCTATAAAAATACATCCTTTCTCTTGGAATACGAGCCACATATCACAATAAAATTATGCCAGTTCCTTTCCAATGCGTATTAGAATGCTAGTAATAAGGATGAAAACGCATTTTGGAGCGCTCTCGCCGCGATTGCTGGAAACCAGCTCCATGCGCTGAAGTGGGATTCAGCCGCGCTGGTACGTGCGCAGAGAGGCGGCGCAGTCGTCTGTTCGCTAGTGCGCATGCGCAGACGTGATGTCAGGCCTGACGACTCGTGTGCTGAGACCGACTGCAGCACGAGATCAATATTTCTCTTCGCGCTGCGTGTAACGACTGCGGAAGAATAGTACATGACGAATATTGCGGCATACAGAGTCAAATAGCGTGCTGGCTCAGGCGTCTTGCTCGTTGTCTCTCAAACCTACCTGTGTGAGGCTGGTATTCAAATACCTCTGAGTCTAAATTTTTAATTTCTGTAAATGAAATTAATATTTTTAAACGTTATATTTACTACGTGCAGTGAATACATACAGTTGGCAGCAGTTTAGAATCCCCTGAAGGTGTTACTGTCAATACAGTATTAATTGATATTTAATTAAAGGCAATCATACAAAGGTTGACTTTTTATTTCAGTATATTTTGTTTCCTGTTTATTTTTGTAATATTGTAGCACACTGGTCAAATTTTGTACGAGCCGCCACTGCTTGCGACCTGCGCGGTGAGAGGCCACGAACCGTCGCCGACAGTCCTCCATATGGGTGACTGAGTACACGACCTAAAAGTACGTATTTCAGAACCTGCTAAGTTATAGCTGTGTAAACTGCATGGGATAGGAAGACCGAAATAATACCAATATCGTAAGTTCAGTTAACGCAGTTGATGGACTAGTTTCGAACTGCGTGAACGACGAAAACAGCTCTGTAAGTTCACTGACTGAAGAGTGCCTGAAAATCGGATTTTTATAATCTCCATATATAACTTCATTGTTTTAACCTCTTATTTACCCTGTATCTAATTTTTCATTCCCATCGTAAAAGTTAAATTTCGTGAATTGTTAGATGAGAAAGAGTTTTCCTTTCTCCAGACTACCCACATGACAGATAAGCAAAATAACTATTCGAATCCCCCCTCGGGCATGGACATTTGTGCCGTCCTTAGTATTAGCTAGTTCATAAGTAGTTTGTAAGTTTGGTGACTGATGACGCCGTAGTTAAGTCCCATAAGCTCTACAAACATTTAAACTTTTTTTTCACATTCCAAATAAAGTATGTAGTTCGTGTGGCTAGTTAATTGAACTACTTAAAGTTAACTATGTAACTCATTTGAGCTACTATAGTTCATTGAAATAATTCAGAAAGACGAACTAATTACTACTAGATTAGATTAGATTATTTATTTGTTCCGTAGATCCATATTGAGGGGATCCTCGTGAATGTGGAACATGTCAAGAAACAAAATTTACAAGTTGAATAACAAATAATACTAATAATATAAATACATACACTTATAATATAAATACAGATACATAATTTTTTAAGGTTTTTTTTCTGATAATATAATAATACTAATATAGTATGAGTGCATTCATCATTTGGTACAATTTAGAAATTCACTAATGGAGTAGAAGGAGTTGGCCACTAGAAAGTCTTTTAGGTTCCTCTTAAACTGATCTTTATTTGTAGCTAAATTTTTTATACTTGATGGTAAATTATTGAAAATGTGTGTTCCTGAGTAGTGGACCCCTTTTTGAACTAAAGTAAGTGCTTTTAAATCCTTGTGTAGATCATTTTTATTTCTAGTATTGTATGTATGAACTGAGCTGTTTGTTGGGAAAAGGGATATATTATTTATGACAAATTTCATTAAGGAATAAATATACTGAGAGGCAGTAGTTAATATAACCAGTTCTTTGAAGAGGCTTCTATAAGACGTCCGTGAATTTACTCCACAAATAATACGTATTACACGTTTTTGGACTCTGAAGACTTTTGACTGACTTGAAGAGTTACCCCAAAATATTATACCATATGACATTAAGGAATGAAAGTAAGCAAAGTATGCAAGCTTTGTTATTTTTATGTCTCCTATGTCTGATAACACTCGTATTGAAAATACAGATTTGTTGAGTCGTTTCTGCAGTTCTGTGGTGTGCTCCTCCCAACTAAATTTATTATCAAGCTGTAATCCCAGGAATTTAATTCTGTCAACCTCTTCTATCTGCTCTTCTTCATATTTAATGCATATGCTGTCAGGAAATCTCTTACATGTTCTGAACTGCATGTAGTGCGTCTTTTCAAAGTTTAATGACAATGAGTTGGCTTTAAACCATTTATTAATGTTCATGAAAATATCATTAGCAGACTTTTCTATCAATATACTTGACTTACTCTTTATTGCAATACTTGTATCATCTGCAAACAAAACGAACTCTGCTTCTGGTAGTGTAACTGATGAGAGATCATTAATGTACACAAGAAAAAGCAATGGCCCTAAGATGGATCCTTGTGGGACACCACATGTAATTTCTTCCCAACCCGATGATGACTGTTGGCCTAATTCACTAGTCACTTGCACTGACACCCTTTGTTTCCTGTTAGTGAGGTACGACTTGAACCATTTTGCAGCATTTCCCGTGACCCCATAGAATTCTAATTTACTTAAAAGGATGTTATGGTTCACACAATCAAATGCCTTTGACAAATCACAGAAAATACCTGCTGCTTGCAATTTATTATCTAATGAATTAAGTACATTCTCACTGAAAGTGTAAATAGCCTTCTCAATATCGGAACCTTTCAGAAATCCAAACTGTGTTCTAGACAATATGCCATTTGTGGTTAAGTGGTTGAGAAGCTGCTTGTACATTACCTTTTCTATAATTTTTGAGAATGCTGGCAAAAGTGAAATGGGTCTGTAGTTTGATGGTATCTCTTTATCCCCCTTCTTGAAGAGAGGTTTAATATCTGCATATTTTAGCCAATCAGGAAATGTTCCCGTTATAACAGACTGGTTACACAAATAACTTAAGATTGTGCTAAGTTCACAAGAACACGCTTTAATTAACTTTGTTGATATTTCATCGTATCCACTGGAATTCTTTGTTTTTAAAGATTTTATTATGGAAGATATTTCTTGTGGTGAAGTGACTGACATATTCATGTGTGTGAAGTTATTTGTAAATGCTAGTTTCAAATATTCAAGCGCATTATTTACTGACCCAGACAATCCCATACTATCAGTAACGGATATAAAGTACTTGTTAAATAGATTTGCCACACTATGCCCATCAGTTACTAATGTCTCAGCTACTCTTAACCGTACCTGCTCTTGTTCCTTTCTGGTTCTACCAGTCTCTTCTTTCACTATATCCCATATTGTATTTATTTGGTTTCCTGATGTTGCTATCTTCTTTTCATAGTGCATTTGTTTAGATACCTGAATAACTTTTTTTAATATTTTACAGTATTCCTTATATTTAGTTAAATCATCATCATTGCAACTACTCTTGGCTGATAGATACATACTCCTTTTTGTCTTACATGAAATCTTTATTCCTTGTGTAATCCAAGGTTTTATTATAGACTTCTGTTTAATTCGCGTTACTTTTAGAGGAAAACAGTTTTCAAACATGATACTAATATTATTAATGAATACATTATATTTTTCATTCATGCCATTAGCACTATATACATCTTTCCAGTTCATGTCTTTGAGGAGTTTTCTAAAATTTTCAATTTTTGGTGGGTTGACTACTCTCCTGTATGTACATTTTGCAGTCTTCATAATCTGTTTAGAATCTATACCTAAAACAAGGAGCTGCATATCATGATCTGACAGGCCATTTATTATTGGTTTTATGATATGATTTTGTTCCTTTGATTTGTCTATAAAAATATTATCAATTGCTGTCCTAGAGGTTTTAGTTACCCTAGTTGGAAAGTTTACGGTGTGTGTTAGATTGAAAGACAAAGTTACTGACTGCAATAAATGTTTACTGGAAGACTGCATAAGAAAATCTGTATTAAAGTCACCAGCAACCAGGATTTCTTTATTTCTTCCTGTTAAATAACCCAATAGAGCTTCTAGATGATTTAGGAATAGATTATAATTTCCTGCAGGTGCTCGGTAAATAGTTACTATTATATAGCATCTGTTATGGAATTCTACTTCTGTTGCGCAAGCTTCTAAATGCTGCTCTAGACAGAATTTATTTATATCAATATTCTTGAATTTATAGCAGTTTTTAATGAATGTGGCAACTCCTCCTCCCTCCATATCTACTCTACAGAAGTGTGAAGCTAAATTAAATCCTGGAATGTTTAACATATCTATACCAGTAGCCACATGATGTTCAGAGAGGCAAATTATGTCAATTGGGCTAGAGGAATCTATTTCATCAATACAAATGAGTAGTTCATCAAGTTTATTTCTGAGTCCTGGAATATTTTGATGTAATAAAGATAACTGACATTGCATACTAATGGCTTGAGTAAGATTTACTGGAAGTTTCTGACTACTTTCAGTTAAACATTGTTTGCTAAAATCTACCTCCTGTTTATCTGCTTTTCCAAACTGAGGGTGTCTTACAAGCTCTCTCAAAACTGGTTTTCTTCCCCCCCTCCCTATCCTAAAAAAGGCATCCCTCTGACACCTGTAACCATTGGTATTTTACCATTTGTGACAGTGCCCCCCCGTAAGTTACTTGCAATCAACCCAGACAATTTTCCCTTCCCTTTCCTGTTGAGGTGAAGGCCATGCCTAGTATAGTCCCACCTACAGATATCATCCACAGGAATCAAACCAATATGGGACCCCATATCTGACATGAGTAGCCGTTCCAACTCCAAGTTTACTCTCCTGACAGAAGAGTTCAAATGTGGCCGATCATGGCGACTCAAGACAGATACAAATCCCACACTAGTATGCTTCGTTGCCGATGATATCTTCACCAGGTCACACTCTATAGAATATTCACAGTTTCTGTCAATGCTGTTTCCCGGACCACCCACTACAACCACGGTATCCTCCATTGTGAAATCCTTACATAAAGAACCTATATCCTCTGTTACCTGACCCAGGCCCGCATTTGGTTTGAAAACGTTTGTGACCTGGTACCCTGGTCCTAGCTCTTCCTGCTGTAGTTGGCCAACACCTCTACCATGGGAACTACCTAACAACAAGACTTTCTTTCTTTTCTCAGTTTTCCCTACCTTTTTCAAGTCCTTTTTGAAAGTCTGTTGTGTCCTTTCTACAGTTACAGCTACATGAGGCTCATCCGATCCTGACTGAGGCAACAAGTCAAATCTATTTTTCACATCAAGGACAAAGCTGTCTGAAACTGTCCTAAGTCTGTTCCCCCTGTTACCTGTTGCCACTTCCCACCGCTGTTCACCCTTCTCCCTCCTTAACCTGCTCAGAGTCTCCCTTGCCTTATCTAATTCAGCTTGAAGAGCTGCAATTTTCCCCTCCTGTTCCATTATTTTCCTATCTCTATTGCAGATCCTACAAAACCACTGGTGAGCCTCATTTACATCCCCATTTCCCACGCCACTACATTCGCCCCAATGAAAAAAACCACTACAACCATCACACCACACCCCGGAACTAACGATCCTACGGCATGTCACGCACTTCTCACCCATGGTAAAAATAGAAATCGTAAAAAACTTGATTAAGTACTGACTAAAACGTAAAAGTTACACCAAGAGACACTAAAATCTGTTCACGCAAATATAATTAACTGAAAGGGCACTGGATATAAAGAAACTCGGCCACGAAAACAAAAATTAGGCCTAAAAAAACACGCTCACGAAAACAAAATTTAGGCCTATAAACACGGATTACTATATTCACTTTTGATAAATCACGAAATTTACGTCTGACAAACTTTATAAATCCTAACTACTGTACGCCGCGAGTGAAAAATAGAACGATCGGTAATTAGAAATAAGTTTTAGTCACTGTTTACAACGATTCGCGCGAGTTAAATTAGGCCTACAACTACGTGCTATAGGCGCGACAGGTAAAATAAACTATTTACACCGTTTTTCCTTATTTAACACTACACTAACACTTCCACTAATGTAACAACACTTATATTATATTTATAACAACTGCAAACGATTAAATATAGCTTAAAAACAACGATTTTTGTAATTATTTACTGGAGCAAATACTCGAAACGTTCGCGCGGGCGCAGTGCTACCAACATGCCCTAAATAAACTTATTTCTTCCGTGTATATGTACGCATTTTTCTCAGTCGAAATTATTGATCAGCCCCTTACATCTTGTAAATGATAATGAAAGTCATTGAATCAGCTCTTATCATGAAATGCTAAAATATTTCGAAATGACAAAAGTCTAGAGATATTTACATACAGGGCCGGCGCAAGGCACGTGCGAAACGTGCTGCCGCACGGGGCGGCACTTTTCGAGGGGGAGGGGCGGCAAATCTGACGCCATTTTTTTTCTCTTTTTCTTCTCTGTTTGGACCATTTCAACATACATGCTCAATAGGGGATTCGAAACCAAACCTCGGAGGGGGCGTCTTCGGGAACTGTGGCACGGCGCCTCGACTACCTGCCGGCCGCCCCTGTCAACCCTGCGACGCCAATTTTTTTTTTTTTTCCAATAATTACGACAGCGTGCCGAGCATGCAACAATGGTGCTAGATATGCTTCGGTTGTTTAGTCACGCGCCAAACTACATTACTGCGCCACCAATATACTCACCGTAACGGCTGTGACTGACCTATGGGGCCGGCCGCGGTGGCCGAGGGGACTGAGGCGCTCCAGTCGCGGTCTGCACGGCCACTACGGTCGGGGGTACGAATCCCCCCTCGGGCATGGATATTTGTGCCGTCCTTAGTTGTAGCTAGTTCATAAGTAGTTTGTAAGTTTAGGGACTGATGACCCCGTAGTTAAGTCCCTTAAGCTCTACAAACATTTGAACATTTTTTATTACCTGTGGAGTGGACGACTGCACCGAGACGGCACTGCGTACCGCACGCGCCCGGTAATGTCAGTACATGTAGCCGTACCACTTTCGGATGTTTTGATTATTAGGAACTTTGCTTTACAACTCTGGGGGTGTATGATGATTTAGTTATTAACATTGCTTTGGTATTAGAATTATTTTATCGTCTCCCAGATCCGCAGAAAGGAAAGGACTAATACCAGAAGAAATTGAGCGTCTTCTTCTGCAAACATCTGACGAAGACGATTACGCTGATTTCTCTGACAGCGACGAGGAAGCAGAAATAGTTGAAACTTCAGATCATTCTAGCGAATCTGAGCAGTGATGCGTTGACGAGAATGAAGTGATAGGAATGCCACATGATGACTGCCATTTTTATATTGGTAAGGACCAAGAAACATTGTGGATAAATAATCCGTTAGCACTACCAGGGAAAACAAAACGTAAGAATATAATCAAAGTCCTACCTGGCCCGAAACTGAATGGTAGAGAAGCTAAAACTGAAATTGAAAGTTTTCTCAAATTTTTTGATCGCGCTGCCAGCCTTTTACGCGCCGAGCATTTACTCGCAACTATAATTTGGAAATCCGAATGCAGTATTCGATATTGTGGTGGCATGTTAAGCCTGAAGCAATTTTGCGAAGCTATTCGATGGCAGTTTCCGAGGGATTTATTCTTTCCGCATTAAAGAAAAAAAGATGGTTGAACATTACTACAGTCAAACATGTCCAACACATACAATGGTTAGAAGTATTCTGAATGGGTAAATACGCTGCGAGTAATTATAATGGATAAAGACATTGGTAGTAAGCCTGGAATAACTTGGGTTTCAACGTATTTTTGAAAATTTTTGCTGTCCATTTCTGAGTGATAGTCGGATGTTTTGGTTTGTGAGCCATGAGACACCTATCTCCGTCTGCATGAACAACAATTAAACTGACCGGCACTTTTGTTTGACAATACTACTCTCACACAGTCACTTTGCCAACATTTATTTACTGTATAATGCGTGTTAATTCTTGTTTCATCTAGATAAACTACTTTTTGTATCCCAGCCTTGTCGCCGCTTTTGTGTCTCGTTTCCGTCGTAGGTGTCGGTGGCCGAGTAGAATGAGACCGACACAGGAATAAATGATGTACGCTTTTGCAGGTACGAAGGTGAGCAGTCAGTGGGACAGCAGAAACTAGAAACACTAGAGCAAATTAGAATGAGATATATATTTCACAGAGACTTAGTAATACTTAACTTTTACATAGTTCTTGACTGCAGAATGCTGATACATAGTTGAGCTACAGGCCTGCCTAGTGCCTATCCGAAAGCCAAGTCTTCACTGGTGCCTATCTGATTCCGAAGTGTTAACTGGTTCCTATGTCAGTCCCAAGTGAACGATGTTCAGTGGTGGCCACGAGCGGAGTTGTAGCAGAGGGCGCTCGTGGCTGACGTCTTAAGAACGCCGCGCCATGCGTGCATGGCGGCGCGCGGCGAAAGGTGGCGCGCACTTAGACTTGTGCGACACCACACTACTGGTCGCTTTGATTCTGATGAAAACATGAGAAAGTATGGTCTTTTAGCAACAATGCCCTCTCTTCCACACGACACCAAACGTTAATTTTGACACATTTTAAAACGAAAATCCATAGACAGAACATTGCTTCTGAGGGTTTTCTTGCTAGCTTTGAAGCTCATTTCTGTTTGACAAAAGTTGTGCAGTTTTCGCAAAGTTGGTGTTTCTTTCTATTGTTGGTAATGCCATAGATATTACTGCCTGATAATGCATTTATCCATATCATCGGTCACATACTTATTGTGAGCTTCTTGCTTCTTCTTCTTGGGCGCTAGTTTAACCGTAGCCTCGCTGTACCGCATCACGTAACCTAGTTCCTGGCACTGCCACGTCACCACTTTGCCTTTGCCGACAATAGGTATTGTTGCGTTCTCTACAACTAAAACTAGAGAATCCGTTTCGGTAGTTGGCCAAGTGAGTCAAGAAAAAAAATTAAATGTTTGTTAAGCTTTTGGGACTTTACTACGGGATTATCAGTCCCTAAACTTACAAACTACTTATCAACTAGCTTATCCTAAGGACGGCACAAATACCCATGCCCGAGGGGGGATTCGAACCCCCGACCGTAGTGGCCGTGCAGACCGTGACTGAAGCGCCTCAGCCCCCTCGGCCACCGCGGCCGGCGTGAGTCAAGACTGGTGAGAAGCACTTTCATTGCGTTTCGTAAGATCAAAAGAATTTGTGCAACTTGTGATGTAATAGGTAAGTGCTTTTCACATAACGTACAATTAGTATTGCGCATGCACGTTACTATTAAGTTAGAATTTTTCTCTTTCAAGATTGCTGAATAAGAAAATTTATTTTTCTTATGATCGGTTACTTCAAAAACTCTGTGGCCGAAACCTAGGTAGATCAGAAAAGTAAAACAAAAAATGCGATTGATTGCTGACATTTCCTACAGATTTATTGAAATAAAATTCCACAAACGTTTTGTAAAACAACAAAAAAATACGTGGGGGGCGGCAATTTAGCAGCTCGCACGGGGCGGCACTTGGGCTTGCGCCGGTCCTGTTTACATATATATCAAAACTTCGTTCATGCGCAACTAAAACTCAGTCAGTTGAATGAAACAGTACCAAAGAAAGAAATCTACATTATTTAGGTCGGTATTACACTATCAAATTATTGGACAAAGAATTGGACGAAAAAAATGAATGAAGTATTGCTCATATTTTTTGACAAAGAAATTGGATGAAACGCAAAAGGGGGTATTACAACTATCATCCAATATTTTGTCAAATTTGCTTCAAAATGGCAGTGTAATGCTCATCTGTTGTTTATACTACAGTTTCGTTGTGTCTGCATTTAGAAGAGAAGGAGGGTAAAAAGAAAAGGAAACGCACTTGGATGAAACCGTGGGTGTCAGAGCGAGATAAATAAAATTTATTTATTGACGTGACGGACAGTGTGATTTTCTTTTTTTATGCCGTCGGCAGAACAGTCAGGCCTATCACTGCTAATTATTTTTTTCGCTCTTCATCCTTCCCAGTTAGCAATACAGTAACAAAAAGGCTGACTTAAACAGTGTATACGAATAAGATTGTTAAGTTGATAAAGCAAGTTTCGTTAAATAATGTTTTAAATGGAAAATCTGAGCACTGACAAAGAGGATAATCTAAATTGTTTATGACGTTATTAACAATGTAAGGGGGGAAACATTGCTGATAAAGTAAATAGGCTCTATTTATTACCTTACAAAAATTGGCTGGCGTATTTATATGTACATATATTCGCTTGCAAACAGATGTCGATGTTTCGAAAGTTGTTTCACTTCCCAGCACTTAGCACACCAAGTTACCAAAATCATACATTCTAAAACCTGTTACGGCCGTAAATAAGATATAGGGGTATTACTTCTTCAATTCCGATAGTATATAATGACTTTTTTACATCAGGGATTGTAACTCAACCTCACTTTCGCCGCAGGGTATTGGGCTACGCGAATTGACGTGACGGACAGTGTGAATTGATCTTGTCGCCTGTTAAACAACGCTCCATCTGACTTTTTAAATTTTGTTGTTGCTAGAAAACACTACACAAACATTCCACTACTAGCCATGTTTGCGAATAAGAACGTTATGTCCAAGTAATGTCAGATATTTAACCTCCAAATAAAATAAAGGAAGCTGTATACTACTAGCGCTCCAAGCGGTCACATTTCTCACTGCAGTAAACAGAAGACGAGCGATTTCTTTGAACAAATCTAGGCCGAGGCCTTAAAAATTTTATTTTAAATGTTTGTAAATCTATCGGACCAAACTGCGTGGTCATCAGTCCGTAGCTTACAAATTACTTAAATCTAGGTAAACTAACCTAAGGACAAACACACACACCCATGCCCCAAGGAGGACTCGAACCTCCACGGCGAGCAACCGCGCGCACCGCAGCGAGACGCTTTAGGCGAGGCCTTAGATTTGATGAAATATTGGACGACGTTCCCATTACACTACATCCAATTTCTCTTTGTCAAATTCTTTGACAAATAATTTGATAGTGTAATACTGGCCTAAACACTGAGTGCGTTTGATTAATAAGACCAGTTTACAAAAGAGAAAATTATCAGTCAGAAAGAAGCACATTTCAAAACATGACAACACTGGAAACCTATTAGTTTACAAGAACACACTACAAATGTGTCATACTTTTCCAGAAAGATGTATACAACCCACCTGCCGGCACCAAAACAATTAACGTCACCAAAACTTCCTAGGAAAAAGGATTCAAAACAAGTTTAATAAATTACAGTTCCCCTTTCTGAAACTCATCATTTAAAAGTATTGCTCGTCAGGATATTGTGAAAAATAAAAGAGCCTTTTCCATCCCAGAATTTGCCTATATGAATGTGTTCGTAATTCTCGTAGAAATTGCTCGACAAATCGCTCGTGTGTGGCGAGTTGGAGGCGAGCGACGGATTGCTGCGATATCGCATGCGACGGATTGCTGCGATTCGTCGCTCATGTGTGGGGCCCTCGGATAGTCTGTAACACTGTATTGAGACGATGCGCTTATTTGTGACTCACAATATTCACTGTTGCTTTACTAGCACGTTAGTAAATCATATAAATAATTAAGTCACAGTGCATAAGAACTTCCAGCACGTATTATTAGTTAAGCTTGGAGATATTCGTTCAACAATGTCATTATTTGACAACTAAGACAAAAAAAAAAAAATTAAAACTGTTTTTACAAAATATTGGAGGGGACACGTCCCCCCTGCCCCCCCTCCCCCCCCCCAGGTCGGTGACGCCCATGTAACTGATCGTTACTGAAGTCTCAGTGATGAAACCGAGCAAACATCTATTGTGAAACAAACACATTTTCACACTATGTCAAATGTAGTGATACAGAATATATAAACTTATAACTTTTTGTAAGAATATTTATTGCTCTATTTCACGGAGTTTTCTTCGTCACTCTTTTCCCCTGCCCTGCACCTTCCACATTGATGATACCATCCATTGGTGAAAAATGGTATGAAAATCCTTACAGAAGTTTTCGAGTTTATCGATGACACAGACAGCGCCGTAGCGGGGGGGGGGGGGGGGGGGGGGGGCACATATTTGGGGGCGGCAGGAGCGGCCGAGCTGGGATGTCAAGTATACTCGCTATAAAGGAGACTAATGGCCGGTTTCTGAAACAGTAGTTACCTGAACGTCAAGTACAAAATGGGTTTCCGAAACAACAGTTACCGTCACAGCCGTAGTTACTTGTCCGTTAAACATAAATGCACCTTCCCCTCGGGTTACCTACACGTTAACGTTAGTTTTAACTATATCCCCTACGTAGCGCTAGTGGGCTTCCAAACGCAAGTCCAGAAGTTATTTAACAGTAGTTTTTGTGACTGGGTTCCGTGTAATTTTCATACAATTTTAAAATTTTTGAAGCTGAAGCCTGGAAATTATTTCGTCATCTTCGTCACCGCCGTCTTCGGTAATTTCCTAGAAGCGTTGTCTCTCGAAACTAACGATTATAACGCTCCAATCATACATATCGCTCTAGCTGTGCGATCGATTATTGTTAAACCTGTCTTCGTTGTTGTTTGTCCTGTTTTTCTTTTTAAAGAAGAATATAGCTCTCTAAGTAGCCTTACCATTTTCTCTTACATCTTCCAAGGCGTGTTGTTTTTCCAAAAAATATTCTAACCTTCTGGCTTTTCATTCACTATAACTACTTTCTTTTCTAAAATCAGGTCGGCCAAAAGATTTTTCTCAAATAGGGTTAATTTTCTCCTCGCTTGTCGCCCATTGCTTTTCAAAACAGAAAACTCGTAACAGCTATACAAAGACGTGTCTTCGATTTCACTTAATAATCGATAAATTTCGAGTAATTGAGATTTTCGTTAGTAGTGCCAACTGTTATCTGTTAAGACGTACTATTTGCTTCGACAGAAGGCGTAGTTAGTTACCTCATAGTTAACTAACGATGGTTGAAATCAGCTACGGGAAACCCAAGAAGTTATCTGGCATGTTAAATTATAACGTGACGGTAGCTAAGGCTCGGTAACTATAGTTTTTTAGAAACCGGGTATAAAAGACACAGATTTGCGAGGAAATTACGTGTGTTCATGATGTTGCATTCAGACATTTTTCAGCTCCCATGACACATTTAATTGTGCTAAAAAAAAAAAAAATACTTACCACATCTAGATAAGTCAATTTAGTTGAAATCGAATTTTAGTAGCAATTTTTAAAAGATGTTACATTCTTATATAGTAAAACGTATTGATTTCCAAAAAATGAAATAAAATTTTACATTTTAAAAACTGGATTGTATCTATTTATATTTTCAGAAAGTACATAAAAAGTAGAATGAATTAGTGTTTTTGGAAACGTGAAAGCATTCGAAGGTTTTCTTATAATACCACCCAAAAACGATACTTTTCACTACGAAAATTACCCAGACATCATAGTTATAGGCTCTAATAAAATGGGTATAAATTGAAAACTAATTAAATCTGTTACCAGAACTTTTATTTGCTCACTATAAACTGCATTTATTTCACATTAAGTTAAATAAATTTTGGATAATGGAATTCTAACAAAATTAATTAACCATTAAGTGAAAAATATAACAAAAATTGATTATTTGCCTTGAAGTGGTTTGTGTCCTTTTTCTACTCCGTACAATCTCTGCAAACCATTGCACGATGTTCCTCACACATAGCAGATCGGCATGATGGACAGCGGAGTTTTGTTTTCCGGTCTCTTGTTCGAGGGCAGAAGGAGCAACGTTGTTTTCTAGGTGCCTCGACGTCAGTGGCGTAGTATCATAGGGCTAGGCGGGGCAGTGCCCCGGGGCCCCCGAGCTCCAGGGGCCCCTCGGCCTTCGTGGCGCCGATCGAAAACAGTTACAGTAAAGCGTCGAATTTTTTTACTTAATTCTGGTTTTTTTTTTTTTTTTTTTTTTTTTTTTTTTTTTTTTTTTTTTTTTTTTTTTTTTCCCCCTCAAACCAAGTTTCCCACACTAGCCGCCTGGACCACCGGCTGGCGGAACAATGCTAATTGGGCGTTCACAAGACGCCACCATGTGGCGCTGCTGATAGGCGAAGCTGTCAGTCAATGTGTCCAACAATCGGCACATTTCAGTCGGCAGAAGTAGCGGCAGAAGCAGAGCTGCTCATACTAACAGTTGCGTCTTTCAAGCGTTGCGGTGTGCAATGTGAAGGATCGCGCTCCTCCAAATACAATACAAATACTTTTACTGTACAGTACTTCTTATTGGCAAATAGAAGTGTACAGTTCGAATATCCGAATAAACCGGTTTTCCGAATATCCATGTCCCCAAATTACTTTGGATAACAGACGTTATACTGTATATAATATATTAGTTGAATCAAGGAATTTCGACTTTTAATTTCTCTTGCCGAAATTGACCCCACACGACAGTTCACCAATTATGTAAAGAAATTATAACAAAATATTCATTATTAGAATGTGAGGATGCCTTGGTGGAGTAGCCGAGCGGTCTAAGGCGCCTCGCTGCGGAGGGCGCGGTTGCTCGCCGTCGGAGGTTCGAGTCCTCCCTGGGGCATGGGTGGTAGTTTAACTAGTTTGTAAGCTACAGACTGATGACCACGCAGTTTGGTCAGATAGATTTACATCCGAATTTGAATGTGAGGTTACGGAAGTATTTACCGCAGTTTTATTCTTCTGCAGCATCCGAAAGGTCGTTTAGCAAATTAAAAATTATCAAAACGCATCTCAGATACAGTATGGCTCAAGCTCGACTCGGACATTTGGCACTCATAGCAATCGAAAACAAGGTTGCATCAAGCCTAGTTTTAACAAACCTTATTGATGATTTTGCAAAAACCAAAGCCAGGAAAAGATTGTAAAATAATTGTTAAAATAAAATTGACTACTTTTTAATTGTGTACCCATATTATTATTATAATGTACTGCAGTCACGAAAACGTTTACCGATAATTACCGATCAGAAATCATATCTTTGCCAACATCTGCAATCTAACAGTTTGAAGCATTGTATTACTCCAGTAGGTATTCATTCATTCTGACTTTGGTGCCTGAGGAAACACGAACGAAATCCCCACAACTTGAAAAACGCCACTCATTAAGTTCGTGATACACAGTGAGGCGCGAAAACTAAGAAGAACTAATAGTATTCAAGAACTAATAGTATTCGTGTTACAAGAAATAGAAAAATTCCCAACTTTTAGAAAACAATGTTTTAAAACATTGACTACCACGTGAGTTAAATATAAGTCACAGGAAGTTTTCTCTTCGGGCCACGTGAAGTAAATACAACTCACGGACATTTTTCCATTTAAAGCTCCGTGGTGCAGTTGTAGCAATAGCGTGCTGTGACTTGGTGTTACAGTACGTTATGGCCCCAGTAACAAATCATATTCGTGGCCTCCAGTTTTCAAGAGCTCAAGAGTAGTTACTGACACTTGAAATCGTGAAATATATGTAACTCAAATGGCCCAGTCATATTGCAGTTTCCTTGTTTTTATAATTTATTATTTGGTGTTACATATTACTTATACAGTAGATTGTATATCACATATAGTTTTAATTACATTCTCCAACTCTAATTGCAACAACAATGAAAGAGAAAAGAAAAAAAATGGGTAATTCCACTTGGTATCTCTAACACCTACATGTAGTGTGCTTTATGAAGAAACACTCTTCGCAAAAATATGAGTCACAATTTCTTACATTTCCATGTAGTTTGCTTGCATTTCTTGATAGCTTGCTCTCGTCCAAATAATTCTTTATTTTTTCGTAGCATCCGTACACCTATGACTTACTGCTCCCATGTTCACAAGAGCACAGTCTCCAGGCAGCTCGGTGGCTACGGTGAGAGATTTCTCAGGGGCATCGACATGTTCTGTACGGAGTAGTCTCAAGGTCACTTCCTCTTTGAATTCTGTGATTGAGATGATCTTGTTGATGTATCGGTAAATCACAAGAGCATTTACCAGTGATGACCCTGTCAACAGTTCAACTGCAAGCTTCCTATACCATTTCACTCCCCGCCTTAGACAGTATAGGACTTCATTTGGTGAGAGAGATCTATAAATGACTGATTATAGTCAGTTATCATTGCTGGTTTTTTCTTTGTGCCCTTCTTGCTTTGAACTTCAGCTTCTTCCTCTCCATGACCAGTACCCAGCATTAACACATTCCTCTTATTTTTCCATTTGAGTAGTATCTACATCTTCTTCACTTATGTCCATAACTTCATCTAAAAGCTTCTGTACATGCCTTTGTTCATCTACATAACTTCTACGAGACACTTTCTCCTTCTACAATATCACTGTGTTACGGAGCAAACAGCACTGAATAAAGAATGTAGTAACAATACAGAAAAACAATAATGGAACTGTACTAAAATAATGTTGTGGAATGAAAGACTTACAGCCTTACAGGAGTACCAACCCAAAATTATTAGCGACATAGCAAATGACACACCTGGCACTTTACTCTGGCGCCATGTGAGTCATATATAACTAACTATATAACTAACACACTACTATATAACTAACACACACACACACACACACACACACACACACACACACACAAAACCATGAACTAAGGTACTAAATTGCAATATTTTTAACTTATTTGTATTTAAATAGCATACTTCAAGCAAACTAAAGCAAAATATGGAAAAATAGTAAATGATCCCCAGGGGTCGGTAACTCAAATATACCTTTGGCAGCCAATTTGTTAATATAGTTATTGTTAAACAAAATGGACCAAGACAAAATATTAAATGTATACAGCATACTTAAGTACAGTAGAACAGTATTGGGCATATGATATGTTGTGGGGAAGTGACAGGTGACAACATGAAGGGGGGGGGGGGGGGTTGGAGGGCAGACGGTGCGGGAATGGTCAGACATTGCCGTTCTTTGTGCGCCTGCAAAACGAAAAGCGAGAATGCGAGCCCCCACTCTGTCTACCCCATTACGTCGCAAAAGGAAATGACAAGGTGTTTTACAAAGTTATACCAACCCTTCCACAGTGCACCTCATAAATCACAGATGACGTACTGCGCAGACAGACTTGGACAGTGCGCATTTTCCACAAAATGCGTTGCGCCAGGAAACAGGCATTTTTTTCCCCCCACAAATACCTTAATACTGATAGGAATACCGAACAGGAGCTACATATATTTCTACACATTACCTTGCAATGGTAGGCGGGAAATGGTTTCGGCATTCTGTGACTTTTTTCTGGAAACGGCGCCTTCCCATACCATAAGAACTATTCGTTCTTCGATTTACGTTCATACTAACACTATACCTTCCGCCACATTCTGCTCAGTTCTTGTATGTGAAACACAAACAAATTCATTGTGGTGAGAATTCAGCACTTGACGCAATATTTTAAGGTACGTTTCTACCCGCACACTATTTGTTAATTTTGCCATTTAAAGGTTTAATTACAGGGATCAGAAGTTTCATGAAATAATTACTTTGGCTCAATTGTGAATTGTGCATCAAGACTCTGCCCTCTACCCCACGATAATAAGCGAAGATATCGACTTAGTTATTTTACTTATTACTTTTTCCTGGCCAGTCACTAAACATATACTTCAAGAAGCCTGGGCACGGCTCAATCCAAAGTGTTTCATCAAACAAAATCCGGCAACTTACTTTTGATGAAACCATCCTACACGAATATTTCCCCTATTTTCCTTCTTTGACTGGGCTGTCAACGAAATGAGCCAACAGCGCAGTAGTTTAGCGAGAGTGAGTTGCCGGCACTGACAAAAGTCCGCCTGCTGTCACCGTTGACGAAAAATATCCCATGGGCCATTTACATCTGTATGTCCTACCCAGGTCCCTCTGCAAAGTTTCACCCAAATCACCTAGTAATTTTTACATGGAAAAATTAACAAACAAACAAACTTTCACAATTATATTAGAGAGTACGATTAAATATTATCTGCTGCGTGACACGTAATAATTTACTTGGTAGTATTTAGGTTTGCCTTATTATGTCTTCCAGTGGGCGGTAAGGAGCTGATGATAAAGTAGTTTTGCATATGTACAGTACTAGCTGCCCCCCGCGGTGTTACCCGCGGTTCAATAGTCAGACATTAAAGTGCCAAGAAATGGCATAAATAACTACATGACTGTTTGCGACATTGTTAGATCGAAATATATAATTCTCTTGGAACAGATGGAGAGCCAAAAAACTATTGCAATACGTCCCTGTAAACGACGTTTCGAGACTTCTTGTTCTCCGAGTATATGTAGAGATTTCTAGCTCTCGATACACGGGAGCAACCTACTTCGAGCTGTCCGTGCGAGAAACATGGGGTGGCCAGATGAATACCTGCCACTTTTAATGTTTGTCCTTGACTCTTGTTTATAGTAATCGAGAAGGCCACTTTCAATGGGAACTGTAACCTGTTTAAACTGGAATGGCAAGTTTGTTGGGATGATTGGAATTCGTGGCATTAATACAGTCTCTCCCTTGGCTCCACCGGTGATGATGGTGGCCTACACGATATGCCTTCTCAGGTCCGTGATGCGTAACCTGGTGCCATTGCATAATCGTGGTGCATCCAAGTTACGCATCAATAAAACAGGCACACACCCACCTTTAGCTCCAACTTTTGGGATGGCACCCCTGGCAGTAAGTAACTACAATAACAACAATACAGTAATCGAAAACAAATGCCAAGTAAAGGGACAAAATAAACAGCAAACCTAACGGAGAAAAGTAACGAGATAAAAAAGACATATAACGGAGAAACGAACTGTTGAGATCCTACAAATGCAAAGCGAACCAACAAAAGAACTAAAAGCAAACGTTGGAATGCTATAAATAATCGATATCACCAAAGAAACTATTATTCATTGAAATCCAAAGAGAATACAATTTTAAAGAATTACGATAACATCACAATGTTCGAAGTTCGAACATCTTTAGTTGAAGGTGACAGTCCAATACACGTCATCGAAAACCAAGGAGAAAACAATATTTAAGAACCTGGATAATATCACAATTGAATACACATTATACGTCCTGAGAAATATTTTCATGAGTGTTATACTGCCTGCCATCTGTTGAGTGCATTTGCTACTAATTTCGTTGTAGTTTACGTACGCTATTTACATGTGGCAGTTCGCGCTTTGTACACAAATAGGGCTTGGTATCTAGATCCCATTCTACACAAAACGTCAATGTTTTTTCTTGCCATGGTACTTATTGAAAAGTAGCCTATGTCCTAATCCAAGACATAAGAAATCTCTATATGAAATTTCATCTAAATCAGTGCTGTAGTTTTAGCGTGATGCGGTAACAAACATACAAACTTTCGCATTTGTAATATGTATAGGATTAGTGTAAAGAGGGCCCCAATGTCATTTTTGCCCCGGGGCCCTTGGTGACATAGCTACGCCACTGAGTGTTTCGAGTTGATGTTTCAGTCATTCTATCAAAATGTTTGACTTTTTTGTATTACTTACGTAGTAATGACGAGTCTCTCAAACATTTAAAAATAAATACTCTTAAAAAATTTTGCAATTAATAAAAATAGAATATTCGGGTCGTAATCCAAAGAAGGAGGACACTTGCCCCGTGATGCCATTACCACATTTTTTCGTTTCAGATGACATAACGCAACAATCTAAGATGTTGAGCTACAAACAAATCTGGAGCTTTAAAAAGAAAACTACAAAGAGACAAATTCGAAAAAGTAGATGAAGATCGCCAGACTATTACAAAAGTTTTTGAAGTATCATGATACAGGAAAGTTGCAAGAAGTCCAGCTTCATGCTATGTCAGAACCAACAGCCGTCCCAGACAACGGACCTTCGTGTTCTGTAGTTCATTCGGTTTGAGCCCAAAAAGATGTAAAATAAATCGCACCACAACAAGATACTGTGATATATGAACATCAGATTAAAGCGGAACAAACAAAAAATAACACATTTTCTGTGTAATGAACATTGTGGTAATCTAGACCTTGGTATGAAAACTGATGAAAGCAACTGTTGTATTTTGGACGATCCTAGTACTTGGTCACGAGTGATAAACTGCGGCAGGAAATAGCGTCTTATTATGTTGGTTTTTTCAGCTTTTGAAACCTGATCATATTTCAATTGACCTTTCAGGTAAACACTTTGATGAGACTTTGTTATACATGGTAACAGCTAACAGAACGAGTAAACCATTTCCACGTCAACGGTTAATGTGGAGCGAGTCGATAAACAGTTTTCATTGTTTCCCTTGCAGTATTTTTCAAGCAAAGCAAACTTGCTAAAGAAGGATTCTCTCCACAAAAAACACCCTACAAAAGACTTTACACGTTGTTACCGATGCATGAAGAAAGCTCTGAGCATCGAAAACTTTACCCAGAATGGAAAACCCTTCAGTTTTAATGAAAGTCCAGCTCCATTTGCATTTATTGGTGCTTTATTTAAGCCCACACTACCGGTTTCGGCCTCTATTTTCAAGTGTGACAGACCTGCATATAATGTGTAGCAATAAGTTTACAAAGATTATATGGTACAAGATAGATTGTTACATATGTTAAAAGGAACTGTACAGAAGGAGTTGGAAACTTACGTTATGCCGTAGAGTTCTATTGTTTCAATTACTTGACGTTGCTTCTCTACGGCATAACGTAAGTTTCCTTCTACTTCTGTACAGTTCCTTTTAACATATGTAACATTCTATCTTGTACCATGTAATTTTTGTAAACTTATTGCTACACATTATATGCAGGCCGAAACCGGTAGTGTGGGCTTAAATAAAGCACCAATAAATGCAACTGGAGCTGGACTTTCATTAAATTTGAACCACAGTTGCGGCAACAGCAACCATCTAGTGATTGAGAAACTAATAACCCTTCAGTTATCACTGAAAGGCCATGGTGTCGATTGTAATCTTCAACAGATGATTAATTGCGAAGCAACAAGGTGGAAAGCTTATTAAAAAGAATTCTGAACACAACTTTATTCTTGAGTAGTAGAGGTTTAGCTTTCCAAGGCGAAAATACCCAGTTGGTGATGTTCACGCCGCGGCGGCGCTGCCGAGTGCATTGAGGCACTATGCTACAATGCGCGACGCCGTTCCCTGTCGGGGGTTCGAATCCCCTCTCGGGCATGGACGTTTGTTCCGTCTCTAGTGTAAGGTAGTTCATAAGTAGTTTGTATGTTTAGGGACTGATGAGCCCGCAGCTAAGTCCCATACGCTATACAAACATTTGAACATCAAAAGAAAAGCCAGTGGAAAAGAAAATACGCCTGAACACCTTCAGCTGGAAGCATCAAATGAATTCAAATTATCTCTTTTCTTTCCTGTTTTGGATTTCATCTTGACAGACTTGACAATACGTTTTACGAGCTGTGAACAAATTTGTGATCTGTTTTCACCAGTTTTAGATTTCATGATGAACTGCAAATTAAAACCACCAATATTGTCTCAAAATATTCTTCCGACTTCTCCGATTTCGACTGCTTAGTTGAAGAAATTCTACACATGAAGAGAGCCCATAGTACAGTCTTCAATCAGAAAGCGACTCGATGAGACTTCTGAATTCCATATACGAGAAAAACCTTGAAGCAATTTTTTGAACCTTTTCTGTACCATTCCAGTGACAGTGTCTACGGCTGAAAGATCGTTTAGTAAACTAGCGAACTCTAAAAACTTGGCAAAGGAGTACAACAGGCCAAAGTCCTCTTAATCGTTTAGCAATTTTATCAAGTGAGAATGAGCTTGCCAAAACTGTCGACTTTTTCGACGTAATCGATCAGTTTAGTCAGGAGAATCACGCAAGGCTATTATTAAGTATTCTTTTTCTGTAGCCAGTGTCTAGGGCTGACATTGATTGTAATTTTAGTTTTTTGTAACTATATTTCAATACTCGTCAGATAAATAAATATACTTGCTGTATAAATAAAGTCTAGTATGTAATTCCGTAGATTTTCCCTGCGTAATAATGGTTGTCGTTCTTCACGGGTTTGCGGCCGGATATGTCGATCTGCTGATACGATATTTCGGCGGTCCATCTGGCCGCCATCTTCAGGTATGACTGGTGCACAATCACGCCGGAACTGAGGACACATCAGTTACGGCGGCTCCTTTATACCGCGGGAACAGGCCAGTGCGCATTTGAAAGAAGTGGAAGAACGCCCTCTGGGACGTGAAGAGTATTGAAGCGCCACCAGCGGTAGAAGCTAGCCAAAGCGAGTAATCGAAAATTAAGAAGAAGCCTACATGTTTTTTTGAGATATGTGGATAATATTTTTATTGTCTGGCCACACGGAATGGAAGCCCTCCATCAGTTTCTAGATCATTTTAACTGTCTTCATCCACGGATAAAATTTTCGATGGAAATTGAACAGGATGGTAAATTGCCTTTCTTGGATGTTTTAGTTCATAGAAAAGAAAATGGGACTTTGGGGCACAGCGTGTACCGTAAACCCACACATACGGATCGCTATCTCCACGCTACTAGCTGTCATCCACCCCATCAACGGTTGGGTGTTCTACGTACACTCGTCAAAAGAGCTTATGCCATTTCTTCTTCTGAATATTTGACGCAAGAATTGGATCATCTTAAGGTTGTTTTTAGACAGAATGGCTATACTAATCATCAAATCAGTCGAGCCTTTCAATTCGGACCACCACTTGAACCACCCACGGACACTTAAAAAAATCAATTGCATTTTTACCTTATGCGGGAAGTATTCCTTCAAAAATACGACATTAAAAGTATCTTATTGCCTTGGTATAAAACCAGAGCTCTTCTAGGATGGGTAAAAGATGATTTGGGATTAAGAAAACCTGGAGTACAGAAAATCCCCTGCCACTGTGGGAAAGGTATACATTGGGCAGACTATTCGTACAATTCACGACCGTTGTGTGGAAAATCAAAGGCACACACGTCTGTTCCAACCAGAAAAGTCTTCAGTTGCTGAACATTGTTTTAATGAAGGCCATAACATGTCATTTAAAGACAACTTCTACCGCTGTGGCGCTGCAGTACTCTTCACGTCCCAGAGGGCGTTCTTCCACTTCTTGCACATGCGCACTGGCCTGTTCCCGCGGTATAAAGGAGCCGTCGTAACTGATGTCATCAGCTGACACACTAAGACCCTTCCTCCAGTCAGGCCACTAATTTGTCTTTCATATGTTTCAGGTACCGCAGGAACAGCAGTTAATGCTTAGCCTGCAACCCTTCGGACCAAGGTCGAGGTCCGTCAAGAGAAGCGTGAGCGTGATGTGTCCTCAGTTCCGGCGTGATTGTGCACCAGTCATACCTGAAGATGGCGGCCAGGTGGACCGCCGAAATATCGTATCAGCAGATCGACATATTCCGGCCGCAAACCCGTGAAGAACAACAAAGTCTAGTATGGACTAATAAAATAGTTACTGTAACTATACCCTGTATTTTCTAGTTAAATTACATTCTACGCACAGTTTTGGTAACAAATAACCATGAAATTTTAATGTACCTCGCGACTGTAAAATAAGGGAGGAGGGGGTGGGAGGGCCCGTCTCTGATGCTGGGTCCAGGGCCCGCAATCGAATGTGGGGGCCATGACTGTCATTCAGTATATTTGTGAAAGACTAGTGTGAAATTAAAAATAATTTTCAACACAGAAACCACTGAAAAGCGGAAGCACACGTAGGCCTGCACCACATTTGCAAGTCACTTCACAGAACAGATTTATCACCTTGTTAAAGAACGCCAGAACCAAGTAAGAATAATTTGTAGACAGCTAATACCCGATTATCACAGTGTGAAACAACGTAAAGAGCCACTACGATAACATTTAAGATAAGCCACAATCTCGAATAGAATACATTTTTTGAGGTTATAATTTACACCTAAAATTTCTGATAAAGGATTTAACCAACCTGGGTTTTCCAATAAACTATAATATCAGACCATAGATTCCGAATTATGTCCCGATTGTGATATTTATCGTCTTCTGGGTGCCACAATCTCTTTCTTTCACTAAGCATATCAGTTTCTCACTGTCCATATCTAACATGTGAGAAAGTCGGTCGATTTGACCGAAGAAAACAAACTGATTTGAATTTCACCGACTGTCGTCCGAAGTCGTTACGTTCGGGCGATGAGATCGGCTACACGGTGACCGTGCCCATAGAGGAGTACAAATTTGAAACGATCGGCCGTTTTCCGCCGATGTCTGTCGTCGGTAAAACCCACCGATATCGGAACCACTGTGACCACAGCGTAAGTAGCGTTACCAGATGTTTGTGATATATCTTACGCATGTTACGAAATTTGTTCATCTTCTTACAAATTAAGAAGCATGAAATATCGAGACCAGTAGAACGAATTACATGACTACATAGCAGTGAAGCCCTAATATTTCATCACTTGTAAACATCGTCTTAAGTGCTGAACATTTTTTCCATACTTATAAGATACCTTGCAGATCACCTCTGTTTTCACCTGAAATTTTTTACGACGCATCATTTACGGAAACCATAGTACTGTTGACTGTATAATCGTCACGAATAAAGTAACTGTAAAAATTATCAAAGCGTTCCTTGATATAGCTAGATCAGACCGACGTGACTATATACATGATTAGCACCTAGATTCTAGTGAGTGAATGGAATATGTAAGGCCTAAGTGAAAAAAAATGAATAAAATAAACTTTTAATTTAGCGTACAAAGGCACGCAATTAATTATTAAAAACTACTCAGTTTTTAGGACAAAGGCTTTAAATCGATGTTTTCAAAACACTGTTTATGTAGTTACGTCTCTCTGGTCCTAAATAGGCGAATGGTGAAACGGCAATCGTGACTGTGGCACCTGATCTTATTTGTATGAAATAGTGAACAAGGTTTTAACTTACGTATAACGAACATTACACTAGCTTTTGATCTTAAAGGCATAAGTGTGGTTGACATACAAAACACAGAACTGCTGAGTCCCAGCACGAAGACTGAACGTCTTATTTTTGGGTGTCACACAACACTCCGACCAGAAAAAGTGGGAGAGAGTTTGATATTATAGTGTGTGTATTGCACTGTCTTGCATTGCTGCAGACGTTTTTAACTGGCGCCCTCGAAGCTCGTATTCCGTGATAATTGCCACGCCAGTTACTTCAATTGTTCAGAAGTAGCTTGACCTCAGAGCAGAGGTGGCACAGAAACGAGAAAATTCAATCACATTGTTTCAAGAAATGTTCAATTCTCTAGAGTCAGTGATTGTGACAGTTCAGAGAGTTGTATTTACGGACTTTCAAGCAGCTGCACGACGCAAAAAAGGGGACATTCCTCCATTTTGTTAAAAACCCGGCCAGACCATTTTAGGGTCCAAAACAGAGGACATGTCTGGGTAAAAGAGGTCGTCTGGTAACCCTAAGCGTTCTGCCAATAAAACGCAGTCTCTGGTTCGCCTTTCCCACGACATTATCTACGTGTTCTTTCCAGTTTAAGTTATACCTCAGGTATAAAATCACCTCTTTGCTGGTACATACATGTAACAAGTTTAACGAACCTGGAAATATCGCAGACATCGTCGGAGCATAGCTTCTCGTGACCGCGCATTCTCCTCGCACAGGTGTAAACGACGTGCGACGGGCAAGCGTGTCTCAGAATACGGCCACGAGAGCGCAGCGCTGTGCCTCATGGACGCCGTGCGCTTCGGCGCTGTCATCCGAGTTCAGTCGATCCGCAACCGTGCGTGGATACTGAGCGGTGTGGGCTGTACTCCGATGTCAGTGACAAATGCGGTGTTGTGATACGACTACCTGAAGTGACAACAGCAGCAAAATGTTAGCTGAGGGCAAGACTTTCTTCCTGCGTTCTGCAGTTTTCGTCGGACTGGCGTCAGTGGTGACGACCATCATTTACTTCACGCCTGTACCAGGTAAGGCACGTCGAAATGACTGTTGGGCAAAATTTACATGCGAGTGTGGTATCTGTTCACTAAGGTTTCAGGGCAGACAAATATCATTGTTGTCAAATACTGTACCTGCTTACGCCGATTATACAAAATTTTGTTAATACCAGCAGAATGTGTTGCACATATTTTTGGCATGATAATTTCCGTTATAAAAAACATGTTCGCGATTAAACATGGTTACTAAATTTGGCGCACGGAATAATCGTGCATAGCATAGTTTTATGCCCTGAAAAATGCATACGTAATTTTAACGTGTTTAATATTTATTTCTGGGCAAATAGAGTAACATTCTGTAAGATGATTCGAGGAAGAGCAGTAGCGAGTGTTGACTCATTCTTTACCAGAAATGTTCTTGAACATTAAAAGTTTAAGTAGCTACTCTCTTATATTTCTGACATTGTCAGCCTTTGGGGGAGATCAAGCTGCATTTTGTTTTGTTTTTAAAAACTGCCAAAAATGCATTAGATTGCCTAAGTTCGCTACAAAAACTTACTTTCTAGTTTCGGCAGATGTAGACTGTCATCAGATATCGTATATCGTTCATTGTTCGTGACTCAGATGCAACCAGCATCTTGCTATTATGACGCAAGACTGACGGTTGATACGAGAATCATGAACTGTTAATAATACGCAAGATCTGATAATAGCACCCTACACCTGCCGAAACCATAATAAAGAGTCGGCGAAGGGATCTTAGGCAATCTGTGTTTTTTTAAGAAATGTCTAATGTCTAATAAAGATAATGTACTCACAGCGTAGGGGGTCACAAATGTCATGTTTACTAATTCCCAACATCTGTATTTCATAAAGGAGCCAAACACGATCCGCATATTATGCCACTTACAATGACAAAATTTTCTCAGTTAAACTTAGTTTTATAACTGTCAAAGACACCTTGATAAATTCTTATATTAGTACGCCATTTGTTTTACTACACGTCTATGTGAGGATGATGATGACCCTGAGTAAGGTAAAAACGCAGAACTAGTGTCAAACGTTCCTTTGGAAAGTTTCCGCAATCCATTTGCGACCTTGGCTTCTGTAAACTGTTGGGTCAAGTTGTCCTTGCTATGTCAGAACACAGGGTTACGTTCACCTGTTATCCTGACCGTCAATAATTGAAGTTAACTCTTTGTTGCAATCTTTCTATAGTGGTGGGCGACCTTTTTACTTTCTATGGCATCTGCGTCTTATTGCGGACTAGCGCGCTCAGCTGTTGTGTGTTGCCGGGTTATCCCGATGCGGGCAGGAATACCGGTTACGTGTTCTTCTCTTTTTCTCTCATTTTATGCGCTGCAGCCTCCAGTCGACAACAGATTTTCCGTTTCGGAATCCACGTATCTAGCGTCCCCTTGTAACGTCACAGCTGCGTCCACCTTATCCTCGATGGGCGAAGTTGCCGTTATCTTCTATTTGCTGCTTAATCATTTAATAATTGTTCCAATGATTTGACGGTATGGGATGCGGACAATTACTAGGTTGATCCACAACAATAAACTTTGTTAACTTCTTTTATTATGGAACGACAAATGTTAAAAACTCTTCCTTTAAATACATTGATTAAATAACCGCGTGCCACTACGATGAATGTCTACAAGTCCACACTGAAACATTTCAATACGCAACTGCAGCCGAAACTCATATGCGAGACGACTGATGGGCAAAACTTTAGCCACAGCTAAACGTGGGTTATGGACGCACTGTCAACATGCTACTGCCTCGCTCTGCGGTCGGCGGTAGACTGCCGCAGACCGGCCAACAAACAAAAAACATTCCAACCTAAGCATTGTTGCCAGCAGCTATCGCTGCACGCCAACGATAACTCTTGTTCGACCAAAACGTGCCAAAGAGGTTACTAAGCTAAACCCTGTATCCTCACACCCTTTGCAGCAGCTCTTCTGGCATTTCCGACAATGATAAAACGCTGTAAAAGTTACCAATTGATAGCTGCAATGACACTAGAACTCCTAGCGCTGGGCAAGCTGCCGCAGGAGTAATGTTTGTTTGTAATTATTTTGTACGTAATTAACGAAATAGTTACTATAACGTTTGCGTTACAAGCATAAATGAAATATCAAGATACACACATAACGGGGAAAATAAATGTAAAAGCAGCCTAATTTCATTGATTCAGTGATATAAGCAACAAACTACTCATAAAGAAATACGAATACGTGTGTATTTGTAGATTATTCCGCAGCAAATAGGTACAACAGAATTTGAGAAAAACTGAAAGTACACTTGCAGCTGGGATCAATTTCTCGTTTCTCCAACCGATTATTAATTCGCTACTCGCGTAGCGACCAAATACGCTGTAAAAGAACAAACAAATACGCCAAGGAGGTTAGAATAAATGGAGATGGCGTTATGCACACAAGGTTAAAACTGTCAGACAGATTTAACATTAAACGTTGTTTCTTTACAAGCCCCTCCGTATTATTCTTACCTCCATGATGATATCGGTGGTGATCATATCTTTGGAGCATTGCAAGGATAGAACTGATTTTATTTCGTGGTATTTTTAAGTGTTACAGATTAAGTACAGATCGTGATTTATTTTTTAGAACAATGCCTCCATTGTGTCGGCCTAATATCGGTCGGCATACGTGCTACGCAATCTTACTACGTGATCGTAGTCAATGAGTGAGACAAAGGGTACAGTCGAGTTCGACTCCCTCAGTTGCAGTTTACGCACGAAATAATTTGGGTCGTCGACAAAACAGACGGCCAGGCGTGGCAATTATAATTAATCGTTTATTTTGTTTTAATTAATTGTTTTGTTTCATATGGAATTTCTATCATGAAAGTATGATCATGCTACAATTACTTTGTATCTGATTCAAAATACTCGTAAGAAGATATACATGTGTTCTAAGAAACATTTCTATACTGCTCGCTGCGAGAAAAATATGCTAAGCTGTGCTGTAAACATGTGCGGTTTGGTTTTTTCTTCCCAGTCATTTTTAACATAAAACAGGAAAGTTGTTTTTATGACTACACTTACAAACATTCCTGTTCGTACAATGCAACCATTAAACGTGCGGCCATTGAAGCTACTAACATCACAGATAGAGCAGCTCGAAATGTCTAATAACCTGTTTCCAATTGATTTACCTGTTCATTATGACTTCTATCCTCAATCAAATTCCCGATTGAAATAACAATAAATAAGACATACCCAGGGGCAGATATAGACTCTGACCACAACTTGTTAGTCATGAACTGTAGGCTGAAACTGAAAAAACTGCAGAAAGGCAGGAAAATAAGGAGATTGGACTTGGATAAATTGAAGGAACGTGAAGTTCTGGAGAAATTCAGAGGGAGATTTAGGCATCAATTGACACAAACAGGAGGAAATAAAACAGCAGAGGAGGAATGGGTAGCATTGAGAGATGAAATAGTGAAGGCAGCAGAGGACAAAATAGGTAGAAAGGCAAGACCTACAAAAAAATCCTTGGATATCACAGGAAATACTAAATTTAATTGATGAAAGGAGAAAATATAAAAATGCAATAAATGAAACAGGCAAAATGGAGTACATACGACTAAGAAATGAGATTGACAGGAAGTGCAAAATGGCTAAGCAGGAGTGGCTAGACGCCAAATGCAAATCTGTAGAAGAATGTATAAGAAGGGGAAAAGTAGGTACCGCCTACAGGAAAATAAGAGAGACATTTGTGGACAAGAAAAACAACTCTACGAATATCAAGAACTCAGATGGGAAACCAGTTATAAGCAAAGAAGGGAAAGCTGAAAGGTGGAAAGAGTACATAGAGCAGCTCTACAAAGGAAATGAACTTAGAGACGATGTTGTAGGAAGGGAAGAAGAAGTAGATCAAGTACAAAAGCCAGATCGCAGTTATTAGACTTGAAGGGCATGAAAGGGAAGCATCAGTTGGGAAGGGAGTAAGACAGGGTTGTAGCCTTTCTCCGATACTATTCAATTTGTACATCGAGCAGGCGGTGAAGGAAAGCAAGGAAAAATTTGGAATAGGGATTAAAGTTAAGGGTGAAGAAATAAAAACATTGCGTTTTCCTGATGACATTGTAATTCTGTCAGAGACAGCAAGGGACCTGGAAGAGCAGTTGAATGGAATGGACAGTGTGTTGAAGAGAGCGTATAAAATGAACATTAACAAGAGCAAAATAAAAATAATGGAATGCGGTGATGCTGAAGGAATTAGATTAGGTAACGAAACAATGAAGGTGGTAGATGAGTTTTGTTACTTGGGCAGTAAAATAACATGCGATGGTCGCAGTACAGAGTATATAAAATGCAGAATGGCAATGGGAAGAAAAGCATTTTTGAAAAAGAGAAATTTGCTAACATCGAATATTAATTTAAGTGTAAGGAAGTCTTTTCTGAAGGAATTTGTGTGGAGTGTTGCCTTGTACGGGAGTGAAAAATGGACGATAAGCAGTGCGGACAGGAAGAGGATAGGGACTTTTGAAATGCGGTGCTACAGAAGAATGCTGAAGATTAGGTGGGTAGATCGCATAACTAATGAAGAGGACTGAAGAGAATTTGTGAGAAAAGGAATTTTTGGCATACCCTGACTAAAAGAAGGGATCGCTTGGTAGAACAATTTAGCATTGGAGGGAAGTGCGTGGGGTAAAAATCGCAGAGGGAGACCAAGAGACGTGTATAGTAAGCAGATTCAAGTGGATGTGGGTTGCCGTTCTTATGAGGAGATGAAAAGGCTTGCTCAGGATAGAGTAGGGTGGAGAGCTGCATCAAACCAGTCTCCGGACTGAAGACCATAACAACAAAAACATCATCGGATAGCTGGGAAGGAGGAGACAGAGTGTGGGAGAATGAAATGGATTTTAAAAGGGGAGATGTATACACGCAGAGAGGAAGGGGAGGGGATGGATATGGTGTGGGGTAAGAGGGAGTGGTGTGAAGGTAGGGGGAGGAGGAGATGGACAAAGGAAGGGGAAGGAAGGGATAGACACAGGGAGAAGCTACTGCGAAGCGTTGCCGGGTTTGCTAGTGTTATCATAAACGAAACAGTAAATCTTGTTCTGCAGTACCTACAATTGTGTTAATAGTAACGGTCATGTATACATTTAGTGTGTATATAGGGCTCCACATAACCCACCGAAGTTTATTGTGATGTGCCCAATTTCTGTGAAGCATAGTACATCTGAACTGTGAAGAGTACGTATGTAATGCATACCTGAGCTATGTGAAACATTACCCTGAAACAAATGGTGTGAGACGAATGTAACTCCATCTGTTGGAATATTTAGATTCATAATCTATGTACTTGTAATTTGTCTAGTCAGTAGCTGAAGTATGGTTTTGCGGCAATAAGATTCCATTTTATCGACGACTGATTGCTGCAGATCAACGCCACCCAGATGGCGTTGTGCAGACTAACCTGTTTAAAACTGTTATCTACGGTACTGGGCGTGTTTTATTTGGTTTCTTTTTAAATTAGGTGTCCCATATAGCCTATACAGGGTGTTACAAAAAGCTACGGCCAAACTTTCAGGAAACATTCCTCACACCCAAAGAAAAAAAAAAAAAAGGTTATGTGGACATGTGTCTGGAAACGCGTACTTTCCATGTTAGAGCTCATTTTATTACTTCTCTTCAAATCACATTAATCATGGAATGGAAACACACAGCAACACTACGTACCAGCGTGATTTCAAACACTTTGTTACAGGAAATGTTCAAAATGTTCTCCGTTGGCGGCGATACACGCATCCACCCTCCGTCGCATGGAATCCCTGATGCGCTGATGCAGCCCCGGAGAATGGCGTATTGTATCACAGCTGTCCACAATACGAGCACGAAGAGTCTCTACATTTGGTACCGGGGTTGCGTAGACAAGAGCTTCCAAATGCCCCCACAAATGAAAGTCAAGAGGGTTGAGGTCAGGAGAGCGTGGAGGCCATGGAATTGGTCCGCCTCTACCAAGTCATCGGTAACCGAATCTGTTGTTGAGAAGCGTACGAACACGTCGACTGAAATGTGCAGGAGATCCATTGTGCATGAACCACATGTTGTGTCGTACTTGTAAAGGCACATGTTCTAGCAGCACAGGTAGAGTATCCCGTATGAAATCATGATAACGTGTTCCAGTGAGTGTAGGTGGAAGAACATGAGGCCCAATCAAGACATTACCAACAATTCCTGCCCAAACGTTCACAGAAAATCTGTGTTGATGACGTGAATCGAGGAAGTACAGTACATACTAACGGATCAACTGGGTGTTTTGACGATTGTCTGCACGAATTATTTCAATTTACATTTAAAGAGCAATACTAAAATGAGCTCTAACATGGAAATTAAGCGTTTCCGGACACATGTCCACATAACATAATTTCTTTCTTTGTGTGTGAGGAATGTTTCCTGAAAGTTTGGCCGCACCTGTAGAACGTATACTCTTCTTAGAATAGGTATGTCGAAGAAATCGTGTACAGTGGCACAACAGACGAGGTTTAAGTCATGCAGCCACAATTCAAGATGTTAAATCATAAAACTAAATGCGCATTGGAAATAAGCATCACATTTTCGGATCTAGAAATCCTAAACAAATTATGTAAACACACATTCGATATGTTTAATAAACCGACTATAGTAACTGTCATTATCCACGACCAATATCGTCACTCGAAGGAACATAGACCTCCTTATTTTCACGCCGTAATAAATTAGTTGCTCAATTTACGACTAGAAAAAAAAGTTTCTATAAATAAGATTTTCTACAGGCTTGGTGGGCACTTTATTCAGAAAGAAAACGAAGAAAACATGCCCCAAACTCGCAGATAAATACTTTTAATCGGAGACACAACCAAACTAAGGAAAAATGGTGTTTTTGCATTCACATATTTATCAATTATTTCCAACAAGAACTTCTTGTTTCAGGAGTACAAAAATAAGAACTAGATATAAGAACACAGTCTACTCTATTGAGACATATATCACAAAATCTGAACTTTTTCACAATCTGAGATAGGCCTATAAAATTTATCTTCGAAGGGCCAAACGTTTTATATTGGAAAAAGAGTAAGAAAGATTAGTATCTGGTTTCAAGATGACATTGCTGCGGTAGAGTGGCCGAGCAGTCTAAGGCGCCTTGCTGCGGAGCGCGTAGTTGCTCGCCGTCGGAGGTTAGTCCTCTCTCGGGCATGGGTGTGTGCTGTCCTTAGGTTAGCTTAATTAGTTTGTAAGCCTAGGGACTGATAACCAAAGAAGTTAAGTCCCATAGATTTACAAAGATTTGATTTGAAAATGACGTATACGATACATTACTGTATTTCGTGCGAGTAAAATGAAGTGAATTACAAGAGGAGGTAATATACTTTGTCAATGTGTGATTAGAGACGTAGCTTTAACGTTGTGAAACTCAGTATAAACCGCGTCGAAAACCGACATCAGTGGAAAGTCGCGAGTTAACCTTACTTCCCAGAAAACGGAGCGCCGAGGCATGCTATGATTAACGGCTGCACGGATGGCAGGCGAGTCACGAGATGTGTACGTGGAAAAGCGAGCTGTTCGCGGTAACCGAAGACGCCTACAGTTTTGCGGTTAAGTACACTAGAAAAAGATACATCCCGAGCTTCCTGTGGGTATCTTTGTTTTGTCCGGAAGAAGAAACACCACATAGTCTAAGGACAAACAGGCAATGATCCTTTCAGTGGAGATACTCCAACCAGGAAATCGGCGAATTCCCGCGAGGATAGTGGGTACGGGCACAACGTCAGTGTGGTGTGGTTAAGTTGAGAATCTTGGCGTGAAGGGTGGCGTGCTGGGGCATTCGATGCAGCTACCATGCTCGGATGGCACAGTGAGTGGACAATGCAACTTCGTAGTAATCAGGCGACCCGCGTACGAACCCCGGCCTGGGACAAAAATTATTCTTTTCGTATTGATATAATTCAATGCTCACAAGCTACTATTCTTTATTTCCACTGTGTGTTGATTCATAACGGCTTCAGGATCCAAAATATTTCGGAACGACACCATATATTTCTTACGTGACTCGGGATAACTTTATGGCCAGTGGTCAGTGATTGACGTTATGTCCCTCAGGAGGACACTAAGGAACTCTGTAAAACTATGCCAATAACTGCGTGCACCAGGGCCAAAGATAGACCAACGCGTTATTGGCTTGCTCAATTTGTTAAGCCCATATTCTTGAATGAATTATCCGATATTTCTGTACTTGTAATACAGCTGAACCTTGATAATCCGGCGAGTTCAGGGATCTCTATGCTGCGTTATTAAATATACCGGATATCAGGGTCGCTCTTAAAACCCTGTTATAATGTAGATTTTAATCAAAAACTGTTGACTTAAAATGCACAACAAAAGAACCGAAGACATTGCATAACAAAACTATTAAAAACATATATTACTATTTTGTAAAAACAAATCTGAATTAAAAGTCCAGTGCGGTACTGATCCATTAAATAAACCTGATGCCTAAAGCTTTACAAAAATTTAGTACAAGTAAATGATGATTTAGTTCGCAAGTTAGGTATTACAATAAGCGCCATTAATTTGAAAAGACTAAGAAAAAGTTAAATATTAAAACTGTTACAAGAAATTTGGTACTGTTTGATTGGAATGGCTATCTGTAGGAATTGTACAGATAGCCACCCCCGTGAACCACAGAAATTGCCGAGGTGGGGTGGCTTGCGTGCCTCAACGATACAAATAGCCGTACCGTAGGTGCAACCACTGCGGAGGGGTATCTGTGGAGAGGCCAGACAAACGTGTGGTTCCTGAAGAGGGGCAACAGCCTTTTTAGTAGTTACAGGGGCAACAGTCTGAATGATTGATCTAGCCTTGAAACGTCAGCTAACGTGCTTGCCTTGCAGCTGCCGCGAGCCGATGAAAGCAAGGGGAAACTACAGTCGTTTCTTTTCCCGAGGACATGCAGCTCTACTGTATGAATATATGATGGCGTCATCCTGGGTAAAATATTTCGGGAGTAAAATAGTCCCTCTTTCGGATCTCCGGGCGGGGAGAACTCAGGAGGATGTCATCATCAAGAAAAACAAAACACGCATTCTACGGATCAGAACATGGAATGTTCTGTCCCTTGATCGGATAGGTGTTGTTGTGGTCTTCAGTCCGGAGACTGGTTTGATGCAGAACTCCAGCCTACTCTAACCTGAGCAAGTCTCTTTATCTTTTCATAAGACCTGCAACCTACATCCATTTGAATCTGCTTACTGTATTCAGTTTGTCATATTGTGGTGAAATATGCATTAAGGCAGCAACTGCGTCCAAAAAGCATAACGTGAAAGACTACCGTAGTTATTCAAACAGTTAGGAGAGAGGTAAACGTGATTGTGATCGGTAGTAGGAAAAGGAAGTAAAGGGACAATGTAGCCGCGGCGGAATAGCCGTGCGCACTGAGGCGCCACGATGCAGTGTGCGCAGCCGTTCGCCGTCGAGGGTTCGAGTCTCCACTCGGGCATGGTTGTCTGAATAGTCCTTAGATTAGTTTACCTTAATTTAAGTAGTTTGTAAGCTAGGGACTGATAACCAAGCAGTTGTGTCCCATAGATTTACAAACATTTGAACATTTTGGAAAATGTAGATGAATATGGACTGGGGAGGGGGGGGGGGAGAATGAGAGCCGTGGCAGAATAGCCGTACGCATTAAGGCGCCTTGCTGCGTTGCGCGCGGCCGTTGGAGGTTTGAGTCCTCTCTCGGGCATGGTGTGTGTGTGTGTGTGTGTTTTGTTCTTAGGATAAGTTAAAGCTGTTTGTAAGCTTTCCCGGTGAGCACTGCAGTTGGGTACCATAACTTTATAAACATTTGAACGGAATGAAAGAGGAGGTTGCCTGACCCGCTCGGTTAGCCGTGTGGTCTAACGCACCGCTTTCCGAGACGGGGAGGCCCCGGTTCGAATCCACCCGGCGGATTAACGAAGGGGTCCGGAGTGCCGGCCAGCCTGGATGTGGTTTTTCGGTGGTTTTCCACATCCCCCTAGGGGTATACCACGCTGGTACCCAATTCCCGCCTCAGTTACACGATTCGCAAACATTTCGTAACACTACACTTTCTCCCACATAATTCTATACGCAGACATTTGTGGTACACATTTCCTCCCGGGCGGCATGGGGTGGCGGCAGGTAGACCATCCGGCACCCCGTAAATATTAACACGCCAAATCCGATTTAACAAAGCCGACCCTGCATGTGCGGGAACATGGCTACAGAGAATAAATGAAAGAAAGAAAGAGGTCACCTGGTAGAATTTTGGGAAGAGTACAATTTGTCACAAACACTTGGTTCAATCACCAAACAGGAAGGTTGTGTACATGTAAGAGACCAGGAGAGTACCGGAAGGTAACAAATTGATTTTATAATGGTAAGGCATATATTTCGAAACCAGGTTTTAAATTGTAAGACATATACAGGGGTAGATAAAGATTCTGACCAGAACTTGTTGGTTACGTACTGTAGACTGAAACTTAAGAAACTGCAAAAAGGTAAGAAAGCAAGGAGAAGGAACCTGAATATTTTTAAGGGATCAGAGTTTGTTGGGGGTTTCAGAGGGAGCATTAGGCAAGGATTAACTGAAACGGGGCAAATGAATACAGTACAAGAAGCTCTGAAAGAGAGAAAATAGTGAAGGCCGCAGAGGATCGTATAGGTAAAAGGACAATGCGTAAAATGAGTTTGTGTCGAGGGAATAGAAAGAAGTCTGGAGGATTGAGATCCGGTGAGTATGGTGGATGTTAAAGTTGCACTGTCCCCTTTTTTGCCTGGAAATATTTGACGATATCGGCTGCGTGTGGCCAGCGTTGTCGAGCAACTTCGACACGCACCATACTCGCAGGATCGCATTTCTCCGGACTTCTTCCTCTACCCTCGACTCCAATTCGCTTTGAAACGAAATAAATTTGACGATATTCTTGACATCCAACGAAACGTGACGAGACTTTTGAACACCAGTCCAAAGGAAGACTGTTTGTGAAGTTTCCAGGACATGTAATGCAGAAATCAGCTTTGCATAGATATGGGAGGTGGCTATTTCGAAGGACAGTAAGGCAACTGTAGTTCATAGTTCGGCTATGTTAGTGTTAAAGGACTACTCGATGAACTTTATTGTTAGAGGCTGTAAAGATTTGTACAAATAAATACATAAAAGGCTGTGACAGTATTAAGAAACACAATTTAAATAAATTCACACTTTATCAGATTTCAATTCTATCGAGGTCGTTTCAATGATTGTGACAGCTCGCCGTCGAGCACTCGATCTGAATCCATTGCGGCACCTGAAGCAACTTACTCGTCCTCGAACATATCCTCGATCTCGTCCTCGTCGAGCCCAATTTTTTGGGGCGTACTCGCAAGTAAGCTACATTAGTGTTTGAACGTCAGGAAGCGGTTCAGCCCTGATATGCAACATCCACATACCGCTGTGCAACCTGTTTTGTGTGCTCAGGAAACCATCTTCAGTAGTATGTGTGTTGTCGCATCTTTCGTCGTTGTCACGGGAAACAAGCCTATTATCTTCCGTCCTTATGGACATGGTTCAATATTCAGCCCCCCCTCCCCCCCCCCCATGCCCGCCCGCCAAGATTGCACTTGATGGTAGGATTGCAATGAGTGTCACTTTGCTGCGTCCGATGTTGACGGTATCCTTTCAAGTTTGAACAGACTTGAAAAAAAAAAAAAAAACTCTTACCTTAGCTCGTCCAGAGTAGCACAGTTTGAATTCTCATACAGTGCTAACATCAGCTGTTGCCCTGCCTGTGCTGTTACGTCTTGAGAGACGGTGGGTTTAACAAATTCAGCAGCTTACAATGAGAGGTGTGGCAGTTGCTCCGCAAGATTTAGTAATTTCCATTTACCTTCGGCAGAAAAAGAGGATATGGTATTACATCCTGAGAAGGCATTGCTGAAAAGCTCAAAGGCAGTTCAATGGCAGTCGGCGGAGCAGCATACCACGTCCACCCACTGCACGTGTAAACATGAGCTTATCTTGTGTCTTCAGGGACCACCGCTCCTGTTAAGGGCTACGAAGAAATCCAAAAATGCAAAAATGTTCAAACACCACAAACTACGGAGAGTGCCTTATAATCTGAGGATGCCCTGCTAAAGGGCGAAACGCGCCATTAAAGAATAATAAAACACCATGCAACCAACACGGATTTTTTTAATGTGTTTCCTTCTTCGACCCGTTAGAACAAGCACGTCGATGTTTCCCCTCACGCCACTCTGCCAGACTCAGCAACTTGGGAAATAGCTGGTTGCACAGTTAATGAATGCGCATCGCCTTCTGCCTGTTGCATTTAAATAACTCCATCCACATAAGCATGAAATCAGCCGCTTCTTGTTGCTCTCATTTGTCACAAACTTTTCCTGTGCGAATGCAGTATTTTTATCTTCAATAAAAGTGATACACGATGAAGATTATGGAATCTTACAACGACCAGATTTTTCAGAAGACTTCGTACTCCTTTGCAAGCATCACTTGTGTAGCCATTGAATATAACTGTGATTTCAGAACCGTAGTGCTTAATATTGCCTAAAACTATAAACATAGGTGCTTTTCTAACATGTAATTTCAAGCTCTACAATTTTCATTTGGAGTAGCCGTTTTTTAGTTACAGACGTTATAGCCGACTTTTTAGCCAAGTTGGTAAAAATACCGAATTTTGACAACCGATTTTGGCCAAACGGCTGCACGGATTTCGACATTTAACTGATCATTTGACGCTAAATTTAATCCTCTTTAATTTTGGTACGAGTAGCATTTTCAGTAGGATGCGTAGTTTTTTAGGAATGCGCAAAAATCTGTAAAAAGAGCCAAAATTTCGCGGTTTTTTGGCCTCAAAAACTTGTACACGGATTTGAAGCTCGAAAACTTGGATTCTACATACTCTAAACCACATACACAAGAAAAAATATAAAATCTTGCACCTCATTTTTGCAAGCAAAAGGCCTTTTGTGTGACTCCTTTACTGAACTAAGACACCACTCTCTGGGAGCTTCGAATAAAACTCTACATTTACATACATACTCCGCAATCCACCTTAAGGCGCGTGGCGGAGGGTACACTGTACCACTACTAGGCATTTCCTTTCCTATTCCACTCCCAAATAGAATGAGGAAAAAAGAATGCCTATATGCCCCGTATGAGCCCTAATTTCTCTTATCTTATCTCTACGCGAAATCAGTAGGAGGCAACAAGATCGTACTACACTCAGCTTCAAATTCCAGCCCTCTAAATTTCCTCAACAGAAAATCACGAAAAGAACGTTGTCTTTCCTCCAGCGATCCCCAATTGAGTTGCCAGAGCATTTCCGTGACACTCGACCATTGGTCGAACCTACCAGTAACAAACCTAGCTGCTCGCTTCTGAACTGCTTCTATGTCTTCCTTTAAACTGATCTGCTGCGGCTCCCAAATACTCAAGACGTGGTCCTACAAGCGTTTTATAAGCGGCCTCCTTTACAGATGAAGTACATCTTCCCAAAATTCTTCCAATAAACCGAAGTCGGCTGTCCGCCTCACTCACAACTGTCCTTACATGCTCGTTCCATTTCATATCGCTCTGCAATGTTATGCCTAGATATTTGAGTGATGCGAAAAATACCGAGTAGCACCGTGGTTCGGAACCCACGTTGAACTGTAGGTCCCCCTATAACTGGTTGAGTAAGTCAGGTCGGAGGAAGGCAACGGCATACCACCTCCAAACAGGACCATGCCTAGTAAAGCACTGTGGTGTTCAAACCGATATTCTGATTGTTGACTGCTTTACTTTTTTTTAATTATTGAAGTGTATGAAATAAAATTGTCATAACTTCTGAACGGTATGTGTTATTGCACTCAAATGGCACAGCATCAAGAAGCTCACTACTAATGCTGTATTCTAACATTATGGGATTGTTTTTCCTACTCATGCGCATCACCTTACATTTTTCTACATTGAGAGCTAGCTGCTATTCTTCGCACCAACTAGAAATTTTGTCTGTCATCCTGCATGCTATTATAGTCAGCGCTTTCCGTGCTGAGAGGAAACTTTTCGATCGTTTTGCCATCATTAAACCATTATTCTTAACAGCACTCTTTATCGCCTATCGCTACTTTTCACCGTTCCGTTATTTGTACAGCAGTCTTCTCTGCAGGTGAACTGAGTGCCGTTGGAGGCATCATTCAGAGTGTCTAACAGTTTCGACATTACAAATTTCACTCCGTATTCATTCGTCAAAGAAATAAATCGCCACTAAAGTCGACCTCCTGTGGCTATGTTCTGTTATTAGGCATGTCACCTATCAATCGCACCTAAGCAGCACACTTACTCCATTAAGATACATAAGTTACTCTAAAATTCTGACCCATATGTTTGCTGCCCCATGTATCATCACATCTGCCAGAAGTATCTTATTGAATAAGAAGTGGTAGGTCTTATTATTTTTTAACTTTGATTCATGAAGAATAATAGGAATTTAATCAATACTAAACTCATGTTGGCTCTTTTAGGGAGGATGAAATCTCATTATACTTCTAGTTTCAGATCACTTATAGACTAAAATACATATATAAAACGTTTTCTCTGATTTTTAAACGATCAGTATTTATGTTCAAGCGTTCTGTAATATACACATCACATAGATACACATACAAGGGCATACATCAATCTCCCAGAATACACATACGTATGTACAGGGTGTTTCATTGATAGTGACCGGGCAAATATCTCACGAAATAAGCATCAAAAGAAAAAAACTACAAAGAACAAAACTTTTCTAGCTTGAAGGGCAAAAACAGACGGCGCTATGGTTGGCCCGCTAGATGGCGTTGCCGTAGGTCAAACGGATATCAACTGCATTAAAAAAATAGGTACCCCCATTTTTATTACATATTCGTCTAGTATGTAAATAAATATGAATGCTTTATTTGGAACACTTTTTCGCTTTATGATAGATGGCGCTGTAATATTCACAAACATATTGCTCACAATTTTATGGTCACAGGTAGGTTTTTTAAATTAAAACACAGAACGTGAATACGTTTTAACTTTATTTCGGTTGTTCCAGCGTGATATATGTATTTTTGTGAAATTATCATACATTATGAGAATGCATGCCGTTACTGCGTGATTACCTGTAATTACCCCATGACTTCAATAAATGCTCAAAATGATGTGCTTCAACATCAATGCATTTGGCAATACGCATAACGAATGTTCAAAAATTTGTTAAGCTTAAGGGACTCAACTGCGTGGTCATCAGTCCCTAAACTTACAAACTACTAATGAACTAGCTTATACTAAAGGCGGCATAAACATCCATGCCCGAGGCGGGATTCGAACCCCCGACGGGGAACGGCCTCTCGCATCGTAGCGTAGCGCCTCAATGCGCTCCGCCGCGGCCTACGCGTAACGAAATTCCTCTCAACAGCGAGTAGTTCGCCTTCAGTAATGTTGTCACATGCATTGACAATGCGCTGACGCATGTTTTCAGACGTTGTCGGTGAATCACGATAGCAAATATCCTTCAGTTTTTCCCACAGAAAGAAATTCGGGGATGTATCAACCGGTGAACGTGCGGGTCCCCGGCGACCGAAGTCCTATAGAGCGCCTTATCGCCTCTTCTTCAAGTTGCGCGGCGACTAGTGCAGAACGCCGGCCTTGTGGCGAATAGCGACGCCACAACTAGTTTTCCTTCCTCTTATAAAGCAGTAGACATAAAATTTTCACGTCGAAAATATGTGAAATGAAGCAGAAGCAGTAAACTGAACTATTGTTTGTAACGAGGTCGCGCCAAAAGCAATTTGTAACACGCTTGCCCTAGTCGTTAGACACGTTTGAGACATTCATTATCCCTCATGTGACGAAGGAAGACATCGATATCATCATTATATAAATACGCTAACACGAAACTGAGGGTACAGATTTTTAATATTAATCATACAAGAAAGCCAATGAAATGTACTTAATTCGAAAGATTGTTTATCATAGATGTTGCGAATATAAAAATTATGTGTGCACATAGCCGTTGAAAGTGGTAAAAAGAAATTTTAGGATGATACTCCAAAATCTCCATAAGTTTTGCCACTATATTACAACCCGTTTGCGGGTGGCACATTGGTACAGGTAAAATTAGCTCAGTCAGTTAGCGCTGGAAGTTCTGATCTTGAGGTCCCGGGTTCGATTCTCACTGCCCCCATTCTTTTTAATTCTTCGTAATGTTCAATTCTTTTAAATATACTTTCTAAGTATAATTAAACAATTCAGTTTATGAACGCAGTGTTTTAATAAGTCTCAGGGACAAACATTCAAAAAAGTTGGGATTCTATTAAGAAAACCAGTTTTCACACACGATCAGCTATTTGTTGCAGCAAGTGGGGTTCGATCGTTTGATAGCTTGAAGTTTTATATTTGTGAACATAGAGAACAAGGGCATATAGCGAATGATGAAAGGATTTTTATGAAAAATGTTGTTTTTACTGAAGTTTTGTAATGCTAACTTGTGAAAGAAAGCAATTAATTCCCCCATTTGTGTCTTTCATTCTCTCATGTTTCCTCTCTGCCCTTTCTTTCATCTGTTCTCATAACATTCACATAAAACCTATAAATTTGTAGTGCTCAATAAATTCCAATTATATTAAATTTGTTTTCACTTTTTAAGGCTTTGCAAACACAACTGGTCGAATTTCAACCACAGGCAATACTAGTACTGATAAATATAGTGAAGGTGTCTTGAAGCCCAAAAAAGTTTGTCTGGTACTTACCACTTGTCAAATTATTAGTCACGTCAGATTTAGCTATTTATAGGTGGAAAAAGCCGACAGTATCTAGTTGTAACACTTTCAGCGATTCCCATTTCCGGTCTTCAACTAGACTTACTGTTGGTTCTCTGAATTTCCAAAGGCGAATACTACGATGATATCTTGAAAATGATGCACTCATTTCCGTTCACTCTCACTGTAAGGGCTTTTGTTTCATCTGTAATAACCTTCTCGTGAATGAGACGCTAAACGCAAACTTCCTTCCCATGACGGCTGGTTGGATGCCGTATTTTAAATTTGCAGCAGTCGCGTTAATGTATTTAATTACGTGTTACATGAGAGATAATTATCATGCACCATCGTTTTTAATGTTATCAACGATAACGATATATACATGCATAAGAACAGTAGCGGATTCATTTAATTACCGATATCCAGACATAAAATCTTATAATGAAGGCAAGAAAAGTGTACATACATTATAGGAAAAGTGGAAAGGTGTAGATTCCGAAGTGTACTCTGTAATAGACGCATATTAGCCTCACCAGTACACCAATTAAATCAGCACTTATTATTATTATTATTATTATTATTATTATTATTATTATTTGGCACAAGCACTGTGCAAACGTTTTCAAATAATGAGGACAGGTTTACTTACTGCATCTAACATACCACTTTCTGGTTGATTCCCGTGGCCGCGAGGGAGTAGCCGCGTGGTCTAAGGTATCAGGACCGGTCGGCCGGATGTTAGTTCTCCCTCGGTCAAGGGCCTGTATGTTGTCCTTAGTGTAAGTTAACTAGTTTGTAAGTCTAGGGACTGATGACCATAGAAGTTAGGTCCAATAGGTTTACGAACATTTGAGCATTTGATTTGACGTGTGTACTATAACGCTGGCTATAGTTTTCCCTCCATTTCCTTCTTCATGTGGAGTGAGTACTGTCCTTCCATTCCAAACAATGTCGGGCCCGGTGGTCTTGGGGTAAAGTGCTCGACTGAAAACCGAAGGGTCGCGGGTTCAAAATCCGGTCAGATCTCGGAATTTTTCAGTCTTCACCTCTCAACGATGTGAGGAGTCGCCAGAAACGACACGTGGTTCGGATTCCACGTCAAGCTATAGGTCCCCTTTCCCCGGTTGGATAACTGGGGTAGGCTAGGGACACAAAGTCGCTGAAGTTGGGTCCAATTGAAAGACTTGCACCAGGCCAATGAGCCACACGAAATTATTATTATTCCAAACAATAACTAACCACGCCTCCTGATCTTCTTCCGAACCTGCGGTGCTTGATATTTTCTTCTTATTTGGGACTTCATAGTATCCCAAGCAAGAATGTCCGGGGAAGTAATTCTCATCAATGCTGTATCTTCGTTTAAATTGAAGTTAATTGCAGTTAACTTATGAAGATTGCAGAACATTATGGAAGCCAGCGTCTTGTGATCGGAAAACTTGGTTTATCATACAACTAATAAACCAAGACTAACGCTAACATTTGTCACGTTATAAAATGTCACGATTTAAGGGCCGCGGCGGATGAGCCGTGCGCATTGGGGCGCCGTGCTGTGGTGCGCGCGACCGTTCGCCGTCGGGGGTTCAAGTCCCCCCTCGGGCATGGGTCTTTGTATTGTCCTTAGGTTAGTTTACCTTAGTTTAAGTACTTTGTAAGCGACGGACTAATAACCCAGCAGTTGAGGCCGATAGATTTACAAATATTTGAACATTTGAACGATTTAAGCCGGCCGCGATGGCCGAGGGGACTGAGGCGCTCTAGTCACGGTCTGCACGGCCACTACGGTCGGGGGTTCGAATCTCCCCTCGGGCATGGATATTTGTGCCGTCCTTAGTGTTAGATAGTTGATAACTAGTTTGTAAGTTTAGGGACTGATGACCCCATAGTTAAGTCCAATAAGCTATACAAGCATTTGAAACATTTTTTTGAACGATTTAAAGATTTTTTACGCCCACTTGTTCGCCGTCGATAACAACGCACGGTGCTTTTTAGGAAATTACCAGGGCACGTATGGGGCAGCAGGTAGTACAAACACAAAATGGAGCTATCACCAATATCAACAGTAGATAATATAAACAGCGTTTTTCAACGTTTTCAAACATACGACCCCTTTCAAAGTAAATATTTTCTGGCGATCCCTCCCCCTGTCATGAATCGAAAACTATGTTATCTCGAAGGAAACTAATTTAATTTTCTTTCTTTTGCTTCAGCTTTCTTTTAAACTGTGCTAGGGAGTTTTTTGGAATGGGAAACATCATCCTATTTTTGCATGATTTCCGGCAGAAAATCTATCGCATATCAGGCAAGCCTGAGAAGCTCATTATGCTCCATTATAATGGTCCCATTGTACAGATAATTTATAAAGTGGATATTTTTCCGAATTTTTCCGAATTACGTATTGTATCAAGTTCTTTTATCTACCTACTGCCGGTCGCGGTGGCAGAGTGTTCTGTGGCGCGCCAGTCACGAACCGATACGGGTGATAACATAACAAAACGATAATCGCTAGGTTGATTTTGTCCATCTTATGCTTGGACGCTGGAGCTTCAGCCGTATATATAGCAATGAATATAATGAATAATAATACCATAAGCTGTATTTTCATTTTGTCATTTACTGGCAACCAATTTCGGTGGAGAAGCCGCCATCATCAGGTCCTTATAATAGGGTAAATACATTTTGTCGCACTAAAAAACATCAAAATGACTGGAGTCGCACAACCATAGAACATAACAGTAAGGAGGATCAACAGGGACTCCTTACTGTTATGTTCTACGATTGTGCGACTGCACACATTTCGTTGTTTTTTAATGCAGCAAAATGCAGTTTACCCTATTATAAGGTCCTGATGCTGATGGCTTGGTCTATCGAAACTGGTTGCCAATAATCACTAGGTAACATGTCACCCACGTGACTACTCAAGGGTTAATTGCGTTGCCTTATTTTGGGTGCACAGTGACTAGTGTCACGATGACGCTAATTGCCTTCGTTAAGCCACCTCACGTCGGGTTGACCCGTGACTGAGCGACCTAATTTCACAGTGGACGGTACGCCTGTCACCTGGTAGCTAGAGCGACGCGAGCCACTGCGTACGTTGCGTCATTACCAGCTTTCGCTCACCCGCGTTGCGGAATGCTGTTTACTTTGCGCTCTTTGGTGAAATTGTTGAATCACGTTCTTCAGCGTAACTGTTATTCAAGCAGCAGTCACTGTTACTAGTCACTCCTTAAGTACTGATACAATGACAGTTGGCCACATGTATTTCAAATACTGCAGCTCTTGATTTCCACGCTTGCAAAAGTAAACCTTGAGACCTGTATAGCCACGGCGGAATAGTAGAGTGCTCCAAGGCGAAGGCGCATTGCTGCGGTGCGCAAGCGGCGTTTCCCCGTCGGAGGTTAGAGTCCTCCCTCGAGCATGGGTGTATTTGACATCCTTATTTTAAGTAGTTTGTAGGTCTAGCGACTGATAACATAAGTCGTTGAGTCCCATATCATTACAAATATTTGAACATTTGTTGTCGTGGACTTCACTCCGGAGACTGGTTTGATGCAGCTCTCCTCAATACCCTATCCTGAGCAAGGCTCTTCATCTCCACATAAGAACGGCAACTTACATCTGTCTGAATCTGCTTACTGTATCCATCTCTTGGTCTTTCTCTGCGGTTTTTACCCCACACACTTCCCTCCAACGCTAAATTCACAATTCCTTGATGTCGAAGAATGTGCCCTACCAATCGATCCCTTCTTTTAGTCAAGATATGCCAGAAATTCCTTTTCTCCCCAATTCTGTTAAGTACCTCCTCATTAGTTACGCGATCCACCCACCTAATCTTCAGCATTCTTCTGTAGCACCATATTTTAAAAGCCTCAATCCTCTTCCTGTCCGCACTGTTTATCGTCCATGTCTCACTCCCATACAAGGCAACACTCCATACAAATGCCTTCAGAAAGGACTTCCTTAGGCTTAAATCAATATTCGATGTTAACAAATTTCTCTTTTTCAAGAACGCTTTTCTACCCATTGCCATTCTGCATTTTATATCCTCTGTACTGCGACCATCATTAGTTGTTTTACTGCCCAAGTAACAAAACTCATCTACCTCCTTTATTGCTTCGTTACCCAAACTAATACCTTCAGCATCACCTGATTTTCTTACACTGCACTTCATTACCCTAGTTTTGCTCTTGTTAATGTTCATCTTATATGCTCCTTTCAGCAGACTTTCCATTCCGTTCAATTGATCTTCCAGGTCCTTTGCTGTATCTGACAGAATTACTATGTCATCCGCAAAACGCAATGTTTTTAATTCTTCCCCCCGAACATTAATTCCTTCTCCAAATTTCTCCTTGCTTTCCTTTATAGCTTGCTCAATGTACAAATTGAATAACATTGGAGAAAGGCTACAACCCTGCCTCACTCCCTTCTCAACCACTGCATCCCTTTCATGCCCTTCAATTCTGACAACAGCTGTCTGGTTTTTGTACAAGTTGTAAATAACCTTACGCTCCCTATATTTTACTCCTACTTGCTTCAGAACTTGAAAGAGTTTATTCCAATCAACATTGTCAAAAGCCTTCTCCAAATCTACAAAAGCTAGAAATGTAGGTTTGCCTTTCCTTAATCTATCTTCTAGGATAAGCTGTAAAGTGAGTATTGCCTCCCATGTTCCTACATTTCTCCTGAACCCAAACTGTTCTTCCACGAGGTCGGCTTCTACCAGCTTTTCCATCCTTTTGTATATAATTCGTGTTAATATTTTGCAACCATGACTTATTAAACCGATCGTTCTATAGTTTTCACACCTGTATGCGCCTGCTTTCTTTGGAATGGGGATTATAACATTTTTCTTAAAGTCTGAGGGTACTTCGCCTGTCTCATACATCTTACACACCAGGTGAAACAGTTTCGTCATGGCTGGTTCTCCCAGAGACTTCAGTAGCTCTGAGGGAATGTCGTCTACTCAAGAGGCCTTGTTTCAACTTAGCACTTTCAGTGCTCCGTGAAATTCAGCTCTCAGTATAGTATCTCATATTTCATCCTCATCTGCATCTTCTCCCCTTCCTACAATGTTGCTTCTAAGTTCATTTCCTTAGTAGAGCCTCTCTATATACTCTTTCCACATTTATGAGACAGGTGTAGAAAATTCTCTTTATGAAAATCACTTTGGGTTCTTCCACTTAACACATGTTACGGCGTACTAAGTTCTACCTTCAGTTGCTTTGTTCTGTATTGATCATTTTGGGAACGTCGAAACAAAGTATTTTATTCAAGTTTCAATAATTTAAACATGGCTGCTTCTCAGTAAGGGTTACAGGATAGCTAATTAATAAAATTAGCCAACGAGTTGCGACAAATGATGATTTAATAAACCTGTGCAGTGGTTTCGACGGAAATAAACCCGCCTCTTTCAGAAGTGCATGAAACTGAAAGTTTAAGTTAGATAAACATCTCCAAAATCAAGGAAACGCGAAACAAAATTATTAAAACCATCAATGAAACCAAATAAACTGCCAACCCATATTAAGACTTTCAAACAGTGGTGAATCCACAGAGGGTGAGGGAGGCTATGGGGCTGCAGCAACCTCCGCCAGAGCACAAGGAAAACCTCCTAATGCGAGCATTTTCTACTCCCTTTTTTTTCTTTTAGACATTAGCTTGAGGTACGATGCCACAAAATTTCTAAGAGCTCACCCCCCCCCCCCCCCGACCAGGATCCTGCATTCGCTACTAGTTTTACACCAAACGACTGTTAATTTGGTTTTACTGATGTTTTTAATCATTCTGTTCGCCATTCCCTAGAATATAGTTATGTCTAATATGAATTTATTTATTAAACCAAAATTTGTTGCAAATGCTTGGCCGCTTTGCTAACACACTTGAGCTATGATTCCTTCACAAAATCTCTCCCTCTCTCTCTCTCTCTCTCTCTCTCGCACACGCGCGCGAGGGAGGACTCGGACAGCGAACTGTCGAGCGCACCGTAGCAAGGCGCCTTAGTGTGTACGGCTATTCCGCCACGGCCACTGTTCTGACACCGTTAAATATTTATTTCTGTACTAAAATAACGGCTTTTAAATGTGTTTTATGAAAAACACCTGTCTACATTATATTTCTCTTTAAAGCTAGAGGGGTGATCCCATGCCCCTCGAGCCTGATAGACTCCAGAAACAGGTGTGATTGACTTGCGGCTGACCCCTATCACCCCACTCGCAACATAAAATAAAAACCACATCAATCAAAAAGGAATTTTAATCAAAGTACTCGTATAACATAATCTTGTCTGATGATTGTTGAACCTGAGCCTTTTCGGCAGTGTTGAATTTACGTTTTCAGTGCATGCTATGCTTCTTTTTCTCTAGGGATCATAAAGATAAGCTTAGCACTGTACATGGTGACTAGGCACCTAAATAAGTCATCTGAATTGCCCTCAAAATGGCTACAACATTTTCGCTGTGCATCAGCTCGGGCCGCGGTGGAGTAGCCGAGCGGTCTAAAGCACCTCGCTGCGGAGCGCGCGGTTGCTTGCCATGGAGGTTTGAGACCTCCCTGGGACATGGGTGTGTGTGTCCGTCCGTAGGTTAGTTTACCTAGTTTTAAGTAGTTTGTAAGCTACGGACTGATGACCACGCAGTTTGGTCCGATAGAATTACAGATACTTGAACATCAGTTCAGTGGGGTTCTTGAACGGTTGTCGAGCAGGTGCCATTACAACTTCTAAATCCCTGATGATGTTGAAAACTGAACCATTAGTGATTAACTTTTTCCACTATCGTCTAGTATGTCATATTCCGGCCTCAGTACCAGGAGCGCCAACCACTTCATTTGAAACTTGCGGCACTTCTGCCACTTCGTTCTTCGTCACTCTGAATTGTTTGATCACACAGGAAGCGTCTGTGCCATGTAACCACTGTGTCGTATGATGGTGCATCATTGTCGTGAACTTCCACCACCTCAGGATTGATAGTAACTGTTTCGTTCGCCATCAAGTGCAGAAACCAAATTGCCTTTTGATTTTGGTACGCAAATGGCGTGTTGTTATTCGGGTCAAGTGGATTCAGTGCGTACCAGGAATGCATAATTGAACCCATAAAATAATAATAATAGTAATAACGAAACTTCATTATTTGGATGTGATAATCTGTGACTTTCTCTCATAGGGACGCTATTCCCTCGTCACGAAGATGACAGTCCAATGCTGTTAAATAGGGAGATGATTAGTGATCATCAGTACAATGACCCCTGTCTCCACGGTTACGCTGAAAGTTAGACCGGTATCTATTGGTTTTGGAACGGCAGTACGTCGTGTGGGCGGAGATTTTTATCGATCAGAAGCACTCACGGGAGACCCTTGACAGCATGCCTCTTGAAAACCTCTCTGCTCAAATCAGGAGATAGTCTGGCCTGTCTACGTCGTCACGTTCTGATCAGATGTGTCGCCTCACTATGCAATTCCAGGCCACCAGACCAAGTGTCATTTTCCTGAATCAACTGCAAATCTCTGCCGAATTTCGAGTTTAAGAAGATATAACATCATTAATCTCTATTCGTTCGTCCAACGAGTAACTACTAGATTCGAGGGGAGTAAATTGTGTTGCCACATAACATATCGCAACCTACGTAATTAAAATAAGTATTGTACATGGAATCTGATGCCGGCCGCGGTGGCCGAGGTGACTGAGGCGCTCCAGTCACGGTCTGCACGGCCACTACGGTCGGGGGTTCGAATCCCCCCTCCGGCATGGATATTTGTGCCGTCCTAGTTCGTAAGTAGTTCATAAATAGTTTGTAAGTTTAGGGACTGATAACCCCGTAGTTGGGTCCCATAGACTATACTAACATTTTCTCATGCAATGTCCTCACTGATTCGTTATTTATACCTCTGCTCAGACAAAATATATTTATTCATTTCGGTATTATCTAAGTTTCAGAGCCGATAGTATAACTACAGAGAGGAGGGGGTGGCGGTAGACAATATGAACACCTTACATAGACATGATCCGTACTAATTTATTCTTATTATTTGCGTCGAAACCCTGTAGGATCATGCAAAGCATTCTGCCTCATTTGAGCGTTCTTTCTGATCCTCCACGATTCTATCATTTTTTTCTAGGAGCCTCTTTCTACTCTCAATCTACTTTGTCCCCAGTTTCTTTGGGACTTCATTCTCTGACCTCACATTCCACTTTTGTATCTTGTCTCTGTATACATTTGTCTTCAATTTCTGTTGGATCGATTATTGCTGCTTCTAGGTCCAGTTGTATGAACCATGGAATTGTCGACTTGACCCCTTGTATATATGTTACAATTCTCTTGTTGGGTCGTGTTGGTTATAGCCTGATGATGTGCCCATAGAACTGCAACCTTACAAAAATACTCGGGGAACGTAACTGAGAATCCTTGGAAGAAATACGGCTTGTTGTTATTGTTATCAACATCGTCGCCGTTGCCACATCGAAAAGTATGCTGCGGTGGCTGTGCTATTCTACACCGTGGAGCCTCTTCATGTTTGCACAGCTACTGCGGCTTAAAACCATTTGAAACTGTTTGCAGTCCTCGCGGAGAGAGGTGGCGTGATCAGCAAACTGGATTCTAATTTGGGACGAAGGTGGTTCAAATTTGCCTCCGGGCATCCCGATTTAGATTTTCCGGATTTCCCTAAATCACTCCCCACAAATGCCGGGATGTCTGCTTTGAAAGGGTGTGGTGTGCAGGAAGGCGTCGTCATTGAATAAATGTAGTAGGAGGATCAAATGCGAGGTCATCAGTCCCTAAACTTACAAACTACTTATGAACTAACTTATACTAAAGACATCACAAACATCCATGCCCGACTGCGGATTCGAACCCCCGACGGGGAACGACATCGTGCATCGTAGCATAGCGCCTCAATGCGCTCAGCCAGCCCGCCGCGGCGTAGAAAAAATCGCACTGTCGTGTTTTACGGCCCACTTTAAATTTGTAGTTTTATAAGTTTTTGCAAACATTTTGGACCAAAATAATAATCTAATAATAAAAAATTAATTAATAAGAGTGTCTGAGGGAAAACTATTTAGGTAGTGGCGGGTTCGAAACCAACGACCTTTAGCATCATAGTCCAACACCTTGCCCACTACGCTACGGCTATCAATCAAAACTTAAGTTCTTTTATCTCATAATATTGATGGCCGTTGTTAACTGATGCTAGTATGGCATTTGTAGACACTAGATTTTCATTTATCGTAGGAAGAACGTCGTGTATTTGTTAATTTCTCAGTGCGCCATTGCTTTGAAATGACAACGTGTAAGTTACAATAAGAAAATCATCAAATACACAACGCAAGATGGCGTAGGCCACAGAGAGTTCTGGACGAGGAATGTCACGTGACATCTGCGAACGGCTGGTTTTCGTTAATTCAATGGAGGGTGTCAAAACTCCGTTATTTTTGTAAATATCTCTCAAACGATACGAGATATGAAAAAAAAAAAAACCACAAGGGAACAAAGTTGTAGAGAATTGTCTCCTCTACAAATTCGGTTATTCCATTTCCGTGTCAGATGAACAGTTAAGCCGTTATTTTCATTTAAATTTCGAGCTGTCAAAAAACGATCGCAAAGGCCCACTTTTAGTGTTACTACCTTAAACTCAAGTGGGACAATATAAGGTGATGCAAATGAGTAAGAGAAACAATCTCGTAATGTTCGAATACAGCATCAGTAGTATGCTGCCTGGCACAACGCGTCAATTAAATACATAGGCGAAATGCTTCAGAGCGATATGAAATGGAATGAGCATATGATTGTACGACCCCGTCTTAAGTATTGTTCAAGTGTTTCGGATCCGCACCAGATCGGTTTAAAGGAAGAAATACAACCTCGATCAAATCAATTCCGGTGAATAGTCATGTAATATTAACATAGGTGAACTATGAACTACAGTTTCTGTCCCTCGAAATAGTCACCTCCTTAACTATGCACCGCCGAGATTTGCGATACATGACCGGAAACTTGGCACGAAGTCTTTCTTTGGGATGGAGTTTCAAAAGCTTCATCACGTTTCGTTGGATGTCAGGAAATTCGTCAAATATCTCTTTCCAAAACGAGTTCGAGTCGAGTGAGTAGCAGGAAGCCTGGATGATTGAGATCGGGTCTGGTGGATGTTAAAGTTGCACCGCTCTTTCTTTTGCCAGGATCTTTTTGACGATATTGGCAGTGTGTGCGCGAGCGTTGTCGTGGAACTTGAACGTCCACCATATTCATCGGATCTTATTCTTCCAGACTTCACATAATTCTATTGTCAGAGGTTGTAGAAGCAATTGAGAGGGGAAGCAGCTAGGTTTGTTATGGGTAGGTTCCATCAATACGCGAGTGTTACTGTGATGCTTCGGGAAATCGAATGGAAGTCACTGGAGGAAAGGCGAAGCTCTTTTCCAGAAACACTGTTGGAAGAAATTTAGAGGGCTGGAATTTGAAGCGTACCGGTACTTTAGGAAGATTCTACTCCCGACAACATACATTTCGCGTAAAGACCACAAAGATGACATCAGAGAGATTAGGGCACGTACAGATGCACACAAGCATTCGTTTCTCCCTCGTTCTATATGGGAGTGGTAGCCTACTAGGTACCCTTCGCCACGCACCTTTGGGTGGATTGTGGTGTATGAATGTAGACGTAGAAAGGGCACGGCCGATTCCGTTCTCCATCCTTATCGCAACAATCTGAGCGTATGCACCGTCTCTAATGACAACGCTTCAGACGGGACGTTGAATCCTGATCTTCTCTTCGTCCATATTCTTCAAAAATGAAACGCCAAGATCGCGAATTAATAGTTTATTTAATAACTACCGGTTTCGGAGAACTGTGCCACCATCATCCGGTCTTATTACATGTTATAAACTGCTTATAAAATGTATATGGCCAGATGATGGTGGCACAGTCTTCCGAAACCGGTCGTCATTAAATAAACTATTAATTCGCGATATTGGCGTTTCATTTTTGAAGAATATAAAACTATCAGATCGCCTCCTAAATTACCAATGTCAGGTAACGTTAAATTTTTCTTTCTTCCTTCCTTGTAGTTCTCGTGAAAGCTAGTTGGTTACATTTAACACGTTGACTGCCGCGATGACGTCAGAGACGCGCCGGATCCGCCTGCTGTGGCTCCCGGCGGCCACACGGCAGCCAGTGTGTTGAAGTACTTGTACTCGAAGATATCTTTGCAGCACATAGGCAGTCATTCCCCCTCGCTAATGTGCAAATGCAATAAGAAAACTAAGCGATAGCCGCGGTGGAGTAGCCGAGTGGTCTAAGGCGCCTCGCTGCAGAGCGCGTAGTTGCTCGCGTCGGAGGTTAGGGTCCTCCCTGGGGCAAAGGTGTGTGTGTGTGTGTGTGTGTGTGTTGTCCATAGGTTAGTTTACCTTAGTTTAAATAGTTTGTAAGCTACGAACTGATGACCACGCAGTTTGGTCCGAAAGATTTACAAACATTTGAACATTTGCCGCGGTGGAGTAGCCGAGCGGTCTAAAGCGTCTCGCTGCGGAGCGCGTGGATGCTCGCCATGGAGGTTCGACTCCTCCCTGGGGCATGGGTCTGTGTGTTGTTGTTGTATAGCTTATGGGACTTAAGTACGTGGTCATCAGTCCCTAAACGTACAAACTACTTACGATCTAGCTAACAATAAGGACGGCACAAATATCCATGCCACCACCACCGGCGCCGCCGCCGTTGCCACTTCGAAGTAAAGTATGCTGCGGCGGCTACGCTATTCTATGTTCAAATGTTTGTAGAGCTTATGGGACGTAACTACGGGGTCATCAGTCCCTAAACGTACAAACTACTTATGAACTAACTAATACTAAGGACGGCACAAATATCCATGCCTGAGGGGGGATTAGAACCCCCGACCGTAGTGGCCGTGCAGACCGTGACTGGCGCGCCTCAGTCCTCTCGGTCACCGCGGCCGGCGGTCTGTGTGTGTCCTTAGGTTAGTTTGTCTAGTTTTAAGTTGTTTGTAAGCTACGGACTGATGACCACGCAGTTTGGTCCGATAGATTTACAGACATTTTAACATTTGAACTAAGCGATAACATTGGTAGACTGTACAGTGGTTTGTGGAGTAGGCCTATTTACGTAAGCCTCCTCCTGACTAGAGGTTTTCCCCGTCGGAAGCATGGCATGAGTCTGGTGCCGGTGATTACGTGTCAGTCACGGTGGAGACTGCCCTGCCTTAGAAAGCCCTGCGCGAATTGCTTGCCGTGGCGTAAGCTCTGCGTAAGAAGGTGCTACTGGAACTCGCAACGCTTTCTCCATCCAGCTCAGGAGCGCAACAGGACAGTCCACTGCCGAAATGTGGCTTCTGCCACAGATATAACAAGGACTCTGGAGCACATGTCTGAAAACGACTCTGCAAGGCTTATTCAGAGTAATACTCTAAAAACTTGATATAAGCTTACGCTTCGCTTCTAGTGGTTACCGAGATAAAAAACGGTAACTTCGTGAACCTCGTGTACATCGAATAAAACGGCGTTGCGATCAATATATATCGAACGTTCGACTCTTACGCCATGGTCGATGTGGTGACAGATGGAAGCGCTACTTTTGAATCGTATCTTCTGTAGTGTTTAGTGACTCTTTTGGAAGATAGAGTTGTAAGTGAGAATTCATGTCGCTATCGTGGAACGAATTAATTCCTGAATTAAGTGACGTAGAGTAGTTTTTGTTGGAAATATGCTTATTGACAGGTAACCAAAACCAAAGAAATGTGTGCACTGCGGGAAAGAGGAAGCTGTGATATTAGTACAGAGATCAGACCACGTTAATTTTCCATGTCAACTGATGTGTAAGAAATGTAGGAAGAGAACGAGCATCACTATAAACACTTGGTTCGATAATTCCAGGTTAAGTATCCAACAAAGTGTTAAGATTGTCGCTTGCTGGATTAGAGGGTATACTGTTGAAGAGGCGGCGTCGGAATCGGGAGTGAATGTAAACACAGTTGTAGATTATTTCACTTTCTGCCGAGGAGTGTGTTACGTCATCGTTACCAACAACAGTGTTCCTATAGAAAGACGAAGGAAAAATTGTTGAAATCGACGAATCACACATAGTGACTCGAAAGTACGGGAAAGGACGATGATTAAAAATGAAGCAGAACAGACATGGAGTTTTGGAGGAACTGAGCGTGAGTCAAGAAGGTGTTTTATTGTGAGAGTATAATCAAGAGGAAAAGAAACCTTACTTCCTCTTATAAAACATTGTGTTACCTGGCAGTAAAATAATAACCGACGGCTGGAAGTCGTATAACTCTCTTAAGGAAGAGGGTTTGACCACCACTTCGTCAATCACTCTTTGGAATTTTTGTCTTCTGAGGACCCGTCTACACATACGCAGAATATTGACAGAATGTGGAAATCGGTAAAGAGTACAGTAAAAAAGGAGGGCAGACCTTCAGACAGTAACGATTTGTTTGTTTCAGTACTTATATTTCCATAATTTAAAACTAAGTGGAAAACATCTGTGTCGTGAAGAATTACCAGTTGTCATTAAAGACATAGCCAAAGTTTATCCCGGATACGAGAAGTAAAGAATGTTACCACTTTCGTATAGTAACGGAGGTGTTTCTCGGGAATAATGTAAGGGTATTATTTTTCTTTCTATAATAAATGATTGTTTCGTTCGTGCAATTCATGCTGTACTCGTAGGTTCCTGCCTAACCACATCCTTTATAATCCTGACAAAGTAGTAACAAATGGCTTCGCTAGCATTGACGATTTACTGTTTCTGAACCGGAGATTCACGTACTGAAAAATAAATAAATAAATAATAAAAATAAAAAATTGTTTAACCTATACCTAACCTTCTTAAGGCTACGCTACAGATAACTTTTTTAAAGTCAAAGTTAGTTAGGTATAGGTTAAACAAGAAGTTTTCTTTTTTTTTTAGTACGTGAGGTCGCGTAGTGCCCGAATCTCCGGTTCAGAAACACTATATCGAACATTTGATTTATATCGATGGCAATGCCGTTTCCATCGATGTACACGAGATCTAGATAACTACAAAATAATAATAATAATAATAATATAAAAATAAAAAATTAAGCGTTTTTAACAATGTAAATACTTCTATAGCTTACACTTTGTTGTTTCCCTGTTCTGTTACAATGTTGCAATACACCCATCATATCTTCAGTCCTTTTTAAAGTTTTAGAATGTCAACTTTTGTTCCCACCGGAGGTTCGACGGCTCCCTCGTGCTTTGGTGTACGTGTATGTTATCCTTAGTGTAAGTTAGTTTAAAGTAGTTTCTAAGTCTGGGGACATGACCATAATAATTTGGTCCTACAGGTTTACAAATATTTGAATTTGAAAACTTGCATTGTCAGTTAACTTCAGTGTCTCTGGCAAATATGTTGCATTTCTATTTTTACAATGGATCCATAAACGCAACAGATCACCAGTTCTGCTTATCTTTCCCACGGTTGTAGTATTTAATTAAATCTAATGTTGAACCCGGTGGTCTCGGGATAAAGCGCTTGACTAGAAACAGAAGGGTCGCGGGTTCGAAACCCGGTCGAACCTCGGATTTTTTCAGACTGCGCTTTAACCCATCCTTCACCTCTCAACGATGTGAGAAGTTGTCAGAAACGACACGTGGTTCGGATTCCACGCTAAGCTGTAGGTCCCCTCTCCCCGGTTGGATACCTAGGGTAGTCTAGGTACACGCAAGTCGCCGAAGTGGGGTCCAATTGAAAGACTTGCACCAGGCCAATGAGGATCACGAAATTAAATTAAATTATTAAATCTAATAAACGCTGCTCTGGTACGATGCGCTTCTCAAACGCTTTAGAAAAACGCTTAAACGATTGCAGTACGCTTGTTGGAGCAGAGAAAATCTTCACTCACTAGCGGTGTAGAAGTTGACATCTCTGGTATTCCTTGTTACGTTGAAATACGTATGGTTTGTTTCAAAATTACTTATAAATGGGTATATTCTAAACAGTAATGAGATGTTAAATACGCCAGTAATAAAGGTTAAATGCCAGAGTCAGAAAGTGACGTTCATGGAAGATGCTTGGTGCAAGGTGTAAATATGTATATATCTAAAGTTCGATTTGTGTATGTATGTTCCATATGGATTCCAAAACGGTTGGAACAATTTTGATGAAATCTTCACATTAGCCAGGCGTGTGATTCTGAAAAGCTTGGTAGCGATCATGTCAAGAGATTTATTGCTTTGAAGAATATAATGCGAAATATGGAACAACAATTACTCTTCGTACAAGCTATTCACTCTTTGAATTTTCAACTTTTTCATATTTATGAAAGTGCTTTTACGGTTGCTATGTTCTACGTAATAGTATTCAACACAATGAATACATACTTATTTGAGTGCGCCTCGGTTGCACAGTGATAGAGTGGCAGACTACAAATCCGAAGGTCACGGGTTCGATCTCTGCCAGGTCCTAGGATTTTTATCCCACTTTCCACTTCTTTCACCTCTGGAAAATACCGAGTAGCACCGTGGTTCGGAACCCACGTTAAACTGTAGGTCCCCCTATAACTGGCTGGGTAAGTCAGTTCGAAGATCGGAGGAAGGCAACGGCATACCACCTCCAAACAGGACCATGCCTAGTAAAGCACCGTGGTGTTCAAACCAATCTTCGGATTGTTGACGGCTTTACCTTTTTTGTTTTATTTATTTATGCCTAATGGATCTGCGCTGCTTTGAGAGATTGCCTCCACTTCAGCCTGTCTTAAGCTACTTTCTGCCATTCTTCCTGCAGTCCTTTGGCTACGCAGTCACTCCATCATGTTCTAGGTCTCCCCACGGGGCTTCTGCCGGTTGGCTTGATGTTGAGTACAGTGCGGCGGTTTTAACCACCCGATCGCTGGCTCCCATGTAAACGTTGAATGGCGAGCTGCCGACAACAAAACGGGTAAGGAGAGGCCAAGTGTGGAAAACGTTTCAAATTTTTACGTTTTTTAGCACTGTTTCGTAAAGAAAAGATACGTAAAGTACCGCCACGTTAAACGCTACAATTATGGGTCTGTTGTGAGCAGTGTGTTTCTTTTTGTCTGAATTTATCATGCACTCCTACAACGTCGAACTACCTGTCACCTGCCAATTAACGACTTATTCTCTGAGGGTGTTCAATTTTTTTTCCCCCGTCACAGTATGAGCTACGATAAGAACGAATTCCGCATCGTATTTACTGTAAGTAAGTGCATGGTGCCTTGTATACATTAAATATGATTTTGAACTCGGAAGGTTCTAATATACATCTCTTTTCTGAGTCTGTGGGATAAAAAAAAACAACTGGTATGAAAATATCCTCTTGAGTGATTACACTTTGAAGAGCAGAACTTACAGCGTTTTGCTTCTTGTCTTCTTTCAGCACAAGACGGATCTACGAGAGACGTTATTCAACGTTTGTACCTGTTCATTTTTAAGTATGACAACTTTAAAGGAATTTAGTAGATCTTTCGCCTGGATAAGACTGAACATTTATGTAGGCTTTGCGCATGGCCCTTCTTACGAATGCATGAATACCTATTTTTATGCTTCACCATCCTTGCAATCTACCTCTAAGAGAAAGAGTAACAGCCTTTATTTTCGCTACATTGTCCGAACGATACTATTAAACAAGATTGAATCTTTATGATCTTTTACTATTTTATAAGAAACACAATCATTAAGAAAAGTTTATTGCATCTTTCATCTTTAACTATAGTTTCCCTGAGTTTACCAGATTTATACTAAATGTTCTGATTTTGTCCTTAACATAATTTGAAAGAGACATTTTATCAGTTTAACAGAAATACCTTCATAAGAATAAGTGGTGCAGTTTTGAAGAAACCACGATCATCGAAGCTTTGTTGGCTACAAAATTACATCGACAAATTTCATGAGATGGTTTCAAAGAGTGGGCAACCAGAACTGCACAGCGAAATTGCGATTCCAGCCGCCACAAGCAGTGCAGGTTGTTTCTCCTAGTTCAGAAAATTTTTAGTAGTAGAGGGAATGCTAAAAACTTTGAGCATAATCATGAATCAACTTCTTCACGCCTACATTGGATTGTGTCGAATATAGTTTTGTAATATTAATAGAAACATTAACAGTTGTACAACGACACTTGTTCTTAAGCTGTTTTGCTTAAATCAGAAAACACACGTTTACTAAGAAACACTATTTCATGAAATAGTACTTATGAACAAGTAAACTAACTTTTTTAATAAAGACGTAACGAAAGTCTTTTTTGTTTTGAGCCTATACAGGGAAGGTACGTGGACACACAAATCATTTTACATTAAATGGTAGTGCTGCAGATAAGCTGAATAGATTGCAAAAAATAATGAAAATAAAATAAATAAAAAATTACAGGCCGCACTTTAAGCATGGACGACTTAAATATGACCAGTTTCTGACATTTCTATCATCATATTGACATCTGTTTTGTGACGACAGGCACACGTACACATATCCAGGTGCATAGATTTCCGAAAAATTGGTTGTTTTACACACATGTGGTAGTGTGTATATGTATGTAAAACGAACAACTTCTTCAAAATCGCCGGCCGCGGTGGCCGAGGGGACTGAGGCGCTCTAGTCACGGTCTGTACGGCCACTACGGCCGGGGGTTCGAATCCCCCCTCGGGCATGGATATTTGTGCCGTCCTTAGTTGTAGGTAGTTCATAAGTAGTTTGTAAGTTTAGGGACTGATGGCCCCGTAGTTAAGTCCCTTAAGCTTAACAAACATTTGAACATTTTTTTCTTCAAAATCTATCTACCTGCATCTGTATAGTAGGGTATATCACAAAACAAATAGAAATCTGACGAGGGAAATGTCCGGAACGGATCATACTTTAGTCATGTTGCGCTTGGAGTGTGACCTGTAATTTTTTTTTTATTGCGACGTATCCAGCTAATCTGCAGCACTACCATTTAATTTGATCACCGTTGCCTGCCTCTTTCACGACTTCATGTCGCATTTACAATCCTTTTACATATTTAACCGAGTAATTAGTGTGTTAATCGCATTACACGTGTTTTTTAGCACTTGGAGAGAACGAATGCCAACATCCTTTTCTGTCGCTACATACATTGATCGTACTGCAAGGAGCGGGAGTGGCAAGCGGTTATCCGGGTTGCCTACACGAAGTTACGCAGGCGAACAGCAGTAGTTGCGCGCTTCTGCACAGTATCACAGAGTAACATATACAGAGAAGCAGCCCCCCTCCCCCCTAAACCACTGTCCTATGCTGCCCTCGAGTTCCGCAAGATGCTAGCAGGTGTCAGACGATTCCCCGGCTTAGTACCGGTAGACGACACTAGAGGCTCTTCTGAAGGTAGCGTGGAGACGTGCGCTTATATCCCAGACGAAAAATTCTTTCCCAGAGATACTACCTGGTGGCATTAGGCAAAGATCTAAAACGTTCATGCAGTACGGATGTAGAGATGTCAGCAGACGACGTTGTTCTGAGTATTTTGTATACACTTGAAACAGAAACAGAAATAGAATTTATCCTGATAGGATGTTAGCCGGCCGCGGTGGCCGAGGTGACTGAGGCGCTCCAGTCACGGTCAGCACGGCCACTACGGTCGGGGGTTCGAATCCCCCCTCGGGCATGGATATTTGTGCCGTCCTAGTTCGTAAGTAGTTCATAAGTAGTTTGTAAGTTTAGGGACTGATGACCCCGTAGTTAAGTCCCATAAGCTTGACAAACATTTGAACATTTGAATAGGATGTTAGTTAACCTCACACACTGTAATCGTAACATATTCAGAAACAAACTACCAAATATTGGTGACAAGTAAAGAATATCAGGCTAAGCACACTCTCGGAAATCGCGATATATTCGAAACTAAGCAGCAAAATATTGGGGTAAAACAAGAAATATCAGCCTTTCCATACCCTCAGAAATCACGAAATATTCGGAAATACATAGCCAAATCTTTCTGAATAGTGAAAATATTAAAGTAGGTATAATAGTGAGTCCCAGCTTTGGCCGTATTAAAACCTTTTATTTATTTTTTTTTTTTTTTGCAGATCGATATCAGTCAGTGTCTGGCCATCTTCAGTCAAAAAGTAAAAAAAAAAAATATATATATATATATATATATATATATATATATATATATATATATATAATCAGCCTCTAGACGTGAAGTCATTACAAAATTAAGAAACGTAATAGACAATATGCGGACGTATAAGTCATCACAATACGAAAAGTACAACACAGTATCTTACCTAGAGTCCAAGCCCTGTTGGCCCACAAAACCTTACACTTTGCATGTTAATATGAGATAGGAAGTACATAAGGAGGATGTCAATCATAAACTGATTTCTTAGCTACAGACTTAGTTGCGTCTGTGCGGATGGCACCCAGCGCCCTCTATACAAACTGCAAGTTAAAATAAGCCATATTTTTTACAAGACATAATATAAAACTTAATCTGAGATGCAGGATATGGTCAGCAATGACAAATATTTTTATTTTTTATTTATTTATTTATTTTTTTATTTTTTTTAATTTTTTTTTTTTTTTTTTTTTTTTTTTTTTTTACAAATAGCAGTGTATAAAACAAGGTCTAAAATAAAATCCACATTAAAATTTTAATGTGGATTTTACAATGTGCAGTGTTGCCTCTATATAAATTTTAATATAAATTAATAATATAAATATAAATAATATAAATTTTAAATATAATTTAACATATTAAAGAGTTTGCAGAGGTAAAAACACGTGGCGTAAACGTTTCGTATGGTTGATTTTAGGTTACACTATCCTATCCAAATTTTACTCACCATTGATTTCATGTTATATAAACAGTACAGTCTGATGTAACAGGAAAAAGACGGGAACCAGCGAAAAAATGATCCTGCCGGAGCACAGAAAAGGCGAATCTGTTTTCTGACACAAAAGTGTCGAACCTGCTGCCTCAATCATTCCGACTTCCTCACCAAAAATTTTGGCATGCGAACATAGTTCACTAAACCGGATGCTGCATATTAACTGTAAAGTAAACAAAAACAAAAATCACCCCTTCATCGACCGAAGATTTCAATCTTTAAGATGTACAAAAATCAATTTTTTTCGCTGAGTACCTTTTTTCAAATCACATGGTAATTTTCAGAGCTGTCCGAACGCCGTCTTTCAGCACAATACGCACTTTTCCTAGCAAAATATCGCGGTTCTTCGGCCGTATCTTGCTAACGGACTAAGATTTATGAAAACCGAAAAATGCAGTTTATAGATAAATGTCTACAGGATGTATTGTAAATATTTGAACAATTTTCTATGGTTAGTTATTTAGATATTTGCGATTCACGGTGTTAAAACTGCTAAAACCGGGTTTTGTGATTTTGTGCAAAACTATAGGTTTCAACCTCTGGATCTCGGTAACGGATAACGATATCGAAAAAATTTAAATCTGCCTCGAGAATACCATCGTAAGAACATATAGTAAACATTACGAAGATTTTCAATGAATAGAAAGTATCGAAGTGACAATCGCCACAATTCGTGTTTTTGGTACCCAAAAATCATTTTTAGATTTTCTCAGGAACAGCCCATGAATGAATGGTGCTTTTGTAAGCCGTTTAAAGCCTACCGTAGACTACACGTCATATACAAAAGCCAACTGATTTGCTCAATTTGGATGGGCTCCAGGAAGTTTGTAACTTTGAAAATTTTGACGATGTACTGTATGATAGCTATAGTATACCCATTCTTCTAATATGTACACAAATGATCACTAGGCCAAGATCTATCCAGAACACTTAAGCCCTTCACTTTGAGATTAACAGAACCTGAGATATGGGCCCCTTTTAGAATCTCAAATTCGCACGCGCCGTTTACGAACGTATTAATACCGCGCGCTGCCGTGCGCGGTATGACAAGTCGAGGCGCTGTGTCTTAGAAGATACTAGAGTTGGATACTAGAGTTAGTACTTCTCTTATCTCCTCTCTCTCTGTCTTTTTAAAATTCTAACCAACAATACAAATACCAATTTTGGCAGCCCTAGCACCAAAATTGTCTGGACAACAATGTGTTTTCGAAAAGAATTTTTGATCCCGTATTTCACCCCCTTAGTTGTTAAAGTTCCAAAAATACCGAAACGCTTGTCTTTTTAACCCTGATCAAGAGTCCATATCCTAAGTTCCGTAGTTATAGCTCGAAATTTGCGTTAACAGCAACATATTTATGAAAATCAATATTTGTATCCCGTATTTCACGCCATTATTGGTCGAATTTCCAAAAATACCGAAACACGTTCCCCGAATCCAAATCCGAAAATTTGTAGTTCTAACTTCAAAATTGCCTAAATAGCAACAGATTTTCGACAAACATCCCCTCTTCAATTTAACCCCCTTGATGGTTGAATTTCCAAAAATACCGAAACACGTATTTTTTAAATTCTAATCAAAAGTACAAATATCAGTTTTTGCAACTCTAGCTACAAAATTATCTTTATAGCAACGTGTTTTCAAAAAGAAGTTTTCATCCCCTATTTTACCCTCTTAGTTGATGAATTTCCAAAAAGTACTAAAACTCGTATTTCTAATCTTGACCGAGATTCTCTATCCGAAGTTTCGTAGTTGTAGCTTAAAATTTGAGTTAACAGCAACATATTCTTGAAAATCAATTTTTTTGCGTCCCCTATTTTACCCACTTATTGGATGAATTAAAAAAAAAAAAAAAAAAAGCCGAAACACGAGTCTTTTAAATTCGAACTCTGAATTAAAATCCGAAATTTTGTAGTTGCCTAAATAGCAACGTATTTTCAAAAAACGTTTCATCCACTATTTCACCCCCTTTCGGACAGAATATCGAAAAATTTCTTCTTGAATGACGCCTAAAGAGTAAGATCAACACCCTCTACAAATTTCAAGTTTCTACCTTCAGAGCTGGCTGCGGTGGCCGAGGAGGCGCTCCAGTCACGGTCTGCACGGCCACTACGGTCGGGGGTTCGAATCCCCCCTCGGGCATGGATATTTGTGCCGTCCTTAGTATAAGGTAGTTGATAAGTAGTTTGTAAGTTTAGGGACTGATGACCGCGTAGTTAAGTCCCATAAGCTGTACAAACATTTGAACATTTTCTATCTTCAGTGGTTTGGGCTGGGCGACGACGAGTCAGTCAGTCAGTCACTCAGTCAGTCAAACGGCACACTGTCTTTTATATATAGAGATAAGGCTGCCCTGCATCAAGTACAAAATTATAAGTGCAGTATCCAAACAAAGAAAATAGTAATCAAAATATAAATGACATATAAAATTCTTAGTGTCTCATATCTATTGAGTTATACAATTGTATAATTTTCCAGATATATATTCATTTGTATACGTGCTGTATGTCTGTAAAATTTGTTGCGAATACAAATAGTAGTAAATAAGTAATAGATTAAAACCTGATGCGTGATGGGGCGGTTTTCCACGAACGTTACTGTTATTTTCCTCGTATCTCACGAACTAAGTGTCGTACTGTGATACAATTTCTAAACTACATTCACCTGTATATGAGTATACGATTTGTAAAATTTCCTGCAGCTACATTTGTAGTGTAGAAATTATAAACTGCAACGTCATAAAGAAAGCCATGAACAGCGAAAAATTAGTAAGCAATAAACTTTTTTCCTTTCGTTATTTTGATGTGATTGTCAGCTTTGCCAAACTTTCGGGAGGGGTTTGAACCACAGAAACCCCCCTCTCACTACGCCCATGTACGTCTGAATGAGCCTAACATGATTTAAGGAAGCCGTAGCAGTCCTAGTTCATCCTAGCCATATTTGGATATGTACGAGGGGGGGGGGGGGGAGTGCAAAAGAAACCGGACTCAGAGGGCGCTGCCATTCGTAGACGTAGTACAGGGTTCTCACGCTAGATTGCGTTAGTAGAGAACTTCATGAAAGAAGCTGTGCAGACAGCGTCAGTGTAGAACTGAACGTGCAAGTGTTGTATTGTGTTTCTGATTGTTGGCGGGTTACCCCTGCGAAGTCGTTATGGCAACTTTAAAAGAACAAAGAGTGTATGTGAAATTTTGTTTCCTGCTTAAAAAACAAACGGAGGCACACCAAATGCTTCGGGAAGCTTTCCAGGAGGACGCTAGAGCCACACATAGGTTTTAGAGTGATTTGTGCGCGTTAAACCCTGGTGAGATGAGTGTTGAAGACCAAGCTCGTTCAGAGGAGAACATTGAAAAGGTCCGCCAAAGGATCAACGAGGATCGTCGCCAAACGACCGACCAAATTTCAGCAGAGACAGGAATAAGTTGGATCTCTTGCCAGCGGATTTTGAGTGAGGATTTGCACGTGAGACGTGTTTCTGCTAAATTTGTTGCACGCCGTCTCACACAGGAGCAAAAAACCATCCGCATGAATGTGTGTCAGGACTTGAAAACAGAGTGCACGTGATGCATACTTCTTGAACAAAGTCATTACAGGGGATGAGAGTTGGTGTTATGGGTATGACCCAGAAACCAAGCAAGCATCAAGCCAGTTGAGGACTCCCAACTCTCCCAGACAAAAAAAAAGGCAAGGCAAGTGATGTCAGATGTGAAGACGACGATCATTGTCTTTTTATATGTTCGTGGAATTGTGCACCGGGAATTCGTACCCCCTGGCCAGACTGTTAACCAGCATTTTTACTTGGATATTTTTAGGCGTCTGCGAGAGGATGTGAGGAGGAAACGCCCGTAACTTTCTGCATCACGACAACGCTCCAGCACACACGGCCTTACGAGTGACAGACTATTTGGCATCTCAGAGATGGTCTGTTGTTCCCCACGCTTCGTATTCGCCGGACCTAGCCCCGTGCGACTTTTTCCTATTTCCACGAAGGAAAAAAAATCGCACTGACGTGTTTTACGGCCCACTTTAGATTTGTAGTTTTATAAGTTTTTGCAAACATTTTGGACCAAAATAATCATCTAAATAATAAAAAATTGATTAATAAGTGTCTGAAACCCTTGTAGGAAAAAAAATTAGATACAGGCAGGTTCCGAACCACTGACCTTCAGGGTCACAGTCCAACACATGGCCCATTACTCTACAGCTAACACTTAGGAATTACATTTTTTAATCTCATACTATTTATGGCCGTTGTTAACTGATTCTAATATGGCAATTGTAGACACTAGATTATCATTTATCGTACGAAGAACGACGTCTTTTTGTTAATTCTTCAGTGCGCCATTGCTTTGAAATAACAACGTGTAAGTTACAATAAGAAAATCATCAAATACGCAACGCAAGATGGCGTATGCCAGAGTTCTGGGCCAGGAATGTCACGTCACATCTGCGAACGGCTGGTTGTCGTTAACTTAATGGAGGATGTCAAAAATTCGTTATTTTTGCAAATATCTCTCAAACGATACGAGATATGAAAAAAAACAACATAAGGGAACAAAGCTGTGCCGGCTGCGGTGGCCGAGAGGACTGAGGCGCTTCCAGTCACGGTCTGCACTGCCACTACGGTCGGGGGTTCGAATCCCCCCTCGGGCATGGATATTTGTGCCGTCCTAGTTCGTAAGTAGTTCATAAGTAGTTTGTAAGTTTAGGGACTGATGACCCCGTAGTTAAGTCCCATAAGCTTAACAAACATTTGAACATTCAACATTTTGGTTCGAATCCCCCCCTAGGACATGAATATTTGTGACGTCCTTTTATTAGCTAGTTCATAAGTAGTTTGTAAGTTTGCTGAGAGCATTGAGGCGCTATTCTTCGATGCGCGACTCTGTTCCCCGTCGAGGGTGTGAATCTCCCCACGGGGAGTTCAAATGAAATGTTCAAATGTTTGTAGATCTATCGGACCAAACAACGTGGTCATCAGTCCGTAGCTTACAAACTACTTAAACTAAGGTAAACTAACCTAAGGACAACACACACACACACACACACACACACACACACACACACACACACACACCCATGCCCAGGGAGGACTCGAACCTCCGACGGCTGTCTTTAGTATAAGTTAGTTTATAAGTAGTTTGTAAGTTTAGGGACTGATGACCCCGTAGTTAAGTCCCATAAGCTATACAAACATTATGAACAAAGTTGCAGAGAATTTTCTCCTCTACAAATTCGCATATTCAATTTTCGCGTCAGATGAACGGTTTCTTTGCAATTAAAATTACATTACAAACGGCTTTTTTTGGTATTACTAACGCATTTCTTGTCAGAAATATTTCAAAAAGCGAGGTTCTGGTCTCTGGTAGGCAACAATTATGTCTAAAATTTGGTGCCGATCGGTTGAACGGTTCGACCTAAAAAGTGGGATCACGTTACAGCCAGAAAGACATCGTCAAATCACAGTTATTTTTGCAAATATCTTTGAAACAATGTAAGATATGAAAAAAACATAAAAGAGCAAAGTTGTAGAGAATTTTCTCCTTTAAAAATTCGGTTATTCAATTTTCGTGTCAGATGCATGGTTAAGCCGTTATTTTCATTTAAATTTCGAGCTGTGAAAAGACGATCGCAAAGGCCCTTTTTTAGTGTTACTACCGTAACCTAAAGTGGGCCAAAAAGCAAGGCAAGTGAGGTCAAATGTGAAGACGATGATCATTGTCTTTTTATGTTCGTGGAATTGTGCATCGGGAATTCGTACCACCTGGCCAGACTGTTAACAAGCATTTTGCTGTTTTTAGGCGTCTGCGAGAGGATGTGAGGAGGAAACGCCCAGAACTTAACTTTGGCGATCAGGTGGCTGGTTTCTGCATCACGACAACGCTCCAGCACACACGGCCTTACGACCGACCTACTAATTGGCATCGCAGAGGTGGACTATCGTTCCCCACGCTTCGTATTTTTATTTTATTTTTATTTACGTCCTTAAACCTTTAAGGTACATACATTACACCATAGATGTTGGACATGCATACAACACAGTACCATAAACTTGTTACAGTATGTTACTTTAACACAGTTATAATTTTTACATGCTTAGCTTAAAATACAATAGACACACAAAACAATAATCATGATTCAATTTTACAGTTAACATACCATGTATACACAATATAATAAACTTGGTACAATTTGGAACTTTTAAACTCGTTGTTACATGCTTTACATACAATAAAAAAATTTAATAGAATCAGCCATTCTTTCACTCTCATTTTAACAGTTTTCTTACATTTACTTATTATTCGGGAGATGTTCTGAATATTTGCAACACTTAATTTTCTAGATAATGTTGTACTGAGTAAAAGGAGTTTTCCAAAAGATATGAGGTTACAGATTTTTTAAATATGTTTATTTTGCTTATATCTTTTAATTAATTGGGCAACTTATTAAATAGTTGTGACCCTGAGTGGTAGCCACCTTTTTTGCACAGGGTGGTATGACAATGGTGTCTGTGTACGTCACTACTTGACTTCGTATGGTGTTCATGTACTGTTTTGTTTTGAATAAATAAATCATTTTTAAGTGTGCTCTTTTTGACATACATGACTACCTCAAGTATATAGATACATGGCAGGGGTAGAAGCCTAAGTTCTTTAAAAAGCGGTTTGCATGACTTATTACTATTCACATTTTTCATTATTCTCTCTTTTTTTTGCTTCCTGAAAGTTGTAATACTGTGAGGGGAATTTCCCCAAAATATGCCATATCTCAAATGGGAGTGTACGGGAGCAAAATAAACTGCTCTGTTTGAGCACTTGTGTTGTTCCATATGATTTTCATTGCATATGTCATTTTTGATAGTCTGGTATTTATATTCGCCGGACCTAGCCCCGTGCGAATTTTTTCTATTTCCACTAAGGAAAACAACGCGAAAAGGAGAGCGTTATGGTGATGTGGAGGTGGTAAACACATCTTCGCAAGGGGCACTGGACAATATCAAACCTGAAGAGTTCGTAACATGCTTCCAACAGTGGGAAAAGAGAGTTGACAAGTGCATCGCATGTAATGGAGAGTATTTTGAAGGTGACTGCAGTAATTTCGTAAAAAGGTTCATCAATAAATTTTTAATGACAAAACTCCGGTTTCTCTTGTGTCCCCCCTGGTATCCCGCCCCTGCCGCGGCTCGTACGTGTCACGGCCCCCTTCGGCAGCTTTCTCCCTCGGCGCCCCGTGCTGCTGCGCCCCCGGGGCCTGCGTGACCCTCCCTCCCTTCCTCCCTCCCCCCTGCCCCTGTCGCTTTGTTGCAGCTTTCTCTTTCTCTCTCTGCTGTTGCGGGACTGCACAGGTGCTAATGGGCCCCGTTTCCAGCGCCGCCGACTGACACACTTGCCGTTTCTTCTCCTGCAACAGCTGGCCGACGTCTCCTGCAGGTCCCACAAGCCGCAGCTTCCTCGTTGGATGCGCGGTGAAATAAATGTCTGACCAATTCGTGTAACTCAATTGTTAGAGATTTACGATGATAAGCGGTGTACCATTAACATGCTTTAATTAGCGACAGTGAACAAATTTACAGGATACGCATTACACGTGTGTTTGAAACAAGGTGGTTAGAATACAGGGAGACGCCCTTAGGCTGAAAAAGTGAAGCCTACCTCCGCCATATTGCTAAGTTTTGGAGAAGTGTTCGTATTGTAGAGCTAATGTTATTTGTCACTTAAAACAGAAATAAACCGTTCGACGGTTTGCCTTGATGTAGAACTTGTTAAACGAGTGCAAATTAGCCGTTAAAAATTTAAGATTTCAAATATAATATGCTGAGTGTTTATTACTATTTATTCAAGAAAGTATACTGTTTGAAAGTACATACTTCGCAGTGAATGTCACTCCAGTGCATTAACAGTAAGAGGGTCGACTTAACGCATAGTTTTAACGGAGAAATAGCAATCCAGCGCTGACCAAGATGGCGGACAGGCTTCAACTGATCTATGTGCTCTGCATAGATACAGTAATGCCACCTCCCTTTATTCTTGGTTTGAAACAGTACACGCAGACACAGACACAACCAAAGAGCAACGAGAACACAAAGCATTGACCAAAGATAATATAGACTGCGCGTTTCCCTATCTCTCCTGTGTTATGGTTTGAAACCAACTTCTAAAATTGTGCCGAGTCACGTGACTGAGTTTGTCATCACGAGCAACAGTTTTTCTCATTTACAGTTGAAATCAAGCGTTGATTCTAACAATACAACGACTTCTCCAATTCCCATTTAATAGTAAAGGTAACGAAATTTCTCCAAAATTACTAATATTATGAGATGATTACCATATTTACGTGTGACCAAGTGAAATGTTGGCCTATTGACATTTCATTCTACAAGGAAGATAATTACATTAATGCTCAATGTTTTTGATGCAGTATTATTCTTACTTTTACTTTCTTTTATTTTTGCTGTGCGCCCCGGTTGCACAGTGGTAGAGTGCCAGACTACGCCAGGTCCTGGGATTTTTATCTGTTACTTTCCACTTCTTTCACCTCTAGCAATATTCCTCATGTGAAAAATACCGAGTAGCACCATGGTCCGGAACCCACGTTAAACTGTAGGTCCCCCTATAACTGGCTGGGTCAGTCAGTTCCAAGGTCGGATAAAGGCAACGTCACAGCACTTCCGAACAGGACCATGACTAGTAAAGCACTGTGGTGTTCAAACCAATCTTCGGATTGTTTTTACGTTATTTTTGCTACTGATGAATGTGATTATCGAGGGGTCGACTATTACAACTGGTGTAAAATAATTTTATACCTCTTCAAAGCAGTTATAGTGCAGATCTGATTTTGAGTTCTGTACAGCCGGCCGCGGTGGCCGAGGGGACTGAGGCGCTCCAGTCACGGTTCTCACGGCCACTACGGACGGGGGTTCGAATCCCCCCTCGGGCATGGATATTTGTGTCGTCCTTAGTCTTAGCTAGTTCATAAGAAGTTTGTAAGCTTGGGGACTGATGACCCCGTAGTTAAGTCCCATAAGTTCTACAAACATTTGAACATTTGAATTTGAGTTCTGTACACAGCTTAAGATGAGTATGACTATTCGTTATACTTTTAAAACACGTTCTAAATGTTGCGTAAACGTAATATAATGTAAACACTCGATATTTTGTTTTAGATATTGCGGTTCACTGTATGCAGAAGTCAACAAATTCAAACGCATTTACTGTATAAAAATCGGATATTATGGATACAAAGATATTTCGGATTTTATAAAAGCATAACAAAATATTTCACGAGTATTGCTGAACAATCGTAAGAAAGCTAATGTCGCTTGTCAAATTGATTTTTCTACTTCTACTTCTGTGGAAGGAACCAACAAAAGAGCTCGCAGTGCACCATAACAGAATTTAATTCTGTTGCCTGCAAAACGAACTGTCTGAACGTTTCACCCAAACACGTGTAAAATTGTAACCATCTCGATAATATTGTGAATTGTGGAGAAATAATGTTAATGTACTACTAAATGTGTAATAAGAATACGATAAGGCTTTTATTGTTAAAATCAGGCTTGATTTAAGCTATAAATGGAAAAACTGGAACTGTAAGCTCCCATTCACTTCGTAATGACGAAAATGGTTACCTACCCCGAGTCACGTGACTTGTCTATGACACAAAGTATATATCAGAGTCCAGATGTAAAAATCAAAGATCATGTAACAAACAGTCATAACTAAAGACACACAGGTTTACACATAAGCAGTAATGAGTTTTACTCCAACATTAATTGTGGTGCGACAGAATTTTGTTTGTTTGTCTTTCTTAAACTTTTTGTCCAGAACGAATAAATATATCAATGAACGGTTACCGCTAAGCCAGAGTGCGAAATTCACGGTCGCCACCGAAAATTGGCAGCTGGCGATCTGGGTTTACATATAAATTTTATTTTCTGGAAACACTGGAGCTAGGTTCAAAATTGTACAAGCCTGAAGAGGTAAGCGGTAATTATTATTATATAAATACGCTAACACGAAAATTGTGATACAGATTACTAATTTATTCGTACAAAAAGGCCAATGAAAGTTACATAATTCGAAAGATTGTTTGTCGTAGATTTCACGAATATAAATATTGTGTGTGCATTTAGCCATTATAAGTGGCAAAAGGAAGTAGAAATTTTCCTATCTACAGCTTGGATCAAGTTCTACATTCTCCAACAATCAGCTCACTGATTGGCTATTCGCCTCGACCAAAGACGCTGTAATGCAGCGCATCTGCAGTGCTAAAATAAGTGAATATCGAAACATGGAGTGCTCCCAACTCACTTTCTTGTGCCGTTCAAATGCTTCATTTTCGCAGTGATTAAGAATTGTTAAAGGAAATGGATGTTTCCATATGAATGCCGATATAAAGGATGATTTGCTGGGAGAGGCATGTAGCGGTGCACGGGTGGAACTACGAAGTCGACATGTTGTCAGCTCTGGAATTCTGAATATCGCAGTATCGAAATAACATTATTTCTTAGCATTGTATAAATTTTCGAACACCGAAATTGTAGTTCCATTTCAAATATTAGGCTAATGAAAGTTATATAATTCGAAAATGACGTGAGAAGTATATACTTCCGTTTTTATTTGTTGTTATGGTGTCAGGCATTTTCCTTAACACGTAAAAGATACCGTTTCATACCTCCCAGTGTCGGTTAAATTTTACCAAATATCCCAGCGGCCCCCTATGATAGTGTTGGCAACATATGCTGAATAGTGAGAATCCTGTGAGTCTTCATTTTAGCCAATCGCTTGACAACGCTGATGTTTTTTCGTGGAATCTTCGCTTTACGAGGGCAATTATTTTTACTGAGCGGACGAGGGTACATATAAGAAACTGTCAACCTTAAAGCAGGAACAGCATTATTTGTTTACTTCATGGTCTGTACGACTAATAGTCATTCTATGTGGTTCGAACAAATGGGCCGGCCGCGGTGGCCGAGGGGACTGCGGCGCGTCAGTCCACGGTCTGCTCGGCCATTATGGTCGGGGGTTCGAATCCCCCCTCGGGCATGGATATTTGTGCCGTCCTTAGTGTTAGCTAGTTCATAAGTAGTTAGGGGCTGATGACCCCGTAGTTAAGTCCCATAAGCTATACAAACATTCGAACAAATGGGCAAAGATTTTCTATCGTGTTGTTGATGTTGCCAACATAATCACGCGAAGCCGCCGACATGGTACGTAAAATTTTACCCCCAGTGACCATTGTAAACATAATTCATCGATTTTCGACCACAGGCAATACTAGTATTGATATATAAGGCAAACACATATTTCGAGGTACTTGTATCAATTAAAATTAAAACAATCCAGATAGGCAGAATTGTTATTTTTTATTTCATGACCGGTTTCGGTCAACGTAGGTCATCATCAGATGATTAGCACCATGGTGGGAGGTGGTGGGGCCGGCCGCAGTGGCCGAGCGGTCCCAGTCTGCACGGCCTCTACGGTCGGGGGTTCGAATCCCCCCTCGGACATGGATGTTTGTGTCGTCTTTAGTTCATAAGTTTAGGGGCTGATGACCCCGCAGGTAAGTCCCTTAAGCGTAAGAAACATTTGAACATTTTGGATGTGGTGGCGGTGAAACTCACCGGTCGTGAAATAAAAAACAGTTCTACGATCTGGAGAGTTTGAATTTTAACATTTGTTTGAAGATCGTTTTTTCTTCATCGTGCTTTCTAAAATGACTATCAGTATTTTTATTTTTTTAACATCCTTTCTTAGTATTAGCACAAACAGATCTCAGTGAACGCCAGTTTTTATGATATCACGGCTACCTTACCTTCTCCTACACTTCAGGTTTTATCAAGCAGCTGTCAGCTGGTTCACGCTGAAGTGCAGAGTTGCGTATAATCTACGCCTTCTCCTGCTTATATCTACTCGGCGTGGCTCTTTCCTGTATAAGCAACGTTCGATAAGCAACCTGACTGGCAGGCTCTACTCGGATCGTTTTCTTTTTTTATGATGCTGTCTGAGTTGGGACTGGAGTTTCACTCACGTGAATCGTGTTTTTATTTGTGGCGGGTTCTTAAGTCTTGAAAGCTGTTGCAGTTCCCGCGTTCGACTATTTGCTATTTATCTTTCATAGTCAATTGTATGGTAGGTATTGTATTTAATCCTGTAAAACACCTTTACACATAGTCAGCTGATTCATCCGCGAGAATTCAACCAGAAATGGCACGAAAAAAGTATAAGCAGAGCAAGCACCAAATACTAAAACCAGCGTACAGGACTTGGCTGAAGACAGATACACTGGAGGATTTGCTGGTGATATCAGTGAACCGACCGCCTCTGACTGAGTTTGGCCAAAGGTACTTCTCAGCAGGAAGATAGTGGTACACAAAAATAAAAAGTGCTAGACCGCTATACTATGGTACTGGTATGTATTTTTATATTAAACAATTTGATATATTGTCTGTAAAGATATTGTTACAACAGGACAGGGGGAGGAAGGGCAATTATTTCATATTCAAATAAAGGGGTTGTGGCGACCAATCTTGTTAGACTGAAACTTCCTGGAAAATTAAAATTGTATGCCGGAACCGGGACTCGAACCTGGGACCTTTGCCTTGCCCGCGAAAGGCAAAGGTCCCAGGTCCGAGTCCCGGTTCCTCCACACAGTTTTAACCTGCCAGGAAGTTTCATATCAGCGCACACTCCGCTGCAGAGTGAAAGTTTCATTTTGTTAGACTGGCTGGTGGCTTCAAAAAATGTTCAAATGTTTGTAGAACTTATGGGACTTAACTACGGGGTCATCAGTCCCTACTGGTGGCTTCGGATATGAAGTTTCGCACCCTGCACTAAGCTATAAGGTAAAAAGGTAAAGCATTCAACAATCTGAAGATTGGTTTGAACACCACAGTGCTTTACTGGGCATGGTCCTGTTTGGAGGTGGTATGGCGTTGCCTTCCTCCGACCTTGGGACTGACTTACCCAGCCAGTTATAGGGGGACCTACAGTTTAACCGTGGTGCTATTCGCTATTTTTCACATCAGCAACATTGCGAGAGATGAAAGAAGTAGAAATGGACAGATAAAAATGCTAGGATCTGGTGGGGATCGAACCCACGACCTTTGCATTTATAGTCTGGCACTTTACCACTGTGCTGTAGAGCCACACTAATGCTACAGCGGATCGTAATGCAAAATCTCTAATGCTACAGAAGTCATTATACTTGGTTTTTAGAAAATAAACAGTTGTCCACTAAAATTATAACAACCGAAAGAATAGCAAGTAACGAAATTTTACATGTTGTCTTTATGCAGTGTACTAGAAACAATACATTATTAAATTTGTATGTGGTTTTTGAGTAGTGGGAAATTCAGTACCTATTACTGCCATCTCTTTCAGCAGCAACAAGTTCAACAGATCTAGGGTGACAGGTACTGACATCATTCCATGCCGCTTCAACGCTCTGCCACAATTCTACAGAAGTAGTACCTTACATGGGCTCGCAAGTTATACAGCGACTAGCTTTTTTAGTCTTTTATTCAGTTCAGAGATTGCTTTCATGCAGCTGTCCGCACTATCGTGTCCTGCACAAGCCTCTTCATCTCTGCATAAGAACGTCAACCTTCATTTTTTTGAATCTGCTTACTGTATTCGTCTCTTGGTCTCCCTCTGCGATTTTTACCCCCACACACTTCCTTCTAAGGCTAAGTCGATGATTCCTTGATGTCTCAGGCTCTGTCCCACTAAGCTATCCCTTCTCTTACGGTTTGCCAGAAGCTCCTATTCTCCCCAATTAATTTGAACACCACCTCATTAAAGTTTTCTGGGTGTTGTACCGCGTCATGATGTAAGTAGGTTGTTACTTTAATAACAGACGTTTCGGCCAACGTTACAGTGGCCTTCATCTGGGTATACTGATGTGAGCTGGTTCTTACTATATATTTACAGTCAATTAGACATACGTCATAATTTTAAAAATCAACGATGTTATTTGAAGAATGGAAACGTCGGTTATTAAAGTAATAACCTACTTACAACATGACGCGGTACAACACCCAGAAAACTTTGTCATCTGACTCTGGCCGCGAAAGCCTACGCAATTGCACCTCCTCATTAGTTACGTGATCTCACCATCTAATCTTCAGCAATTAGATTTCAAAAGCTTCTATCATCTTTTTGTCTGAACTCCTTAACGTCCACTTTTGACTTACATACCGTGCTACACTCTAGACAAATATTTTAAGAAAGGACTTCCTAACATTTAAATTGATACTGGATGTCAACAAATTTCGCTTCTTCAGAAAAGCTTTTCTTACAGTAGCCATTTTGTATTTTATATCTTCTTTACTTCGGCCATCAGAAGTTATTTTCCTACACAAATAACAAAACTAGTCTACTATTTTTGTCTCATTACCTAATCTAATTCCTTCAGCATAGTCTAATTTTCTGACACTACATTGCATTACCCTTGTTTTGCTCTTGTTAATGTTCATCTTATACTCTCCTTTCAAGACATTGTCCATTCCGTTCTATTGCTCTTCCAGGTCTTCTGCTGTATCAGACAGAATTCCTATGTAATGAGTAAACCGCAATGTTTTTACTTCTTCTCCTTGAACTTTATTCCTTCTCCAAATGTTTCCCTGCTTTCGTTTGCATCTTGCTCAATGTACAAATTGAATAACTTAGGGGAAAGGCTACAACCCTGATTTACTCTATGCCTAACCAACGCCTAACTTTCATGCCTTTCGGCGCTTTATGACTGTTGTCTGGTTCCTGTACAAGTTGTAAATTTTACCCCTGTTGACTAAACAATTTTGTGTATTCCCGCATTAAATAATTGAAAAACGATAAAGCTGCTGTCAAAATTACGGATACTTGAACCAGATGTGCTCGAATTGTGCGCTTAATGACAAACCACATCTTCACGACAGGTACTGGGCTGATTGATGATGAATGCAGTTTGATAACGGTGGTTGTCCTCCGAGCCTCAACCCACAGGTGTTGCTCGCCCCCGGTGTACGTCTCTCTCCACTGCCTCGTGCAGAAAAGCCTACTGCGAGGGTCGCCGTGCTGCCGACGTCATCGCACTGTACGTGTAGTAGTATGCTTGCTGCAAACCAACCCACTTACTCATTCATCGTACGTGACGGCAGTGCGCTTCTGCAAGGCCGCTGTTTGGTCCCATCCAACCAACCAACCAACCTTCTGCAAGGCCGAATGAATAGTATATCTGTTCCCTCATGCGCTTGTCACATTGGGGAGTTCTTGTGTGGCGTTCAGTATGGGCCTCCTGGATCATGGATTCCAAATTTATGAAATAAATCTCAATTTGCGATGTTATGGCTTCACTGTATTAGGTTTAGATGGAATACCAAACTGTGGCGAATGAAAATTTGTGCCCGACCGGGATTCGAACCCGTAATCGCCTGCTTACTAGGCAGACGCGTTGACCACTCCGCCACCGAGGACACAGTGACCAACTCGACTGCAGAGGACTCTTCCCTGCACGTCTCTCGCCACACACAAATCTCCATTTGCCACGCTGTCTCTTTCCTATACCACAGCCTATTTATTCTATAATGCTCGCAGCCACAATACTGTATTCCCGCATCAGGGAGTGGTCAACGCGTCTGCCTAGTAAGCAGGAGATTCCTGGTTCGAATCCCGGCCGGGCACAAATTTTCATTCCATCTAAACCTAATACAGTGAAGGTATAACAGCGCAAATTGCGATTTATTTCATTCATTTGAACGCTGTAATTCGTCAAAAATATATATAATTGTATACAAGTCGAGGCTAGGCTCCTGACGATAATTGATTGTGTCTCGATACCTCATGGTCTGTTTTTCCTGGTACGGGAATACAGTATTGTGGCTGCGAGCATTATAGAATAAATATGCTGTGGTATAGGAAAGAGACAGCGTGGCGAATGGAGATTTGTGTGTTGCGGGAGACGTGCAGGGAAGAGTCCTCTGCAGTCGGACTGATCACTGTGTCCTCGGTGGCGGAGTGGTCAACGCGTCTGCCTAGTAAGCGGGAGATCCCGAGTTCGAATCCCGGCCGGGCACAAATTTTCATTCGCCACAGTATTCCATCTAAACCTAATACAATGAAGCCATAACATGGCAAATTGCGATTTATTTCATTCATTTGAACGCTGTAATTCGTCAAAAACATATATAATTGATTCCAAATTTGCATGATAGTCGTGATATTCCAATCAATATGAGCAGAAATATGTACCAAACGCCGTTTTCGCGTATAATTATTTATAGATTCCTTTTTTTTTTACCAATCTATAAATGCTCAATAATGTTCATTTCTGGCGAGTTTCGTGCCCATCACAGCTACCGCACGACTGCAAACGCCCCACGACTGCAGAAGTTGGTTGATGGGTGGATGGGACCAAACAGCGGCCTTGCAGAAGCGCACTGCCGTGTCACGTACGATGAATGAGTAAGTGGGTTGGTTTGCAGCAAGCCGTACTTCCACACGTACAGTGCGGTGACGTCGGCAGCACGGTGACCCTCGCAGTAGGCTTTTCTGCACCAGGCAGTGTAGAGACACGTACAGCGGGGGCGAGCAACAGCTGTGGGTTGAGGCTCGGAGGACATACACCGTTATCAAACTGCATTACAGCAGACCCTCCACCAGCCTGAACACTCCCCTGCCGACTGACATCAGCGTGTTGTTTGACTCATAACTTTGATCATTTTCCATTTGTGATGAATGTGACACTACGTTTTAAATACAAGCTGATCATTTTACGTTCACCCATTCACCTACCCGAACCCCAAGCACAAATTAATAAACAGTAATCACTTGAAAAGGAAAGTTTTTTGTGCGTATTGGAAAGTTTATTATGATTATTGTTTTGTATTTCGGAATGTTTATTTCCGCGTTTTTTCCGCTTAATATATCCCCTGCTGTGACGTCATGGGTCAACACAGACGGGTGGTATCGAGTGCTTCTGTATTGCCGTTTCTCATCCCCGTTACTTCGTTTTCCCGCTTTAGCGATTACGTTTGCTGTTGCCCTTTTCCTATCTCCTGAGTCCTTGCCTTCAGGCAGTTCGAAGGGTCTTTAGTTAGTTTTCTCGTTTCGTGAACAGAAGAACTTGTAGCCGTTATCTGGAACACTCATTGACGTCTGATGACTTCAAAATGTTCAAATGTTTGTAACTCTATCGGACTCAACTGCTGGGTTATTAGTCCGTAGCTTACAAACTACGTAAACTGAGTTAAACGAACCTAAGGACAATACAAACTCCCATGCCGGAGGGAGGACTCGAACCCCCGACAGCGAACGGCCGCGCGCACCGCAGCATGGCGTCCTAGTGCGCACGGCTAATCCGCCGCGGCTGATGGCTTTGAGGACTGCCGCTCGTAATTGCGTACGTTCGAACCGGAGTCTCTTCTGAAGCGCTGCTACCGCCTGCTGACGTTACTCGTTTAAAATTTGGTAAGGCGTGTTGGCCTTATCGTGGCTAATTTAAATATCAGTGGTGCTGCCCGTTCTCGTGTAAAACACCATTGTGCAACGCAGTATTAAGAACACTTGTAACTCTCAATTTTACGACCTACAATTTCAACTTGATGCTCGTGTAACCAACACACTTATGTATATGTGAGAAGATTGACGAATTTCAGACTCGATTCGTTTTATCTTGTCGTTGTCGCTCATTAATGCAGTTCATGTAAAATTCTAAACGCGTAATTGCTACTCCATATCTCCCTCGCCGGCCGCGGTGGCCGAGGAGACTAAGGCGCTCCAGTCACGGTCTGCACGGCCACTACGGTCGGGGGTTCGAATCCCTCCTCGGGCAAGGATATTTGTGCCGTCCTAGTTCGTAAGTAGTTCATAAGTTTAGGGACTGATGACCCCGTAGTTAAAGTCCCATAGACTATACAAACATTTGAACATTTGAATATCTCCCTCTTTCTGGTAAACAGGTCGAAACGTTTCACTAGTACTACTGGCTTACGCGGATTTTTTATATACCTACTATTTAAATATATATCACATACGAATTTATATAAATTTTACAATGTGGAAACGTTGAGGCCAAAAATCGCAAAAGTGCCATATATATAGGTTATGAGTAATATATTAAACAGATAGGTGTCTAAAAACCTTCCTGTGTTGCAATGCAACGTTGTGACAAATTTGGAGCTCAATCGGGGAAGAACTTTTTGCGATTATCAAACACACACACAAACCAAAACATTTTTGTATATAGAGATATACAGTTGGCCTTTTTAGCTTCTTGCTATTGGGCTGAGTTTGTCGTTGCTGTAAGAGTGTAGCATTTAGATTGTTTATTTATAGCCCGTGTTTCTCCAGATTAGCCACGCCTTTTATTCTGGTCATCTGCGTATGGGACGCGTTGAGAGCAGTAAGCTGTAGTGCTGCTGTCTTAGTTGTCCGTTGGCGCAGTGTACTGCCGCTCCGTGGCCTCAGGTATACAAAGGCCGTTCCTCCGGTATCTTGGCTTTGGCGCAACCTTGCCGGATATTCTTGTAGCAACGACAAACTGGTATTAATTGGTATGCTAGAGTGTCAGTGCTTCATTTGGGAAGCTCTTCTGAGCGAAGTTGGAGATTCTTATAAGTCTTGGTGTTTTTAGTGAGTGAACAGATATATTTTTTATCTAACAGCGTTTTACGGATAGGTGTTACTTAAGCCTCATTTGGAGCTTTATATCATCTTCTAGACCAGCGGTCGGCAACTGGCGGACCGCGGTCCAGGTCCGGACCGCGAGAGGCCAAAAACTGGACCGCCGAAAATATTTTGAAACTATAACTTACATACTGAAATTATTAAAAAGTACTGCTGTTCTGTAGATAACAATTCGTGTGAGAGCCATACTTATAATTTTTCTAGAATTTTAGTTATCTGCTGAATAATTAGAAGCCTTAATGATAATTATAGGTAGATTAAATAAATGGTTGCCATGTCGTGCGACGCTGGAGACTACGCTGACAAGCGGCGGCAAAAGGTAGCAAGCTGGCCGGTGATCCGCATAAAAGTCCTGTACACACGAATTCAGCACGAGAAATTCATCTAACGGACAAGGAAATTCCGTAAATAGACTTCATACTCTGATTGTCTCTGAAACCTCTATTTAAGCGGTTAGAGCATATCCAGTTAAACACCACTTTTGTGCTCTTAAAAATCACCTTTTGAGGATTCCGCAGCAGCAGCAGAACGGACGGATGCGGCTGCGAAGGTGTTCCACCTTTCTAAGCCTTTACTCCAAGTGGAGATAATACTGGCAGGACGATGTTTCCTTGCAAACATATGAAAATGAATCCACTGGCGAATTGTGGAGTGAACATGTCCCGGAAATTAGAAATCTATCTGACTACTGTGTTTGGCTCAACATATATTTGTCGAATTTCATTAAAAAACTAAATAGTTGAAGAATAAGTATCGCTCAAGATTAACGGAAGCCCACTTTGGAGACACTATTCACATAAGCTGCTCCACATGGGAACCTAACTTTAAGAAATTTGCTGAAGACCGCAAATGTAATTTCTTGCATTCATTTTTTTAACACAAATACCTACAGTTCAATGTATTTCGTAATTTTTAGTGTAAATTAAACAAAAAATAGTGTGTTTAATATTTGACCTGTTACTGGATTTTTCAGTAGAAGTTTGACTACACATTTTATTTAATACTTTTTGTGAGTGAAAAAAAAAACAAAATAATATAAGTTTCACTGGATTATTATACATCTTTATTTCACATCTTTTGTATTTCATATTAGTTTGAGATTGAAAATTAAAATAAATTGATAAAGATGTGGTTTTACTTCTGGACCTCGATAAAAATTTTCAAAAGTATCCGGACCCCATCCAAGATTCCCCGACCTTTCTTTCTAGACTGTCCTTCCTATACGTGAATGTTAAAACTTGTAGTTTGTTCTCGTTTAGGAGCTGCTTCCTATTTTTCTAAAACAATTAAGGCTAGGTTGAAAGCTAGTGGCTTTAGTTTAGTTTTTTGAAAAGGGCAAGGATTACTTCTGTTGAATGTAATTAAGATTTTAGCTTCTTTCTGTCTTACCACTCATCAGGGCCGACGGCCGTTAGAGATGCATTTGTTTTACTCTTGCTAGTTTGAAAGTTTATTAGTTCTATTGTTTTATAATGTTACTAGCGATCCATTTGTGCTAGTTTTGATAAGTAAAACTTTTAATATTTGCCAATTACAGGCCCCTCATTTATTTGTCCTGTCAAGCGGGTCCTGAAGTAACTTGCGATCTGATGTCATACAGTTACTGCAAAAGGTTGTAGAAGTCTTTAGTAACCTCAATGATTATTTAAGTAGCTCGCGTCATTTGCAATCTTGTTCTTCTTGTTTGTTTTTTTCTTAAAAGTAGCATTTTACGTAAATTCTTTAAAGCTATTTATTGTTCTGCAACAAATTTTCTAATTGCTTTTATCTCAAAGTTACCACTTTTCATTATTCAGTCTTGATTTGGGAGATTCTTTATCTTCAATATCAATTTTGTAGACCTGTGACTGCAACGAACATTTCTTCTCTCCTGGCTCTGCCCTTCAATGTTACTTGTTCTTGGATCTAATTCAATTATTTCCTCCCTAGTTTAGAACCAACTCAACCGTACACGTCCATCTGCTTGAGTCAGTTGGAAACGATACTCGTCAGACTAGGTAACATGTTTCCAGTTGTCTGTGTGACGGACCCAGATGAGGAGCAAAGCTTTCTGTCCTGCAGTCAGCAAGGGTACACGAGTGGATTTTCGGCTCACATAGATTATTGGAGAAACATAACCATCAATATTTAAACTAAACATAACTTTTAGTTACGAAGAAAGCGAAATTGTAAGTTTTATCGTGTTTGAACTCGCTAGTCTTCAAAACTTCTAGAAGGATTTTTATGAAATTTTCACAAGTAATTTAATATAGCTTGGTACAATACTTAGTCTTTATTTTATAAAAATAAGATCACGAGAAAAAGTTGATCGCTATTTAAAGTTCTACCTAAAAATGTCAGATCTATCGGTTTCAGAGAACCATTGTGTTTTATTTATATTTGGATTGAAGTGCAGCTTATGTGTTTGTAGAGCTTATGGGACTTAACCACGGGGTCATCAGCCCATAAACTTACAAACTACTCATGAACTAGCTAATACTAAGGACGGCACAAACATCCATGCTCGAGGGGGTATTCGAACCCCCGACCGTAGTGGCCGTGCAGAAAGTGACTGACGCGCCGCAGACCGCTTGGCCACCGTGGCTGGTGCCAACTTACGTGTACGCGACTTGCGTTTGACTTGGAGATAGTGGCAATGGTGCGATGAATGATGGGAGGTGAAGGCAGCCAATCAGAAGTCGCGTTCGGCTAATAAGTCTTTATGGTTTGTAAACATGTAGTAGGACTACTTACGAGGATAATTAATGTGCTCACCGGCTAAGGGTACCCTTAAATAACCTGTCTACCATAAAAGAGGAACAGCATTATCCATTCATTTCATGGTCGACACAGATGATTATTCCCCTCTGTCAATGGGTTTTGAAAGAGCATGCACCTTTTCTGTTCACTATAAAATAAATAATTAATGCCGTTCCTGCTCTATGGTTGACGGGTTGTTAATGTACCCTTGTCCGGTGAGTAAATTAATTACCCTCGTAAATACTGTAAGTCAATAGTCGGTTGTTCGGTATATAATTCCGTAACAATCGCACCTTCCATATACATTGTAAAAACCAGTAAAAACAATTAGTAAAAACAATGAAATATCAATTATATTGCCAAAGATGCCAAAACAATTTTTAAAACTGACACCAATCTTATTGGCCATCCGAACGCGACTCCTGATTGGCTGCCTTCACCTCCCGTCGTTCATTACGCCATTGCCAACTTCTACATGTCAACCGACTTATTGACTTTACCTAGGTAATTTCGGTAGATATTTCTATTTTGATTCCGCTTTCATACCAGAATCCCGTTTATTCTTAAGAATGTCCCTTTTCGCTTTGTAACACTGCCGGTTAACATTTATTTCTCCATGTCCGTAATCAAATCAAAAATCATATGCTGCATGTTGCGGTGACGAATTTTAGACAGTCCGTGTTAACTGTTAATAATCACAGTAGACTTTTAATACTAATGACAGCGAATACTCTCTCCTTAAGTGTTCAACCTTTGAGGTTGGTTAGTAGAGCGCCATTCCTCTCTTCTGTCTGTCTTCCTCTTAATTTCCACGTATGCTATGTATTACATACAACATTGTTCACAATTTGTTGCATGTATGACATCTTGGGTCGTTCCTGACGTTTCCTTCCGTCAATAGCACCTTCTATTGTTGCAATGATGTTGTTGTGCCTCAGTATGTGGCCTAATAGTTTGTCCCGTCTTCAGTGGATGTGTCTATACAGAAATTTGGTTTCATGTACACTTCTAAGCACCTTTTCATTTGTTACTTTCTCTCTCTCTCTCTCTCTCTCTCTCTCTCTCTCTGATCTTCATCATCCTTCTGTAACAGCATATCTCCAGGCACGTCTTCAGTCTTCTTTCCCCACTGTACAGTTTCACATCCACACTCCAAACAAAAGCTTTCATTTACGTTTCCTTACTTTCTGACTGATATTATTGCTGGTAAGTTATTTCTCAAATTAAATGCAATTTTGGCCTTCTGTATACTGCTCATAATTGCTTTCCCAGCTTCTGTCATCACTTGTGATTTTTCTTCCTAAATGTAAATCCTATCACTTCTAGTTCCACTTTTCTAATTCGTATTCGTATTCATACCATCACTTTAGTCTTTTTCTTGTTATATTCATTCCGGGCTGATTACATAATATCCTTTCCATTGTTCTGAGGACTTTCTTGAGATACTCTTTAGTTTCCGTGGCCACAGCAATATCATCTACGTAACGAAGCGTGTCGATCTCTAACCCATTAATTTCGATTCCAACGTCAATAGTTTCGCCAACTTTGTTTATAGCTTCCTGAACGAAAGCCTTTTCGAATTTTATTCTTGTTGTTCTTGAGGAAAATGTCTAGTCACTGCCATCTCGTTCTTATAGAGACTGAATATCACACGGCTGTCTTTGTACTTAATAACAAGTGTATAGAGCACTCTGAACTTATCTTGCCAGACGACATTATCAGATGCCTTTTCCAGGTCATCAAAGGCAATGTAGGATGGTTTATTTTTATGTATTCGCTTTTTGATATGGAGTCTTAGTGCTAGAATGGCTTCTCTTGTTCCCGATCCCCATCTGAATCCAAACTAATCTTCATTGAGCATCTCCTCCAACTTTTCTTCAGTTCTCCTCAGAATTATTTCGATGCGAATTTTCGAAGCATGTGATATTAGGCTTAAGGTTCGGTACTGTTGACATTTTTGTAACTGCCGCCTTCTTCGGTATAGGAACGCTGATGCATTTATGGAAGTGTGTCGGTACCTCTCCTGTGTTATAGATGAACCTACTCAGTTGAAGTAGCCTCATTTTCATATTGTCACCAGCATCAATACCCGCTGCTTTGTTGTCCCGCAGTAGCAGAGAACAATAAATAGACAGTGTAAGATAATATTTACTCTTAACAAGATGCCGAAGCGTAAAATAGGCTCAAGTAGTGGATCGAAAAGAAGAATACAGAAACAACGATAAAAAGCGAGTAACACGAGAAAGTAGAACGTCACTACTAGTGACATTCAATATGGGATACACACAAGATTCATGTCTCCAGACAACTTTTCTGCCATGAGATGCTTAACTAGGTAAGTTACGTGAAAGTGATGACCTACGTAACTTTATTCTGTGAATTTTATTCTTGCCCTGAAAATACGCCTGACAACTTGTCTGTTCGTAGATGCTTAAAGACATCCGTGCGAAACCGGAACGTGCCAATACTTGTTGGCTAAAATCAACTTAATATCCATGCACTTACCGGGGGATTATAGCGCAGAACAGTTGTATAGCGGAGCTACGGGTAAGCCATTCTTTTCCAAAGCAAAGTGTGGGCGACTTTCAATACTTAAAAAGAGATACTTCTAAATTGAGAAACCAACTCTTATTCAAGAAAGTTACGCAGCGCTGAAAGGTATTTATTTAGGTAAACATATGTTTTCTGAAATATAACTACATTGAAAAGCTATGCATCCTAATAGGTGGTTGCCACACAAATATCGTTAAGTGTAAGGTATTCAAAAAATGTTCAAATGTTTGTAGAACTTAGGGGACTTAACTACGGAGTCATCAATCCCTAAACTTACAAAATACTTATGAACTACCTTATACTAAAGACGACACAAATATCCATGCCCGAGGGGGGATTCGAACCCCCGACCAGTCAGTCTGCACGGCCACTACGGTCGAGGGTTCGAATTCCCCCTCAGGCATGGATATTTGTGTTGTCTTTATTATAAGGTAGTTCATAAGTATTTTGTAAGTTTAGGGACTGATGACTCTTAAGCTAAACACACATTTCAAAATTTGAACCGCCGACCGTAGTGGCCGTGCAGACCGTGACTGGCGCGCCGCAGACCGCTTGACCACCGCGACCGCTAAGTGTAAGGTATCCGCTGTCCAGTGTAGAGGAAGAGGATATTGAGAATGTTAGATTCGAACCTGTCATCACCACGGTAGAACGACGAACATCGAAGAGGACTCTCGAAGTGAACACTACAATCGTGTTAAAAGTAGCATCAGAACATATCGGTATCGTATTGAAACTGCTTCTGCAATAACATATGGACGCGAGAAGCACAATCAAAATATTAACAACTGACGGGCAATATGATGGGAAATGTGGAAACGATTTAAAAAAGCTTCACTGTATCACAGTTTTAAAATTTTTGTTGCATGGAATTCATACACAAATGATTGAGTGCCTCGAAAAGATTAAATGTCATAAAACATTGTATGTGATAAATGTAAAGTACTGCCACTCCAGTCCTGTGTTATAGATGAACCTTGGAGCGGTCAGCCATTCCACCGCGATTACTAATCTTTGTATAAACTTGATATCCTTACTGTAAGTCGAACTATCTAATTGACAAACAAATTAACGGCGTTTTGTATTTGATCGCAGTCTTATTGGTTTCTGCCGTTTTTCCTGTTTAGCTTTTATTTCTTTATTTGACAGCCTATTCGCCCTTCAGTGCATTTTATTATCGTATCTGTGGCACTTGCAAGGTCGACGCACAGTGGTGTACAGAAAGTTTGCCTTGCAGCTGAGTGTTTACTCAGGAAGCAGGTCCGAGGCTGGGGTTGCTGACATCGCTTTGCAAATGTTTGCGACAGTCTAACGCGCGTGACTGCTGACCTACGAGTCTTGGGTACGCTTCATCAGTGGATTATGAGGAACGACATGTTGTCTCAGCGAAACTCGATTATTAGAGTGATTGACCCACGGGACTGCATCTATGACCTACAAAACAAAATATTAGTTAGGTGAAATCAGACGTCATTTGTGAGTTTTTTAATTTTTTGAAAGCTACAATCAAAGTAGGGATTAGTTAGATTTGTAATAGTCTAAAGGTGTTTCTCGTCTTCGGTACATAGAGCAAAGTAACATTTCTGGTTAACATGTTGTTGACAGATAAAGAGCTTGTGGTAGAAGGAATCCGAAACATCAATTGAATTGTTCTTAATAGTTTGCAAAAGTTTTTAAATTAAACGTTTCTGATCTAGCCCAGTTTATATTTGCTTTCCTTCGCACTTCCTTAACGTTCAGTGGCTCAGCCCTTAGACGTCTGATCTTGTTATTCTTTTTCTTGGTAATGTGTTCTTCTGCTGACTACTTGACAGTACTGGTCACTTCTTCCACCACTGCTGCGGTGGAGTGGCTGAGAGCATTGAGGCGCTATTCTTCGATGCGCGACTCTGTTCCCCGTCGAGGGTGTGAATCTCCCCACGGGGAGTTCAAATGAAATGTTCAAATGTTTGTAGATCTATCGGACCAAACAACGTGGTCATCAGTCCGTAGCTTACAAACTACTTAAACTAAGGTAAACTAACCTAAGGACAACACACACACACACACACACACACACACACACACACACACACACACCCATGCCCAGGGAGGACTCGAACCTCCGACGGCTGTCTTTAGTATAAGTTAGTTTATAAGTAGTTTGTAAGTTTAGGGACTGATGACCCCACAGTTAAGTCCAACCAGTTAAGTCCCGTAAGCTTAATAAACATTTGAACATTTGAATTCATAATTCTTGTGGGCTTTTACCCTTTAATGCATTAAGTGTTATAGACTTCTACTGTGTAATCGAGGGGTCGAATCTGCAGGATGGAATAGCTTTAGCTACTTTTCTTGGTTCAGCAGAAATTGTCGCGAGCAGTCACCTCAAGCCCATCGCGTCTGCATCAAGGGTGAGACGAATCGGTCTGATGATAATCTCAGAGTAGATCGAAACCGATCACCCTATTATCAAATAAATTGTAAAAACATTTTGGAAACTTGAGTTATTTTCGTATCTGAACCATACACCAGTTCTGACTTTCCAATAGGAAACTGTTTTCAAAACTCATCAGCTCATTTCCCGCCGGCGTAGCGTATCTCGAGCTACGTCTTCGGAAAGAAGTAGCGTCGATCCGTATTTCGGCTCGCGCTTGCACCCTACACTAATCTACGTGCTCTGTGTTAAACAGCTCTATTACGGCGTGTTTCTGTGTTTGTTATTGACAATGTCTGCATTAATTGACCAAGTGCGAACAGTGCTGTGGTTAATTATTTATCGTATGGCATACATCGTTAAATCTCAATTTTATACAGTAATTACAAAAAGACATTAACACATTAAATATAATCAATTGCCTCCCTTGTTGCAACTAGGAAATCGGTGAAGGTTCCCTTGTAGGCTCAAACGGGGCATTCTTCCACTACGTGTTGTATCGTTTGCCCACACTTTGCGTGGTTGGTTGAAGCCAGGCGGTTTCTCATTGGTCAAGAAGTTTTGGCATTTTGGTGGACAGTGTCTTTGTTCCCAGAGAATGTGAACACCAAAGTTGGAGTTCGTCTTCTCTTTATCGGAGAGCAATGCTGGTCTTCTCGCTCTGAGTTCCAGGTCAGCTACATCGTTGTGTATGGGGAACGTTGTTAGTTAATTGTATTCTCTAAGAAGAGCATTTTCTCGCCGTATCTCTGGTGGTGGAATATGGCTCAGGGTTGGCAGCCATACAGTAGGTGTAGATTTGTGTCGCTGATAGTGCGCATGGTATCATTTAGTACTACATCAATCTTGTTTGTATATATGCTGTTAATCCATAAAGGAGCGCAGTATTCTGCCATCGAGTATACTAGTCCAACTGCTGAAGTGCGAAGTGTGTTTCTACATCTACATCCATACTCCGCAAGCCACCCGACGGTGTGTGGCGGAGGGTACCTTGAGTACCACTATCGATTTTCCCTCCTATTCCAGTCACGTATTGATCGCGGAAAAAAGGATTGTCGGTATGCTCTAATCTCTCTGATTTTATCTTCATGATCTCTTCGCGAGATATACGTTGGAGCGCGCAATAAACTGCTAGACTCCTCGGTAAAGATATGTTCTGGAAACTTGGACAGAAGCCCGTACCGAGCGACAGAGCGTCTCTCCTGCAACGAAGCGCGCAGCTCTCCGTCGGACCTTCTCCACTTCCTCTGCCAACCCCACCTGGTACGGACCCCACAAGTGTACTGTTACCTACTTCCTTTGTTTGCTGCAGAACCTCAAGTTGTGCCACACAATGTATGCTGTGGTACTATTCTAAAATGGAATACAAAGATGTTAACTTGCCTGACTTAGCTTGGGAAGACATTTCGCAAGTTTGGAGGAAATTTCTTTTCGTGCAGTATTATAGGTGTAAGAAAGACTGCAGTATAAAGTTCTTATTACGGTTGTACAACATTCTTTTCGTTATCATCTTTCTCCTTTTTTTTGTGTGTGTGTTTGTATTCTCCTGAATTTTAGTTACGAAAAAAAAAAAAATCTTCGGATAATGTGGCCATTAGTTGTTTTCTACTACAGTAAACTATACATCTCAATATATCGATATACTTCTTAATCTACATCCACCTAATATGATGAAAAGAATTTTAATTTGAAACTACCAATTACCTAAAATTGTATATCATTGCCTGATTTAGAAATTTGAAGCAATTGTTATAATAAATGATACGCCATTCTCCTGGCTAAATAACTGAAAGTAACATGTCGAATACAATTCAATTAGTATTTTTTTATCTGTTAATCTGCAAATTTCTTGTTTGTAAAATCACAGGGTATATGGAAGTTGATTTTGAAATTAGAAAGTGACCAATATTAGTTATGCTTTACCTGTATTAGATGCTAATGGACAGTAAAAGAAAAATAACACTAAAATACTCATATTTCGTCTATGATGGACTAGATCAGGAATGTGGGAGCGTTTCTGATGATAGACAAATTGAAATAAATTTTTCTGTATTTGACACATTGAAAGTTTCTTACTTGTCCTCTCTTGCAAAATTTACGTTTGCTGCGAAAGTTGTGTGTTTGATGATGATGATGTTTGTCAAGCTTATGGAATTTAACTACGGGGTCATCAGTCTCTAAACTTACAAACTTCTTATGAACTACTTACGAACTAGGACGGCACAAATATCCATGCCCGAGGGGGGATTCGAACCCCCAACCCTAGTGGTCGTGCAGATCGTGACTGAAGCGCCTCAATCCCCTCGGCCACCGCGGCCGGCAGTTGTGTGTTTTACCATATGATCTAAGAAATGTAACTGACTGACGCTACTTGAATGAAATATAACTGAATGTGTTTGAACATGTTCTACCTGAATACTTTTGCACAACGTTATGTTGATCTGACTGCGTATTTTTTAAATTGTATTCTATGTGAATGTAAAGGTATTGCAAAACATGTCTGATTGCGTAATGTTTATTATAATGAGACACACTAACCTGGATTGTTTTTTTTAATTATTTTATTTATTTATTTTAGGCACACTGCATAAATTTACGCAACACCAAACTGCTTCCTGCTGTACTAACTACTGAAAAACTAACTACAGAAAACATCTACGGCACTTTTAATAAAAATGTGAGGAGGGGTAAACTGGTAATCTGTTTAAGAAACTCGAACTAATTATTAAAAATTAAATATCTGGTTTATTTTTTAACTGATGTAACTTCATGAAAATACTAACAGTGTCATGTTTTGGACTTTAAAATCTTTCAGAGAAAAATATAACTCGGCTATTTAATCTGCCTACAAAATTATTTTAAAACAAAGATAAACATTTCTTTACTGTTAATAAATTTAACTCGATTTACAAAAACAATGTTACAACAATACCATATTTCAAGAACACTATTAATGAAATTCCTATTTCATAAAAAACGCAATCTCAAAACTAAACTATTACAATAAATACTTTTCCCTAGCATCAATCGTGAGACCACAAGCTAACAGCAAGATCTTTCCCGACCGTTACTGTTACCATCAGTTCAGCCTAACAATGCGAAGTTGTGCCATAGAAACATGCCAAGTATTTCATGAAAAACTTTACCTTATAAAAACTTCAAAAGATCGTTTCTCCAACGTCATGTATTCCTTTCGTCTCCATATCTTAAACAAACAGCTTGGCTCAGCATCCAAGTCTCAAAATCTCATCTCTTCGGCTATCCCGCCGGAACGAAAACTGCACGCTACCACGGTCCCCACGCTTCTGCAATCTCATCCGCGCGCCTAAGTGTACACTCTCAATAATCACAACTTTACTTCCCGGCAACAATACTATCACCGTCTCCAATATCGATAGTACTGCCATCGAAAAATAAGCCTGCAACCAAACATAAACGACGCATGGCTGACTAGCTAGACAGTGGTCTCAAATTCGCAGTACGTTCGAATATGAAATGTATACATTCCCATAGCAGGTATCTTACAACATTTTATTTTCTTCCACGAAGGGTAATGAAGTTAAACACGATCTCAACAACTGAGCAAATACGAAGCTGGGATAGAAAACGTAGTTCTCAATACGTAGCTTTCGGTTTGAAGGATATGTATCTGTGGTCAGGACACGTACTACGTATAGTGACGTCTTCCGGAGACGTAGCTCGAGATACGCTACACCGCTGTGAAATGACCTCAAGCAATTGTTTCCTGTATCCCTAGAGGTTAGTCTGTGTAGATCAGTGTGCAGCAGGGATAACTGATATTTCTGAGGAGTAAAAACAAAAGGGGCTCACACCCAGCTCTGAAGTATTTTAAAGTATAAACTATAGCATCAGTATTTTGTCAGACTGGTTTAGATCATCATCGTCAGCAGGAACATTATATCCACTGCTACTTTAAGATGTGCTCTGCACATACCCATGCATTTCGATTTTCAGAGAACACCGCTGAACGAACAAACGGTGAGCAACGTGAGAACTTTTACCCGCCGCCCCGTAAGGACAGTGCGTGGCTGCCCTTTCCGTCAAAGATTAGCGCTTCATTTCCTGCCCGCTTCACACAGTAACAAACACACGTGTCCCTCTTTGATGACAAACTGACGAAGGGCAAACCAAATTCTGCAGTAGGTACAGTTGCTGCCATTTAAGCCAAACCTATCAAACAGGCACGTGTACGGCCAAAAGCAAAGCGTTCAAGTCCCAATAAATGGCGGAAAACCGTAGTGTTATGCCGCCTGGAATATTTGCAACTATGCCAACTGCAACATTTTCAAATGAAGGTCACAAACCTTCAGCTTGACGTCTCTTTTACCTCGGTGTCACAAATCATTATATGAATACGCTAACACGAAAATTGTACTACAGATTACTAATTTATTCGTACAAGAAGGCCAATGAAAGTTACATAATTCGAAAGATTGTTTGTTGTAGATTTCACGAATATAAATATTGTGTGTGCGTTTAGCCATTGAAAGTGGTAAAAGGAAGTAGAAATTTTCCTATCTACAGCTTGGATCAAGTTCTACATTCTCCAACAATCAGCTCACTCATTGGCTATTCGCCTTGACCAAAGAAGCTGTAATGCAGTACATCTGCAGTATTAAAATAAATGAATATCGAAAGATGGAGTACTCCCAACTCACTTTCTTGTGCCGTTCAAATGCTTCATTTTCGCAGTGATTAAGAGTGGTTAAAGGAAATGGATGTTTTCATATGAACGCCGATATAAATGATGATGCGCCGGGAGAGACATGTAGCGGTGCACGGGTGGAATTATGAACTCGACATGTTGTCAGCTCTGGAATTCTGAATATCGCATTATCGAAATAACATTATTCCTTGGCGTTGTATAAATATACGAACTCCGAAATTGTAGTTCCATTTCAAATATTAGGCTAATGAAAGTTATATAATTCGAAAATGGCATGAGAAGTATATACTTCCGTTTTTATTTGTTGTTGTTGTGTCAGGCACTTTCCTTAACACGTAAAAGATATCGTTTCATCCCTCCCAGTGCCGGTTAAATCTTACCAAATATCCCAGCGGCCTCCTATGATAATGTTGGCAACAGATGCTGAATAGTGAGAATCCTGCGAGTCTTCATTTTAGCAAATCGCGTGGCAACGCTGATGTTTCCTCATGGAATCTTCGCTTTCAAAAAAAAAAAAAAAAAAAAAAAAAAATGTTCAAATGTTTGTAAATCTTATGGGACTTAACTACGGGGTCATCAGTCCCTAAACTTACAAACTACTTATGAACTACTTACGAACTAGGACGGCACAAATATCCATGCCCGAGGGGGGATTAGAACTCCCGACCGTAGTGGCCGTGCAGACCTTGATGGAGCGCCTCAATCCCCTCGGCCACCGCCGCCGGCGAATCTTCGCTTTACGAGGGCTATTATTTTTACTGAGCGGACGGGGGTACATACAAGAACCTGTCAACCATAAAGCAGTAACAGCATTATTTGTTTACTTCATGGTCTGTACGATACACTAATCGAGTCATTCTATGTGGTTCGATCAAATGGGCAAAGATTTTCTATCATGTTGTTGTAGCCCACATAATCACGCGAGGCCGCCGACATGATACGTAAAATTTTACCCTCAGTGACCATTGTAAACACAATTGGTCGATTTTCGACCACAGGCAATACAAGTACATTGAAAACGTAGCTCCTCAGTGCCGCTACTGTGACGACTCGGATGTCATGTTGTGTGCCTACCCTCTTGGCGGCGAGCGACGCTGTCCAACGACGCCCAAAGCCGTTCGCTAAGCGTTGCGGACAAGGATTTCTATGTGAAATATGCTTTTTATGACCCACTTTACGAGCCGTCCCATTTTCTACATTCATTTCAAATAACAGGGTGAATCTAAATTCGTGCACTCGGGTTTCGCAGCGCGATTCCTCACATGATAGCAATAAAAAAAATGTCTGTCACAAAATTTCGGCCGGCCGCGGTGGCCGAGGTGACTGAGGCGCTCCAGTCACGGTCAGCACGGCCACTACGGTCGGGGGTTCGAATCCCCCCTCGGGCATGGTTATTTGTGCCGTCCTAGTTCGTAAGTAGTTCATAAGTAGTTCATAAGTAGTTTGTAAGTTTAGGGACTGATGACCCCGTAGTTAAGTCCCATAAGCTTAACAAACATTTGAACATTTTGAACAAAATTTCGTCCTGCGCATATTTCCGGCAGTAAATGGACGTCGAAGATTGAGATGGGTGTGTGTCCCATACGTCAGTGTGTTTTAGAATTACACTACTACACCGACAAACTTCTAGGGGATGTGGGAGGTCTCTTGAGGAACAAAGTGAGCATAAAAACCCATAACCGGAAAAGCCATTCAAAGACGCCACAGAGCGTCGAAGTTACTGGAGGGGATGTCTAGCGGCAGGAGCTGGTGCCTGTAACTTGGACTCTCCGTAGCGTCGTTGAATGGCGTTTCCGGGCATGGGTTTCCATGCTCATTTTGTTCCTCAAGACGCCTAATACATCACTTACAAGTTTGTTGGTGTTGTTATGAAACACACTGACGTACGGAACACACAGCCATCTCAATCTTCAACGTCCATTTACTGCTGGAAATATGCGCAGGACGAATTTTTATTTTATTTTTTTTTTTTTATTTTTTTTTTTATTGCTAGCATATGAGGAATCGCGCTGCAAAGCCAGAGTGCGCGAATTTAGTTTCACCCTAGGTATATATATAGGGTATCTCATTCAAACGTCCCTGATTTGAAAGATACAGGAAAGGGAAATCAAAGTAGATAAGACAATGAGGGTGCACCACATTTTTGAGCGTCTCGAAGAATTTATATTCTCGTTGTAGGTCTAGTGTGGTTTGCAGAAACAAAATCGTCGATTACTGTGCAAAGAAATTATCGTCTTGTGTATGAATGTGATCCAAATGGGCCGCGGTGAAGTAGCCGCGGAACGCGCGGTTGCTCGCCGTCGGAGGTTCGATTCCTCCCTGGTGTGTGTGTGTGTGTGTGTGTGTGTGTGTGTGTGTGTGTGTGTGTGTGTGTGTTTTGTCCTTAGGATAGTTTACCTTAATTTAAGTAGTTTGTAAGCTACGGACTGATGACCTCGCAGTTTGGTCGGATAGATTTAAAAAAAAATTTGAACATTTGATCCAAATGAATTGAAAACAATGAAGGAATGGTATAGGAAGTTCCTGGTAACAGTAAGTGTTCTGAAACATTCTGGCGGTGCACGTTAAAGAGTTTCAGAAGAAACAGTGGAGGACATCAGAAGTTTATCAGAAGTTTATCAGAAGTCCACGTAAGACAGTTCGTCAAGAATCTAGGAAACTTGATGTACCTCTAACAACATTGCATCATGTAGTTCACCAGCGTAATTCTGCAACATCTGACACCGAACGACAAACCACGCCGACAACAATTGGCTGCGGATATGCTACAGGGTACTGAAATGGGTTCCAGCTTCCTGGAAAGATGTTTATTCTCAGATGAGGAAACCTTTCATCTATCAGGAAGGATTAATTGGCATAATCTAAGGATTTGGGGTTCGCAAAATCCGCACATTGTCATGGAATATATTCTCGATAGCCCCAAAAACGTCTGGCACGGAATAATGGATGACAGGACTGTTAGACCGATCTTGTTTGAGGAACAATCAGTGAATGGGTCAATGGATATGGACATGTTGGAGTGGTTTGTGTACCCTCAGATACAAGACTTGCAACCCAACTTCATTTTTCGACAATTTGGAGCTCCGCCGCATTGGTCAACGGCTGTTCGCGAGTTCCTGGAAATTTCCAAGTCGTTGGAATGGATGCGAAGGACCCATTGTCTGGCCACCACGTTCAAGCATTTGTCTGGAGTGTAGCATTGTACGGGAGTGAAACGTGGACGATCAGGAGTTCAGATAAAAAAATGGTAGAAGCTTTTGAAATGTGGTGCTGCGGACGAGTGATGAAAATTAGATTGGTAGATCACGTAACTAATGAGGTGCTTAACCTAATCGGGGAGAAAACGAGTTTCTGGCATATCCTGACTAAGAGAAGGAAGATTGGTAGGACACATTCTGAGACATCAAGGAATTGTCAACTTAGCATTAGAATGAAGCGTGTGGGCTCAAAATCGTAGAGGGAGACCGAGGGACGAATATAGCAGGCCGCGGTGGCCGAGGGAAGTGAGGCGCTCCAGTCACGGTCTGCACGGCCGCTACGGTTGGGGGTTCGAGTCCCCCCTCGGACATGGATATTTGTGCCGTCCTTAGGATTAGCTAGTTCCTAAGTAGTTTGTAAGTTTAGGGACTGATGACCCCGTAGTTAAGTCCCATAGACTCAACAAACATTTGAACAAACACGAATATAGCAAGCAGACTCAAAAGGATGTAGGTTGCCGAACGTATTCCCAGATTAAGAGACTTGCACAAGACAGGGTAGCGTGGAGAGCTGCATCAAACCAGTCTGGGGACTGAAGACCACAACACAAGAAGTCTAGTGACCAATGAGTCTAGCAGTTTGGTTCCTTAGTCACACTAACTTTGATCTTTGAGAGAGAGCACTGTTTGTTCTCTGTCTCCTTCTCCCTCCCCTCCACCGAATTGATTCCTTCAAACCTCCTCCCTCCTCCCCCCTCCCCAACCCGTTCTCCTGTCGAGAGTGCGAACCACTGCGCCACTCGGCTCGCTGGTAGCGGGGAGGCTTTTGCATGACAGGCTGATTGCCGCCAGCATGACTGGCCAATGTCAGGGGACTGACAGTGACGTTCGACTGGGAGAGACGATTTTTTAGGTGGAGTAATGATTGCCCCCTCCCGCGTCGCGGTATAGAAAGTGAAAGGGCCCGGAAGTTGGCGAGATGGTGGAGGGGGGGGGGGAGTCACGGGAGCGTCTGGGCCGGGTCTTGCGGAGCGGACGCGGAAGAATAGGCGTCTCTTCCGGTCCCCTCCCGGCGAGGGGGCGTGCCTTGGCGGGCGCGCCGCGTGTGAAAGTGAGCGCGGTTCACTTTCGCTAGTGCGGCGGCCTCGTGCGGTCGCGTTGCGTTGCGTTACGTTACGTGGCGATGTCCCGCGACCCGCGCTGCTGCAAGGCGAGCTCCGCGGCGGCGGCGTGCGCCGGCCACGGCTCTCCGCCCGCCAGCGCGCCGTTCGCCGTGCGCTGCGCAGTGCTCACCGGGCTGCCCTCCGCCGTCGCCTTCATCCTGCTCTGCTTCACGCCGCGGCTCGGTGAGTAGGCCGTGTTCACACTGCCGGGTCGAGCCGAGCCGGGAGATTAAACACATTGTTTTTAATGGTACTGTTCACACTGCCGGCCGAGACCAGTCGACGGCATTCGGAATGTTTAATATTTCCGGCGCGAGCCGACTGGACTATGGCACGGTTGGTAGAAACACGGTAGAGATCACGAGGTGGATGCGCAGTAGCAAGCCGCGCCGCTGACGTCACGGCGCAGCCTCGCAGCGCGCATCAGCGTGTTAACTAGAGATGGGCTAAAGAGCGGTTTTCGGATAACAGTGATTTCCGTGATCACTACTTTTAAATCACCGTGATTCTTAACCGCGATTAATCACCGTTTAGAATAGCTGTGTGAGGAATTCACGAAATGTATCCTTTTGTGTCCCAGCCTCGTCGCCGCTTTTGTGTCTCGTCTCCGTCGTAGGTGTCGGTGGTCGAGTAGGAAGACCGACACAGGAATAAAGGTAGCACGCTTGTGCAGGTACGGAGGTGAGCAGCCAGTGCGACAGCAGAAACTATAAACACTAGAGTAAATTAGAACGAGATATATATTGCACATAATTTATACACTACTTAACTTTTACATAGTTCAGTACGGCAGAATGCTGATACATAGTTGAGCTAGAGGCCTGCCGATAGCCAAGTCTTCACTGGTGCCTATCTGATTCCGAAGTGTTGACTGGTTCCTATCTCAGTCCCAAGTGAACAATGTTCAGTGGTGGCCACGAGCGGAGCTGTAGCAGAGGGCGCTCGTGGCTGACGTAAGAACGCCGCGCCGTGCGTGCATGGCGGCGCGCGGCGAAAGTAGGTGGCGCGCACTTTGGACGTGTGCGACACCACATATCCCTCTGCGATTTCTATCACTCCCGCTATTCAGTGATTGAATCGCAGCGATTCCTGGCTTTCCTGCTACTTCTGTAATGGCCGCGACTTGATTTACCATGGAATTAACAAAAATTGAGTTAAATAGTACTGTTATTATGTTTCATCTGCCAGTAACTAATTTATCGTCTCTTCGTTGTTATGAAAGTTGTGCTTGTGAACAGAGACTGCTTTTCAGTTCAAATATGGACGAGATACGTTTGTCAGTTTAGAATCTGTCCCTCGGTCCTGGCGATTTTGTATGAGAAATCCACAAGTGTATGCCCATTGGTCACTGTACCTAATCGGCTATTAACTGCTACACCCTTTCTTCGCTTATCGGCGATTCGCTGCTATACCCGTTCTTCACTTAGCGGTGATTCGCTGCTATACCCGCTATTTGCTACTGTGATATTAGTACAGATTTTAGTCAACAGATGGCTCCTGCCGTTAGCTGCTGTTCGCTACTATTACCTGCTCTTTAGCATTTGTGTTTCCTAAACACAGTGAAATAAGATGATTTACAATATGCCTACAAAGTAACAATAAACCATTTGCTTGTTGGTGGTACGGAAAGGCAAAACGTGAGGAAAGCAGCCGAATTGTTTTCTCTCACTGTAGGACAAGCTATGTTGGTGAAGCTGTAAAAGTTATAAACAATGGATTTGATGTACTGAACTCGAGAACTCTTCTTGATGGATACAAATTAAAAAGTCCATACGGAAGTTATTTACCAGATCAAAATAAAGCGCTAGAAGAACTGTACGATCTCATTCTCACAATGAGAGTAATAAGAAGAAGAGGGAGAGAAAAAAGAAAAAGGAAAAATTGACAATGCATGTGAGAAAACAGAAAGGAGCAAACCCAAAAACTCGAAAAAAAAACCCACTGATGATTTGCTTCCTTTCCAGAAATGGTTTTTGATGTCGATAAACAGTCTACGCTTTTTATTTAAGGAGCTAACACTGGAAGGCTAAAAGTACGTCATGTCTTCAAGATGCAATCAAGATATTCTTGACAGCTACTTTCCCAAAATAAGAGGATTGGGAAGATTGTACTACCACCCTTTGCCTACCACCGTCTCCCAAAGAATAAAGTCTGATTTTGAGCCATAATGCGAACGAAATACTATCAGATGGTAAATGTAACACTGAGAAGGAATGTAATATTTTTAAGTGCTAACATACTGTCGGAAACCGAAGATACGACTGTAGATCTGTCATCATCTGAGAAGCAACACACTTACGGTCTACATGAAAGTGAAAGCGACAACAAGGAAGTGGAAGGGACTGTTTCAGAGGTGGTAGAAATTTTTGAGAATTACGTCGAATACGAAGGGGAAAATGTTCAAAATTTAAAGGAAAACGTTCAGCTGTTAGAGATGATTGCAGGATATGTTGCTTACAAAGTTAAACGAAAACACCCTAAATTAGCACATTTGTTTGGTAAAATGACTGATCATGTAAATATTACAGGAAAGAACTGGCTTCAAACAATTTCAAGGGGATCCTTAATAAAGCCAACTGAAAGTTTTATGGAATTCGTTTTGAAAATGGGAAGAGAATTTCAACAATTCCACGGCAGTTACATTGACCGTAGGCCAAACGTTTTTGGAAGGCTAAAGGATATTATAAATGTGAAGTATCCAGGAACGGAGAAGATTGCCGTAATATGTTTCGTAAGGACACCCACCTTCATTACAATGAAATCTCTCAACAAGAAAAAAAAAAAAAAAAGCAAAAGTAATAAGCGAAATGAGAGCGAACAAAGACAAAAACTGAAAAAAATGAAAGAAGTTGTGAGTTAACTTTCCCGAGTACAAAACGGAAATTCATTAAAAGAGTTTAATATTACATTATGGTGGTTTTCTCCGTACCTCAGGTCTACGTGGCCGAAGCCTGTGGGAGCCTCTTTCCCCAGGAAAAAAAAAAAAAAAAAAAAAAAAGAAAAAAAAAAAAAAAAAAGCAGCTCCCTCCTATATGGTGAAAGAGGTTGACGTCCTTCGGAGGCTTTAAACTAGCATTTGACCGACCATAAAAAGTAGTCTAGCTAATATAGAGCTTAATAATTGTAAGAATGATGATAATACACGAAAACATAGATAATCTGGAACACATTGAAACCTGTGCATGAGTTAAGCTTGTGCGCGGCGCGGCGCGGCGAGAGGGTGCGCTCTGACGTCATCGCTCACAGCCTGCCTGCGCGTGACCCCTACCGAGTTTCTACCAACCGTGGGCTATGGTATTGCTTCTGCAGCACTAGTATCTCGCGTCTCCAGCCCGTTCTCAACACAGGTTTCTCTGCATGATAGCTATTTTTTAAATAACACTTGTGAAAAAATGTTCTGTTTATTTTTTTCTTGTATTACTATTAATTCTGATAAATGTATAAATAATTCAGACATGTTTTTCAGCTGTTCTCATAACGAAAAACTCTCCTAAATGTCAGTCGATATTCATGGGATGAGTCCATTACCACCTGTTTCTAATGTGCTGAATTCGATGAGTCAGTACAGTGTGAGAACAATAGTATTAAAATAACAAAATCAATCAACTCTTAGCTGGCTCGAAGTAGACCACAAAGAACAAGTTTTGGTCACCCCCATGTTTCCTTCGATCTTCTGCTAACAGCGAGTGGGAATTCCTTGTTGCTGCGGACAAGCCCACCAAGAAGGAAAAAGAAATTTTAAAAGTGACACACACTTCTGTCCTGCAGTGTCTGAGGCTAAAAATCAGCGTATTTTTCTTTCAGTTAAAGTATAAAATTCGAAAGTACTATAATCCAAAGAAAATTGTCATCAGATGATTCAGTAAAATGTTCATCAAAACTTAGTTCCGTTTCGACAGGTTCTTTTAAAAAAAATCTGAAAAAAATATCTCATAGCGGTGTAGAGTTCTTTGAATGTCGAGGTAGCCTGAAATATAGTACAACATGATGCATGTAAAACCGGTAAAACTAACGTACGCCTGTAGGCACTAGGGATGGGTAAAACCGACCGGTTAAAACCGATACCGGTATTTTAGATTTGAATAACGGTTTTTTTCGGTATTTATTTGGTGTCGGTTGTAACCGTTTTTTATTTTTTGTTATTGCCAAGAACCGGGTAAAAAAATCGGTACGACCACTCCCTATAGTAGTGGTTCAAAATGTGTTTTTTGTAAATAATTTTAAAAAATTAAAACTAGTAGACCTTAACATTTAGGGCTATTTCTAAAATTTCCACTGCTGTGAAATATTAGGTCATCGCAGAAACTAAAAAAAGCGATCAGTGATAATTTAAGAACGATCCCGGTAGTCAGAAACGCTCAACAAACGCGTAGCATAAGAACTTAAGAACTGGTGCAGCTATTGAGACATCGATGCACCTGTTGCCGTGTGGCGTGGCCTATTAGACGACGCGCGTGCACCGGCAGTGTACGAGACTTGCCTCCGTCTGGTCATGCGGCAGTTCCTTGTTGTCGTCGCCAGACATCGGTTTTGTCTTAAATGGCACCATCCCGAGTGTGGAAGTACTTCACAAAGTACGGTAGCAGTGAGGTACAATGCCCCATTTGCTTTAAAAAGCTGAAATGGGTGGAGGTACTACAAACATGCTGTGTCATTTACGGGGAAAGCATCCAAAATGTTTCCTGGAAGAGAAGGTAAATTCGATTCAGATACCTATTATGTAAGCTTGGAATAATAAATTTTAATGTAATATCATGTTGTTACGCTAACAAGTTTTATTAATGTGATTCCTTGAAAGCAAGGGGCTTTTTAATAACCAATATGGGTTTAAGTAACATTGATCATGTGGTGCCTCGCGAGGTAGCCGTGCGGTCTGAGGCTCCATGTTTCCGACTGCGCGGCTGCTCCAGTCGGAGGTTCGAGTCCTCCCTCCTCCCGCGGTCATGGGTGTGTATGTTGTCCTTAGCGTAAGTTAAAGTTAGATTAAGTAGTTTTTAAGTCTAGGGACTGATGACCTTAGCAGTTTGATCTCATAAGAACTCACACCCATTGGAACATTCCTTTATCATGTGGTACACAGCTTTCCTAGTTCAATTTGCGTAAATTTACACTGACAACAAACATGCTGGTAGTCGATCTGTAACTTTATTTTTCGAAGTACTTCTGCAGCACTGATTGAAGTTCATTTACTGACTGTAACTTTATATATATATATATATATATATATATATATATATATATATATATATATATATATATATTGTGAATATAACTAGATATTCGTATGCGCTGGCTCACAAGTCAAACTTACGGCCGCGGTGGAGTAGCCGAGCGGTCAGCAGTCTGCGTCAGGCAGCGACGCGGTGAGGACGGGCGTGTTTACGTCCCGCCGCAGAGCTTCTCGCGCGCGCGCTTGTTTACGTGTTCGGCCGCTCTCGCGGGTGTAGTATTTCCTATTATAGAATGGCTCACTCATGGCGCAAGTCGACGATAAAGATCACCTTTCGAACGAATATGCCCGACCTAAAGCTCACGAAATCGAACACTTTATACGAGAAGAGGTTAAAATCGATCCACAAGCTCTCATAGGCATACACCTCTCTATCTTGAGTAGTGTTGTCTACTTGAAAATGATCAGCGAAGAAGTATGTGAAAGAATAATTCGAGCTAATAAGCATGGACTCAAATTTAAGCACGCAGACGGCCATGTCGGCGATGTGGTTATTGATCATGCAGGACTCGGACTACGTACAATACGCATTTTTGAACTCCCATTCGAAGTGCCATCTGAACTCGTGATTGAAGCGCTCCAACCTTATGGTACGGTGCTCAGTCATGTTGCGGAAAAGTGGTCCACTTTTATGACGTACCCAGTTCTTAACGGTGTTCGGCAAATCCGCATCGAACTTACCAAACACGTCCCGTCCTACCTGTTCATAGGAGGTTGCAGGGCCGTAGTCATATACGACGGCCAGCCGAAGACATGCTCGGGATGTGGTAAAGAAGGTCACGTTCGCCCTGAGTGCATGCAGCGGAGGATCGCACAAGTACCAACAGGAGAAGCTGTGCTAACGCCCGCGCCGACGTCACTCCCACTGTCATACGTCAATGTGCTCCGGAGAGGCGCTACGCCGAATATTGACCCACCCATTCCACAAGAACAGATACCAGAACCGTCAGAATTGGTGGCCGCTGACACAGATGTGCTTCCGAACACCCAGAGCACAATTTCTCTGTCGACATCGACGGCTGAAGAGAAACAGCCGGAAGCACGAATGGACGTTGACATGGCAACACCCACACCCGCCGTCGCTCTTGAAAGCCGGGATTCGCTGCCGTAATCTGATACAGAGGTACACACACACACGCAAGCAACGATCGCCGAAGCGGCACAAGAAACGCCGTCTATCGCCGTCGGACACCTGTTCCACGGGAGACGCTGCAACACACAGCGAGGATACTGAAATTCAAAGCACAGACGTGGAGTCCCTTCTCACCGCACAACAGAACGACGCAAACCGCCCAGTACACGAGAAACATCCGACGTCGTTCATCGGAGACCAACAAGTGGGTCCGCCGCCGAACCTTGATACGGATCCACCGCCATTGGAAAGCCACGCGGGGATATCTCAGCGAGATTTGCCTCATATCATCTGGTCTGAGGACCATGATGATGATGACTCAATGAACGACGACACGGACGCGGCAGCGGCCGCGACCTCACCCAAATACTAATCACTTAGGAGATACGGAATGTTCCGAAGGACAAGACGGCACTCAACAGATGTTCAACGCCACACCAACAAACTCCAGTATCATGAACGCTTTCCAACGTGCAGTGCAGCAGCAGGCATATCGAATAGCATCTATCAACATCAATACGATTAGAGCACACGTCAAACTACAGCTATTAAAGGACATGTTGAGGGCGTCGGATGTTGATATAGTCCTCCTACAAGAAGTCAATGTAGACAGTTTTCCCGCACTGTATGGGTACAACACATATATTACACCAACGAATGACAGCGCCAGCGGCACGACGATACTTTTACGTGACGGTATCGATGCTGAAGACGTGGTGTATCTGCCGTCAGCAAGGGGGCTTGCGCTGACAGTACTTGGGCTCCGCATCATCAACATATATGCTCCGTCAGGTACAGACCGAAGGCGGGACCGTGCCAGATTCTATGCAGAGGAGATTGCTCCTCTTTTCTTGGGTCGATATAATCACTTTTTACTTGGAGGTGACTTCAACTGTGTGCTTGACCCGAAAGACCAATACCCACATTACACCTCGTGTCAAGAGTTACGACTGCTGGTGAGAGATATGAACTTGATCGATACTTGGGAACGCGTCCATGGCAACCGGACCGGATACACATACTATACCAGTCATTCAGCAAGTCGTATTGATCGAGTTTGTTACACGTGGTCTCACAAATGCTGTTCTTGATGCGGAATTGTGGCCTGTTGCCTTCTCAGACCATACCGCATACATATGCACGATCGAACTCCAACGCCAGAAGGTGTGGAGGAGTCGAGGTACCTGGAAAATGAACGTCGCACACCTCCGGGATCCGGAGTGCAGACGCTTAATAGAAGACGCTTGGAACACCTGCGAGCGACGCCTACCGACATTCCCCACGACACTACAGTGGTGGTTGGACTGCGCCAAGCCTGCTATACGCCGAGCGATGATTGCATACGGAAGAGAACAATCCTTGTGGAGACGGAACACCGTGGACTTCTATTTTACGACGCTACGGGAGCTCTCAACACAGGCACCTTCACCAGATCGGCAATTTGCTGTCAAACGGGTACAGGCTACAATGCGCCGCAACCTAGAAGGCACTGTCGTCCGAGCTAGAGTTTTTGACCGAGTACAGGGAGAACCACCATCGATGCACCACGTCATCAGGGAGAAACGACGCAGTCGGAGAGCCTTAATACATGTCGTCGACTTGCCGGATGGCAACAGTCGAACATCGCAAAAAAATATTGCCACCGCTTTTCTGGAACATTACCGACACCTCTACGACATAGTGGAACACAATGAGGCAGCTTTTGATGAAGTTCCACAAACACTGTCGGGTACCCTTGATGCGACGGCGGAAGGATTACTCATGGCAGAGGTTACGGAAGATGAAGTGGCAGAAGCTCTGGGTAAAGGCGCAGCAAACAAATCACCGGGACCGGACGGACTCCCGTTAGAATTTTATCGGACATTCAAAACTCTCATGCTGCCTCGGTGGACTGATATGTACCGAGAACTGATGTCTCTACATACCCCCTTCCATCAGCCTTTGTGGAGGGCATGATAATTCCTGTCCCCAAACCGTCAGGTGGGAAAGGAATACAAGACTACCGGCCGCTGACACTACTCAACTCAGATTTTAAGACCTACACAAGGATAATTGCAGCTCGCATAAAACGCGTCCTCCGCCAAATTATCTCCCTCGATCAAACGTCACTCGGTGGTGACAGCAATATCCAGACAGCGCTCAGTGACTACCGCGACGTGATAGCTTTGGCAACAAACTGTCGTCTCAATGCTGTTTTGGTGTCCGTGGACTTTGATCGCGCTTTTGACAGAGTGAGCCATGCGTACATGACAAAAGTGATGACGAAAATGAACATTCCACACTACTTCGTTACCGTAGTAATGCGACTACTCCACGGTGCTTCCTCCACAGTGCTCGTGAACGGACGTGCGGTAGGACCAATCAAAATCTTCAGATCTGTGCGGCAAGGGTGTCCACTGTCGTCGGTGCTCTACGCCATAGCTATCGAGCCGTTACTTTGTGGCCTTAGGAACAAGCTAACAGGAATGACGTTCAGGGGCCACACATTCCTCTGCTGAACATATGCAGACGACCTTACCTTCCTGGTGCGGTCGGGGGACGAGATACGAACAGCACTACGTTGGATTGATCTGTATGGTTCGGCTACAGGAAGTCGCGTTAATATGGCGAAGTCTGGGGCTATGAACATTGGACGAGGGCTGCCAGATAACAGCGTGGCACCGTTAAGATTGATGGACACAATGAAATGTTTGGGAATTACATTCACCAACGACGCCAGACGCACGGCAGCGCTCAACTATAGACGGCTCCTGCAGTCTATCAGAACGAGTGTTCGAGATAACATGTTAAGAACATTAGACATGATGCAACGGGTCACTTTTGTGAACATTCACCTGGCATCGCGCATTCCACACTTGGCGCAAGTGATCCCGATGCCGGTGGTTATGGCACGCTGCCTCCTAGCGGCCTTTGGATACTTTGTGAGCGCAGGTCTCATTTTCAAAGTCCGATACGAAACTCTCACCCTCCCCATTAAGCGAGGGGGCCTCGGACTTGTCCACGTCCGCGACCGCACTGTGGCTCTCTATGTCAGTACGATGGCCAAGATGTGGCGTCGACACCAGTCAAGTCTGTCCGGCACTTTGATAGAAGAATTAGCACCACCTTCTCAAAGAACGCCAGTTTTTGTCGGTCACATATCACCGTCTCTTGCCCATATTCGTACCTTTTTCGTCGAATACAGTTATGTACAAGCGGACCTGCCGACTACCAGGACCACAACAGCACGCGACATATATTGCTTACTGTTACGAGGAAGACCAGGCAACGTGATAGAGAGACGGCATCCGACAGTAACGTGGACAGTGGTATGGCGGGCAGTACACCATGTGTTTCTTGACACAGAGACACGTACGCTGTGGTATCAGATCGTCAATAGAAAATTCATGACGCGTGCCCGATTACATGCTATACACAGAGTGGACACGCCTCTGTGTACCCAGTGCAATGAATTGGATAATGAAGTACATCGCCTGACATGCGGCACTTTCGCAGAAGCGTGGAGTTGGGCGCAAAAAATTATAGCTTTTTTCCTTCGAGTTGCTCCGCAAGATATCGAACCACGGATATTACTCTTCCCGGCCGAGACATACTACCCCCGAACAAAGACCAATGCAGTAACTTGGATTCGAGGATTGACAGTCCTCTACCTTTTCAGAGAAGGCCCCGAGAACGCACTTGACTTTTGGACATTTCTACAAGAACGCCATTCTACGATCAAGAACCACAAGAAATACAAACTTTACTTTGCTAACTTTCTAGGAAGTGCTATGAGCGATCCCCCGCGCAGTTGGGGAGTACCGGGTATGAGAAGTTAATTTCTATATTCGTCTGCTTAGAGCTAGAACTGATCAGGACAATGGAACTTACTCTAAAATCTATCGAGAAGACGTGCCCGACTCCAACGCGAGGTGCGTTGGGGATCGGCGAGGTACACTTCTAATATTAGGTTAGCAGCCAGCCACAGTGCAATACAAGAACTGAGTTACATAGCGTTATTACTTTCATTTCAACTATGTTTATATAATTTTTGTTTGAAGAAGACATTTAACTTTAATTTCTGTGTTTAGAGAAGTAAAAATTTTAATTTTCTTACTGAGAAGACTAAAACGGCATTGAAGCCAGGCCGAGAAGGCAGAAGATGGCGAGCGAAAGGCAGGGCTGAAGGGGAGGAAGGAGGCACTACTAAAAAAAAAAAAAAAAAAAAAAAAAAAAAAAAAAAAAAAAAAAAGGCGGTCTAAAGCGTCTCGCTGCGGAGCACGCGGTTGCTCGCGGTGGAGGTTCGAGTCCTCCCTGGGACATGGGTATGTGTGTGTTTGTCCGTAGGTTATTTTACCTAGGTTTAAGTAGTTTGTAAGCTGCGGACTGATGATCACGCAGTTTGGTCCGATAGAATTACAAACATTTCAAACTAGCGAAGTGGTTGCCTCAATATTCGCAACTGCCGGATGAAAATATTAGGCCAGTAAATCTGTATGCTTCGTATATTGTCTTCTACGGACTCCTGGCTAGGCTTACACATGCTCAAGAAGGCGTAGTTTTGGGAGGGGATCTTGCAAAACATGGATAGACTAGTAATTTGCCGTTTAACGTAAATTTACCTAAATTTTAACTGAATTTCGTAAGTTTCGCTTTCGACCGAAACCAGAAGAACCGAAAATTCGATTACGGTTTCTGTTTCGGCCGCAAAATATGTTTCGGTCGAACTCAACTGGAAATATTAGCAATAAAAAAACGAAAACCGGCTATTTAAAAAACCCTGTTATTTTGAGCAATTTTTACAGTGCAGTTAAACTGGAGATGAAAAGAACCGGTATAACCGAAAACCGATTGTTTCAGCAATAACCGCCATCCCTAGTAGGTACCAGTCGCAGCATTTCTTATAAGGAGGTAACTTACGTGTTTTTAATGTCACTGTTCCGTATTGTTTTTTCTTTTATTAATTCATTCTTAGTTTAATCTCAGACGTGAGGGTACCGCTTTTATGTGGGACACGATGTATACAACTATTTTCACGTTGTGGTACAACATTTTTCGAAAACTACAAAAGCGAAAATAAGAATATATCTTGTATTAGGAGTAGATTCATCCATCAATATAATTGTATTTTTTAGCTTCTTCTTTTATCATCAACTAGAAAGCCATTAAGTATAATGTTAGAATATTTTATTTCAGTCCATCAACAGTAAAGTCGCAGTTTACATTAATTTTTTTCCTCTCTCCTACTTCCAAACACGAAATATATATTCCACTAATTGACTAGTGTGAAAAAAAAAAAAAATCCAGTGCATGGCTCTCAAGTATGACCTGAAGTAAAACTGTACCAGATCTTTGTCCACTGTAATCGGTCGCCACCCAAGAAAAATTACTTCTTAATTATTTTCTGGTAATGGATCATTAACACATCACGAGGGACCTACACACGTGACCAGAAAATCAATTTTTTTCGGCACTGCAGTGCTTCACGCTACGCGCAACAGCAGCCGAGTTCGTAGGCTTGCGATCGCGGCATGACGCCGCTCAGATAACTCGCAATAACTTGTGAAAGGAGGTAGGTATCGGTGCGACTACTATTTCAAAAACTTTTCCATACTTTTAGCTCCATTTCATTCGCTGTAATGTTGTAATCTCCACTCCGTAGAACCGACAGAATCACGTCGCACTATTTTAGTTCATTCAGTCGATGACACTACTTCCGTACCTAGACATTTCAACTGATCCCCTAATAGTTTTGACCAGTGTGGAAGACATGATTACTTTCCGCAGAATGCTGATCATAAGGATTCCTGATTGGAAAAAAATCACATGTTTTGGTGTTTAGAGTTGGGAATAAAAGTTGTAGCCTGAATCTGAGTGAAACTGCAACTTCAGAAGTGATAATACGTCTTATAAACTTACCACTATATGTCACACTATCTTTATCTCACGACTTGCTAGTTTTTTTGATGGCACAAATGACACAAAATTCTGCCTTGCGAGACAGAAAGATTAGCTACCGTTACGATAAAGTCGGTAAGGACGGAGTACAAACTGGGATTGGTCAATGATAGAGGAACCATGATTGCATTCATCTTAACACTCTGAAGGAAATCACAGGTAATTTAAAGGTGGATGGATGGACGCGAATTTAATACTCATCCTTTTACAGTGCACCGCAAGACTTTGGTGTACCGGTACCCATATGTTTTTATAACCTAATCCCTTATTGGTTGTGCAGTGAGACCCCCGGTATCTATGAGTCAGTATCATTTGTTCTCTTTATGAACTGTAAATTGATCCTTAATAATAGCCCCATTCATTTCGCCCGCAATTGCGGACTTCCAGATTTCATTGCACAGATAAGACGTGCCATTAACGTTACTACTTCCTGTGCCTACTTTCCACTACGAATGCCTCTCTGCACTAAGCAGCCTTTAAAAACCGCACAATGAATGCTAAAATAGGAAATGGTTTAACAGTAAAAAAATCCACACTGCACTAAAAGAAACGAATTAAATACAAAAGAAAAGGAAGCTTGGAGTTTAACGTCCCGTCGACAGCGTGGTCATTAGAGACGGAGCTTACGCTCGGAGTATTTGGGTAAGGATGAGGAAGGAAATCGGCCGTGCCCATTGAAAGGAACCATCCCGGCATATGCCTGGAGCGATTTAGGGAAATCACGGAAAACCGAAATCTGGATGGCCGGAGGTGGATTTGAACCACCATCCTTCCGAATGCGAGTCCAGTGCGTTACCACTGCGCCACCTCGCTCGGTTTAAATACGACATGCCGATTCAATAATAATTCAAAGTACAGTTACATCAAGCAAAGAGTGTTTCCAATTTGAAATATTGTGGTTCATAAAAATAATTTGGTGATATAGCTCGGAATTATTTACAGGAGAATGGAAAAGCTGGTAGAAGCTGACCTCGGGGAAGATCAGTTTGGATTCAGGAGGAACGTAGGAACACGGGAGGCAATACTCACTTTACGATTTATCTTAGAAGATAGATTAAGGAAAGACAAACCTACATTTTTAGCTTTTGTAGATTTGGAGAAAGCTTTTGACAATGTTGATTGGAATACACTTTCAAATTCCGAACTCAGCAGGGGTAAAATACGGGGAAAGAATAGTTATTTACAAGTTTTACAAAAGCCAGACCGCAGTTATTAGACTTGAAGGGTATGAAAGGGAAGCATTGGTTGGGAAGGGAGTAGGACAGGATTATAGCCTCTCTCCGATGTTATTCAATTTGTACATCGTGCAGGCGGAGAAGGAAAGCAAAGAAATATTTGGAATAGGGATTAAAGCTCATGGTGAAGATATAAAAACATAGCGTATTGCTGATGACATTGCAATTCTGTCAGAGACAGCAAATGGCCTGGAAGAGCAGTTGAATGTAATTGATAAGTGTGTTGAAGAGAACGTATAAAACGAACATTAACAAGGGCAAAACAAAGATCATGGAATGCGGTCTTAGAAAATCGGCGATGTTGAAGGAATTAGATTAGGTAACGAAACAATGAAGGTGGTAGATGAGTTTTCTTAATTGGGTAGTAAAATAACATATGACGGTCGCAGTACAGAGGATATAAAATGCAGAATGGCAATGGGAAGAAAAGCGTTCTTGAAAAAGAGAAATTTGCTAACATCGAATATAATTATTTAAGTGTAAGGAAGTCTTTTCTGAAGGCATTTGTGTGGAGTGTTGCCTTGTGTGGGAGTGAAACATGGACGATAAACAGTGCGGACAGGAAGATGATTAAGGCTTTTGAAATCTGATGTTACAGAAGTATGCTGAAGATTAGGTGAGTGGATTGCGTAACTAATGAGGTACTGAACAGAATTGGGGAGAAAAGGAATTTCTGGTATACCTTGACTTAAAGTAGGGATCGATTGGTGGGACACATTCTTAGACATCAAGGAATTTAGAATTTAGTGTTGGAGGGAAATGTGTGGGCTAAAATCGCAGAGAGAGACCACGAGACACACACAGTAAGCAGATTCAAATGGATGTGGGTTGCCGTTCTTATGAAGAGATGATAAGGCGTGCTCAGGATAGAGTAGGGTGCAGAGCTGCGACAAACCATTCTCCGGACTGAAGACCATAACAGCAGCAGCTCAGGAAAAACAAAAGTAGTTATTAAAACGAACCACAAAGCTTGAGAAAACTAGACTGGACGCTAAATGAAGCCTGTGCGCAGTGGAGAGCTAACGACACGACCGGACGACGCCGTGGTTGGAGGTTGGCGGGGACCCGGCATTCCACGATAAATGCAAACTTTGTTGCAAGTCTCTTACTATTCCCATTTTCCGATAACTGACGCTTACATCTGAGTATTCTCACGTGGTGGCCTCTCATTATTTATGACGTCATATCTCCTGAGCTATGTGTCGTGCTCTTTTGTTTTTGGGTCAGGAACCTTCGTGGGCGTGCTGTGAACAGTTGAGCAAAGTTTCATTGCAATCAAATGAATGGTTTATGAACACACAGAGGACATACAAACATTCATTTTTATATATAAGAATATGGATGACCTCACACTTACCATTATTAAGGGTCAATTGCCAATTTTTGCACCATGCAGATAGCTTATAGAATTCATTTTGCAGTTGTTTTTTATCTTGTGACTTTACTAACCGATAAATGACAGCATCATCCGCGAAGTCTTAAGAAAGCTACTCAGATTATCTTCTAAATCGTTTATAAAAATAAGAAACAGTAGGGACCCTGTAACACTTCCCTGAGGAACGTCATTTATCACTTCTGCTCTACTCGATGACTTACGGTCAATTACGACGTACTGTGTTCTTTCTAACAGGAATTCACGAATCCAATCGCACACCTGTCCTGCGATTTTCCACAAGCGATCAGTTTGATTAGAAGACGCTTTTGAGGTACAGCGTCAAAAGCCTTGCGGTAATTGAGGATATGTAATCTATTTGAGATCCCTTGTCGATATTACGCATCACATCCTGTGAGTAAAGAGATAGCTGTGTTTCACAAGAACGATACTTTCTTAATCCGTGTTGACTATGAACAAATAGGTCGTTCTCTTCGAGGGTAGTTGATAATATTTTGAAGAAAGTATACTTCCTATAATTCGCTGCAAACCGACGTCAATGATAAAGGCCCCTGACTTAGCGGATCACTCCTATTGCCTTTCTTGAATATTGGAGTGACCTGTGCAACTTTCCAGTCTTTCGGTACGGAACGTTCGCTGAGCGAGTGGTTGTAATGATAGTTGGTATGGGGCTATTGCCCCGTAGTTAAGTCCCTTAAGCTTAACAAACATTTGAACATTTGATTTCAAATTCTTTATGAAGGACTTCCTAACATTTAAATTAATACTGGATGCTAACAAGTTTCGCTTCCTTAGAAACGCTTTTCTTGCCATAGCCATTCTGCATTTTATATCTTCTTTGCTTCGGCCATCAGAAGTTATCTTGCTACCCAAATAACAAAACTCATCTACTACTCATATTGTCTCGTTACCTAATCTAATTCCTTCAGCATCGCCTGACTTTCTGACGCTACATTCCATAATCCTTGTTTTACTCTTGTTGATGTTCATCTTATACCCTCTTTTCAAGACACTGTCCATTCCGTTTAATTGCTCTTCCAGATCCTTTGCGGTCTGACAGAATTACTATGTCATCGGCAAACCGTAAATTTTTTATTTCTTCTCCCTGCACTTTAATTCCCTTTCCAAATTTCTCCTTGCATTCCTTCACTGCTTGCTCATTATACAGACTGAACAACATTGTGGAAAGGCTACAACCCTGTCTTACTCCCTTCCCAACCTCCGCGTCCCTTTCTTGCCCATCGACTCTAATAACTGCTGTCTGGTTTTTGTATAGGTTGAATATAACTCTTCGCTCCCTACATTTTACTCCTGCTACCTTCAGATTTTGGAAGAGTGTATTCTAGTCGACATTGTCAAAATCTTTCTCCAAATCGACAAACGCTAGAAACGTAGGTTTCCCTTTCCTTAGCCTATCTTCTAAGATAAGTCGTAATGTGAGTATTGCCTCCCGTGTGCCTACATTTCTCCCAAATCCAAACTGATCTTCCCCGAGGTCGGCTTCCACAAGTTTTTCCATCCGTCTGTAAATAATTCGTGTTAGTATTTTGCAACCATGACTTATTAAACTAATAGTTCTGTACTTTTCACATTTGTCTGCACCTGCATTCTTTGGAATTGGAATTACAATATTCTTCTTGAAGTCGGAGGTTATTTCCCCTGTCTCATACATCTTGCATACCAGGTGATACAATTTATTTCACGACTGGCTCTCCTAACGATATCAGCAGTTCAGATGGAATATCATCTACTCCAGAGGCCTTGTTTCGACTCAAGACCTTCAGCACTCTGTCAAATTCTTCTCGCAGTATCATATCTCCTATCTCATCTTCTTCCACTTCGTCTTCCATTTCTAGAATACTACCTTCAAGTTTATTTCCTTTGTATAGGTCCTCTATATATTCCTTCCACAGTTCAGCTTTTCCCTCTTTGCTTAGTACTGGTTTTCCGTCTAATGTGAGTTGTTTTAATACTCCAGGGGTATTTACTTCTAAATTACCCATGGTGGAAGCTGTTCTTGACGGGAATTGTGGAGTTTGTGGAAGTGATTCCGTAGCCGGCATACAGGCGCGCAGTGTGGGGAGCTGCATGGGAAGCGGCGAGGCGAGGAATACGCCGAGGCCTGGGCAGTCAGTGGCCCGATATCGACCGTCCCAGCTGGCCAGGTTCAAGGGCGCGAGGCTGCGGCTGCGTCTGCACGATGCACCCGCGCATGCACGATGCAGCCGATTCATACCGACCACTGTGCTTGCAGGCTCACCTTCCATTTATTTCCACGAGTATCTGCACAGTCTAACATATACATTCACGACACTCCCAAATATTTTTGTTATACGGTGCGATAGCAGCGCTCCAAGCGGTCGGCAAGATACGTTTCTGAATATGATGGTTGATGAGTGCGAATAGTATCGTTTACTTCAGCATACTTTGCCTTCAGTGCCTTATAAATCTCTATGTATAAAAGGAAGTGTCCCGATTGACTGACTGACTGATTGACTGACTGACTGACTCATCATCGCCCAGCCCAAACCACCGCAGATAGAAACTTGAAATTTTGTGGAGGGTGTTGATCTTACTTTGTAGGCGTCATTTAAGAATCCATTTTTCGATATTCCGTCCGTAAGGGGGTGAAATAGGGGATGAAAAGTTTTTTGAAAATACGTAGCTATTTAGGCAATTTTGAAGCTAGAACTACCAAATTACGGTTTTTAATTCAGGGTTCGAATTTAAAAGACACGTTTTTCGGTATTTTTTGAAATTCGACAAATAAGGGGGTAAAATAGGTGACGCAAAAAATTGATTTTCAAAAATATGTTGCTGTTAACTCAAATTTTAAGATACAACTACGAAACTTCGGATATGGAATCTTGGTCATGATTAAAAATACATGATTTTTAGTATTTTTGGAAATTCAACGAGTAAGAGGGTTAAATAGAGGATCAAAAATTATTTTTGGAAACATGTTGCTATTGATACAATTTTGAAGCTAGAGCTGCAAAAATTGATATTTGTATAGTTGGTTAGACGTTAAAAAATACGTGTTTCGGTATTTTTGGAAATTCAACCATCAACGGAGTTAAATTGGAGAGGGGGTGTTTTACGAAAATATGTTGCTATTTAGGCATTTTTGAAGTTAGAACTACAAATGTTCGGATTTGGATTCGGTGTTCAAATTTAAAAGACACATGTTTCTGTATTTTTGGAATTTCGACCAATAAGCGGTGAAATACGAGATGCAAAAATTGATTTTCAAAAATATGGTGCTCTTAACTCAAATTTTAAGCTATAACTACGAAACTTAAGATATGGATTCTTCAACAGGATTAAAAAGAAACAACTGGTGCAGACCAACCAGCCTACGCATGCGAAGCAGCGGGGATTCAGCTAGTAGGAATTAATTTAAAAATAGCTTCCCATTTGTCTTTCTTAGGTTTCATAAGATCCCCGATAAGGTACGAAACGGTACATTACAGAACAGTTAATTTGCAATCATCGTGTAACTTACAGGGTTTAAATGAGTAATTTCATTTTCTATTAAAAATGAAAATGCCTGGGAAACACCAGGAGTCATGCCCTTTAGCAGAGAGACGTCAATTTCTACGCAGGAACGTTAAGTATTCTTCATTACAATTCCAGTAAAATCGGTGAAGGTGGAACTTAGGAAACGTATATGTAATGCAATAAATACGGTATTTAACATACCAAATCAACCATCACAGCTGTAGCAGAAGGCAAAACGTCACAGACATGGCAATATAATGATAAAAGCAACCAAACTGTTTTTCAACAAAGAAGAACCCAGTTCCACAGTTGTTGCTACATCTGAACCGCAAACGGCAAGAATCATCAAAACATTGAGTCATTACACTTAAAACAATATGCACGTTTCAAATGTTTGTTAAGCTTATGGGACTTAACTACGGTGTCATCAGTCCCTAAACTTACAAACTACTTACGAACTAGGACGGCACAAATAACCATGCCCGAGGGGGGATTCGAACCCCCGACCGTAGTGGCCGTGCTGACCGTGACTGGAGCGCCTCAGTCACCTCGGCCACCGCGGTCGGCAATATGCACGTGTAAGAAAGAAGAGTGACGTGTAAAAATGTGAGAATCATTAGACTCCATATCGAATTGATACACGCCAAAAACTGGCTGTCATAGTAAGAACAGACCATAATAGAAATTTATTATACCATTATGTTTACATGCAACTTACTTTCAGCGGAATAACCTGCAAATATACACATATTCGTAAGTATTTGTTCATGACAGACTTGTTCTTTGTACCATTAAATCATTTAAATTAGGCTGTTTTTATATTAATTTCCGTATTATGTTTCTCTCGATATTTTAATAATTCTTGTAACCCAAAAATTGTAGTATGTATTTCGTTAATTACGTACAAAAGCGATTATAAATAAACATCACTACCTCGGCAGTTTGTCCACCGCTAGGAGCGCTATTGTCGCAGCAACTGTCAGTTGGTAACAACTTTTATAGCAGTGAGTGTCGTGACTCTATATGTTAGACTGTGGTATCTGTAATATTTCTGCCCCCACACCCCCCCCTCGTTTTTCTCTCTCTGCGTTACCTGTTTGTATCTTTACCTAATGTTTTAACCCCTTAATGCACAATGTAGCTGATCAGTTACATACCTTATTTTTTCCATTATCTCTCAAACTGATCAACATTTTACCACACATTCATTTGTAGCTGCTTGTATACATAGTGTTACATACGCTAGTAGCACGTCCTAGAAATTATAAATTGCACAGTGCTACTGAATCATTTCGACAGTTAGCTACATTGAGTTCCTCCAAACATGTGCGTTTGTTTATTTTAGTATTCCTCCTTTGCCATGTAAAAGTAGTCGATCACATACTATTGTTGCATTATGAGTTACCTTCCAGAAACATAAGAGGCATAATAATAGTGACATTTACTGCATACGGTACATCATGGAAGCACTATGTAGCTGACCAGCTATCAACAGTGTTTTGCTAGTAGTGCATAATAATTTTAAGGAATTTTTCATTATTTTTCTAAGTATATACGCACTATACATTAATCGTGGTAGTTTTCATAACTTCAAATAAAAAGTCGTGCATTACAGGGTTAAACATGTGCAACCAGTCTTACAAGTAACACTAGCCAAGTGCCATCCACCGATTCCGATACATTTCGAAGAATTCTGATGATATAGAAATATATCTAAATATTTAACATATAAAGTTGTTAATTCTAACCTTTTTTTTTTAATTTCATGCACTACCGGTGTTTCGAGACCTATATCTTATCACGTGCACCTGCAAATTACAATCTAACAAAATAGTGACGTCTATCATATAATAAAATGGCTACCTTACATCTTTACTAAAATTATTCAGTATTAAGGGAGTGCACGTACTTAGTGAGCCCGTAAAAGTATTACATTTAGGAACAGATTAAAATAGTGAGTCTCTGGTACATGCAACAAGCCGGGAGGCACTGTAGGCAACTTGGGCGCGACATAGCCACTCACAAGGCAGAGTCTGCATATATAACAAAAGTGCCACAATTATTGGAAAATAGAAAAGATAGAAAATCGCCACTGTTAAAGACAGAAAAGTATTTTCCGCGCGCCTAACCATACCGAATCAAAATGTAATCGCCATGTAGAAATGCAACTTATCGAACCGCCCGAGGTGGATGGTTTTGGATGTCCCGAAGGAATAAAATTGTGATTTAAAGACATATTTACCCAGTTGTCGTGTACATTAGCATCCGTGGAAATTGTTTCAAGCTTTAATAGAAACCGAGCATCATGGCAGCCAAAAATCGCGATTATGCTCTTTGCATTTGGATAATTCTAGGAAATATCTCGCGGCAATATTATTATTGAGATGAGTCTTTAGGTCAGATTGATATTTTAGTCACTTCTAACATGTAAGTCACTCATATTCTGGCTATATTCCTCTCAGGGCGCGGCAATGGGGCTTTTAAGGCCGATATTTCATAACACTTCCATGAATAAAAACTCTTACAATGATTAAAGTTTTAAAGAACTGTTTGCTGCAAGTTAAGATAGTTTTTTTTTTTTACATATTTGATACAAATTAAGCGTCTTGTTCAAACAGCAAAAGAACTATCTCCATTTATTTCAAGACATATGAATTTACCATGTCAAAGTTATTTAATATACATCATGCAAGTTGTGGTGTCGCACAAGTACAAAGTGCGCGCCACCTACTTTCGCCGCGCGCCGCCATGCACGCACGGCGCGGCCTTCTCACGACGACAGCCACGAGCGTCCTCTGCGACAACTCCGCTCGTGGCCACCACTGAAGGACATCGTTCACTTCGGACGGAGATAGCAACCAGTTAGGACCTTCGTAATCAGATAGGCACCAGTGAAGACTTTGCTATTGTACAGGCACTAGGCAGGCCTCTAACAACTATGTATCAACATTCTGCAGTACTATGTAAAAGTTAAGTATTGTTACATTCTGTGCAATATATATCTCTTTCTAATTTACTCTAGTGTTTATAGTTTCTGGCTGCTCCCCTCCGTACCGGCACCAGCGTGCTGTCTTTGTTCCTGTGTCGGTTTCATTCCACTCGGCCACCGACACCTACGACGAGGCTGAGACACAAAACAAGTAATCTATGTTTAAGTTCTTAATATCTATGCACTGGAATTAAGAAATCAATCTGAGGTGTGTTAAGATTTAAGAAATTTAAAGGATGTTGTTGTGATCTTCGGTCCGGAGACTGGTTTGATGCAGCTCTCCACCCTGCCCTATCCTGAGCAAGCCTTTTCATCTCCACATAAGAACGACAACCTACATCTGTCTGAATCTGCTTACTGTATCCATCTCTTGGTCTTCCTCTGCGGTTTTTTTCCGACACACTTCCCTCCAACGCTAAATTCACAATTCCTTGATGTCTAAGAATGGGTGCTACCAATCGATCCCTTCTTTTAGTCAAGGTATGCCAAAAATTCCTTTTCTCCCCAATTCTGTTCAGTACCTCCTCATTAGTTACGCGATCCAGCCACCTGATCTTCATCATTCTTCTGTAATACCACATTTTTAAAAAGCCTCTATTCTCTTCCTGTTCCCAGTGTTTATCGTCCATGTTTCACTCCCGTACAAGGCAACACTCCACACAAATGCCTTCAGAAAAGACTTCCTTACACTTGAATAAATATTCGCTGTGACTACGTCAACAAATTTCTCTTTTTCAAGAACGCTTTTGTACCCATTGCCATTCTGCATTATATATCCTCTGACTGTGACCGTCATGTTATTTTGCTGCCCACGTAACAACTCATCTACCTCTTTCATTGTTTCGTTACCCAATCTAATTCCTTCAGCATCGCCTAATTTTCTTACACTGCACTCCATTACCCTAGTTTTGCTGTTGTTAATGTTCATCTTATATGCACCTTTCAGCACACTGTCCATTCCGTTCAATTGCTCTTCCAGGTCCTTTGCTGTCTCTGATAGAAATTACTATGTCGTCGGCAAAACAATGTTTTTAATTCTTCACCTTGAACTTTAATTCCTTCTCTAAATTTCTCCTTGCTTTCCTTTATAGCTTGCTCATTGTACAAATTGAATGGCATTGGAGGGAGGCTACAACCCTATCTTACTCCCTTCCCAACCACTGTATCCCTTTCATGCCCTTCAATTCTGACATTCGTTGTCTGGTTTTTGTACTAGTTGTAAATAACCTTGCGCTCCCTATATTTTACTCCTGCTTGCTTCAGAACTTGAAAGAGTTTATTCCAATCAATATTGTCAAAAGCCTTTTCCAAATCTACAAAAGCTAGATGTGTAGGGTTGCCTTTTCTTAATCTATTCTCTAGGATAAGCCGTAAAGTATTGCCTCACGTGTTCCTACATTTCTCCTGAACCCAAACTGATCTTCCTCGAGGTCGGCTTCTACCAGCTTTATTCTGTAGGATTATTCTGCAAAAATCGAGAGATAAAATTTTAACGTCTCTACACTTATTCTTATTCCCTGTTTATATCCCGTGTAACGTCACAACTTTCAGGTTAAGTGAACTGCGAAGGGGCATTAATGCCAATCGTTCGCAGGCCAAAATCGCTAATAGGCTGAACCAGTTATTTGCTTGCCGCGGTGGAGTAGCCGAGCGGTCTAAGGCGCCTGGCTGCGCAGCGCGCGGTTGCTCGCCGTCGGAGGTTCGAGTCCTCCCCGAGGCATATGTGTGTGTGTGTGTGTGTGTGTGTGTGTGTGTGTGTGTGTGTGTGTGTGTGTTTGTCCTTAGGTTAGTTTACAACTTAGTTTAAGTAGTTTGTAAACTTCGGACTGATGACCACGCAGTTTGGTTCGATAGATTTACAAACATTTGATTTAGTTGTTTGCTTGAATGGGCTGTGATGGTAGCCACGTCTGGCCGGGAGGCAGTGGAGCCATCTGGCTGTCGCCTGCTGGCCCTGATCTGTCTGGAGTCAATCGAGCCGTTGTGGTGGAGCGGTACTGGGGTCAACTGCGGGGCCCGCGCATTTGACTGCGTCTCCACGCTTTGTACTTCTGCCGCATCGGCAGAGCACTAAAAACAAATCTTATGTTCTCTCTGTCCGCCTCCGTAGTCCTACGGAAACGTAGTAGTTTGCCATGCAAAGGGCCCGGGTCGAGTTGGAGAGTTGGAGATTTTCTTCACTCGGGAACTGGATGTTGTGTCGTCGTCATCATCATCAAATGTTCAGATGTCTGTAAATCTATCGGACCAAACTGCGTGGTCATCAGTCCGTAGCTTACAAACTACTTAAACCTAGGTAAACTAACCTACGGACACACACACACACACACACACACACACACACACAGACGCCCCAGGGAGGACTCGAACCTCCACGGCGAGCAACCGCGCGCTCAGCAGCGAGACGCTTTAGACCGCTCGGCTGCTCCACCGCGGCGTCATCATTATTATCATCATCATCGTCATTATCATCATAGACCAAAGATAACAGACTGCATATCTCTATCTCTACTGTGTTGTAGTTTGAAACCAACATGTAACATTGCCCAGAGTCACGTGCCTGAGGATTCGTCATTACGAACCACAGTGTTTCTATTTTACAGCTGAAGTCAAGCGTTAGTTTTAACAATAATACGTCTTCTCGTATTCCTATTGCACATGTAATATATAAAAGTAACGTGGAAAATGTTCAAATGTTTGTAAAGCTTATGGGACTTTACTACGGGGTCATCAGTCCCTAAACTTAGAAACTACTTATGAACTAACTAATACTAAGGACGGCACAAATATCCATGCCCGAGGGGGGATTCGAACCCCCGACCGTAGTGACCGTGCAGAACGTGACTGGAGCGCCTCAGTCCCCTCCGCCACCGCGGCCGGCAAAAGTAACGTCATTTCTCCGTATTACTGACATTAGTGCGGTGAGTATCGTTTTTACATGTGACCAGGATAAAATTGTCAGTTGCGTTTACAAGCAAACGAATTACAGAGCCTCAATGTTTGTATTGCACTATGAATTTTTTACTTTTTTCCCAAACTGACAAATGTGATTTTTAATGGAAGATTATGTCAGCGTGTCTTGACTTAGTATAAATGTCAACAAGTAAGTAATTTTTGGGGCAGATCTGCCATTAATAGCGTTCCATAACACTGAAGATGAGTACAGACTGTTTATTATCCCTATAAAACCAGTTCTTGTGACTTACATGAATAAATTTTTGATCACATTATTATACAAAGTAAATAGCGAATATTTTTCTTGTTTTACGTTTTGACTTCACTGTATGTGGAAAAAGTCATAAAATATGAACGCTTGTATTATATTAAAATCGGACATTATGGATGCAAACAGATTTCAGGTATATATAAAAGCATGACAAAACATTTCACCTGTATTCTTGAGGATTCGTATAAAAACTGATGCTGTTTGTCAAACTAATATTTCATCTCCTGTGTAAGCTATAAACTAAAAGATTCACAGTACAACAAAAACAGGTATCACCTAAGAACTGCAGTTCTGCTGCTTGTAAAAAGAACTGTGAATACATTTCATCTAGGCACAAGTAAAAACTGTAATGGTAAAAAAGGTAAAGCAGTCAGCAATCCGAAGATTGGTTTGAACACCACAGTGCTTTACTAGGGATGGTCCTGTTTGGAGGTGGTATGCCGTTGCCTTCCTCCGAGCTTCGAACTGACTTACCCAGCCAGTTATAGGGGGACCTACAGTTTAACGTGGGTTCCGAACCACGGTGCTACTCGATATTTTTCACATTAGCAACACTGCCAGAGGTGAAACAAGTGGAAAGTGACAGATAAAAATCCTAGGAGCCGGCTGGGATCGAACCCGCGAGCTTTGGATTTGTAGTCTGGCACTCGACCACTGTGCTATCGAGCCGCTGTAAAACTAACCGTTGAGAATTACGGAGATCTAAGGCCCATTGTACTTCTGAATATGTAATAAGAACACGATAAGACGTTTTCTTGTTTAAATCTATGCTTAATTTGCACTAGCGAGGAGAAGAACTACGACCCTCAGCTGCATTTCACATTGCTTGTAATGATGAACATGGTTCCCTGCCCCGAGTACGTGACGGAGATGTTGGTTTCAGTATAATGATGTCACGCGCAGTCTGTATTATCTATGGTCTATGATCATCATTATCATTTCATCATCATCGACGGGCAAGTCGCCCAGGCAGGCTGAACACGATCCCAGCTGGGGTCTAACGGCCGAAAAAATTAAAAAAATAAAAAATCTATTACGTTTCTTAATACCACGCTATAATTTTGTGAAGATAGTCTAGTACGAAATGGCATTCGCCTCTCTGTTCTGTCTAAATGAACAAGAAAGAAGTATAATTTCATGACGTCTGAGCAACATTGATTGACGAACTTCAATATTTCGAAACGAGTTCGGCCATTTTCATAACGTAGATTCACAAGCATTCGCTACAGGTTTGGAAATGTTCTCTTTCCTTATGTCAAAACCGTGTAACCATAGGTGTCCGATCTATCTTGCAAAGGAATTAGAGAAACAAACAATTTTAGTCCGCCTACATTACGGCGTGCTTTCCGTAACACATCTGCTTCTCCTACAAACAGTGCACTATCTTTTTTTTCTCATGGTTCAGCATCGGTACGACTTTGAAAGTTTCCGTCAAAATATATCTATTAAACATCGTGATTTGCATAGTGTGGATAAAGATACTCTGAATTTAAAAGTTTTTTATAAAATGCCAAAAGTACGAAATTCTCTATTCATTATGACTTGACAGTATTGAGGTAAGGCCTTGCGTTGCAATCTGAGAAAAAGTGAACATTATTCTGTGACACTCAACTAAAGCAGACTTAAGAGTTATTGAAAGGAAAATAATATCCTATAGAAATCAGAACCAAATGAATCTTAGGAACATCCGACATTAACTGGCGACGAATACATTGTGACTTGGGTCCTGTGTCTTTACGCATTGCCTCGTGGATAACACCTTGCTCGAAATTGACTTAACTGACCGCAGAAACGAAGCGCACAATTTAAATTAACACCCACTATAAAAAAAAAAAACGGGGAGTTCTGATGCTCGTACCTGATCATGTTAAGCATAGCCTACTCTAACAATGCAGTACACGACACAATCAAATAGCACTGACAAAGAAAATTTCAGAAAGAAAAACTCTAAATACGTGAAATAAAATTAAATAAGAAGGGCAACAACAGATGTATGAGTTTAACTGAACTATATTGCCACATAAGTGTGTACAATCATGGCAGTATTAACGACGTACAACTTTTATAGTATTGCTGGTGAAGTTGATATACAAATTTTACAGAAACAAACTTTAAATACCTTCACGATAAAAAGGGCATCAAATCACAATAACTTTTTGTTGCTGATCTGTGGCGGACTAAAGGGCGGGGGAGAGGGGGCGGACCACCCTGGGCCTTTCGCCTTGGGAGGGGCCTCCAAATGCCTCGAAAGTGCCACCGCCCCAGGCCTCCGACAGCCTTAGTCCGCCACTGCTGCTGATATATAGAAAAGAATTTTAGCAGCCTTGTCAATAACAAAAAGAAATGAACTGCAATACCTCTAGAGATCCTTCTTCTGCGGAGTCAACTAAATAACTTTCTCGCTACTACTATAATGTTGTTACTGGCATCGCAGCGCCAGAGGTAAAAAAATAGTTGTGCTGCTCACAGATATTATTACATAGATGTTACAGTCACAGACATACATGTCTGTGGTTACAGTGCTACTTCCGCTTTCAGCAGGCTCTCTGCTTGAGCTGCTTTACGTAGGTTTTACTCCTTGAGCATTTCCTACTCATGAGTTGGAAGGGAAAAGGGAAAACATGAATTGTTTTATTTATTACTTAATTTGTTCGCGGGAACGTTGTGGTCTAGAGAGGATAAATTCCAGGAAGGAAAAACATGAGGTGCCTCAAGGGCAGGGGAAAGCAATATTCCCCAAAGAAATCCTTCTTCACAACTTGAGTGGCGTAGCCGGCGATGAGAGTGCCCCGTCCTCTTGGATGGTGTGATGGTACATGAGAAGCGACGACGAATCTTCTCAGGCGGCGCGGTGAAACGTTCATCAGCGACGATTCCGCTGACGACGACGTGAAGACTGTTGAGTAGCTCTCTGTGGGATCACCATCATGTCCGATCCTCTCGTAGAGGGCCTCTTGAGCGTTTCAGAGGCACCCCAATCTTGACCAACTTGGTCAAGAAGAAGATCTCGGAGAAGTAAATCCCATTGCATGTGGTCGAAGATCGGAAAAGAAGCAAGCAATTCGAGATCGATTTGGTCGTAGGGAGGACGCATGGCTTTAAGAGCTACAAGAACAGGGTCAGCGATATCCAACTTTGGATACGGCAATTGAGGCGCTGAGCACGCCGGAAGAAAAGGAAACGGATCATCCCAGTAGGGATAGCTTCCATCCCTTATAGACTTGTAGATCTTCAACAAGGCCGGCGCGACACTTTTGCCGGCCGGAAACGGCAGGCAGCCGTGGTCCTGCACGTATTTCTGCGCGTTAGCCAGGTCCCAGGCGTCGGAAGATGCGCGAGACGAACCCGAACCCTCAAAAGAGGGGACTGGGACGACAGGCGCACCAGCGTCTTCGGAACACACTTCCATGGCAGCGACCGCCGTTGCAGGTTGTGCCAGGGCGTGAGGGGGCGTTGCAGCGCCGGGAGAGAGTCCCACAGTCACCGGAGCCGACACAGGCGAAGCGGGAACGTCGGTCTGAGTCGACGCGTCAACTCCCGCCCGCGCCTCCACGTAGGAGGGAGCAGGGAGCGACGCCTCTCGTAGCCTCCGAACTTCGTCGCGAAGGCTGGCCAATTCTTCACGGACAGCAGCCAGTTCTTGTGCCCAGGCAGCGCGCTCAGCCGCAACAGCAGCCGACAGCGCAGCCATGGCGTCATCCGTGGCGGCCGACACAGCGCCACGTCGATCGACCGCGCCCCCCGACCCGACATGGGCAGGGGACGGCCGAGTCGACGCCGCCACCGGGACTGCTGCGTCGGCCTGACGGGTCTTGACCCGCTTCCGATTCCGGGGGCGTCTCCAGTTGAGTTTGTAGTCACATTTGCGGTAACTCGCGGCGTGCGAGCCGCCGCAATTCGCGCATTTGCGCGGCGCATCGCGTGGTGACGTACACACGCGGGTGCCGTGTGCAAGGCCGCATTTCATGCACGCCGGAGCGGCCGTGCAATGCTTGGCAACATGTCCTAGCTTCTGACAGTTGAAACACTGCGTGGGTCGACTACGAGGGCGCCTCTTGCGTTCTTCGTCCAGTGCTTCAGCCGCCAGAAGTTCCAAAACGGTAATGAGGCGGGACTTAGCCCCGCCACGCGTGTTTACCTTGGCGGGCATACGGAGCGCTCGTGCAGCGTGGCGTTCGCTACGGCTGCCCGACTCGGACTGGTTACAGTGCGCATCATAGACTTACTAAATAAAAACTAGACCGCTCGCTGGCGCTAGTGTCGCGTCACCACATTGAACGTGACAGAAGCCGCCATTTGCAGGGCAACCGTGCGTAAACATGGTTCGCTCCTGTGCTGCTTTTAATTACAACAGTAAGAATGGAAGCAAAGACGAAGACGGAAACAATGTTATATTTCACAGATAAGTCATTACTTGTATATCATAGTATTTTCATGCAGAAATAAGAAATCATGAGCGTTTGTTTTTCTTTAGGTTTCCTCTTACAAATGATTCACTAATAGTGAGAAAAGTACTTTGTTGCATGTCAAGTACTTATATTTTATTTGCATATTAATTACTAAAAATACTAAGTTGAGCTGAATGAAGAACTAGGCGTATTAGAGGTATTTAAATTTTTAATCATATATATCAGTATGAGGCAGAAGTAGGATGAATAATTGTTTTAGACACTTCGTAAATGGTCATTATTTGATCAAATGTTACATACTCAATGTAATGTGCGAATGATATGCCTATTTAAATTGTATGGGTTATTACAATTATTCATACTCAAATTCGAGGAAGTCGAAAGAAAAATTCTATGTAATATGGAAATGAATGTAGATAAAAATGTGGTGTACAAAAATAAGCCTGCAAAACGTATAGAGTAGTCGGCAAAAAGGAAGCAGGACCTGACAGAAAATTACGTGGATTAAATAATAATCGAACTCTCTGCTACTTTACAAGTTTCATGGAATCATCTTGTGCAAATATCTAGATGCAAAATCGCTCCATCTTCTCAGAAAAGAGCCTTATATTCTTAAAATTTCGTGTCTCCATGCAGACGTATTTCGGAAATTAGGAAACTTCATTCATTTAAGAATACTTTTTAAACAGTCTGCAATAATCAATAATTTTTTAAAAATATACATGCATTTATTTTGTGCTTTATTTGGCTCTTATTACGTTTCAAACACTACAAATCAGAACCCCAGGACTAGGATTCTGCACTGCAAATGGCGGCGATCAGCTGCTTCAAATCGGGGACAGTCGGCTCGCTTCTTCGCTACGGCGTGGTAGGGGCTTGGTGCGCATACTACAAAGATCATCTCTTACAATGACATATTGAAGAAAAATATTACAGAGAAACCTAAAACACATACCAAAAGATGTTCTCACTTTATGTAGGAATCTTTCAACTTGTAGAGAGTTGTTCCGAAACTTTCGAAATTTTTTCTGGACGTTCTTAAACATTAATTGGGATGCGTATCATAGAGTAACAAATAGTTTTGACTTTCCCCCTGACAATACATTTCGGCGAATAGTCCAGTATCATTAACGTAGATGAATTACGAACTACATTTGCCTTACTGCCCTAAAAAATAGTCACTTCCAATAACTATGCACCGCTGACGTCTGTGATTAATGTCCTGGAAACCTTGTACGAAGTCTTTCAAGAAGAAAGACTTGGTGTTCAAAAGCCTCGTCACGTTTCGATGGATGTCAGGAATATTGTCAAATCTATTTCCTTTCATAAAGTATTTGAGTCGAGGGGATAGGAAGAAGTCAGGTGGATTGAGATACGGGAAGTATGGTGAAAGTTCAAGTCTCACGAGAAGTCAATATGGTCAAACAGTTCCTAGTAAAAAAAGGGGATGGTGCAAGTTGAACATCAACCATACTCGCTGGATCTCAATCCTCCAGACTTCCTCATATTTTCTCGTCTCAAACTCGCTTTGAAAGAAAAGATTTGACGATACTCCTGACATCCTATGGAACAAAACGAACAATCTCAAAGAAAGATGTCTTGCAATGTTCCCAGGAGATGTATCGCAGAGCTCAGCAGTGAGAGGTGACTATTTCGAAGGACAGTAAGGTAAATGTCGTTAATAGTTCATCTACTTGAATGTTAAAACTATTCACCGAACTTTATTGTCAGAGCTTGTAATTACAATGGACATTTAACGCAATAGCCTATGTTCATTTTTTTCTTTCTATTTCTACCTCTCCCTCCCTCTCTGGCAGTACTTTTTTTAATTTTATTGTGTTTTCATTAATCCTCCTCTTTGGCTAGTACCAAACTAGCCTCTCCATAGCGTCACCTTTGTGGATGTGGAAACATTAACAAATTCCGTTGAATATACTATCAATATTATCATTAGTTCCTAAGGAGCTGTTTGATTAACATTAGTACAATAGCTCTTGTCGTTTTACCGAATCTATTACGCCTTCGACGATCTCGACAGCCGCGGTGAGTAGCCGAGCGGTCTAAAGCGCCTCGCTGCGGAGCGCGCGGTTGCTCGCCGTGGAGGTTAGTCCTCCCTGGGGCATGGGTGTGTGTTTGTCCTTAGGTTAGTTTACCTAGGTTTAAGTAGTTTGTAAGCTACGGACTGATGACCACGCAGTTTGGTCCGATAGATTTACAAACATTTTATATATCTCGCCAGCAGTATTAGACAGGATGTTGGAAATTCGTCAGCTTATTACATACCAGCGGTACCTGGGTACGCGTTGCTCTGGTTTGTTACACATTAAATGAAAAAGAAATAGACATTTCTAATGTTTGTCTTTCTTTGTGAGTTGACTCCATAATGGAGATTGTGCCATCCCACCACAATATTACAATTAAAACCAGAAATTTCCAGCTTGGTGGTGGGATATGAAATATTTATTAAAAAAAAATTTAATAAATATTTCATATCGCATCCACGAGCTGGAAATGTCTTGTTTTTATTTCTAATGTGTAATTTTGTAATGCTTTGTGAAGGTACTTTGTTATAAATCCTTCACATCCTGTTCCTCTTATGTGTCTCTCCTTCTCTCTGCCCCTCTCATTGTTTATAATCGTCCTCCCACCTCTCTGTCTCTCCTCTTGGCTGCTCTGTGTCCATCTTCTCCTCCTCTTCCCTCTTTTTGTCCATTCGGTCCTCCTTCCCCCCTTTCTATGTATATCCATCTTCCCCCTCTATCTGCCCATCTCCTCACCACACTCTTCCTCTTCATCTCCTGCTCCCTCCTCTCTTCGTCAATTACCTCCCTATCCTATATTTCTTTTTACAAGTCTGTCTAACCTAGAGCTTTGTTTAGTGTTGCGTTTAAAAATCTTATATCTGCAAAAGTTCTTGACAGAATACTTTGAAATTTTGTCACAACATTGCATTGTTATACATTCTTGTACCTAATTTTATAAAAACTAGTATTGCCTAAGGTCGAAAATCGACCAATTGTGTTTACAATGGTCACTGGGGGTAAAATTTTACGTATCATGTCGGCGGCCTCGCGTGATTATGTGGGCTACAACAACACGATAGAAAATCTTTGCCCATTTGATCGAACAACATAGAATGACTCGATTAGTGTATCGTACAGACCATGAAGTAAACAAATAATGCTGTTCCTGCTGTATGGTTGACAGGTTCTTGTATGTACCCTCGTCCGCTCAGTAAAAATAATTGCCCTCGTAAAGCGAAGATTCCATGAGAAAACATCAGCGTTGTCAAGCGTTTGCCTAAACTGAAGATTCACAGGATTCTCACTATTCAGCATCTGTTGCCAACATTATCATAGGAGGCCGCTGGGATATTTGGTAAGATTTAACCGGCACTGGGAGGGATGAAACTATATCTTTTACGTGTTAAGGAAAATGTCTGACACAATAAAAACAAATAAAAACGGAAGTATATACTTCTCATGCCATTTTCGAATTATGTAACTTTCAATAGCCTAATATTTGAAATGGAACTACAATTTCGGTGTTCGTATATTTATACAACGCCAAGAAATGTTACTTCGATACTGCGATATTTAGAATTCCAGAGCTGACAACATGTCGACTTCGTAGTTCCACCCGTGCACCGCTAGATGCCTCTCCCGGCGCATCATCCTTTATATCGGTATTCATATGAAAACATCCATTTCCTTTAACCATTCTAAATCACTGCGAAAATGAAGCATTTGAACGACACAAGAAAGTGAGTTGGGAGCACTCCCTGTTTCGATATTCACTCATTTTAATACGTTATTTTAATACTGCAGAAGCGCTGCATTACAGCGTCTTTGGTCGAGGCGAATAGCCAATCAGTGAGCTGATTGTTGGAGAATGTAGAACTTGATCCAAGCTGTAGATAGGAAAATTTCTACTTCCTTTTACCACTTTTAATGGCTAAATGCACACACAATATTTATATTCCTGAAATCTACGACAAACATTTCGAATCATGTAACTTTCATTGGCCTTCTTGTACGAATTAATTAGTAATCTGTTCCACAATTTTCGTGTTAGCCTATTTATATGATATGTGTCATAAGAACTTAATAATGGGGAACGTGTATTTTATCCATGGCAGCAACTGTACAGGTTTTTAATTCATAAAATTCTGCAACCAGTTGCTTGTAATTTATTTGTGCGACGGGTTTCGGGTGCTTGAGTGGGTGCTGGGAAACCTATTGTACAAAATCTCAAAGTTTCATATGCAACGGTCATTTATAATATATTAAATAGGTATCTAAAACCTCTCCTGTATTATAATACAAAGTTGTGTCAAAATTTCAAAACAATCGCTCAAGAATTTATGGAGAATTGACGGTTTTTATTTATACAGATATTTCAGCGTTCAGAACTTCGAATTATGTTCCTTTAACTCAGTACCCTGGCACTTATCAGATGTTATGGACTCCCGTTGAGAATAATTGGAATAAGAACTCCATCATGTTATCCAAAATAAGCTTTTTAGTGGTTACACAATATCGGTTTAGGTGATTACGAGGACGGTTTGTCTGAAAAGTATGAAATAGATTCTCTTCGCCGTCACTCTACAAACTCAGTCTCTAGTGGCCTTGTATTCTTTTTGTTTTTTTCGTTTTTGCTTTTATGTACAGCGACAATGTGTGGCTACTTATTGAAGTACTGTTCGCCACGCGAGAGTAGCTATTGAGAGCTTTGTGAAAAGATGAATGCAGGACCGTTAGATTTATTCTCTCTGCAGAACGCTGCGGCTCGGCTTTCTGTTCCAGTCTATTTGTGGCAACAAAACTGGGTGCTGTTGGCTATCGGAAAACAAGAGCGGCATATTCCATGGCGAATTTTTCCCTTCCCTGATTTCTACGAACGACACTACTTCCTGGCAAAACCTGTTTCTGCTGGAGATAACGGAAAGCTATTGAATTTGAATAGAAGATTGGATACAGCGATCGTGTATGAGAATCGCACGGAAAGCATGAGCGCGCGTTTGCGTTTGTATGTGTGTGTGTGTGTGTGTGTGTGTGTGTGTGTGCGCGTGCGCGCGCTCGCTCTGGCAGAACGGTGAAATGGGAGAGGGAGGCTCCTTTTTTGGAGAGTATGACAAAGAAAGGAAGGGAGTGGCGAAGGGGGACGAAAATGCGCTGTCTTGCGAGCCGTGTCGGCTTTCTCCTTGCAGCAGGCGTGGTAAGGTCAGTGCTTGTACACTGAATTGTGCGCACGGCCCACAGAGCAGAGGCAGAAGCGCGCACGAACTGGGCAACTCCTAGCTGCTGCTGGCAGACCGACTGCACTATCTCGCAAAATGCTTCCAAATCTAAACTTAAGAAGTACGCAACCTCTGCCTCTATTTGTAGAGTTCTTAAGGAATTATGTCAATACTGTGCCAAGGAACAAGACATAAAAAGCAAATATAAAAAATATTTGCAGAAAACAAATGCATTTAGTTTCTGTTCAAGGAAAGCGTGCCCCTTCCTGGTTTTTGAGTCCAAAAAATGTTCAAATGTTTGTAAAGCTTATGGGACTTAACTACGGGGTCATCAGTCCCTAAACTTACAAACTACTTATGAACTACTTACAAACTAGGACGGCACAAATATCCATGCCCGAGAAGGATTCGAACCCCTACCGTAGTGGCCGTGCAGACCGTGACTGAAGCGCCTCAGTCTCCTCGGCCACCGGGGCCGGCTTTTTGAGTCCGTTTGGATAGTAATATTATTTTTTGCTGAGTTGATTCTTATATAAGTATCAGTTGGTTCATGCTTCAAACTTTTCACAAACTGAAAGATGTTTGGGTGAGGAGATTCACACGATTCATTGAATCGGAAATGAAAGGTTGTTTCAAGTGTCAGGCGTCCTTCAGAAAGAAGCGCTATCTGCTGCCCTAACGTTTGGAGGAAAGACTGCATTTTCTTCATCAATATTGTATTCAGTTATGTAATCCCCAAATTTTGTGATGTCAGCGAAAACATCAGAAACATCTTGAGGATTTAAACAGATAAGCCCAAACATGTAATGCAGCCATTGGTTTCTTTCATTGTCCTTATCTTTGTAGATCGAAGCCAAACCAAATGACTGTAGAATGAAACTTTCACTCTGCAGCGGAGTGTGCGTTGATATGAAACTTTCTGGCAGATTAAAATTGTGTGCCGGAATCGGGACTCGAATCTGGGACCTTTGCCTTTCGCGGGCAAGTGCGCTACCTACTGTGCTATCCCGACACGACTCACGATGCCGCCTCACAACTTTACTTCCGCCAGTACCTCGCCTCTTACTTTCCAAACTTCACAGAAGCTCTCCTGCGAACCATACAAGACTAGCACTCCTGGAAGAAAGGATATGGTGGATACATGGCTTAGCCACAATTTTAATCTGCCAGGAAGTTTCATATCAGCGCACACTCCGCTGCAGAGTGAAAGTTTCATTCTGGAAACATCCCTTAGGCTGTGGCTAAGCCATGTCTCCACCATATCCTTTCTTCCAGGAGTGCTCGTCTTGCATGGTTCGCAAGAGAGCTTCTGTGAAGTTCGGAAAGTAGGAGGCGAGGTACTGGCGGAAGTAAAGTTGTGAGGCGGCATCGTGAGTCGTGTCAGGATAGCACAGTAGGTAGTGCGCTTGCCCGCGAAAGGCAAAGGTCCCAGGTTCGAGTCCTAGGTTAGAGTCCCAGTCCCAGTTCCGGCTTCCCAAGTTTCAAACGACTGTATTTTTCGTGCGTGGTCGTGAGTGCCTTCCAAACGCGTAAATTTGTGTTCACTGCCTACTGTAAATAACTGAACAGCGCACCGCGGACGTTTACCGCAGCATCACCATCCACGGTCTTCCGTTGCTACAACTCTTCTGTAAGGTTTGTATTTATAACCGTCACAGAGCAAATGCGTATTACCACGATCACTAATAACAGGTTGCAAATCGTGTCTTTCTGCAGTATTATTCGCGTGCTTGACTAAACGGAAGTACAAAACGAAACACTATGTGATTCTACACAGATGTCAGCGAGTTGATGTCATTTATAGGCCTGAAGAGTTCAGCTAGGGCCAGGAACGCCTTGTGTCGGACCGTGCTGCTACCTGCGAGCGAAAGTTGCCCAGTTCTGGCGTGAGATTAACTGTCCTTTTCCAGAGTACCCTTGTAATGGCCACTAAAAGTTGCCCAGTTCGGGTCTTCCCGAGGCTTCTCCCCATCCCAGACGGGAAGGCTCTTGCAATACTCCTGCGCCTGTCCGTGGCTCTGTGCGTTTGGTGTACGTTTTACTGCATCTCATCGTTACGAGATTTTTCGACACATTCAAATTGATATAGAGTATAACTAAATGACATTTACAGTTCCTCGCAAACAAGAATAACCTGGAAACAAAAAGGGAAATCCTAAAGAAGTAGAGGTCTTCGTTCCTATTACCGACGATTACATGGAGGAGTTAGAGTTGCCATACGCCACGGATTTCGTGGACAGTCCGCGATTTTAGGGTAAATGAAAACGTCCGGGCCGAAAAGGCAATTGTTGTTAGCCTTTTCATCCTCATAAGAACGGCAACCCACATCCACTTGAATCTGCTTACTATACGCGTCTCTTGGTCTCCCTCTGCGATTTTTACCCCACACACTTCCCTCCAATGCTAAATTTACGATTCCTCGATGTCTAAGAATTTGTCACAACAAGCGATCCCTTCTTTTGGTCAGGTATGCCAAAAATTCCTTTTCTCACCAATTCTGTTCAGTACCTCTTCAGTAGTTATGCGATCTACCCAGCTAATCTTCAGCATTCTTCTGTAGTACCACATTTCAAAAGCCTCTATTCTCTTCCTGTCCGTACTGCTTATCGTCCATGTTTCACTCCCGTACAAGGCAACACTCCACAAAAATGCCTTCTGAAAAGACTTCCTTACACTTAAATTAATATTCGATGTTAGCAAATTTCTCTTTTTCAAAAATGCTTTTCTTCCCATTGCCATTCTGCATTTTATATCCTCTGTACTGCGACCATCGCATGTTATTTTACTACCCAAGTAACAAAACTCATCTACCACCGTCATTGTTTCGTTACCTAATCTAATTCCTTCAGCATCGCCTGATTTTCTAAGACCGCATTCCATTATTTTTGTTTTGCTCTTGTTAATGTTCATTTTATACGCTCTCTTCAACACACTGTCCATTCCATTCAACTGCTCTTCCAGGTCCTTTGCTGTCTCTGACAGAATTACAATGTCATCAGCAAAACGCAATGTTTTTATTTCTTCCCCCTGAACTTAAATCCCTATTCCAAATTTTTCCTTGCTTTCCATGTCCCCGATATTTACTGGATTTGAAGTCAACTTCTGGTAATTTAAAAAATTGCTGGCTTTGAAATCATCAGTATGTTATATCTTTGCCTTCACATTATATAAAATTCAAAGAGAACAGAACGGTTTTTGATATATCGAAACAGTGGGCAGTCAGTCATCTCAGATGGTATACAGTATATCCTATTAGATTTGCGAGTTGTCGATACAGTGGGCGGTCAATCATCTCTGGCAAAGAAGAGCATTATACTCTTTAGTTGTGTTATATTGTGTTAAACAGTTATTATTTACTCTGGTGGTTTAATAACGTCGAATAGACAGAAGGTTCATCCACATGTTTAAGACACTTAAGTCTTACTTTCTTTCACTTTATACATGTCCTTCCCTTCTCAAGAAATTCTTTTCTGATTCTGTTGGTGCAATGTATCTGCTCTTCTTGTATGCACAAATGAATCCTTTCCAGAGGGCAGTTAGCAGTATTGAGAGGGAAGACATATCAGTGAATGAGGTAAGATTGGAGCTAGAAAATATAGTGCAAATTTTAGGAGAGAGAAAACAGTGTGTTTTCGATACGTCTAAAGTTAAACAATTAATGTCTGACCTTACACAATATCAGCAGTCTACATTTTCCTGGGAAGTCTCTCTTCTATCACACTATTCTTGATTACTTGATAACATTGAGTAAACCCTTGTCTGATATTAAACATTTGGACTGGATTTTGCTAAAGATTGTACCTTCATGGGAAAATGTTGAAAAGACATTCTATTGGATGCATGGAAACACAAGCTATAAATTGAATGAGTCTTTTCTCTTTGATTAAGAAATGAAATTAAAGTGTGTTTTGGGGAGGTGTCCTTCATTCATAATTGTATCTATAGTGAGCAGTATTCAGAGTTGCTGAAAATCGTGTAATTTTATTTCTCCATTGCCAATCATAACGCCAATGTAGAGAGAGTCTTTTCCCTTATGAATTCTCAATGGACAGAAGAAAGGAATAGGTTAACAGTAAAATCAGTTACTGCAATGTTGTAAATAAGGGTACAATATGAAAAATGTAAGTTGAAGTGAATTTCATAAACTGATTGAGAACCAGATCAAGTTCCTTTCATCTGTTCAAGGTTCTGAAAAATACGATTGATATAAGAAAACCTTAAATGATGACAATGGAACTTCGTGTACTGAATAAATTAATACATCTGTCTTGGTTTCGTTACGTGTCGCTTTGTTCCATAAATATTGTGCGTCGGCTAGACTGAAATCTCTAACAGCAATGCTACTCCATAAAGCACTTTTTGATTTGTAAGTGGAATCGGAAACCCAACATCTAATGTATGGCATATTTGCGTTAGGTACCAGACAGTCCTTGTCATTGCAGATCCATAACTGCAGAAAATGCCTCCCGTTTGTGGTTCAGAAATTTGAAGCGAGTTTAGCCAACGATTAGAATTAATCTAAGCAGTTTTATAATGTCCAGACTTTGAGACTCTTTATAGTGCCTCAGTTTACTATGTCCCCATGTGCAAAAAAATATAAAAGATGTGAAATTAAAGCATTTTAAGTCGATGATTGTTAAATTAAAGATTATATTAGATTGATACTTGTTCCACAGATCAGAATACGACTCTTCGTAATGATGTCGAACGTGTCAGGTAAATAAAAGGTGTCTTTACGAGATATTAAACAAAATCTTACACCGAAAATCCTAGAACTGTCGTGGAAACTCCATTGCACGACGAGAAAGTCACGGTATGAGTTGGATTTACCACATCTACCGTTATCGGGCCTCTTTGCTTCTAGGAACTGCGTGATTCTGGTTTTGTAGCTGCTACCGTGTCGGGTGAGAGGTACGCCGATATATTACAGAATCGCATCATCCCCAGCCTGGCTGATAAACACCTGCTGGAACGTACGATTTTTATCCAAGATGGCGCTCCACCCCATATTGCTAGACGCGTGAAAGATCTCTTTGCGCGTCGTTTGGTGGTGATCGTGTATTCAGTCGCCACTTTCGTCATGCTTGGCCTCCCAGGTCCCCAGACCTCAGTCCGTGCGATTATTGGCTTTGGGGTTACCTGACGTCGCAAGTGTATCGTGATCGACCGACATCTCTAGGGATGCTTAAAGACAACATCCGACGCCAATGCCTCACCATAACTCCGGACATGCTTTACAGTGCTGTTCGCAACATTATTCCTCGACGACAGCTATTGCTGAGGAATGATGGTGAACATATTGAGCATTTCCAATAAAGAACATCATCTTTGCTTTGTCTTAATTTGTTACGCTAATTATTGCTTTTCTGATCAGATGAAGCGCCATCTGTCAGACATTTTTTGAACTTTTTTCTCTTTTTTTCCTAATAAAACCCCATGTCATTCCAAGCATGTGTGTCAATTTTTACCTCTCTATCTCATTATTCCGTGATTGGTTAATTCTTCAAATTTATACTGTCTTTTTGATCACCCGGTATATATGTATTTATGCTCTGTCATAATAGAAAGCATTAGTTTCTTTTTGCAACAACATCGCTATTTTTATTTATTCTGCCTGGATTTTCAAACATTAATCTGATTTCTAAGATTGAATGAAGAAGTTTCCTCAAAATCTTACAGAGGACTTATTTTAAGAAATCTAATATATTGTAAAACCCATGCATTAAAAATTCTGAATTGAGTAACACTGAAAATGTAGCCAAATAATGATACTTTTACGCAGATGAGTGCTTAAATGCAACTTTTCTGATTCGATATGTGACTAAACTGTTAATTGTTTCTTTCTTTTTGTTGTTTGCAGACATTGAATTCGCGTCATGCGAACGACCGTGCCACGAGTTGGACTGGCCGATGATCTGCAGGGTGAAGCTCACCGTTGAGGTGTACCAGCCGCTTACCAGGTAAGCGCTGACAGTTCTTTAAATGTATTCTGTGTTGAAATCTGTTTTAAAAATGCCTCCATTTGGGGCACAGTTCTCATTTCAGTTGTAAGTTTTTCTGTCCCACGTCTTTACTTTTATAGTCACCTTTTATAGCTTGATCGGCTTGAGACCTCTTCCGTTCTGTGAATTGCGTGAACGAGGCCCATAACGTAAAGTGGGGCAAGGTTACGCACTTAAGGTTTAACTAGCGATAATCTGGAGAAAACTTCACAAATTAGCTAAAATTGTATTTTAACTACCATTTCATCCGACTTTCGCCTATTTTACAAAGTGAATAACTTAAAACTTGCACCTCATGTATTGTGGAAATGGAAAGTGCTATTGATATGCGGTTTTCAAAAAAATGTTTCAAATGTTTGTTAAGCTTATGGGACTTAACTACGGGGTTATCAGTCCCTAAACTTACAAACTACCTTATACTAAGGACGACACAAATATCCATGCCCGAGGGGGGGATTCGAACCCCCTACCGTAGTGGCCGTGCAGACCGTGACAGGAGCGCCTCAGTCCCCTCGGCCACCGCTGCCGGCTATGCGGTTTTCACAAGACGGTTTGGTAATCAGTGTCTCGTATTGTTAGCCAATAAGAAGAATTTAATAATATACAGAAAGTGTATTTTTCTGCAAACACACTTTTTAAATGGAACAATGGTTATTGACTCTAACGATCTAAAAGTGGGATAAAAGAGAATGTTAGTGGAGTTTGTTTCACGACTGCAGCGCAAGTCGTTTACGACATATCGTACTGCGAAAAGTTTCAAATCCGACACTACTTTGCCCCACGCAAACTGCGTAGTTGTTCGGTATGGTGTACTTATGTTCGTTAAGTGCATTGCTACTTGTTAGTCAGTGTGTGACATTTCACGCAGTGGGTTGAGCCTGGACGATGGGATTTACCAAGGCAGAAAAGGGCGTCATACTCATCGTGTATGAAAAATGCAGTTCGTGTTTTTATTGTGTATGCGGTAAAATAACCCAATAGGTGTTATGCATCTTGGTAATTATTTATCAACCTCTTGTTAACAGGAGGAAACAAATGATGACACAAGTGGAGGACATTAATGATTTGGATGCTGTTGCAGTTGATCCGCACGTAATTTCCCACGCTGTTGCACGAGTGTCACGAGCCAGGCAACTATCCTACTCGTAGACCATCGACGTCGGTTTCATCAGTATCACATCTCTCTCCATCAAGAACTCCATTTAAAACATTATGAGAATCGTGATACCTTCTGTAAATGGGCATTACGACAGGATACTATTGCATTGTATATCTTACAAGGAAAGTACTTGGAATCGAACAAACACATATACACCAAAAACGTATGAGAGATAATGTAAAGATCCCTTATTGCACTAGTGATACTCCAGCATCTGCAAAACTTTGCAGTCGCCCGTTAGAGGCCTCTGCGTGTGCCATGCCGCATTGCACTTTGACCTGTCGGTTCGCCATTAGGGACGGTGCAGTGTGCCTCCGAAGTTGCGTTTTGTGACGTTATTTGTGTGGTGAAGAGTCAGATGGGGCGGCGATTGCTAGTCAGTCCTGCTAATGCATTGCGATTAGTTGAGATGAAGTTACGAAGAACCCTTCTTCGTGAAGATGGTATTAGTGTAGAAGATGAATCATTCGCATGCTTTCTCGTATCTGTTATGGTACAGAAATATGAGCATAAGTTAGATACTGTTGTTACAAACTCGTAATGATGATAATAGGGATGATAATGACGAACAACTCATAGCAAGCGGTATTGCTACGGTAAGTGCGGGAAGAGGCGATGGAAGCAGTGGCAGTGAATACCTTAAGAGAAGAAGGTTAAAGTTGCAACTATCATCACGGCTTTTGATGACAATTCGCTAGAGAACATGTACGATGATAATTACGTAAGTTATAGTTAAGATATCTGCATTACGTGTGGCGTCTACAATTACATCTACAGTACTATCTAGAGTATGGTTGCAGAGCTTTGCAGAAAAACAACACCCACCAGCACATTGAGGTGTACGTGAAGATCTTGTAACCAAACGTTCATACAGATATGTTTGTTCGAGCCCATGTACTTTCCTTGTTAGTCAGTGAAGAAGCCACATTTAACAATCATGGTCAGGTAAACCGCCGAAACATTCATTATTCGTGTATTGACCCTCCCATTTGGCTACGTAATGTGGAATGTCAGCTTTCGTGGAGTATAAATGTTCAAATGTTCAAATGTTTGTAAAGTCTGTGGGACTTAACTACAGGGTCATCAGTCCCTAAACTTACAAACTACTTATCAACTAGCTTATCCTAAGGATGGCACAAATATCCATGCCCGAGGGGGGATTCGAACCCCCGACCGTAGTGGCCGTGCAGACCGTGACTGGAGCGCCTTAGTCTCCTCGGTCACCGCGGCCGGCCGTGTAAATGTGTAGTGTGGGATAATTAACCATCAACTCATAGGCCTATTTCTCATAGACGGTGTACTGAACTCGTGCAACTATTGGAGCCTCATAGCAAATCATCTGTCACGGTTGCGAAGTAGTTGCTCCCAGACTAGGAGGAATCTGTGGTACCAACATGATCGATGTCCAGCCCATCTTGCACGGATACTACTGCATGTCTTCACAAATTGTTTCCAAATCGTTGGACTGTACGCAAAGGATCTATACTTTGGCCGGCCCGTTCGCCCGATTTGACTCCTGCAGACTTAGTCTGTAGATAAAGCTGAAAGACGTTGTCTACAAAGAGATACCATCTACACCCTACGATTTGCAACGACGTATTACTGCAGCCTGCTCGGACATCTCTGCTGAAATGCTTACACGTGTGCAACGGTGTTTATATACCAGACTGGAATCGTGAACTGCTGCTGCCGTTGGTCATTTTAAACACAATCTGTGTTGGTCAATTGTCTCTTTACTATTCCGGATCCACATAACTAGTATATTCACTTGTGTTCTTTGGTGTTTGCTACAACAGGCCGCGGCGGATTAGCCGCGCGTACTGGAGCGCCGTGTTGCGGTGCGCGCGGTCGTCCGTCGGGAGTTCGAATCCCCCCTCGGACATGGATGTTTGTGTCGTTTTTAGTATAAGGTAGTTCATAAGTAGTTTGTAACATTAGGGGCTGATGACCCGGCATTTAAGTCCCTTAAGCTTTACAAACATTTGAACATTTTGATTCATACAAGTGTTGGAATGGAAAATTTTCACAATACGGTATCTCCTAAATGAACGGCACTATAGTCTTGAAAAAATAAAATAAAATAATAATAATAATAAATAAAATGCTACTGACATTCTAATTTACCCTACTTATAGTTTGTTAGTGTCAATAGGTATTGTTCCATTTAATAAGTGTATGTTTGACTACCAATCCATCCTGTTAAAACCGAGTAACAATAGTAGTTTTAGATGATTCACCCTGTACAACAGAATTCGAAAGTCATATCTACTTTTTTAACTGAAATACGCATTTAGTGAAAAAAGTAATGCAAATGAGCAGCCTCTTCTAACCCTAGGGTAAGAGTGCGTTTCTAGTGGGGTAAATTTGTGGTTTATTATTTTAAATGAGAAAAAACGTAAGTGCCATTAAATTCTTATTATTTATTTATTTTCTCACATATATAGGCTTCATATCCCTTGTTTCTCGACTGGGCGAGATGGCGCAATGGTAACACAATGAACTGGCATACGGAAGGAAAGGTGATTCAAATCCACCTCTGGCCATCCTTATTTAGTTTTTCCTGCTTTTCCAAAATCTTTCTAAGCAAATGCCGGACTGATTCATTTGAAAGGGCACGGCCGTTTTCCTTCTCCGTCCTTACCCAAAACTGAGGACATCCTCAGAGCGTATGGGCGGCTGGCGGAATCGGTGAAGACTGCTGACCTTGCGCACGAGGTGCAAGCAGTGCTTTCATTTTGCAGCATTGTTCCCAGAGTGGATCGGGGTCCTTTGGTTTGAAACCGAGTAGAGACTTCGTAGACTCTGTGACCGCCATGACTGCAAATTTCTGGACCTGCGTTATCGGGTGGGGAGTTGTAGGGATCCCTTTGATAGATCAGGTGCGCACTACACTAAAGAAGCAGCTACCCGGGTAGCAGAGTAGTTGTGGGGTGCACATGCTTTTTTTAAGCTAGGCAATAGTTCTGATGAACACTCGTCTATCGATGCGCAGACTGTGAAATCAGGACGCATTCAGAAGCATTATTAAAGTGTCAAATATTAACAGTGTTTTCGAAGTATTAGAAAGAAAGTTCCTGAATTTACTATATTGCAGGATAGTTGCCGCACTCGAATAATCCTCCAGACTAAGAGTTCGCTGAATTTTGACGTTGGAGGCTCCGGAATATTTAGCGAAGAATGGAATTATATCGCAAAGATAGATCAGATGCGGTCGGAGGGGGTGTGTTCATTGTAGTCCACTTAAGTATTCTTTCTGCTGAGATAGAAATCGAGAGTGACTGTGAGGTTATATGCACATGTCTAACAAGCATAGGCGAAATCAAGTTAATAGCTGGGTATTTTTACCGGTCACCGATTCCACCGTCACAGTGCTATAGTCATTCAAAGCAAGTATAAGATCAGTAGCGCGAAGGTACCCGAACCATGCTTAATTAGTTGGGGGGGGGGGGGGCACTTCAACCTGCCGAGTATAGACTGGGACGCTTTTGCTTTCACTAAAGGGGGCACAGTCAAGCAGTCTTATCAATTGATCATCTTGTGATGGTGCAGCTCTTGTATCTTTCATGCTTGCTGTATTAGACTTGTGATTACACTCGCCTTATGCAAGACACCTTGTTTTATTTTAATACCCAGACATGTTTCGGCACTTATTGTACCATCTCCCGTGTGTTTTTATCTTTTAGTTTCTAACATAACATGTTACAGATTTTGTTTATATAGTTGTTTGACTGTATAACCAAAATCTTTGCAACAATAAATCTTGTATGACTTGGAAATCTCTAAGAGGTGCGTTTTCCGCAGTGTATATCCGGTTTTCAAATTAAAAAAGAAAATGTTGTTGGTACACAGTTTCATGATGTAGGCCTGTATTTACATTTCAATTGTTTTGAATATTTACTTTAAATAGTCGAACATGTTGTATGTGTTTCGATTACTTAGCAAATTTTGTTGTAATAAATCGCAGAGCCAAAGAAATTGATATAGGCATGTGTATGCAAACACAAAGAGGCAAACACTCAGAGGACAGTGCTGCGGTCGCGAAACACAGAGATATGTAAGCGCACAGGCGATAGTGCTGCGGTCTCTAAACCCTATATAAGACAACAGGTGTCTAATGCAGGCGATAGATCGGTTACTGCTGCAACTATGGCAGGTTCTCGTGATTTCAGTGAGTTTGGACGTGGTGTTATAGTCGAGCCATGAGAAATGCGACACAGAATTTCCGAGTTAGCGACAAGGTGGGGACTTCCTGATACGACGATTTCACAATTGCACCGTGAATATCTGGAATCCGGTAAAACATTGCTGTGCCCGGAAAAGAATCACACAAGAACGGAACCGACGACGACTGAAGATAATCTTTCAACCTGACAGAAGTGCAACCCTTCCGTTAATTACTGCGGTTTTTAGTGCTGAACCATCAACTGCCAGCAAGCGAGCCATTCAACGAAACATGATCGATATGGGGTTTCAGAGTCAAAAACCCAGTCATGTACCACTCCCGACGGGCCTGACAACACTGACATTTTACTGTTGATGACAGGAAACATGTTGCCTGGTCCAATGAGTCTCGTTTTCGATTGTATCGAGCGACTAGACGTGTACGGGTATGGAGAAAAACCTCATGAACTCATGGACTCTGCATGTCAGCATGCTATGTACAGGCATGAAGAAAACCTCGTGAAGTCATGGACCCTGCATGTCAGCAGGGGATTGTTCCAGCTGGCGGAGGCCCTGTGATGGTGTGGATCTCTGCAGTCGGAATGATATGGAACCTCTGATTAGTCTAGATATGACTCTGGCAGGAGACAGGTAGTAAACATCCCGACTGATCACCTGCATCCATTCATATTGTACAGTACTTGATCTTTATCCTACGGATGATAGGAAAATTATACAACCCATCCCAGTGCTGCATAAATAAAATGGGTTGGAAGCGTTGTCAGGATGGAAGGCGGAGCGGTGAAGGCTTGTGGGCGCCCTAGGAAAGGGTGGCTGAATGGCAAATAAAAGATAGAGTTAAAGTTAATATTTGGTATATTCTGAATACGGGATACATGGCGGGGCTTGCCCTGGGTACGGATGTAATGAATGAATGCCAGTCTAAACGGAATAGAAAACGGAAAAGGTAATGGTTACGGTTCACTCAGTTGGTGGCTGATGCCGAACAGCCGCTAGGCGGGAGCGGACGGCATGCGGCCGTTCGCCACGCACAGACGCTGAGCCTCTCGAGTGCGTCTGTTCTGTACGAGAGCTCAAACTGAAGAGAACAAGGAACTGATTCTCGCACCTCTGCGTCCTGCAGCAGTAGCACACGTGATCAAACGTGGGTCTCTGCTATTAGCTCCACGGGAGCATGGAAACGTCTGTAGTTTCAGCACGGACGCCAGAAGGGTGGCGTGATTTTATAATCAGCATTCAATACTGCTTCTGGCCGGCTCTGTCCTGCAAGGTGGACAGGCTTGGTCACGTTGTCAAGGCGTATGTCGCGTCGGAAGAACACTTGTAAAACTTAGGCGAAGTTTTGAAATAATTTTTTTGAATTTTTCCCTAACCTATTTTAGACTGGCTGGTCATCCTGTACAATATTTTGCAGACCGGCGGATTTGGACAATTCCAGCAGGAAAATGCGAAACCCCACACATCCAAAATTTCTACAGAGTGGCTCCAAGGGACACGCTTCCAAGTTTAAACACCTCCGCTGTCCGCCAACCGGCCCAGTTATGAACATTACTGTGCATACCTGGGATGCCTTGCAATACTGTTCATAAGAGATCTGCACCCCTCGTACTCTTACGAATTTATGGATAGCCCTGCAGGATGTATGGCGTCGATTCCCTCCATAACTACTTCAGACATTATTCGAGTCCAAGCCACATCGCGTTGCGTCACTGCCGGCCGCGGTGGCCGAGGGGACTGAGGCGCTTCAGTCACGGTCTGCACGGCCACTACGGTCGGGGGTTCGAATCCCCCCTCGGGCATGGATATTTGTGCCGTCCTTAGAATAAGCTAGTTGATAAGTAGTTTGTAAGTTTAGGGACTGATGACCCCGTAGTTAAGTCCCATAAGCTTAGCAACATTTGAACATTTTTTTTTGTTGCGTCACTTCTGCGTGCTCGTGGGGCCCTACGAGATACTAGGCAGGTGTACCAGATTCTTTGGCTCTTCAGTAATATGGATGGAAGCATTTTCATTACATTTTGGTTGAAAATAGTATTAAGTACAGCACCGCATGATACACGTGGAGTGCAGCTTTTGGCGAATCTACCACAAGTAAGACAAGTGTTTACAAGTGGTACAAACGTTTCAGAGGAGGTTGAGAAGACGCTAAAGACCATGACCGCCCTGGTTGTCATATGTGCAACAATCACTGTCGGAGTAAGAAATGTCTAAGACACAGATTTAAGGAGATATGCCGTCATAAACAATGACAGTCGTGAAAAACGGCCGCATCATGCGATAATATTCAACACGCCTGGCCATTAAAATGGCTACACCACGAAGATGACGTGCTACACACGCTGAGTTGCAGCTGAGTTGCATTCAGCCTCCTGTCTCGAGAGGCTGTTAACCGGAGATAACTTTTGTGTCCCAACTTCGTCGCCGCTTTTGTGTCCCAGCCTCGTCGTAGGTGTCGGTGGCCGAGTGGAATGAGACCGACACGCTGGTGCAGGTACGGAGGGGAGCAGCCAGAAACTATAAACACTCGAGTAAATTAGAAAGATATATATATTGCACAGAATGTAACAATACTTAACTTTTACAGAGTACGGCAGAATGTTGATACATAGTTGTTAGAGGCCTGCCTAGTGCCTGTACAATAGCAAAGTCTTCACTCGTGCCTATCGGATTACGAAGGTCCTAACTCGTTGCTATCTCAGTCCGAAGTGCCCGGTGTTCTTCAGTGGTGGCCACGAGCGGCGTTCCAGCAGAGGGCGCTCGTGGCTGTCGTCGTGAGATCGCCGCGCCGTGCGTGCATGGCGGCGCGCGGCGAAAGTAGGTGGCGCGCACTTTGTACTTGTGCGACACCACACCCCTCCCCCCCAAACCGCCGCGCCGTCGTGGCGTAGGGCTGAGGGCCACGGCGACGGCACTGGGAGGAGGGCCTGAGCGGGGGCGGTACTGGTGGGACGGGCGTCGTAGCTGAGGCCGGGATCGAGACGCCGTCCGCGCCCCGGCATCCGCCTTGCGATCCTCCAGGGAACCCGCCGAAACCTGGGGAAGGGCGCCCGCCCCCGCCCAGAGGGAGCAGGTCATCTTCTTCTGAGGTGCGTGGCCCAGGCTGGGGGGGCCCGCACGGTCCCGGAGTCCCTCTCGGTGACGCTGTCATCTGCGGCAGCGACAGCGGCGGCGACGACTGCGTCGGATGTACGTCGACGTCCATAGGGATCTCGTAGTCCGGGGACGAACGATGTGGTTGTGCTCCCTGGCGGTGAACTGGGTCTGGAATCAAGAAACCGGAGACAGGATCGCGCGGTCTGTGCAGGCGCAATTGGTTTGCGTGGCGCCGCAGCTCCGACCCTGTGGAAGAACGTACAATATACATATTGCGCCCAAGCACGCGTTGAATGGTGCCCGGCAGCCATAGTTTCTTCTTGTTTCCAGCAAACACCCTGTACAGCACCGGCGTGGAAACCTGAAAACGCGTAGCGCCATACGAACCGACTCGGTGCGTGGGAGGCTGCAGCAGGTGAAGGAGAGTGCGGTGACGGCGGCCGTGTAGCAGCTCGGCAGGAGACGGGCCGTCACGTGGCATGCACCGATACGTAGACAGGAAAATTTGAAGAGCTTGCTGCCTGGAGTGCTGACCTTTCATCTTTTCCATGTGAGACTTGAATGTTCGAACGAAACGTTCTGCTTCACCATTGGACTGAGGGTGAAAAGGTGCGGTGGTGATATGCTGAATGCCATTCACACGACAAAACTGTTGAAATTCCGCACTAACAAACTGAGGTCCATTGTCACTGACGATAGTTTCAGGCAAACCTTCGATGCAAAACACTGACGTTAAGGCACTGATTGTACTAGACGCTGTCGTTGAGTTCATGGCAATCACAAAAGGAAACTTGCTGAAAGCGTCTACAACAATTAACCAGCGCGTATTCCAGAAAGGTCCGGCAAAGTCAATATGTAAACGTTGCCATGGTCCCTTGGGGCGTGGCCAGTCTGAGAAACGTTGCGGAGGAGCCGCCTGATGCTCCGCACAAACAGTACACTGTGACGTCATGTTCTCTATCTGAGCGTCCATACCAACCCAGGTACAATGACGTCTGGCCAGTTGCTTTGTCCTAACAATGCCCCAATGTCCTTGATGCAGGAGGCGTAACACTTCACGTTGCAGGGAACGAGGAACAATCACTCTTGCTTGGTCGTTGTCGGTATGCAACAACAGTACACCCTGACTTAAAGATAATGCATGACGTTGTGCAAAATAACGTCGAACCAGAGGCCGATCAATGTCTTTGGCTCTGGCAGGCCACCCTGAGCGAACAAAACGTGCTACCACACTTAGGTCTGCATCCGCAGCTGTTTCCTGTGCAACCCGACGAGAGTTCAAAGGAAAGTCTGCGACAGCGGAAGCATCTCTGGAGTCTATCTGACAACATGCCATTTCTGAAGAATCAAATGATACATCCTGGCCAACCGGAAGTCGGGAAAGTGTGTCCGCGTTAGCATGTTTAGTGGTAGGTCGGTACAAAATCTCATACTGATAATTAGACAATATCAAGGACCATCTCTGAAGCTTTTGTGCCGTTCGTGGCGGAATTGGCTTCGTGGGTGAGAACAACGACGTGAGAGGCTTGTGGTCTGTCAACAAATAGAATTTTCTGCCATAGAGATAATGATGAAACTTTGTGACGCCGTAAATGATTGCTAAGGCCTCCTTTTCTATCTGACTGTAATTCTGTTGCGTCGGCGTCAGTAGCTTGGATGCAAAGGCAATAGGACGATCGTGACATCCAATACGATGCGACAGAACAACACCCAGACCGTACGACGAGGCGTCAACTGCTAACACTACAGGCTTCTGTGGGTCAAAGGGAATCAAACATGCATCACTGAGTAGTGCAGACTTTAGTTTGTCAAAGGCAACCTGACAATCTTTAGACCATACAAAAGGAACATTCTTCCTACGTAAGTGATGCAGTGGAGCTGCAATCTGAGAGGCATTGGGAATAAATCTGAAATAATAGTTAAGCTTTCCCATTACTGCTTGCAATTCATGCACATTCTTAGGAGGAGGCAAATCTTTGATTGCTCGAAGATGTGACTGTAAGGGATGTATTCCTTGGGCATTAATCACATGACCTAGGTACTCTATTTCAGTTTGAAAAAACGAACACTTTGCTTTATTGCAACGTAGACCTGCTGCAGTCAAAACTTTGAAAAGGCACTCCAGGTTTGCTAAATGTTCTTCAACTGTACGTCCGGATACCACAATATCATCTAAATAGTTCGAACAACACGGTACAGAAACTGTCAGCTGTTCCAAAAAACGCTGAAAAATAGCAGGGGCGGAAGAACTGCCAAAGGGTAGGCGTTGAAATTGAAAAAGGCCCATGTGAGTATTAATGACGAAAAACTTTTTGGACTCGTCATCAAGTGGAATCTGTAAGTATGCCTCTGCTAAATCAATCTTGGAAAAGAAGCGAGACTGTCCTAATTTGTCCATCAGTTCCTCAGGTCTGGGCAGGGGATAAGTGTCTACAATTGTTTGACTGTTCACTGTAGATTTGAAGTCCGCACAGAGACGAAGTTTTCCTGACGGCTTGGGTATAATTACTATAGGCGAGGCCCACTGACTCGCAGAAACAGGAGAAATCACCCCACTATCTTGCCAACGTTTAAGTTCTTCGGCAACTGTATCACGCAAGGCGATAGGCACTGGTCTAGCTTTACGAAATTTTGGAACTGCAGAGTCTTTTAAAGTTACATGTGCCACGAAGTCTTTTGCACAACCTAGTTCCGGCGAAAACAAGTCACTATATTTGTCACACAATGCATTGATTTTGTCCTGAGGCACTACTGACGAAATCTGAAGCACATCTCTTTGAATTGATAAACCAAACAAGTCAAAAGCATCTAGTCCAAAAATGTTCTGTGTCGATTTGGCCTGAAGAACAACAAAAGCAACCGTTTTTGGTACACCTTGGAAAGAGGCAGGCAGGCTACATGTTCCTAGCACGGGAATATTTTCACCTGTGTACGCTGTTAACACTTGCTGTGACGGCGACAATTTTGGCGAACCCAGAAGTTCATACGTCTCTTTATTCATTAACGTGACAGAGGAACCAGTATCGAGCTGAAATTGCACAGTCTTATTTTCTATAGAGAGAGTAACAAACAGCTTGTGCTTCTGGCGCACGACCGGTGCGCGAATGTGGGCAACGTCTAATACATATTGTTTCCTGCGCTTGCGCGGGTTGCGTGCGGTAGGAAGCGGCGCATACTCGGCACACAGGGGAGTAACCACACTGTCACTAGATGACACTACCGCCGGATCGGCGTCCGCGCAATGCGAGGCTACTGCACTCAAATTACTTTGAGTAGCTACACCAATTCTACTGTCACTAGCTACACAGTACTGGGCACTATTACAGTTAGTAGTTGCAGAAGGCACTATTTTCACTACAGGAATGCACTGTTCATAGTCATTTTGCTTGTCCCGAACCCTTTTTCGTTGCACTGTTGTACGTGCTCGTCGGCGCTTGCCACGTGGTGCACTATATAGTTTTGCAATAGGTGCAGAAGAACTTTCTTGTAATTGAGAACCAACTAAAGCACTGTTCAATTCCACAGCCCGTATAACATTTACAGAATGAACTGTTCTCGCACTCTGCGAAGCACTGTTTCTGACGTTACTGTTCTTTGAGTTTTTAATTTGCATACACACAGACTGCACATGTCCCGATTTGCCACATTGATAACAGGTTGCGTTGCGACTAGGGCAATGAGCACGCTTGTGGCGAGACACACACTGGGGGCAAGATTTACGTACATTTTTCTGAAATGAGCGTTGGCGCCCGTTATTCAAATTACTGTGTCTAACACTACGGGGCGACCTTTGCGTCGCACTTTTACACTGGCTACTGTTCACTGTCTGTTCAGCACGGCCGGTAGAAAAATAAGAATCACTAGTGCTATACTGAGAACTACGGCTAGGAAAGCGTCCGTTGCGGCGCACTGAATTTACACTATGGCTTTGCATTTCTACATCAGCTAAGTCAAAAGTATCATGCGCTTCTATAAGCTGCAGTACACTGTCTAAGGAGGGGTCAGACTGTTTCAGAATTGCTGCTCTAATTCTGGGGTCCTGAATATTCTGCGTAATCGCATCCCTCAACATCACGTCACTATACGAAAGTCCACAAGAGCAAGTAAATTTACATTTGCGGGTTAAGCCCTTCAATTCCGTAATCCACTCTTGGTGTGACTGTTCCGGTAATTTTTTCAGTCTGAAAAATCGGTACCGTGCAGCGGCTACAAGAACTTTTCTCTCATAATGAGCATTCAGTGCATCTACAATTTGTTCAAAGTCTACATCACGAGGAGATGCGTGCGGGAATAGTTTTTGCAGTAACACGAAAGTTTTGGGGCCCACCACAGACAATAAAAGATGCTTAACAGTCTGACCTGTAAGTTGATGAGCCGCGACGAGTTCTTGAAACTGCGCCAGATAATCACTCCAGTCTTCCTCACGTTCGTTGTATTGGCGAAACGTAGGAAGTGTTGCGGCGGCAGGTGTGGGCTGCTGAAGCGGCGGCTGTTGTTGTTGGTTAGCTGCCCGCGCTGTCAGCTCGGCCACTGCCTGGAGCAACTGGGTGATTTGCGCCGTCTGTAACTGAATAATTTCCATTAAGTTTGGGTTCGGGGTAGTGGCCATGCTGACCGATTAGGCGCCGCGTATACAAGTAAATTAGTACAAAACACAAATGCAATATGAAAGAGGACGCTCTGCAACAAAAAAGTCCACAAATCACGTAACAAAATATCGTCCCCCAAAATTCTTATAATAAGGGTGGGTGGGCGGGAGCAATTTCTGCGTGCTCCGACTGCTGCTGTCTGGCTGCTGCAAGCGGACTGGTCCAAGGTTCTATCACTCCTCGTCGCCACTTTTGTGTCCCAACTTCGTCGCCGCTTTTGTGTCCCAGCCTCGTCGTAGGTGTCGGTGGCCGAGTGGAATGAGACCGACACGCTGGTGCAGGTACGGAGGGGAGCAGCCAGAAACTATAAACACTCGAGTAAATTAGAAAGATATATATATTGCACAGAATGTAACAATACTTAACTTTTACAGAGTACGGCAGAATGTTGATACATAGTTGTTAGAGGCCTGCCTAGTGCCTGTACAATAGCAAAGTCTTCACTCGTGCCTATCGGATTACGAAGGTCCTAACTCGTTGCTATCTCAGTCCGAAGTGCCCGGTGTTCTTCAGTGGTGGCCACGAGCGGCGTTCCAGCAGAGGGCGCTCGTGGCTGTCGTCGTGAGATCGCCGCGCCGTGCGTGCATGGCGGCGCGCGGCGAAAGTAGGTGGCGCGCACTTTGTACTTGTGCGACACCACAATAACGGTCATCTCTTGCTTATGTTACCTTTTGCTTTTGCCTTTTGCTTTTTGCGACGATACAAGTATAGCTATCACTCCTGGCAAACGGGAATTAACTGATTAAATTATAAATGATGTCTTTCAGAAAATTTTTAAGAGGTTCTTTACAAATGGATGTCATTAAACTTAGATAAAACCGTGTATATACAGTAAATAGCATGGCACCATTAATAAACTTAGACTTTGAACAGAAATCTGTAACTAAGGTAGAATATTCCAAATTTTTAGGTGTTTGCATTGACGAGGAATTGAATTGGAAGAAACACACAGCAGATCTGCTGAAACGTTTCAGTTCAGCTACATATGCTATCAGAGTCTTTGCAAAATTTGGTGATACACATTTCAGTTAATTAACTTACTATGCCTATTTTCATTCACTGCTTTCATATCGGATCATATTCCGGGGCAATTAAGTAAAAAAAAGTATTTATTGCACAAAAGCGTGTAACCAAAATAATTACTGCAGCACATCTAAGATCATCCTGCAGATATTTATTTAAGGATCTAAGTATCTTCACTGTTGCTTCACAATAGATATATTTACTCATGAAATTTGTTATTAACAACCAAAATGTTCAAATGTTTGTAATTGTATGGGACCAAACTACTTTGGTCATAAGTCCCTAGACTTACAAACTTCTTATACTAAGTTAAACTAACCTAAGGGCAACACACACACACACACACACACACACACACACACACACACACACACACACACACACACACATCCATTCCCGAGGGAGGATTCGAACCTCCGACGCGGGAAGCCTCGCGATCCCTAAGATGGAGCTCCAGATCGCTCGGATACTCCTGTGCAGCCTTATTAACAATCCGAACCTGTTCAAAAGTAATAGCAGCGTGCATAGCTATAACATTAGGAGAAAGGGTGATATTCACTATTCAAGGTTAAATCTAACTTTGGCACAGAAAGGGATGAATTATGCGGTCCCAAGTGTTCGGTCACTTACCATGTAGCTTCGGTCACTTACCATGTAGCATCAAAAGTCTGTAAGATAGGCAACTAGTATTTAAAAATATATTAAAGGAATTTCTGAATGACAACTCTTTCCACACTTTAGATGAATTTTTAGATAAAACTTAGTAATTACACAAAAAATAATCCGTTAAAATATTGAGTGTCATGAATAGATACCATTTACTAAACTGACACGTTCCACATCATTGCGCAATATCGCAATAGGTATTAACCTAACCTAATCTCTAATTTTGGCTTTGCCTTCTTTTAACGATTGCTGTTTGAAATGGCGTCCAGATCCTACAAATTACACTTTGGGACACTCCAACAGCTCTCAGTGTCTGTTACGCTTCCAACCTTCCTATGGCTCTAAATGTCACAGCTTCTGGTAAGTAACGTTGTTGTTGCATTGCACTACCTCTTCATTACACTATCTGAACCCAACGGCTTGTGTAATTAGTTTGGTACAGTCAACACAAGTCAACAGCAACACCCTCTACAGCATCTATCTGTTATTACTACCATCGCTGTTGCCGTAATGTTGTTGTTGTCTCCACTCCGTAGAACCGACAGAAAGACGTCCAACCATTTTAATTCATATATACAGGTGGCGTCTTTTCCGAGAGAACAGACGTCACTTCTGATCCTGCAGTTGTTATTATTCAACATTCATAGAATATATGACATAAACTGCGATTGGGCAAAGCTGAAAATGCCAGCCGGGATTAGAACCCGGGTCTCCTGCTTTTAGGCAGTTGCGCTGACCCCTACACCACTAGGGACACAGTGATCACCGCACCTACAAGGACTACCTAAGCACGCCTCCCGTCAGATACAAATTCCCAGCTTCGCCCTGTCCACAGTACTCAAACTCGTAGTTATGAACTAATTCCCGTAAGAGTAAGGGCTTCAAACTTTGCCCACCCCTCCCCACTAACGATAGGATCATTGCCCGTCACCGGCATATTATATATATACATGTGGCGTCTTTTCCGAGAGAACAGACGTCACTTCTGATCCTGCAGTTGTTATTATTCAACATTCATAGAATATATGACATCAACTGCGATTGGGCAAAGCTGAAAATGGTAGTCCTTGCAGGTGCGGTGATCACTGTGTCCCCAGTGGTGTAGGGGTCAGCGCAACTGCCTAGAAAGCAGGAGACCCGGGTTCGAATCCCGGTTGGGTACACATTTTCAGCTTTGCCCAATCGCAGTTGTCATATATTCTATGAATGTTGCATTTTAATTCATTCTGGCGATAATAATTCTGGACCTAGATATCTCAAGCGATCAAATGTTTGTTTTCAAATGTTTGTTTTCAAATGTTTGTATAGCTTATGGGACTTAACTACGGGGTCATCAGTCCCTAAACTTACAAACTACTTATGAACTAGCTAATACTAAGGACGGCACAAATATCCATGCCCGAGGGGGTTATTCGAACCCCCGACCGTAGTGGCCGTGGAGACCGTGACTGGAGCGCCTCAGCCCCCTCGACCACCGCGGCCGGCCTCAAGTGATCCCCTAACTGTTTTGACCAGTGCATTTGCACTTGTATATTGATAGTTTTGCGTAGTGTATCGTATACAGCTGTGGCCAGGAGACAGAGCAGCGTGGTGACGTGTATATTGTTGTTTATTATGGCTTTTGATTACAGTGAACATACAGCCAAATGACGTGTATGTGTGGTGTGTTGCAGCAGCTGCGGGTCGTGCCCCAGCAACGCCAGCGACTGCTTCCGGCCGCAGTGCATCACCGCAGACGGCCTCAAGCAGCCCATGCTCACCGTCAACCGGCAGCTGCCCGGGCCCAGCATACACGTGAGTCACACACCACCACGACCAAAGTTGCAAAAGTCCATCCTAGTCCACAATCCGATATTTTTAGTGGTAAATACATACAATCCTGACGTGCATATACGTTTACGTTGAACTAGTGCTGCCGCGCGGTAATGGCCGTGTGATTCTAGGCACCATGTCAGGGACTGCGCGGCCCATAAGCTATACAAACATTTGAACATTTTTAGCCGCGGTGGAGTAGCCGAGAGGTCTAAAGCACCTCGTTGCGGAGCGCGCGGTTGCTCGCCGTGGAGGTTAGAGTCCTCCCGGGGGCTTGGGTGTGTGTTGTCCTTAGGTTAGTTTACCTAGGTTTAAGTAGTTTGTAAGCTACGGACTGATGACCACGCAGTTTAGCCGGCCGCGGTGGCCGAGGGGACTGAGGCGCTCCAGTCACGGTCGGCACGGCCACTACGGTCGGGGGTTCGAATCCCCCCTCGAGCATGGATATTTGTGCCGTCCTTACTCTTAGCTAGTTCATAAGTAGTGTGTAAGCTTAGGGACTGATGACCCAGTAGCTAAGTCCCAAAATTTCTACAAACATTTGATGAACATTTGAAAAAAATGTTCGAATATTTATAGAGTCTATGGGACTTAACTACGGGGTCATCAGTCCCTAAGCTTACAAACTACTTATGAACTAGCTAAGACTAAGGACGGCACAAATATCCATGCTCGAGGGGGGATTCGAATCCCCGACCGTAGTGGCCGTGCAGACCGTGACTGGAGCGCCTCAGTCCCCTCAGTCCCCTCGGCCACCGCGGCCGGCGAACATTTGAACTGCGCGGCCGCTCCCCGTCGAAGGTTATACTCCTCCCTCTGTCATCGTTATATGTGTTGTTCTTACAAGGAGACCACACAGATATCGGATTTTAGAAATTCTCTATATTTGTGGTACGTGAAGTTCAGAACTTAAATAACTTTGAATTTTTGCAAGAACACGTAAGCATTAAAAACCTGCGCATCAGTCATTGTAGATCAGGTGGTAGCGTTCTGGTGTGGTAACCATGTAGTTGATGGTTAGAATCCTGCCGTAACAGATTTTTTTATATTTTTTCCTTGTGTTCGAATACTTACACAATTTTAATATCCAATTATTATTTTTTCCGGAAAATGCGTTTTTTTTCTTTTTTGTAATTTTCTATATTATATGAAATGTCGTTAATAATGATGGTTTCAATATATATATATATATATATATATATATATATATATAAGAAATAAAAAATTAAAAACCGTAAATTGCATTGTTACAATATTGGTACCACTATTAGTTAACGACGGTAGTCTTTGATTGTCCAGTTTGTGAAGAGTTACGACGCTTTATTTTGGAAAGTCATGTCCATAGCTACTAATGGCTTTGCAAGCAGCTAACCTACTCAATCATCGTTTTAGGTGACAAGATGTTCAGCTCGTCCACATACAAATAAACAAAAACTGACACAACACGTGGAATTAGAGATCCCAAAATATTTTATACAACTGAATTTGGAGGAGCGGAAAAAAAATCCGTCACGGCGGGATGCTAACCATCTCTAAACTATGGTTATGAGGCCAGAACGCTTCACCGACACAAGCGGCAACTGATTTAGTTATTGCTACTTAAATGTACTCACGAAACTCCAAAATCGATTTTCTCGAGAGTTTTGGGAGTAGCGTGGAATGGCTTTGGCTGATTGTTATTTGAGTTCTGAACTTCACGTACCATTAATATCAAAAAATTCTAAAATCCGATACCTATGTGGTTTCCTCGTGGTTCCTCGTGCACACGTTAGTTGCCCCTACCAACCCAAATTTTATTAATTTGCCAACAAGAAGATTTATTTGCATATTTCTCTGCATAATGATAGGAATAATGTATATTTGTTTGAATTATTTATTTTTTTAGTTTTTGGAGGGAAATTTGGGATGAATCCATGTCACATTGGGCAGCATATGTTTCATCTATAATTTGAACTGTTTACTACTTATTTAACAATAATTTATTAATGAAATTATCAAATTACTTTATTTACTTTAGCTTCATATGATAGATGTGTGGTAAATCCGCCCTATGTTAGACACCTTGTTTTAACGCCGTGCCATTTATTATGTCATTCGCATGATTTGCATCTGCTGTGATTGAGGAATATTAAGTTTTTACAGTGTGTCATATTCGAGCTGTGATGTTGCTGCTTGCTTGTTTGTGGCGTGTTCTTATGTTTTATAGTGTTTAGTGCGCTTTTTGTTGTGGAGCGGTACTGTTTATATCGCCATGGCGATAAATTAGAAGGGAAAAGTAGAAGGGAAAGGAGGGAGAAGAAGAAAAGTGTTTGGTATGTTTAAAGATGTGAAGAAAAGAAGTTACAAACAAATGGAGGAGGATCTCCAGGTCAGAGAGATATGGAGAATGTCCAGTTGATGCCGGTCTAAGGAAAGATTTACTGAAAGTAGAAGAAGAAGTTGGTGATTTTGTTCATTTGCTGAGGATGGCCAACCCGGAGTAAAAGCTCCTATTATTCGGGATGAGTAGATCGTACACACCGACGCGAGACATCTCTTTATGTATCAAGTGTATCAACGTGACAGTGTAACTCACGTACGTCCGCGTCGGAGGTTCGAATGCCGCGGCGGAGCGGCCGAGCGCATTGAGTCGCTATGCTGCGATGCACGAGGCCGTTCCCCGTCGGGATTTCGAATCCTCCCTCAAGCGTGGATGATTGTGTCGTGTTTAGTATAAGGTAGCTCTTTAGTAGTTTGTAAGTTTAGGGGTCTGATGACTCCGTAGTTAAGTCCCACAAGCTTCACAAACATTTGAACGCAACTCATGTACTCACATCACGAACTGACCTGAACATAACTGTTCGCGATGAAAATACCCCGAAGTGCCCGAAGGTAGAAAATTTTTCCCGTTAGTTGGTTTAACATGCTCCTTACGAAATTTCAGTCGCAAAGCCCAGTCAAGTATTAAATGGTACGTGTAAAAGTAAAGCAAACAAACATAAGGTAACTATAATGTACAAAGCATTTGGGCCAGATTTCATCTTTGTCCTGTAAAGGCACCACTCAACGTTAAAGGCGTTTGCATCTAACAAAGCTAAAGCCATTAATCTTCGGGCAGTTTCTCCTAGCCTCTGCTTCAGAGCCTTGGTTTCCCGTGGTCACGCCCTGTTCTAAACGAACTTTCACCGTCGGTCTCCTTCAATAGTTTCCGAACATTAGAGGCGGAACTTTCGCTCTACTTATTAACGATGCTGAGTTAGTCAGGAAAAGTGGTACAGTGCTAATCATTGAAAGCTGTGTACAATCTAGGTGCAGTGATTGCCAATCTGTGGTACGTCGACCGCAAATGGGCTCACAAAATCTCTTGTCTGTCCTGTGGTAGCCAGTGGCGGATTTAGTTATAGGCCTGTTTGGCACGGAACTAGGGGCGGCATTTTTTGCTCTGTACTCATTTTAACGTTTAACGTTTTAAAATAACTGCGCTTACAAACGACAAAATTTTTTAATATTGTCAACATAGTTTAAATAAACCGTAAGAACGAAATTCGACAATATAAGCTTGTGAATACACATAATTAACTTGGTGACTGAGAGGAAATTTAACGTTGGGTTTCTGTCTGGTATCATCTTCATGATTGTTTAAAATATTCTGAAGTAAGCTGCCAGGACGGAAATCCACAATAAAATTTATGAACGTTATTATTCCAAGAATGTTGTCGGCTTCTACTTAAACCTGCCATATTTTCCCAGTGGAAATACCGGGATCCCTGAAAGCCTGTGACAATCAGCAGTTTTTTAAATACTGTAACATGTGTAGTTCACAATATATAAAACCCGACTCTACTTAAAATTCTTGTATAAACTACGGGTATCACCGTCAACCCTCTATTACTATTATTAATGTGAAAGCTCTGTGATCTTAAACATCTGAACTTTGATTTAATGACCTCTGTTTAATAAAATATGTTGATACTGACAATATTTTAAATTTTTAAACACATGTTTATACGAAACAACGTAAGTAGAATATCTAATAAAGTTTGAAATACACTTCACGACAGTTTAAAAATTATATTTCTTTCTTTACTTAAGTTAGTTACTTTTTTGTCGAAGGAGTGTTCTTTAGTTCCCCCACTAATTCGGCGTACAAGCTAGGGAATAGGGAGAGAAATGTTTCGACGCTAATTTTTCCAGTCAGAAAAACTTCCTCAAAGTCCCTTCTTCGTCGTCATGAAGTCTACGTTTTCGTGATCTTTTGTAGGTACATTTGTAGACTGTATCAGACACTATCTCGATGGATTCATTTTCGTAATACTCTAACCTGCCACGAATAGATGCAATAAGTCCTACAAGTAATTCACATAATCCATGCACTATTTTAGTATCAATATTTACACTTTGCAATTTCAGATTTTCACTATTAAATCTCTGGGTTACATCCTTCCAAACTGTCATCATGAATACTGTTTCCAGTATGCTGAGTTGATTCAATAAAGCTAAAGCCTCATTTCGCACAAGTGGTTTTCAAATGTATTGTTGTCAATATGTGTGAGGGGATTACAAACGCTTCTACCACTTTTCATATAGACTTACGCACGCTTCCTCTCTTGATGTTCAACGTGTTTTTCATAAACTTTTTACCGTTTTGCTCCCTATTTCATGAAAGATTGAAATTTATTCCAGCGCTGTGTAGAAGCAGAGACTGACTGCGTCTTTCAGACTCAGCTTGCCCTTTTCTCACATGACATCTTGCGAGCCATGGTCGAAGGGCAACAGGCGGATTGTTTTTTTTTCTCGACTTCAAAAAGGCGTTCGACGCGGTGCCACACTGCAGACTGCTAACGAAGATACGAGCTTATGGAATAGGTTCACAGACTTGTGACTGGCTGGAAGACTTCCTAAGTAATAGAACGCAGTACGTTGTTCTCGACGGCGAGTGTTCATCAGAGACGAGTGTATCGTCAGGCGTGCCCCAGGGGAGTGTGATAGGACCGCTATTATTTTCTATCTACATAAACGATCTGATGGACAGAGTAAGTTGTAATTTGCGGCTGTTTGCTGATGATGCTGTGGTGTATGGGAGGGTGTCATCTGTAACTGACTGTAATAGCATACAGGATGACTTAGACAAAGTTTCTAGTTGGTGCGAAGATTGGCAGCTAGCACTCAAAGTAGAAAAATGTAAGGTGATGCGCATGAGTAGAAAAAACAATCCTATAAAGTTCGAATACAGCATTAGTAGTGAGCTTCTTGATGCTGTCGCGTCGTTCAAATATCTAGGCGTAACATTGCAGAGCGATATGAAATGGAACGAGCATGTAAAGACAGTTGTGAGTAAGGCGGACAGCCGACTTCGGTTTATTGGGAGAATTTTGGGAAGATCTACTTCACCTGTAAAGGAGACCGCGTATAAAACGCTTGTGCGACCACGTCCTGAATATTGCTCAAGTGTTTGGGACCCGCAACAGATCAGTTTAAAGGAAGTCATAGAGGCAGTTCAGAGACGAACAGCTAGGTTTGTTACCAGTAGGTTCGACCAATGCGCGAGTGTCACAGAAATGCTCCGGCAACTCAGTTGGGGATCGTTGGAGGAAAGACGACGTTCTTTTCATGAAATTCTGTTGAGTAAATTTAGAGGGCCGGAATTTGAAGTTGAGTGTAGTACGATCTTGCTGCCACCTACTTACATTTCGCGTAAAGATCACAAAGACAAGATAAGAGAAATTAGGGCTCGTACGGAGGCATATAGGCATTCTTTTTTTTCCCTCGTTCAGTTTGGGAGTGTGTGTCGCGTGGGCATCCATAACCTCGTCTACGGTTGTGAGAATATTCACGTCACTATTGCAACCCGCACTGTTGCCCAAGTAACGCAACACCTCTAACTTGTGGGACAATTCTCCGTAACGACTTCCCGGCACAATCTGACTCCATTACAACTAACACAGTTGGCTGTAGGAAGAATGAGTGCTTCTCCGTGTCATCTGTATCCAGAAAGGCTCGTACAGGACCAACAACATGCAGTCGTGCATTATCCTGCTGAAATGTGCCGTCGATGCAAACAAGAGGTGACCGAGACGTGTAACCACTGGCACCCCAAACAACCAGGCCGGATGATACGCCAGTATGGCGATGACGAATACACGCTTCCAATGTGAGTTCACCGCGATGTCGCAAAACACGGATGAGACCATCATGATGCTGTAAACAGAACCGGATTCATCCGAAAAAAATGACGTTTTGCCAGTCGTGCACCCAGGTTCGTCGTTGCGTACACCATCGCAGTCGCTCCTATCTGTGATGCACCGTCAAGGGTAACCGCAGCTGATAGTCCATTCTGCTGCAAACGTCGTCCAACTGTTCATACAGATGGTTGTCTTGCAAACGTCCCCATCTGTTGTGACTCAGGGATCGTGACGTGGCTGCACGACCCGTTAGAACCATGCGGAGAAGATGCCTGTCATCCCGACTGCTAGTGATAAGAGGCCATTGGTATCCAGCAGGGCGTTCCGTACTGCCTTCCAGAACCCACCGTTTCCATATTCTTCTAACAGTCGTTGGATCGCGACCAATTCGAGCAGCACTGTCTCGATACGATAAACCGCAATCACCATAAGCTACAATCCGACCTTTATCAAAGTCGGAAACGTGATGGTATGCACTTCTCCTCCTTACACGAGGCATCACAACAACGTTTCACCAGGCATACTCTGGTATCGCAGCAATTCGTCGCATGCGATATCGCTGCAATCCGTCGTCTCGCCTCCACCTCGCCACAGATGAACGATTTGTCGAGCAATTTCTACGTGAATTACGAACGCATATGCGTCGCCAAATTCTGGATTGGAAAAGGCTCCTTCATTTTTAATAGCAGTCACAGGTGATTTGTGCACGTAAGTGTGAGCTACAATCAATTAATTGCAATACATTCAGTAATTCGTTTGAAATTAATTCTTTATTTAAAAGCAGTTCTTTCCCCATTTCTCATTACTTTTTGTAACCTTCGTTTCCAGCAGAATTGACAGCATGGTTGAAAATTGTTGTAGATCGTAGAAAGATAAAAAAAAGCCAAAATCGCTGATCATCAATTTTTATTTAAGACGTCTTAAATAAAAATTGATGATCAGCGATCTTGGCTTTTTTATATCTTTCTACAATATCATAATTGGATCGCCTCCTAGAACATAAACCAACTCAACATGTTGTAGATCGCTTCCCGATTGTGAAAGAACATTTCAGATGGGAATTTCAGTTATGCATATTTTGTGATGATATGGTTTCTAAGCCTGCATTAATTTTCATTTCTGTTAAACGAAGTCCGATGATTTTGTAATTACAACAACTAATAGTAACTGGAATTAAACACGGTCATGAAACTTAACATACGAAGATTACACAAACTAGCATCATTTTACAGTAAAAAAGAATAAATTAATTATTCCATACAGGTTCGACTACAGTGATATGGCTGCAATACAACCTGATTTCTACCGGTAGGTAAAGAACGGATTCGGCCACTTTCTTTTGTAATGCTGCTTTCTGGTGTTGTCTGTATGCTAACCACTACTACCGCTAAATACTGATGGCGGAATCTTTCATGTTTTTCTCGGAATAGCTGTCTTCAAAATTGATATCCATGGCAATATTTTCATTGTTTGCCAAATTTCAATAGCGGTACTTAACTTTAATCTTGACGACAACACCCAGAGAAAAAAAGGATCATTACATCATCATCATCATCATCATCAGAGACTGATTATGTCTTTCAGCGTTCAGTCTGGAGCATAGTACCTCTAATAAAATTACTCCATGATCCCCTATTCAATGCTAACATTGAAGCCTCGTCTGATGTTATGCCTTTTACTTCAAAATCATTCTGCACCGAATCTAAGTACTTTCTTCTTGGTCTACCTCGGCTCCTCTTACCCTCCACTGACGAGCTCATGAGTCTCTTAGGTAACCTTGCTTCTCCCATGCGTGTAACATGACCCCACCATCTCAGTCTGTTCGCACTAACTGCTTCATCTATGGTGTTCATTCCCAGTTTTTCTTTATTTCCTCATTATGGACACCCTCCTGCCATTGTTCCCATCTATTAGTACCTGCAATCATTCTTGCTACTTTCATATCCGTAACCTCTACCTTATGAATAAGGTAACCTGTATCCACCCAACTTTCACTCCCATACAACGAAGTTGGTCGAAAGATAGGGCGGTGCACTGCTAACTTAGTCTTGGTACTGACTTCCTTCTTGCAGAAGAGAGTAGATCTTAGCTGAGCATTCACTGCATTACCTTCGCTGCACCTCGATTCTAGTTCTTTCACTATGTTGCCAGCCTGTGAGAAAATGAATCCCAGGTACTTGAAACTGCCTACCTGTTCTTTGTTCCTCCTATTTGGCACTCAATCTGTTTGAATCTCTTTCCCACAGACATTACTTTCGTTTTGGAGATGCTGATCTTCATATCATAATCCTTGCACCGCTGATCGAGCATCGTTACAAAATAATAGAAAATAACTTCATCTACTCATGTTAAAAACAGATTAAGTTTTAGAAAAGAAAATAATAGGCTAATTACATTAATACCTATGCCATGCAACACTAATATCGGGAGGTTCATTAAATGCGAGCGAATGGAAATAAATCCCAACATGCTTAGATTAGATTAGATTAGTTTTTCGTTCCGTCGATCCATGTTGAGGAGAAGCTTGTGGATGTGGAACATGTCAAGAAACAAAATTTACAAGTTGAATAATAGATAATAGTAATAATATAAATACAGATACATACATTTTTAGCTGATGCCGTGCGCGGTGGCCGAGGGGACTAAGGCGCTCCAGTCACGGTCTGCACGGCCACTATGGTCGAGGGGTTCGAATCCCCCCTCGGGCATGGATATTTGTGCCGTCCTAGTTCGTAAGTAGTTTGTAAGTTTAGGGACTGATAACCCTGTAGTTAAGTCCCATAGACTTTACAAACATTTGAACATTTTTTTTAGCTGATAATATAATACTAATATAGTATGAGTACATGCATCTTTTGGTACAATTTAGAAATTCACTAATGGAGTAGGAGTTTGTCACTAGAAAGTCTTTTAGGTTCCTCTTAAACTGGTCTTTATTTGTAGCTAAATTTTTTATACTTGATGGTAAATTATTGAAACTGTGTTTCTAAGTAGTGGACCCCTTTTTGAACTAAAGTAAGCGCTCTTAAGTCCCTGTGTAGATCATTTTTATTCCTAGTATTGTTTGTATGAACAGAGCTGTTTGTTGGGGAAAGGGATATATTATTTATGACAAATTTCATTAAGGAATAAATATATTTAGAGGCAGTCGTTAATATACCCAGTTCTTTGAAGAGGCTTCTACATGACGTCCGTGAATTTACTCCACAAATAATACGTATTACACAGTTTTGGACTCTGAAGACTTTTGACTGACTTGAAGAGTTACCCCAAAATATTATACCATATGCCATTATGGAATGAAAGAAGGCAAAGTATGCAAGATTTGTTATTTTTATGTCTCCTGTGTCTGATAACACTCGTATTGAAAATACAGATTTGTTGAGTCGTTTTTGTAGTTCTGTGTTGTGCTCCTCCCAACTAAATTTATTATCAAGCTGTAATCCCAGGAATTTGAAACTGTCAACCTCTTCCATCTGCTCTTATTCATACTTAATGCATATGCTTACGGGAATTCTCTTAATGTTCTGAACTGCATGTAGTGAGTTTATTCAAAGTTTAATGACAATGAGTTGGCTTTAAACCATTTATTAATGTCCATGAAAATATCATTAGCAGACCTTTCTATAACTATGCTTGACGTACTTTTTATTGCAATTCTTGTATCATCTGCAAAAAAAACGAACTCTGCTTCTGGTAGTGTAACTGATGAGAGGTCATTAATGTGCACAAGAAAAATCAATGGCCCTAAGATGTATCCTTGTGGGACACAACATGTAATTTCTTCCCAATTTGATGATGACTTCGTTACGGAATGTACTCAGTATCTAGGAAAGGGATATTTGAATATGCGCCCTCTAATTTCCAGTGGATCGGGAAAGCAAGGAGTAAAAGAACTATAGTTTACCGAAGTGAATTAAAACTTTGACTGCCGGCATTGTAAACCATTCCATCCCTTAGAATGCCGGGCATTCTGCTTGCAGGAGTAACCCCAGCTGCACTTAGTTTCTTTATCTTCAGTCTGGCGTAAAGCATTGTCTGCTCTTTGAAATAAATCCAGAACTGAACACAGAACATCTAAATCACATACGACTCCGACGCCAAAGGCACCACTAAAAACTTCTCTACTTCGCAAACAGTCTGTAGAGTCACTACGATATGTTGCTGTGTCACCCCTCTGTCATAGTCACCTGTCAGTACTTTCGGGGAGAATAATTTGCGTGAAGCCATGTCCGTTGATTTACCTACTGAGTGAGCGGACACCACTTTCTACCTGCCCCGTTTCATACAATGAATGCGACCAGTCGGACGATTTAGAAACTAAATAAAAGATCTATAGGCTGGTTTAGACACTAAGTTTACCAAGTAAGGTATTTAAGGTAGATCTAGCCCGTCAATAAACATGATTCTGTTTTTAAAAGCACGAAAACAAAGATCACGTCAAATGACGTGATTGGCATTCTACAGAAATTTCCGTATCCCGTCAATTGACGTGATTGGCACTCGGAGTGTTAAAATGAAGCCGCGGTGGAGTAGACGAACGGTCTAAAGCGCTTCGCTGCGGTTGCTCGCCGTCGGAGGTTCGAGTCCTCCCTGGGGCATGTGTGTGTGTGTGTGTGTGTGTGTGTGTGTGTGTGTGTGTGTGTGTGTGTGTGTGTCGCCCTTACGTTAGTTTAGCTTAAAGTAGTTTGTAAGCTACGGGCTGATGACGACGCAGTTTAGTCCGATAGATTTACAAACATTTGAACATTTCAATTCAAATAAACAGCAGTTCATTTCATGGAATAGTTCACGTACTACACGCCAGTAGACGCGCGGCTCACTTGGTATGTATCAGTAGTGTAGGTAATGTATCGTGAAATGTGTGGGAGGCGCTGGTGCAGCAGGTTGGCGGCAATGCTGCAGCCCTGCACCTCGCCTGCAGCGGTGAGTGTCCGCTATATTGCGGAGGCTGCGGTCCAGTGTGGCCTGCATCCCGTGACCCCCCTCTGCACGGAACCGGTCGAAAGCGTAGCCCACAGGAAAGTAGCCGTCTGGTGGCCGCGGGGCTTCCTCTGTCATGCTAATCACACGCTGCGCGAAGGAGCACATGCGGCCTGCACTTTCTACTACAATGGATGGCCCTCTTCTCGTCTCTTACCAGTCCGCAGTCGGTGTTGGACATTATAGGAACATAACTGTGATACAAGATAGGTTAATTGGACAAAGTCGGGTGTGCGATACCAGTCGTCGGCTTTGAACAATGACGTCATACTTTGTCCAGAGACGTTACGCTCACGATACTTTTGATACAAGGATCGCAATATAATAAACAATTGAATGTATTAATTACCGTTTTTCTTTGGAGTCACAGACATAATGTATGTCTATGGTTGGAGTATACAAATTAAATGAAAGTGATATTACGAAACATTATAAACGTTAAAGAACAACGAACATTAGATAAAAAACGAAATATGCAGCGAAATTATAGAAATGGGACAAGATAATAACTATCTGAGTATAGTATAAAAAGTATCTAAGTAACATAATGAAACTACCGTGAGAAAATTGGAGAGTTTGGGCGGAAAAATGCTAAATTGGAAGATATAAAAATGTTTAAAAAATAAAGTCCCATAATTACAACATGTTGTAATTAATATTAATAATCATAAACCTTAACGGGACTACCGCGGAAAATTGGGGGTTTAGAGTGGGAACATACTGAATTGGAACAAAATAAAACACAAAAACATATTTCAGATAAAATTACTTGGTGTCGCTATCTAGACTTGACCAGTCCTTTATACTTTATTGTGAACGAGAAAATATGAAGAACTGGTACGGTAACTAGACTTGACCTATATAGGTCAAGTCCAGATAGCGATACCAGATCTTCATATTTTGACATATATCCACCTATATGCAATATCTATATGTTAAAGAAAAATATGAAGGGTCGGTATCGCTATCTAGACTTGACCTATATAGGTAAAGTCTAGTTACCGATACCAGCCATTCATATTTTGTGGTTCCTCAATACTTATTAGGTATCGGTATCTGGAATTAAGCTATATAGGTCAAGTCCAGGTACCGATAGCAGCCCTTAATATTTTCTAGTTCACCAGTATTTATTACGTAACACTATATAAGCTTCACATATATAAGTCTATTTTTATTTCAAATATAGATCGTAAATATCGGTGTCTAGACTTGACCTGTGTTGGTATATATCTGAAAAAATTCGGATAGCCGGTATCGAGAACTAAAGTATCCGTATGTAGGCATTTAGTAGTTGTCGATATCTGAACATGCCCTACAAAATTAGGTCTAGTTACCAGTAACAAATCCTCGCACTTTTGTTCCACTTATACATGCCGCTCACAATGATGCCCAGATCAGATAAATTTAATTAAAGACATGGCAACGAAAGTTGTTAATGTTGGCAACCATGTGACTTTACATTAGACAATCGCGCACAAATGAAATGTTTTGTTAGGAAATCGTCATTTTACGAGAACAGATGCGCATTGTATGATATTAACAATTATCTCTAAATTAAAGTATTGTTTACAAATAATCAAACTTACAGTATACACACGGACATATCGTAATTGGAATTTAAAAAAAAATATAGTTAAATTTTTCTAACGGAAATGAAATTATTATACAAAGACTAAACGATAAAAAGGTATAAATCGATATTGTAGCAATTAAGAAAATTAAAAATCAGTAACACTACGTATAAAAATATCAAAATACACGTAACACAGCCATAAATCAATTTACGCTCAAATAACAAATGACAAAATTTAATACATTTCATGCGTTTAATAATCATTATATTACATATTTTAAACCTGTAAGAAATCGCATATTAAAAAGGGGCTTTTATTATTAAAAAATTTCATGAAATATACTTACATTCTCATGTAAGTATTACCTGTGGAACAGATTTATCAGCGAAAACATAAATAGAATCGTTGATGGAAATAATGACGTAATAAGTGACATCCTTGGTAAAAGCCGACGGGTGGTATCTGAGACTAGACTTGACGCGGTTAATTTAGTTTGACACGCCTGTTTATGGAGCCTTAGCCAACTAGCTGGCCAATTGATACTGACGCCATGGAAGTCAAGGACCTGTTCCTACACTGCAATAACGATAACAATAATAATAATTTTAGGCCCACTTTAGGTTACGGTAGTAACACTAAAAGAGGGCCTTTGCGATCGTCTTTTGATAGCTCGAAATTTAAATAAACTTAACGGATTAACCATTCATCTGACACGAAAATTAAATAACCGAATTTGTGGAGGAGAAAATTCCCTTCATCTTTGCTCTGTTATGTTTCTTTCATATCTCGTATCGTTTGAGAGATGTTTGCAAAAATAACGGAGTTTTGACACCCTCCATTGAATTAACGAAAAGCAGCCGTACGCAGATGTCACGTGACATTCCTCGCCCTGAACTCTCTGTGGCATACGCCATGTTGCGTTGCGTATTTGATGATTTTCTTACTGTAACTTACATTTTATCATTTCAAAGCAATGGCGCACTGAAGAATTAACAAAAACACGTTGTTCTTCGTACGGTATATGATAATCTAGTGTCTACAAATGCCATATTAGCATCAGTTAACAACGGCCATCAATAGTATGAGATTATAGGACTTACCTTCTAATTGATAGCCGTAGCGTAGTGGGCTAGGCGGTAGACTATGATGCCAAATGTCGGTGGTTTGGAGCCCGTCACTACCTAATTTTTTTTCCTAAAAGGGTTTGACACTCTAATTAATAAATTTTTTATTATTTAGATTATTATTTTGGTCCAAAATGTTTGCAAAAACTTATGAAACGACAAATCTAAAGCGGACCGTAAAACACGTCAGTGCGATTTTTTTTCTCGCTGTCAACCAAAGTAAAATGATGTGCACGAGGGCGACGCCTGCTCCTGGGGTACACAAGGACGGGAAATAATTTTCTTTAAAATCTCATACGCGATTCACTCAGCCTGGTGGTCAGGCCGAGTCACGGGCGGTGCCGCATGCCGGCTGCTGGAGGTTTCCACACGACGCAGGTTCCCGACACGTGCCTGTCGATTCGCCACTCCTGGGTGCCTCGGCTCTGCTGACAAGGTTACGCCACCCTCGGAGACTCCGCAGAACCCAGCCACCGACCAGAAGCTAGCTAAGTGGTCACGTGAGGCACGTTCTGTCGCGACCTGCACAGCCATGCGAAGAACGGACGGTCGCAGGAATATCGGCTTGAGCAGGGTACAAATGTACCACGTGGCACATCGGAACCGTAATTTAGATGCATATCGTTGAACGGAAGCGTCGGCGTTCATACGAAGGAGGGTACAATGAAGAATACAGAATAGAATACAAAATACAGAATATTTATTGGCCTTTCAATATTTTTCATACAATTGGATTCGTCAGGGTACAGGGTAATTTACATTTATAGCCTACATTACATTTATACATTAAGCATATATCATACATACAAATTCACATATTACAACGAAACAATAACATAATTTAAGAGAAACATATATTTTTACTGTTTCTAGAAATTCTTAATTGCGTAGAATTCATTGGATTTTAGCCAAGTTTGTATTGTGTTTTTATATGTGCTCAGTGGCATTGTACGAGCTGCTTCTGGTAGCTTATTGAAGAATTTTATGCTTAAATACTTATAGTTATTTTGTACTATGGCTAGTCTCGTGGAAGGCAAATCCAGCATACAGTTGTTTCGTGTATTGTGAGAATGAACATTTCTTCTCATGCTGAACTTATCTATGTTTTCTTTAGCATATACTAAGCAGTTATATATATACAAACTAGGAATTGTCATTATTCCAAGCGATTTAAAGCGAGTTCTGCAGGACTCATTATGTGCTAGCCCTAATATACACCTTACTGCTTTCTTTTTGCCATCTGAATACACATTTAGCTCCTGATGAGTTTCCCCACAGCAATGTTCCATATTGCAGATGGGAGTGGAAGAAAGCATAGTACGATTGAAGCAATAATTGTTTGCTAATACTGCCCCTCAATTTGTACAATAGGAAAAGTACACGAGCTAGTTTGCTGCATAGGTAATTGGTGTGTCCTTCCCAAGAGAGTTTTTGATCTATGACCAGTCCAAGCAATTTCACAGTTTTATTTTCATTTTTAGATACCTTCAAGTTAAAGATTATTTCCTCTGTTTTTCTCTGATTTATGCACAGTTGATTGGCCTGACACCATTGGGTAGTCATTTCTATCATCTCTTTATTTTTATCCAACACACTCTGTAGATTGTCTCCAGTGGTTATTAATGTCATGTCATCTGCGTATAATACACTCTTACAGGGTATATAAGTTGGAAATTCATTGACATAAACAATGAAAATGAAGGGTCCAAGAACCGAGCCTTGGGGTATTCCTCTTTTTATTGGGAGGATTGTTGATTTCTGATTGTTTGCATAAACAAGCTGTACCCTATTGCTTAGGTAGGATTCGAGTAATTTGAGTGGTTTATCTCCTATTCCATAGTATTCCAGCTTTTTGATTATCACATCATGAGACACAGAATCAAATGCTTTGCTTAAAGCCGTTTTTCATATCCTTCATAAACATTATTTACCAGTGATTCAACTGCTTTCACAGTTGATAAGTGTGGTCTAAATCCAAATTGTTGTTCATTTAATAATTTATTGCATTCAAAGTACTTGTATATCTGTTTATGCATACAGTTTTCAATTATTTTAGATAAGATTGGTACTATTGAGATGGGTCTGTAGTTACTTGGAAGATTTTTATCTCCTTTTTTATACACAGGTAGTGTGGAGACAACCTGCAGGCGTCTAAATACAGCTGTATATGTTCAGCTCATTTCTGCGAAATAGATATTGATAGAACATCTTTGTGCTATGTTCTCTACTGTACACGTCACTCACTTTTAATGGTGTATCTGTGCTCGAGGAATTCGATAAGAATCAGTCCTCGGACGTCGAAAAAGACGGTAAACATCACCTGGCACGCTGAGGTCACAGCCTTGAACTTTTTAAGGCGAGGTGACGACGCGTGTTCTGCGCCCTTAGATTTCGCAGATTCTACAGAACGGAACTTATTGACATTCAAAATCACTGTCACATGCAAGCTGTCCAGCATCAGCAGCCACATTACATTTGGAGTAGCCGAGCGGTGTAAGGCGACTCGCTGCGGAGCGCGCGGTTGCTCGCCGTTGGAGGTTCGAGTCCTCCCTGAGGCATGGGTGTGTGTGTGTGTGTGTGTGTGTGTGTGTGTGTGTGTGTGTGTGTGTGTGTGTGTGTGTGTGTTTGTCCGTAGGTTAGTTTACCTAGGTTTAAGTAGTTTGTAAGCTACGGACTGATGACCACGCAGTTTGGTCCGATAGATTTACAAACATTTGAACATTTGTAAATTATTAAATGGGCATGGCATAGTCATAACTTGCCTCTGGCCAAACATATTGTTGCATAAGCTTATATTTTGGAGCAGAAAATCGATAGTAAATCGCAGAGTGAAATTTGATGATGAAGTAACGATCATTTATCTTTTCTGTTTTGTTTCATCCACGTCATAAAAATAACGCATTTGCGCTTTGAAGACTGATACAAGCACTGTCAGTTCTGACATAATGACAATAAAATTAAATTTATAGTCTGAGAATGGTAAAATAGTACCTCCGATTCCTGTTTTTCAAATCACAACAAAACTATAACATGGTTTTCTATGTTTCCATATCTACATATGTCTTTTATATGACCGTATATAATGTAGTTTTAAATCCTTCCCCATTTTTCGACCTGATTGAGCATTCTATATAATGATTTGTCTTGTTGCATATTTAATCCATTGTTGTATAACTCCCGTTAGACCTTATACCCGATTGGCCAATATTTGAATTAGAGGGTGGAGCTTCCTGTATTTAAAGGGTGACTGCACCTACTTCTACAGCAGTCACATTATACCTTTAGGCAGCTCCAGCTGAAAACAACCGTTGGCCAATATTACGGGTATATTTTATTCTTAATTTTAAATACCAACTTCAGAAATAATGTGTTATGTTATAGTCTTCAGTCCGGAGACTGGTTTGATGCAGCTCTCCACTCTACTCTATCCTGAGCAAGCCTTTTCATCTCCTCATAAGAACGGCAACCAACATCCACTTGAAACTGCTTACTGTACGCGTCTCTTGGCCTCCCTCTGCGATTTTTACCCCCACACACTTGTCTCCAATGCTAAATTTACGATTCCCCGATGTCTAAGAATGTGTCCTACTAAGCGATCCCTTCTTTTAGTCAGGGAATGCCAAAAATTCCTTTTCTCACCAATTCTGTTCAGTACCTCTTCATTAGTTTGTGATCTACCCACCTAATCTTCAGCATTCTTCTGTAGCACCACATTTCAAAAGCCTATATTCTCTTCCTGTCCGCACTGCTTATCGTCCATGTTTCACTCCCGTGTAAGGCAATACTCCACACTTAAATTAATATTCGATGTTAGCAAATTTCTCTTTTTCAAAAATGCTTTTCTTCCCATTGCCATTCTGCATTTTATATCCTCTGTACTGCGACCATCGCATGTTATTTTACTACCCAAGTAACAAAACTGATCTACCACCTTCATTGTTTCGTTACCTAATCTAATTCCTTCAACATCGCCTAATTTTTCTAAGACCGCATTCCATTATTTTTGTTTTGCTCTTGTTAATGCTCATTGTATACGCTCTCTTCAACACACTGTCCATTCCATTCAACTGCTCTTCCAGGTCTTTCGGTGTTTCTGACAGAATTGCAACGTCAACAGCAAAACGCAACGTTTTTTATTGCTTCACTCTGAACTTTAATCCTTACTCCAAATTTTTCTTTGCTTTCCTTCATCGCCTGCTCGATGTACAAATTGAATAACATCGGAGAAAGGCTACAAACCTGTCTTACTCCCTCCCCAACTAATGATTCCCTTCCATGCCCTTCGAATCTAATAACTGCGGTCTGGCTTTTGTACAAGTTGTAAATTCCTTTCCCTGTATTTTAGCCCTGCTGACTTCAGAATTTGAAAGAGTGTATTCCAGTCTACATTGTTAAAAGCTTTCTCCAAATCTACAAAAGCTAACAATGTAGGTTTGCCTTTCCTTAATGTATCTTCTAAGATAAGACGTAAAGTGAGTATTACCTTCCGGCTTCCTACGTTCCTCCTGAAACCAAACTGATCTGCTGGCCGCGGTGGCCGAGGAGACTGAGGCGCTCCAGTCACGGTCTGCACGGCCACTACGGTCGGAGGTTGAATCCCACCTCGGGCATGGATATTTGTGCCGTCCTAGTTCGTAAGTAGTTCATAAGTAGTTTGTAAGTTTAGGGACTGATGACCCCGTAGTTAAGTCCCATAGACTATACAAACATTTCAACATTTTGAACAAACTGATCTTCCTCGAGGTCAGGTTCTACGAGCTTTTCAATTCTCCTGTAGATAATTTGTGTTAAAATTTTGCAAGAATGACTTATCAAACTGATGTATCCCTCTAATATTATATATAATTATAGTTGTGGTCTGATGATGGTCATGAAAGTGACCGAAACCTGTTACCAGTGAAATGAAAGAAATTGCGATCTAGAGTGCCTTGTAACATGAATTAAGAAATAGCTACGTTTACGTGAGCAGTTACCTCATAAAGGTTAGCCGGCGAATGGGCTTGATTTTCAGGTTCTTTATTAGGTCAAGGTAGCACCGGTTTTCCGCAAAGCACGCGAGAAAGTGGTTTTGGAGGAGACCCGCCCGGTGTCCAGAGAGCCTCGCCTAGCTCTGAGGTCTGACCGCGGCGAGTAGAAACGCTTCCGCACTGCAGCCGGCGTTTTTGCTCTCTGCTTCTTGCCGCCGAGGAACGGTGAGAGAGATTGTCTTCACGATCTCCTCTCGGCCACTAGAGAAATTGCGGGCGTGCGCGGCAACTGTATTGGCATCAGAGTGTAATGAGGCGGGATCGGACTGCGTTCTCCACAATAAAGGGAAGGTATTTGACACCAGAAAACGTGAGCGACCATTGTAAATCCATGGGCGGAGATAGGGTCGGGGGGGGGGCGAGGGGGTTTTACCCCCCCCCCCAGAACCCCTCTTTTTTCTTTTTTCCCCCCTTGTCCTAAAATAAAAAATGAAAGTAATTTGTGTAATGAATATGATAGTTCGACTGAAAATTTTGCCAACAAAGAGAGGTACCAGGGTGACCGAAAATTGTAACCGATGCTTAGTTGAGCTTTTGACTTCTTTCTTGTTGTCGGGACACTTTGTCTTGAACGTGTTATGGGTGGCCTTCGTGAGGCCTAGACAAGCGTTGCGCACAACTTAAAAAAACTTGCTCAGGTAACCACCACCTAACCATCAGTAACAACGAACAAGTATTGTTGAATTCCAGCCAGAAACACGCTCCACAGACTGTTTAAAGTACCGCGCGAGACTTGCCTAGCGTGTAACGAAGGCCACCGTGTCTTATGTTTACTACTGCTACCAACTTCATTGATCTAACTTTATTACTACAGTAGGATGGCGAACTTGTACGTAACAGAGACAAATATATTTTTTAACGAGTCATGTTCCCATCATCTGCTTACAAGAAGCAACCTTACCTTCGTTCCACTACTGTAAATGCACACTAATATCACGTTGTAATCTCTAAAGTGTCATTTCGCCAAAGTAGTATTACAAACAAGCGACGGGTGTCTATCATAGGAGGCGACAGTGGACTTTGTTAACAACTGTCGCAGGTCAGCTTGCTCATTCATCTGCGCTGCAACTTCACTACGGTAATTCGTGTTTCCAAAGGTCGATGTGCAGTTGCTGAAACGTAGGCCTGTATGCCATTTGTCTGGAGGTTTTCGTTTTTTTACGATTGCTGGCAACTGATGACTTGAGCCAGATGTGGTAGTGCGGAAGGTATTTCTAATTTACTAATCCCTACAGCGATTACTTTCGCTGTGAAAATTGGACTTTTTCTGTATGTAATGTTAAAATAATTTATGGGAATGTAGTTGGGCAACGTCTACGACAACAGCCAGTATTTCGGCAGATGAACGCCGGTCATTTTCCAGGTATACCACTGTACCAGAAAAGACTGCTCTTCATGTCTACAATCTTTTTCGATAACGCTTCATTCTTTCATCAACTTTCATCAAGTACAGCGAAAATGAGCACGCAAGCGGAACGTCCTTGACGAATCATCCCCATCTCCTCCTCCTTTTTTAAAAATAATTAAATTAAATTAAAACGGAATTGGGAACACCTCGCCGGCGGGAATACCTCGACTAAACGAAAGTTCCATGATGTAGCCACCTTCCCCCAGAAAAAAGAAATAGGTTTTCTTGCACCCCCCCCCTTATAAAGAAATTGTTGGTACGCTACTGGAGGAGACGAGATTGGCCGAGAAGATGGGAGGGAGGGAAGAACGGAAAGAGAGGAGGAGGTAGACACAAGAAAGAGAGGGACTCAATAGATAAATACCCGGACAAAGCAGTAAACTTATAAATTCCATTTTTAAATCAATGAAAAAGCACCCTGTGTTCGTAAGTGCTCCGCACTGGGTAGCGTAGCATAACATGTGGTTGTTATGTTCTTCAGTCCAGAGACTGGTTTGATGCAGCTCTCCATCCTACTCTATCCTGAGCAAGCCTTTTCATCTCCTCATAAGAACGGCAACCCACATCCACTTGAATCTGCTTACTATACGTGTCTCTTGGTCTCCCTCTGCTATTTTTACCCCACACACTTCCCTCCAATGCTAAATTTACGATTCCCCAATGTCTAAGAATGTGTCCTACTAAGCGATCCCTTCTTTTAGTCAGGGAATGCCAAAAATTCCTTTTCTCACCAATTCTGTTCAGTACCTCTTCATTAGTTTGTGATCTACCCACCTAATCTTCAGCATTCTTCTGTAGCACCACATTTCAAAAGCCTATATTCTCTTCCTGTCCGCACTGCTTATCGTCCATGTTTCACTCCCGTGTAAGGCAACACTCCACACTTAAATTAATATTCGATGTTAGCAAATTTCTCTTTTTCAAAAATGCTTTTCTTCCCATTGCCATTCTGCATTTTATATCCTCTGTACTGGGACCATCGCATTTTATTTTACTACCCAAATAACAAAACTCATCTACCACCTTCATTGTTTCGTTAACTAATCTAATTCCTTCAGCATCGCATGATTTTCTAAGACCGCATTCCATTATTTTTGTTTTGCTCTTGTTAATGTTCATTTTATACGCTCTCTTCAACACACTGTCCATTCCATTCAACTGCTCTTCCAGGTCCTTTGCTGTCTCTGACAGAATTACAATGTCATCAGCAAAACGCAATGTTTTTATTTCTTCCCCCTGAACTTTAATCCCTATTCCAAATTTTTCCTTCACCGCCTGCTCGATGTACAAATTGAATAACATCGGAGAAAGGCTACAACCCTGTCTTACTCCCTTCCCAACTGATGCTTTCCTTTCATGCCCTTTGAGTCTAATAACTGCGGTCTGGCTTTTGTACAAGTGGTAAATAACTCTCCTTTCCCTATATTTTACCCCTGCTGACTTCAGAATTTGAAAGAGTGTATTCCAGTCAACATTGTCAAATGCTTTCTCCAAATATACAAAAGCTAAAAATGTAGGTTTGTCTTTCCTTAATCTATCTTCTAAGATAAGACGTAAAGTGAGTATTGCCTCCCGGGTTCCTGCGTTCCTCCTGAATCCAAACTGATCTTCCCCGAGGTCAGCTTGTACCAGCTTTTCCATTCTCCTGTAGATGATTCGTGTCAAAATTTTGCAACCATGACTTATCAAACTGATGATTCTGTAATTTTCACACCTGAATGCGACTGATTTCTTTGGAATGGGGATTATTACATTTTTCTTAGTCTGAGGGTATTTCGCCTGTCTCATACATCCTACACACCAGTTCAAATAGTTTTGTCATGGCTGGCTCTCCCAGAGACTTTAGTAGCTCTGAGGGAATGTCGTCTACTCCTGGGGCCTTGTTCCGACCTAGGTCTTTCAAGGCTCTGTCAAATTCATCTCTCAGTATAGTATCTCCTATTTCATCTTGACCTATTTCCTCTTCCCTTCCTACAACATCTTCTCTAAGTTCATTTCCTTTGTAGAGCTGCTCTATGTACTCTTTCCACCTTTCAGCTTTCCCTTCTTTGCTGACAACTGGTTCCCCATCTGAGTTCTTGATATTCGTAGGGTTGCTTTTCTTGTCCCCAAATGTGTCTTTTATTTTCCTGTAGGCGGTATATATTTTTCCACTTCTTATACATTATTCTACAGATTTGCATTTGGCTTCTAGCCACTCCTGCTTAGCCATTTTGCACTTCCTGTCAATCTCATTTTTTAGTCGTCTGTACTCCATTTTGCCTGTTTCATTTACTGCATTTTTATATTTTCTCCTTTCATCAATTAAATTTAGTATTTCCTGTGATATCCACGTATTTTTGTAGGTCTTGCCTTTCTACCTATTTTGTCCTCTGCTGCCTTCACTATTTCATCTCTCAGTGCTACCCATTCCTCTTCTACTGTTTTATTTCCCCCTGTTTCTGTCAATTGTTGCCTAAATCTCCCTCTAAAATTCTCCAGAACTTCGCGTTCCTTCAATTTATCTAGGTTCCATCTCCTTATTTTCCTACCTTTCTGCAGTTTTTTCAGTTTCAGCCTACAGTTCATGACTAACAAGTTATGGTCAGAGTCTATGTCTGCCCCTGGGTATGTTTTACAGTTCATCACCTGGTTCCGGAATCTATGTCTTACCATTATAAAATCTATCTGATACCTTCCGGTGTCTCCTGGTCTCTTCCACGTATACAACCTTCTTTTGTGATTCTTAAACCACGCGTTTGTTACGATTAAATCATGTTCCGTGCAAAATTCTACCAGGCGACTTTCATTCCTTTTGCCCAGACCGTATTCAGCTACTATCTTCCCTTCCCTTCCTTTTCCTACTACCGAATTCCAGTCTCCCATCACAATTAAGTTTTCCTCTCTCTTAATTGTCTGAATAATTTCCTTTAGCTCCTCATATATTTCTTCGATCTCCTCATCATCGGCAGAGCTAGTTGGCATATAAACCTGTACTACTGTTGTCGCGTAACATAACATACTCCCACATAATTAAGACGGAGCAGCTTCAGAAATAAGCGATGCCTGCGGCGGTGTGGTGGGTGTTGCGACCCGGAGCCTTGTCGGCCGCTTTCCGTGCTGACCGCAGCGCGGTGTCAGATGGCGCCGCTGCGAGAGAGCAGCCTTTCTCTCGATTGTCTCAGCAGGAAAGCAGCTCGCCAATCACGACGCGCCCGCCACAAAAAGGCCGACCTCCATCTGCGCCTCAGTCTTACGTCCCGGCTGGATGTGGACCAACGACGCCGCGGTGCCTAGTGTCCTAGGCAGCTCCGTACAGGCGGCAAGTGGGTCAAGTTGCTCTAGGTTATGACCTTGCTCATAACGTCTGCAGCGAGTGAACAAGGCATTTCGTAAGACTACCCGACTTACCTGAAATACTCGCCGTGTCCTTCAGTTTCAGGTGTTCGCGCCATTTGAAGCAGCGTTACAACTCACCACCAGTTGGTTTTCGTTTTTGTGTGTCAGTGCATTATTACATTGGGCTGCAGGGTCAAATCAATGACTTCAAGACATTTATTTAGGCGAAAGGAAGAGTAATTTTCAACGGATGTAACAAAACTGTCGATTGTTTATTTAGTCGTATGGTAATTTTATGCAATATACAGTTATACACAACAAAACCAAATCAAACTTCAAAGCCGCGGTGGAGTAGCCGAGCGGTCTAAAGCGTCTCGCTGCGGAGCGCGCGGTTGCTCGCCGTGGAGGTTCGAGTCCTCCCTGGGGCATGGGTGTGTGTGTTTGTCCGTAGGTTAGTTTACCTAGGTTTAAGTAGTTTGTAAGCTACGGACTGATGACCACGCAGTTTGGTCCAACAGATTTACAGACATTTGAACATTTTTCAAACTTCAAAGTCCGTTCTTGTCAACCATTGAAAAATGTTCAAATGTTTGTATAGCTTATGAGACTTAACTACGGGGTCATCAGTCCCTAAACTTACAAACTACTTATGAACTAATTAATACTAAGCACGGCACAAATATCCATGCCCGAGGGGGGATTCGAACTCCCGACCGTAGTGGCCGTGCAGGCCGTGAACTGGAGCGCCTCAGGCCCCTCGGCCACCGCGGCCGGCGTCAACCATTCAGTTAAACTGGGTGTGAGAGAGGACAAATCATTAGGAATGCCACGGTACGAATGAAGAGGACAGTGTTAGAGCAGATGGTCGATCGTCTGTTCTTACAGGTTACACTCACACATCGATGAACTGATCCAGCCCCACTTGTGCCTGAAGTAATTGCAGCAACCATGTCCAATTCTCAACCTGTTTATCCGACACCAGAATTTCCTCGGTAGTTCAAAACCGTTTGGCTCTTTTATGGGATCAAGATGGTGGGCACTTGTTCCCAATGTTTTTGCTGAGCACTCAAGCCTCCAGCTTTCATTTAAGGTCAAATCCATCAGCAATGAGTTGCCCCGCAGTGACACTTACTGGTCTTCTTGATTGACGTCCATCACAGCAATGACTACAAAGTTCTTCGTGCAATGGAAGAGAGGGTGATGCAATGATTTTTCATAAGAAATGATTATCAAAAAAATTAATTACTTAAGAACATCAAGAAAATTTCGGCAGGCCTGTTAAAATAGTGGGATATCATCATTAGGACTTCTGTAGAAACCATACAAGCCGCAATAGTACAGGGACAAGGACTACAATTACAAGGAGCAAGGAGACGTTCCGGCCTGTGAAATTCAGTTCAGTTCTGGTTGGTACTTCGCAGGATATAGCAGACGTCATGGGTGTCCACTCATAGACGTCCTAAAGCACATTGTCCAGAAAAGTCCCAGAAAAAATGCTCTAAAGTCTTAAGCGCAGAACACATATATCTGATATACTTGTTAGTGAAGTCTGCGCTTCAGCACGGTCGGACATCTCAGCTGTTAACTTGTTCACCTGTCATGTGGACGATCGAAATTCAAAAAAATGTTATTTTTGTTATTGTATGTGTACAATAGGGCAACAGCTATACTTTCCTTTTTCCATGAAGAAACCGTCATATTTACAACGAATATTTGTAATCTTTCCAAAGGTTATGATAACGCCAAATTTTACAATTAAATTGTAATGACAATAGTATTTAACGCTTAAACTACCTATTTAATTGTAAAATGCATTTAGATGTATTCGACTTTTCAAAAACAAAGTACTGTCAATAATATTTTAACCGGCATTTCATAAATAATGTTCTGCATGACGTAATTAATAACTGTTAACATCATTAATACTTTTTATTTTAAAATTTTGATTTTTAAACAAATGGTAAAGATAAAATGTTTCTCGCGGTTAGGATTGAACGCTGTTCATCCAGATGAGTCAAGCACCATTATAGAAGTCTAATATACATAGTATACAGGGAGTCACATTTAGCTTGAGCATCCAAAATATCTCTGGAACAACAACAGCTATTGTAAAATGACTTTCACCGGTATCAGCGCAACAAATACTGAAGCTGAATTAAATTCTGCTTTAGGAGAGTTGGCCCCGTTAACAAAAGTAAAATACAGGGTAACTGAGTTTAAACGACGCCGTACGAGCTGCCAAGAAGAGCAATGCAGTGGTCACTAAATTGAGGTGATTGCTCCAGAAATGGTGAAGAAAAAGCGGTACTGGATGGTCGTCGACTGAAAGTTCGCGAGCTAGCTGACAATAATAGGCATTTCAAAAAGTGTGGTACAGTGCATATTATCTGAAAATTTGAACATGAGAAACGTGTCTGCAAGTTATGTGCCGCGTTTCCACACACTTGAGCACAAACTGTGTCGTGGAGATGTTTCAGTCGAGTGTTTGGCGACGTTCTACAGCAACAAAACTGACTTCTTGCGCCGTTTCATAACCATGGATAAAACATAGCCCCGAGATAAAAGAACAATCAAAACAACGAACACAAATTGGAGTACCAACTCCAAAGAAAGCGCGAAGGCCGTGTCATCTGCAGGTAAGGTCATGGCGTCGGTTTTTTGGGATGGGCGTGGGATAATTTTCATTGATACCTTCAAGAAGAAAAAACTATCAACGGTGAATATTAAAACGGTTGGGCAAAGAAATCTAGTAAAAGCGCAAAGCATTTGGCCAAGAAGAAAGTGTTGTTTCTTCAGAACGTGCACCAGCTCACAAGTCCGTTACAGCAATAGTCAGTCAGAATTCAAGGATTAAGGTTTGAATTGCTACCTCATGCACCCTGTTTGACAGATTTGCCCTCTCGGATTACTTTCTGTTCCTAAACTTAGTGGCCGAAGATTTTCAATATACCAAGAAGTGATTTCGACAGTTGATGCCTATTTTAAGTTCTCATTATAAAAAGGGTATCCAACATATTGAACATTGCTGGAAAAAGCGTATGGAACTGAAAGTAGATTATGTTGAAAAATAATATTATTCAAAAATATTTGTTTTTTATTTATTGGGTCGAGTACTTATGGGACGACCATCGTATATTGATATATGTGATAGCATCGTGGTAAAGAACTGTCAAAATAATTGTAAAAAAAATTAAATTTAAAAAAATGTGCGGAAGAACAGACACCATATATATAAAAATTATGTAATATGCTGATGACAAGCAATTATCCTTTCTTCTGTGTGGAGACACTCCTAGGTCCTTACTCTTACGGGAATCTGTTAACAAAACTAGTAGTTTGAATACTAATGGGAGGATAAATTTGAGAATTTGTCTCTGTCTGGATACGTACTAAGGTAATCCGTGCAGAAGTGGTGATAACTGTGTCATATTACACTTTCCACGATCTGAAAGAGAGAAAAATTACTTTGGTTGCAATATGGCGTCTCTTATAACTAGACATAAGAACCAATGTAAATGTAATCATGAAACAACCACGATTTACGAATAGATAATCTTACCAAATGTACTTTCACAGCTTATTTAATAATGGCAAAAAGAGAACTGTTGGTAGATATACTAAATACAACAACTCCAGCTAGTTTGGACCTTTCGTTCTCAAATGTTCAAATGTTTGTAAATCTAAGAGGCCAAACTGCTGAGGTCATCGGTCGCTAAACTTACAAACTACTTAAACTAACTTATGTTAAGGACGACACACACATCCATGCCGGAGGGAGGACTCGAACCTCCGATGGGACCGGCCGCGCAATCCGTGACATGATACCTCAGACCGAACGGCCATTCCGGCTGGGCACTTCCATTTTCTTAGAACATACTTGATAACTTTAAAGTATTTTGTCGACAGCGTAAGTGGGTCAGAAGGTCGTAGGCGGTATTTCTCAAGTTCATGAATGATCTATGCGTTACTGTACTCAATGTACAGTACATTCAATGTTCATATCGTAGTATACTCCTTGCTATCTCTTTAATTTTCTTTTACTGGTTTTTAAAGATCGCTGATTCCACGTATTGGCTTCTAAAAAAGGGGAGAAAAAACCTGTATCGTTTATTGTAGTGTCTCAAACATTACATGCTTTCCCTAGCTAGACAAGATGACCAAATGGATTAGTTTTGTGTATTTATGAAGGTTTTTTGCTTGGACTATTACTGTCCTGGGCTATTTCTTTCACAGGCGAATGCCCAGACAGGGACCTCTTACTCCTCATTGAAAACATATTTAAAGTACACTGTGCACTAGAATGAACTCAGTGGATACTCAGAGTAAAGAGATGTTAAAGTGAAAGCGGAGATACTAATGGTGTTTTGTTTTATAATTAGTTACTAGAGTTGACCTGAAATGTTAACATGTTCTAATATTGTCTCCGGAATTTGTGTAATTATATCTGGATGTTAGAGTGTAAACCAGATGGTTGAGTTTACTGGTGATGTACAAAGGGTACAATAAACCCCTGTTATTGTTCAAATATAAACGAACTGTCTTCTCATTTAAGTAATGAGATAAAGTTTAACTGTGATACTTCATCTCTTCTGAGCATAACTTTCATAGAGAAGTAGTATGATTGACCTCAAATTTGGAAATAACTGTTATTAGAGGCACTGAGTATCAGGACCTCTACCAATATATACTACAATAAACAACACATGAAGATGATGATTAATTATGTGATGGATGGCCGCGGTGGAGTAGCAGAGCGGTCTAAAGCGTCTCGCTGCGGAGCGCGCGGTTGCTAGCCGTGGAGGTTAGAGTCCTCCCTGGGGCATGGGTGTGTATGTTGTCCTTAGGTTAGTTTACCTAGGTTTAAGTAGTTTGTAAGCTACGGACTGATGACCACGCAGTTTGGTTCGATAGATTTACAAACATTTGAACATTTCAATTATGTGATGGGATTCTGAGATAAGTAGAATCACACGGTCACATCACAATATCTTCATGTCACATCTTTTGAAGTCCGACGGTGTTTCTAACAGGTAACTTCCAGTTCGCTAAGGCGTAGACCCGTAGACACTTCAGAACATAGCGTGAATCGAGTCACGAGTCAGAATGTGTCATCACCCAAATCGCAAATTCAGAAATCAGCGTAACCGCGAAATTACAAAAGCACTGTGATGGCTTAATAGTGCGGAATATCAGAGCGAGTAGCTTCTTTAACGACCTAGTCGCTGAAAATCTGGAGAGTGATGATTCCGCACTGTTACTGTTTGCTTCGTGCAAACACGGCTAGGGCTTTCCACTTGCGAGGCGCGAGTGTCTCTCGAAGAGAAACACATGTACCGTTTCTAGAGGAGTATGCTAATAGGCGTACCGGCCGCTTTCCCCACAGCCATCTCACTGCCCTGTGACTTCGGGATTTGAACTCTGTAGGGACCTCACAGCTTCCAAAAAGATGAAAACAGTACCAATTCTGCGACATTCTACTGCATACAATTTTACCTTAGTGTTATTTATCGGTATAATTTAAATGTTCAAATGTTTGTAGAACTTATGGGACTTAACTACGGGGTCATCAGTCCCTAAGCTTACAAACTACTTATGAACTAGCAAAGACTAAGGACGGCACAAATATCCATGCCCGAAGGGGGATTCGAACCCCCGACCGTAGTGGCCGTGCAGACCGTGACTGGGGCGCCTTAGTCCCCTCGGCCACCTCGGCCGGCATCGGTATAATTAACGTCATTTGTGTAAAGTCAAGGCAGTGATTAGTAATAAAAGTCCGTATTAAATGACGTAATTGCTAACGAATGGTCAGGGTCACATTCGGCAAGATGGAGGTGGGAGTCCCCGTCTGACCATCCACATTTGTTTTTCGTGGTATTTCCTAAATAGCTCCAGGTAAATGACGGAAAGGTACACGGAGAAGAACATGACTCGTCGTAGACGGACGCTAAAACCTAATCTTTACCCCGTCTAAATTGAGGGAAGTTCGGAAAATAAGTTTCGTTTAGTAATACTAAATGAGACTAGTATAGATAAATACAGCAATTTATTTAACACTCAACACTACTTTCCAAAATAGTCTCCGTATTTTTCCAAGGAATTTTTCATAGGTCCGTATAAGTTTATGTATTCCTTCGTTATAGAGTTTTACAGCCTGTGTTGTTAACCATGTGATAACATGGTCTTTTTCTTCTTCATCGTTGTTAAAGTGCCTACCACCAAGGAACGACTTAAGATTTCGTAAGAGATTAAAATCGCGAGGTGCGAAGCGGGACTCAACGTAGGGTGGTTATCCAAAGCTCTGAACGAGTTGTTTTGTCATATTGGCAGTATGTGATGGGACGTTGTCGTGAATAAAAATCACTTCTTCTTAAAGCATTCCGCTACTTGTTCTGTACTGCGCGGCGTAGTTCCTTATGTATCTTGAAGTCTCAAAACACTGTTCACATGACTTTTCGGGGTGTCAAAAATTTCTTATGTTTAATCTTTTCTTAGACGAAGTGTGCCAATCGAGTGCCGTGTCGTTTCAGGAGTGAATGAGCAACTCAAGATTAATTCCCCTTAACTATCTGGGATAAAAAGTTCTCTGCGTAGTCAATGTAGCGTGTCAAAGAATCAAGCGCGTTGTCCATCTGTTGATGTGCTGTTCTCTAAGAACTTTAGGCACCCAACGTGCGCAAATATGTAAAGCCAGTTTGTCATAATCTCGTAAACTATTGTTCGTGAAATATGAAGGAGTTGAAGAGCGCCGGCCGCGGTGGCCGAGGTGACTGAGGCGCTCCAGTCACGGTCAGCACGGCCACTACGGTCGGGGCTTCGAATCCCCCCCCTCGGGCATGGATATTTGTGCCGTCCTAGTTCGTAAGTAATTCATAAGTAGTTTGTAAGTTTAGGGACTGATGACCCCGTAGTTAAGTCCCATAAGCTTAACAAACATTTGAGTTGAAGAGCTAGAGCGTTAATTCGTATTAACTTAAGATTTTTGTTAACAATTCGACTGAAGTATTCTGTTCATCGTGTAATATTGCGTTTCCTTTCTTCCGATCAGGTGTTGGAGTAGTAGTTACTGTTCGTAGCCGCTATTAAAGTTACTAACGTTACAATGTTACAGGAAAATAATTTGGTGGATCTGATACATTTAGGTAACTTTATAAATAGAAGACTCAAAAAAGGAGGCGGATCCTGACTTTAAAGTTTACCGGCAGTAGTAATTTGGAATGAAAGCAACACCTGAGCACAATATTACACAAAGAAACTAGCATATTCCGCGATGACCTTTCTTACCATGATGATTATGTTAATTTGACTGTATGTAGCAGACGAAGCTGTAAAAACTCTTGCTGCATTATGTAAAATGATGCTTGGTTGGCTTGGAGCAGATTGCACTAACTGAATGGCCGTTAAAACAATATTAAGTTAACTTTCGTGACAAAAGGCTCTTTAAATCGATCGGATTTCGTTTAATTCCGAAGATTTCTTTCCAGGCATTACTAGAAAGTCACATTCATGAAAATTACAAATAATGACATCTAAAAGTTTCTAGTAAATAATAGATACAAGTCCAAAAATGGCTCCAAGCATCATATTACATAATTAAGATTACTGCTGGAAAAGTAGAATCACTTCATGAATAATTGAAGGTGGGTCATTTGAAATAAGTAAAAGATTTATACGTAACTAAATATATTTTCATCACACTTCATAAGAAAAACGCTCTCACACACACCTACAATTAATAATGGAGAAGTCCCTGACGTGCGACTGTTCTCAATGAGGTAGGAAACATGAAAGACCAAGTTCACAACCGCGTTCTGGGCAGCTCGTAAAAGACAGATGAAAATCAAAAATATAAGAACGTAATTAGCTGCCAGAGAAAGCTGTGGTAAGCGATAAGCATCGTAAACAAATTATTTATCGAATGAAAATTTTTAATGTAATACTACAATCGCCCTTACGTAAATTGTTGGACCCATCTTCTCAGTATTGAAGCACTCACTGTGTAAATAAAACACTGAATACAAAATAGTGCGATGAAGACAGAAAACAGTGTGTTCGACTAGCGAGAGGTGGCTAAACAACATGTGGTGGCTGGGCCACCGGTGGCGTAGCTGGCGGCTCAGTGTAAACAAATGGAGCAGCGCCACCGGTGGCGGGGCTGTCTGCGTGTGATCAGGGCCTATGATATCTTCCAGATACAACTGGTCTCTTTGAGAGGGTACGCGGTTCAAAAAACTTTGGATTTCTCCTGTAGTGGGCATCCCTTTTGTCGTATGACCGAATTACTGTAACACCATTTACCCTACGAGTGTATAACATGGTCAGTCGGATACTGTAGTTTTATCCTTGTTTCTGCACTTGCGTCACCTGACATACACAACTCACTGATGCAACGGATGTTAGATGTTAAAAACAACTGTTCAAATGTTTGTAATGCTATTGGACCAAACTGCAGTGAAGCCCCCTACACACGCACACGCGAGCACGCGCTCGATGGAGGACTCGAAACTCCGACGGGGAGCGGCCCGACAGTCCCTGACATGGCGCCTGGAACCGGACGGCCATTACTTGCGGCTAGATCTGTGTTGCATGTTTGTTTACTTAATTCGACAGAAACGTCACTGTGACCATGAAGAACACTTTGTGTAAGTGTTTTCTGGCAGAGTGTGAAGTACATTTACGTGAAGATAGCACGAAAATGTGGCAGTGTACGGATAGAAGACATTATGCAATAAGCATTGTTACAACACCTCAGTCGTGACAGTGAACGAAATAAGTTTCTTTATGAAACTGCAGTAGCAGTTAGGGGCAATGTGTGCATTACAAATGTTCAAATGGTTGTAAATGTATGGGACTTAACTGCGTTGGTTATTAATCCCTATTCTTACAAACTACTTAAACTAAGTTAAACTAACCTAAGGACAAAACACACACACACACACACACACGCCACAGGGAGGACTGGAACCTTATAGTACCACAGGGAGGACTGGAACCTCTGACGGCGAACAACCGCGCGCTCCCCGCAGCGAGGCGCCTTAGCGTTTATAGACAGCGGTGCCTCTGCGGCGGAGCAACTGCTGTGATTTTGCGGAGGCACCGCTCGTCACTCGCACAGCAGGTATTTCAGCTGCACTGACCTCGAGCACCCTAGCCCACCTGGCGGCCAGGCATGGCGGACCGAACAGCTGTATTAGGCGCCGTGTAAGCTGTTTGGAAGTGCAGCAGTAGTGGACTGAAGGGGTGGTAGGGGGGCGGAGGGGGCGGACCGCTCCAGGCCTCCGGTCTTGGGGGCCTCCAAATACCTGGAAAGGTTTTTTTTTTGAGCGCGCTTTTTCAGACTGTCCTATGCCTCTCTTCCTGGAAGGGGCCTCCAGTTTTCTTTTTATAGTAATACATGTTTTCCAAGTGAACGGGGGGCCTCCTTTCGTTTCACCGCCGCCCTGGGCCACCAACAGCCTTTATTAGTCTGCCACCGAAGTGCAGCCGCTGGTATTTTGACGCCGCAGCCAAAGAGCGGAGGGCCGCCGCCGCAGCCGCGCCTATAAACAGGGCCCACCCTGCCTTATGACCAACAGCGCAATGCCTAACCGCCGCGATTCCTCCGCCGCGGAGCAACCGCGGTCTATAAACACGGCCTTAGACAGCTCGGCTACTCCTCCGCGGCAATGCCTGGATTACTCAGTCCCCCGAATTTTCAGGCAGCAATGAAAAAACAGACAGATACCCACAGTAAGAACTGTTGCAGCGCGTTATGGGCACGTGGTCATGTTGGTGCTCCTCTGAGAGTTCAGCCCAGGGCGGACACCCCGGTTTGCCCCAGCCCCTGAATCCCCATTAATCCGGCTCTGGCTGCTGGTACAATTTCTGTGTTAGTGTGTGTGTGTGTGTGGGGGGGGGGGGGGGTTGTTCTCTTTAATATATGTTTAAGAAGTTTTTAAGTCTGACGATCGATGACTTCATAAGTTTGGTCCCTTACATAGGTTTACAAAAATTTGATTTGTGAACAGAGAGACAGCAGAGCGCTATCATGTGCCTTGTTTGTGTGCGTGTTGCAGGTGTGCGAGAACGACATCCTGCTGGTGGAGCTGGAGAACCGCGCACCGGGCGTGGAGGTGTCGGTGCACTGGCGCGGGCAGCCGCAGCGCGAGACGCCCGCCATGGACGGCGTGGCCGGCGTGACGCAGTGCGCCGTGCCCGCGCACACCACCTTCCAGTACAAGTTCCGCGCCGCCGCGCCCGGCACACACCTCTGGCACGCCTTCACCGGTCAGTGGCCGAGCGCACCGCGTCGGCTCATACTGTACTCCAAAGACCTATATAATCAACATAGGCTGGCCACAGCGCCGCCATAATAGAAGCCAACTGGAAAGCTTGTCGCCATTTGTGAGAACGTCAGTGTCACGCCTGGTGAAACTGGGCGTCTGCTAACGCTGAATCATTGCCAGTCTTGATTTTTTCCCTAATTTCTGGGCGACGCATTTCGGAAAGTAATTCTACATCTACATCTACAACCATACTCCGCAAACCACCCTTGAGTACCACTATCGATTTTCCCTCCTGTTCCAGTCACGTATTGTTCGCGGAAAGGAGGATTGTCGGTATGCCTCTGTGTGGGCTCTAATCTCTCTGATTTTATCCTCACGATCTCTTCGCGAGATATACGTAGGAGGGAGCAATATACTGCTACACTCCTCAGCAAAGGTAAGTTCTCGAAACTTCGACAAAAGCCCGTACCGAGCGACAGAGCGTCTCTCCTGCAGAGTCTTCCACTGAAGTTTATCGATCATCTCCGTAACGCTTTCACGATTACCAAATGATCATGTAACGAAGCGCGCTGCTCTCCGTTGGATCTTCTCCATTTCCTCTATCAACCTCACCTGGTACGGATCCCACACTGGTGAGCAGTATTAAAGCTGTGGGCGAACAAGTGTACTGTAACCTACTTCCTTTGTTTTCGGACTGCATTTCCTTAGGATTCTTCCAATGATTTAAGCCTGGGGTCTGCTTTACCAACGATTGATTTTATATGGTCGTTACATTTTAAATCCCTCCTAATGATTACTCCCAGATACTTTATAGAATTAACTGCTTCCAGTTGCTGACCTTTAGTGTAGCTAAATGATAAAGGATCTTTCTTTCTGTGTATTCGCAGCACATTACACTTGTCTGCATTGAGCTTTAATTGCCATTCCCTGCACCATCCTCCTGCACAGATTCCCACTACGAATAGCATTTCTCGCGTGCTACTGCATCTTAAGTGTAAAGGCTACTCTACACGACGACACTAGGTTGCGACACTCGTTTCATGGAATGAGTTGCGCGCAACTGGTTTCGTGTATGCCTGTAGACACGGCGCCAATACTACACACTTCAGTTTCGTTGTTTTGTTAAGTGCCGTAGTCGCCATAAAATGAAAGTGTTAGTAGCTGTAAGAGTTGTGGAGAATCTATTGCTTGTCTGTGTGAAGTCGCGGCATAAGACTAAACATAAAAAGAATAAGAACTGCGTTTGGGTTCGTGAATGGATTGAAAAAAGACATCAGCTCGGTTGCTCAGCGACCTTGCTAAAAGAAATTGTGATTGAAGACCCGAGAAGTTATTTTAATCAAATTAGAATGTCACCAGAGCAGTCAACATTCCTTTTAAACAGAGTTAGTAATACAATAAAGAGATAAGTTGATGTTATGCTTGAAACATTGTTACCAGAAATGAAATTACTCTACAAATTGCATTACGTTTCTTGTCAAGTAGATATTCGTCTCTGCAGTACTTGTACCGTGTTCCGAAATCCATAATTGCCGTACTTCGTTTATATAGGTATTTCGAATTGGATGTTTTAGTCTGCAATTCACTAATCGTCAACCCATCAATATTTAATTTCACGAATAATAGCTTGAAGGACACTAACACGCTGTTAAAATCGCACAAACACCTACGCATCGCATGTATGTTCAAAAACCGAATTATTTCTACCGTTTACCCGTTATGTTGTATTTTGTTCTGTGTTGGTTATAACCTAACCTAAAAACACGCGCAATGAGTTTCGCCAAAGTTGGGAGGTGCCGAAACTGTTTAGTTTCGCCAACGAGTTGCGCGAACGCAGGCCGCGCATGCGCACTGGTCAGTAGCGCAGTTTCATGAAACCTAGTGTCATCGTGTAAACTAGCCTTAATGTTTACAATCGTCGAACTGCTGCATTATTTGATGTTACTATAATCTCAATAATCGTTCAAATTTGCCGACATATCTTCCCTATAAATAGGCGAATTTCTTTAAAGTCTTTAATTACCTTTATTCTGCCTGTCGTTCATACTTTGAAGTACATTACGTATTTATCAACCTCTCCACAATTTGACGTTTCCTTGGTACTCTCCTTACAGCTTTTGATTTCTGTAGGTGCTCAAGAAACGACAATAGTGTTGGAATGGCGTCTGCAAGTAGCTGCTTTCGATCGGTCGTAGCATCCATAACGTTTCTTCAAAATGACAAGAGCATATGTAACTATACTTTGTAGGCTGCCACTTACCACGCCTCATTCTGTTTACCCATTGGGTTAGTAACTCCTTGTTTTTCAAAGGAAATCTGTATAAAGAATAGTTTAATTACAGTTAATATTCCTAGGCTACTTACCCAATGGTTAATGCGCTTTTGTACACTAGATAAACAACTGTCATTACATTAAAACACACCAAATACATCCGTTCTCTGCTTAGCTTTTTGATAGTCGTGAAGTAAACATAATTTTGAAACTTAGTAAATGCGAAAGTTAAGTATAATGAATGTTTATAGACAAATACTCCCTGATACACAACCACCTATATAATTCCATATCTCTTTCTTTTATGTATGGTATTCAAACAGCTTTATCACTGCGGTTGCTGCAATTGTACGCCGAACATACACTGGACTTGATTTACCACCAATAATAGAGCTTACACGTTGGTTTAGATTACAAACAGAAGCGTTTGCTCACGCTGCTGCTTCAAACTGACGTCAAATATGGCGCCCTATGTTGCTTAGTGCTGCCACCCAGAGCGCTGTAGCTTGTCTGTAGCCTCTCTGTTGTTTATATATCCCTTTGGTGTACTCATTGTACCTACCTTACTCACAAGGGACAACTTAGACTGGAGAGAATACAAAGAAAATATTGTAGGGAAGGAGAACCGAAGGTTACTTTTCATTGGCAGAACGCTTCCAACATGCAACAGCTCCACCAAAGAGACTGCCTACATCACACTTGTGCGTCCTCTCCTGGAGTACTGTTGCCCCTTGTGGGACCCTCACCAGGTGGGACTGACGGAAGACATTGACAAGGTTCAAAGGGGGGGGAGGGGGGGCGTCACGGAAATGTTGAACGATTTGAGTTGGATATCATTAAAAGAACTACGTTATTCGTTGCGGCTAGTTCTGTTTGCGAAATTTCAATCACCGACCTTTACTTCTCAATGTGATCATATTTTGCTAGCACCCCCTACATAGGGAGACATGACCATCCCAATAAAATAAGAGAAATCAGATAAAAAACGGAACAACTTAAGTGTTCTTTTTCCCGCGCGCTATGACAGATTGGAACGGTAGAGAAAGGTAATGAAAGTGGTTAATGAACCATCTGCCAGTCACTTAAATGTGGTTTGCACAGTATCTCTGTAGATGTAGACCTCGAACGTTCGAAACCACACGAAACCATGCTTGAAATAACATAAATAGGACAGTAGTGTGTGTCATTTTCATGCAAAACGTTGTATTGTACCTCGAGTAACATCGTAACAGAGAGAAAAAAAGTAACAAGATACCAGTACCATAGGAAGGAAATTATATACAATTTAATGGCGTCATAAGGAGGGGCATTTGAAGAGTCCGTGCGAAAATAAAAATTACTAACTTGTATGGGAAAAAACATTTTTTATTTTTCGACATAGTTTCTGCAATCAGCTCCTCGTTCGAATGAAACCTTCGTCCCACCAGCCTTTTCTTCAAATTGGGGAACAAATAGTAGTCCGAGGGAGCCAAGTCTGGTGAATAGGAGGGATGTAAAACGAGTTGGAATTCCATTTCCAATAATTTTGCGACCACAACTGCTGAGGTGTGTGCTGGTACATTGTGGTGGGAAAGGACTTTATGGGCCAATGCCGGCGTTTTTCTTGCATCTCCGTTTTCAAACGTTACAATAACGATAAATAATATTCACCTGTAATAGTTTTATCCTGTTCCAGATAGTCTATGAAGATTATCCCTTGCAAATCCCAAAAGACCGTTGCCATAACTTTTCCGGCCGGAGGACCCGTCTTCGCCTTTTTTGATGCATATTCTCCGTTAGTAACCCACTGTTAAAAGTGTTCTTTGGTCTCAGCCCTCTGAAGTATAGTAATGTAACCATGTTTCAACCACCATTTGGTGGCACTTAGACACAAGTGCGGCGTTTTGCATGGAAATGACGCACACCACTGTTTTGTTTATCAAAAAAATGTTGAAATGTTTGTTGAGCTTATGGGACTTAACTACGTGGTCATCAGTCCCTAAACTTACAGACTAGCTAATACTAAGGACGGCACAAATATCCATGCCCGAGGGGGGATTCAAACCCCCGACCGTAGTGGGCGTGCAGACTGTGACTGGCGCGCCGCAGACCGCTTGGCCACCGCGGCCGGCTTTTGTTTATCATTGTTTGTTTTTCTAAGTATGGTTTCGTGCGGTTCCGAGCGTTGGGGTCAACGTCTCCCTTGTCAGTTAATACATGGTGATTACAATGAAAGCTAAACTTTCAAAATGCTATAAAAATAACACCCCTGGTGATAATTAGATCGCCGCACGGGAGTAGCAGAGCGGTCTGGAGCGCCACGTTGCGGATAGCGAGACCTCCCGCGTTGGATGTTCGAATCCTCCCTCGGGCATGAATGTTTGTGTTGTCCTTAGGTTAGTTTAACTTAGTTTAAGTAGTTTGTAAGCTACGGTCTAATAACCTAACAGTTGAGTCCGATAGATTTACAAATATTGAAACTTTTTAAAAAAAGATAATGACATCAAATTGCAACGGAATATTATCGGAGGAGGAGGAGGAGGAGAACATATGACAGAACAAAAATAAAGTGTGAAAACTGATCAATAGATGGCACTGTATGTGTCGGAATATGTACATGATAGCCGGCCGCGGTGGCCGAGGGGATTGAGGCGCTACAGTCACGGTCTCAAAAAAATGTTCAAATGTTTGTTAAGCTTATGGGACTTAACTACGGGATCATCAGTCTATAAACTTACGAACTACTTATCAACTACCTTATACTAAGGACGGCACAAATATCCATGCCCGCGGGGGGATTCGAACCCCCGACCGCAGTGGCCGTGCAGACCGTGACTGGAGCGCCTTAGTCTCCTCGGCCAACGCGGCCGGCAGTCACGGTCTGCACGGCCACTACGGTCGGGGGTTCGAATCCCCCCTCGGGCATGGATATTTGTGCCGTCCTTAGTCTTAATTAGTTCATAAGTAGTTTGTAAGTTTAGGGACTGATGACCCCGTAGTTAAGTCCCATAAGCTATACAAACATTAGACCATTTTTTTTATATATAAATGAAAACACCTGTCGTGCGCACAACCCGTTGAAGTTGGTATAAGTACTCCGGGTACACGGCTTTCCCTCATTCACGTCTGATTGTGAGACGTTTGGCATGAATGTCTCAATGCAGGATCGCGCTCTGCTTGTAAAGCAGTTATGGAAGAAAGATGACCGTGCACAAGTGGCTCTGCAGAAGTGTCGGACACTGAAGGGTTTGAAAATGGTGTTGGTCAGATGACTGCTGTGGGTCTGGAGAAAATTAATCTGAAATTCGAAAAGACGGGTTCCTTTGGTGTGCAACCTAGTAGAGGGAGGAAACGGATTGAGCCGACGTCAGTGGAAGTAGTGGACACCGCAGTGCAGCAGTCGTGAAGTGCACGGAGAATTGTCCGAACATTGGACAAACCTGTGAGCACGGTGCTTAAAATTCTACAAAGTATCCTTCTTCGCTATCCATTCGGAATTACCCATGTGTACGAGTTGCTTTCTATTTACCTGCCAGCAAGAGAGGCTTTTGCTTTAGTATTTCTTGCTCGCATGGAAGTTGACAATGAATGATGGTGGAAAAGCTTGTGGACAGACGAGGCACATCTAACAGGATATGTCGATACACAGAATTGGGAATATCCACATGCACATCAACCAGTACCGTGTAGTGCCAATATCTTGGGCTACCTAACTGCTGAAGGAAGGCAGAGGCAAATGACAGATACTCCAACCCCGTGACAACGGGAGAGTGCCGTAATAAAATTAATCCATGATTTTGACAGCAGATTCGGCCCTTACGGGAAATTACGAATAGAATGACATCGATCGCTGTCTGAGCGGCCCAGTACTTTACAAGTAGTATACATTAATTGTCAATTTAATTGCATAAGGTGGATTTTCCCCGACAAGCAAGAACATCCACAGGCTTGGCTGATACCTTGACTCCCTACTTGCGGAGGATTTATAATTTTATCACGTCCCATTTAATTAATACGGAAATGAAGCAATATGGCGGACTCTTGAAAGGCCTGTTTGGCCGTTAGTTTAAATTCGTTTATTCCTCGCCAACGGCGGAGGGACACACGCCTTCGTGCCGTTTGGCTGAAGAACCGCTAGACCAGGTGTCCCAACTGCCCAGGGCGTTGAATGTCTGTGTTGTCTTTAGTGTAAGGTAGTTCATAAGTAGTTTGTAAGGTTAGGGACTGATGACCCCGCAGTTAAGTCCCTTAAGCTTAACAAACATTTGAACATATTTTCTTAACAACCAGGAAAATTGTAGTGTAGGCCTACTTGTTAATTATTTTGAAAACTGTTAAACTGTCCAGAACCTGCGAATAAACTGCAACAGCAGCAGACTAATAATACAAACCCTAACCCTAAGGGACCTGACGAAATCGAAATAAGTATTCAAATTAAGAAACTTGAAAACAATAACTTGGTCAGAGGGAAATTAGAAAACGGACTGGAACACCGTGGTCTGATGAGAGAAAGAGGCTTCATTCTAAAAGGGCGAAACATTCGAGCACAAAGGAAGACCAACCGTCAAGAGCGATAATGACTAATTGTGGTGCCACGGTGGATTAGTCGTGAGCATTGGGGCGCCATGCTGCGGTGCGCGCGGACCTTCCCCGTCGGGGTTTCGAATCCCCCTCGGGAATGGGTGTTTGTGTTGTTCTCAGGTTAGTTTACCTTAGTTTAAGAAGTTAGTAAGCCACCGACTAATAACCCAGTAGTTGAGTCCGATAGATTTACAAACATTTGAATCTGAACTAATTGTAATTCGGGTGGTCATATTGGGCCCATATATTAAAAAAAAAAAAGTTATACAAGAACTCAAAAATGCTACTAGGCCCGCAAGGAACTGATCTACATGAGAAGAGTGGGGGAGGGGGGGAGGAGGGGGGGGGACGAATACATAGTTTGACGCTCTTTGAACTTCAAATCTAAGTTGAGCCATCTGTTTTTCTAGACCTATGCAGGTATTATTTTAAACCTCAATTCGCTGCTTATTGTGCAGTTGTAGGCCTTTCTAGTTCCAAATTATTTCAATTTTCAAAATATTTCATTTTATAATGGTCTAATCCAGTAGGGCCCAATCTTTTTGAGAGTGAAACCCATAATGTATTATAAATGTATGGGTTTCACTCACAAAAAGATATATCGTATATAATGGAACGCATTAAAAGTCCAAAATACAACTATTTTGTCAAAAAAATGCTTTATACAAATTAAATGTTAGGATCACTGAGAGTTGCAGAAAAATGCATGCTCTCATAAGTATGTATTTGTGAATCCCTTCAGTTCATATATTTGCAAACATTCGATGCTATCCCTTTTCTGATTTAAAACAAAATTACCCTTGAGTCCTTGAAAGTGTTCAAAGAAGACTCGCATAATTGTTGTATCTGGGAGCCTTCCTCAGATGCTGATAGTTTTAGGTTTTCAAGGTTGTCCTCTACAAGCGATTTATTAGCCATAATAAATCATAAAGCATTCTTGACAAGTAACTACTTAAACAAGAACCAGTTTAAAGTAATATTCTTGACAAACTAATATGTTTCACTGAGCCTCACTTAAAAATATTATTTCATAAAAAATTTTAACTTGTAACATTAGTAAATATTGTTATCGTTTTAAATAAAAACGGTACAGTCTAAATGTTACTTTTCTTTGTGGGGTAAAAATAATGTGAAACTAATAAAACTTATAGAACATTTTTCATTCCTCAAGACGTTTAGCTTTAATATTTTAAAGTCGTATGCGACCCACCTGGATGGACAACACGACCCACCGATTGGGAACCACTAATCTTTAAACAAACACGCGAATATCGGGGAGTCCGCTGTTAGGAAACCGTACGCCGTATTGTCTAGAAGCAGCAGCGCTCTCATTACACAACCCACACACACTTAGTGTATCAACAAACTCCGCATGTGTAAATACGTGAGTCATGTTAACACGCTACAGTACTCGACCAACAAATCACGATAAAAACTAGAATGTAAACTAAAGCACGACGTCACAACTGTAACTTCAACACTCTACTGCTGACAATCGACCAATACGCCCATAGCAACCCGTGTACCGACACACGAAACGAAAGATTAATTAAATTCAGTTTTATCTCACTGTAATTAATGATAGTCTGACAGGTGTGTACTACGACCCCCTTAAAATATTTACTATTCTTCCCGGCCGCGGCGGAGCGCATTGAGGCGCTATGCTACGATGCGCGAGGCCGCTGCGGGGTTCGAATCCCCCCTCGGGCATTGATGTTTGTGCCGTCTTTAGTATAAAATAGTTCATAAGTAGTTTGTAAGTTTAGGGACTGATTACCCCCGCAGTTAGGTCCCTAAACTTTACAAACATTTAAACATTTTAAACTATCCTTCTTGAAACACCCTGTATACGCCTGTGACATCAAGTACATTGGCATAAAAAGTGTATCGATCTGACACATTTGCTTTAGGTGCTACGCAATGGCAGAACTATGATGTCTGTTGATGGCTTACCTTCTGATTGCTATAGATGCTCCGCGCTCTTCCCGCAGTGTTCGGTTTTCGCACGATATTGCTGACTGTGGACGGTCATAGTCATGTCGCTCACTAATCGTCTCGTGTTAGACTGATGCCAGGCAACAACCTAGTTCGCTGGAGGAAAACTTGCATTGTTAAGATTTCGACTCGCAGTTATTAGTTTACTCTTAGGGACAGCCGAAAGTAATCCCGTATAACTAAGGAAGCGGGAAGAAATTCCGCGTAAGCATGAATGTATAATCATTATTCTTTCCTGTATTGCTCATATGAAGTACAAAAGAAAAGGAATACAATTTTGAAATAAATTGAAATTTGCGATCAGTTCTGGCTTCACTGTACTAGGTTTAGATGGAATACCAAAGTGCGACGAATGAAAATTTTTGCCTGGCCGGGATTCGAACCCGAGCTCTTCTGCTTACTAGGCAGACGCGTTGACCACTGCGCCACCGAGGACACAGTGACCAACTCGACGGCAGAGGACTCTTCCCCGCACGTCTCCCGCCAAACCCAAATCTCCATTCGCCACGCTGTCTCTTTCATAGGGGATCTATCTCTTTCATAGGAAAGAGACAGCGTGGCGAATGGAGATTTGTGTTTGGCGGGAGACGTGCAGGGAAGAGTCGTCTCAACCGCTCTGCAACCAAACGGGTGCACAGTACTCTGCAGCCGAGTAGACAAGACTGTTGGCAGGTAGGCGTAAACAGTCAGCAGATGTACCACTGAGCTTATGCAGTATGTGGTTTCTTGTGACTTCGTGGGAAAGCTTAGTAATGTGGTCTTGGTAGCTCAGGGCTCTATCTGAAGTGACTCCCAAGTATTTTCGAAAATGATTGTACCTCACCTTTTGTCCATTGAATAGTACTCTTGGTTTGTAGTACAATGGAAATAAGATGGAAACAAGAGACTTCTGTTTTTTGCAGTACTGGGATCTATCTCTTCTTGAGATCCTCCGTAAGAATTTTTTCCCCGTCTTCGAAGTTATTACTCTGTGCTACCAGTGCGATGTCGTCAGCATGCATGAACTTAGTTGATGTTGTGGTTGGTGTATCATGTATGTACGAATTGAAGAGCACCAGTTGTTTACCTCTACCGGGGGGGGGGGGGGGGAGATGTATCGGTGTTTACGGAAGTAGGATAAACTCCGCAGCAATACACTAAGGTTGCAACGTGCTGTGTCGCGTTTGTGGATACGTGTAAATGGTTGCAGGGCTGACGGCGGCGGACACGGTGTCCGGCGCGCTGGTGGTGCGGCGGCCCGCGTCCAAGGAGAGGCTGCTTGCGCTGTACGACCGCGACGAGAGGTCCCACCTGGTGCTGCTGTCGCAGCTGGCCGACGCGCCCGCCACCCTGCTGCCGCCGGGACAAGACGCCGCCGGCCGCGCGCTCCTCATCAACGGCCGACACCAGGTAGACACACTTCTAGAAACACCGCCAATCACAAAGTGACAGATACTGAAGTAAGTGTCACAGGGGAAAAAAAGTACTTGAAATCGCCCAACAGAGGTAAGGCTGCTGTACCTTATGGGGCAAAAATTTACTAGTAAGATGACATAAAAGTTTTCTGGGTGTTGAATCGCGTCATGATGTAAGGCTATTACTAAATAACCGACGTTTCGGCCAACGTTACAGTAGCCTTCATCAGGGTATACTGATGTGAGCTGGTTGTTACTACACTTTATATTACTAACATTCAGACATTACTTCATAATTTTTAAAAATAAGCGATGTTATTGGTTAATTTTTGGCGGAAGAATGGAACATTATTTTGACAGGATGCTGAGGTGGAGGGAGTGGGGGTTAGCCGTTGCTTCTTGCATAGCGAGACATGATTGGTGTTCGTCGGCGAATGGGGTGAGGACTTCCGTTTCTCTCCTGCTGGCCGTGGCCCGCACGGTGGCAGTTGCTTGCTGGTGACGCTCGCGTGTTGTGTTGTCAGTGCGGCCTAATCGAATGTAGCGTTTATGTTCGCGTATGCGTGTTGCCACTGCCCACCCTGTCTCACCTATGTATACTTCCCTACACTCGCATTACACCTTGTATACTCCTGATGCGTGTAGTGCCTCTATGTTGTCCTTTGTGGAACCAAGTATATCCTTGATCTTGTGACTACTATAGAAGAAAGGCTGGACTCCAACTCGGCGAAGATGTTTAGCAATCCGATCTGTGGCTTGTTTACATACGGTAAGCGTGCTGCTGGCTGCTTTTTATTGACTTCCTGCCTACTGCTGTTTCTTTTATTTGTGTTCATGGCGGTGTGAATCACTCTGATTGTAGCCATTTGCCAGAAACTAGAAACAACAAAACAACACGCGAGCGTCACTAGTAAGCAACTGCCGCCGCGCGGCCCACAGCCAGCAGGAGAGAAACGGAAGCCCTCACCTCATTTGCCGACGGCCACCAATCATGTCTCGCTATGCAAGAAGCAATAGGCAACGGCTAACCCCCACTCCCTCCACCTCAGCATCCTATCAAAATAAAGTTCCATTCTTCTGCCAAAAAATTCACCAATAACATCGCTTATTTTTAAAAATTTTGAAGTAATGTCTAAATGCTAGTAATATAAAGTGTAGTAGCAACCAGCTCACATCAGTATACCCGGATGAAGGCTACTGTAACGTTGGCCGAAACGTCGGTTGTTTAGTAATAGCCTTACATCATGACGCGGTACAATACCCAGAAAACTTTTATGTCATCTGACTCTGGCCGCGGAAGCATACGTAGTTATAATTTACTAGTAGTATGCAAATAAACTTGCTCCCCTTCTAGCAGCAGTGTACCAAAGTTTGTAAGGAGTCAAGAATTGATGACCTCCTTACATGCCATTTTATGTACACAAACAGAACCACTTTATTTTCTGAGCGATTTGGAACCCTAAACATGGTATTTGTGTTGGTAATTAGAGATATTAATAACTATACTTGCAAAAGTCAGTGCATCTAATTGCACTGTAAGTAGTATAAGGCTGCTGCTGGACAGATACTTCAGGACTGCATGGCATGGTACGGAAACCTAGTTGTTTTTTTTTTTTCGAAGGAGAGGTGGCATGCGAGGAAATACCACGGTTGGGCCCTCACAGAAGCTGGCAAAGTAAAGGATGGCTTTTAACAGACAATGACTGGCTGTGGCGTGTGTGGCGACAGGGTAGCCCCACTGACTTCACTCACCCTGCCCTCCGTTTCCCGAATTACAAACTGCAGTGCGCGACAGCCAGATGCCGAGAAAGGTTGCGTCAGCTTATAAAATATACCTAGCATTGTAACATTAACTCACACTGGCGTTTTGCTATGGCGCTTCTTATTGGCCGCCTAGAGCAGGTCTGCTTGCGCGCAAACTGTACTATGTATTATGAAAAAATGCTTTGTCTGGTGGTTACTGCCACTGGCAGGACAGTTTCCGTCAGTGTGCCGATTTGGATGATCAGACGGTGTGCTTCTCTGAATAGTTAGCAATCTGCTGTGGTTTTGCCTACTGGCATAAACAGTGGTACAATTGTTGAGTTGCAAGATTCACTTGTAATTACGGCACTTCCACAGAGTGAGCAGTGCACATTTTTTCCCATACACAATCAGCCGGCCGCAGTGGCCGAGCGGTCTGCGGCTCGCCAGTCACAGCCTGCACGGCCGCTTCGCTCGGGGGTTCGAATCCCCCCTCGGGCATGGATGTTGGTGTCGTCTTTAGTATAAGGTAGTTGGTTATCCTAGAAGATAGATTAAGAAAAGTCAAACCTACATTTCTAGCTTTTGTAGATTTGGAGAAGGCTTTTGACAATGTTGATTGGAATAAACTCTTTAAAGTTCTGAAGCAAGCAGGAGTAAAATATAGGGAACGTAAGGTTATTTACAACTTGTACAAAAACCAGACAGCGGTTGTCAGAGTTGAAGGGCATGAAAAGGATGCAGTGGTTGGAAAGGGAGTAAGACAGGGTTGTAGTCTTTCTCCATTGTTATTCAATTTGTACATTGAGCCAGCTATAAAGGAAAGCAAGGAGAAATTTGGAGAAGGAATTAAAGAACAGGGGGAAGAATTAAAAACATTGCGTTTTGCCGACGACATAGTAATTCTGTCACAGACAGCTAAGGACCTGGAAGAGCAATTGAACGGAATGGACAGTGTGCTGAAAGGTGCATATAAGATGAACATTAACAAGAGCAAAACTAGGGTAATGGAGTGCAGTGTAAGAAAATCAGGTGATGCTGTAGGAATTAGATTGGGTAACGAAGCAATAAAGGAGGTAGATGAGTTTTGTTACTTGGGCAGTAAAATAACAAATGATGGTCGCAGTACAGAGAATATAAAATGCAGAATGGCAATGGGTAGAAAAGCGTTCTTGAAACAGAGAAATTTGTTAACATCGAATATTGATTTAAGCCTAAGGAAGTCCTTTTTGAAGGCATTTGTATGGACTGTTGCCTTGTGTGGGAGTAAGACATGGACGATAAACAGTACGGACAGAAATAGGATTGAGGCTTTTGAAATATGGTGCCACAGAAGAATGCTGAAGATTAGGTGGGTGGATCACGTAACTAATGTGGAGGTACTGATCAGAATTGGGGAGAAAAGAAATTTCTGGCATACCTTGACTAAAAGAAGGGATAGATTGGTAGGACACATTCTTAGACATCAAGGACTTGTGAATTTAGCGTTGAAAGGAAGTGTATGGGGGTAAAAACCGCAGAGGAAGACCAAGAGATGGATACAGTAAGCAGATTGAAACAGATGTAGGTTGCCATTCTTATGAGGAGATGAAAAGGCTTGCTCAGGATAGGGTATTGTGGAGAGCTGCATCAAACCAGTCTCCGGACTGAAGATCGCAACAACAACAGTTCATAAGTAGTTTTGGAAGTTTAGGGACTGATGGCCCCGCAGTTAAGTCCCTTAAGCTTAACAAACATTTGATTTTGAACACAATAATCAATTAACATCTGCGGACGAAATCGAGAAGGCACGCCGGCAAGCTCATTTGCTGAATCAGTGTAACCTGCCATATTAGTTTTTGTCTAGAGAAGTTAGCGGGTCTACACTTCATCAAGGTTAATAGGAACTTTTGGTTGGTTGGTTCAATTCACCTACAGATTTAAACAGGTAGTTCCTTTATAAGATTTCAGAGGCACAGCAGACGCCCAACGCAACAAACGGTAATCGGCAGCAACTCAACGTTAATTGTTGTTTCTGCAATGTTGCTTCCATGAAATGGCAGTGCCACCAGCAGAATATTATACTACATTTACCGCATCAGTGTAGGTGTGGCCTCAATTACCCTCAGATAGCCATTTTTCTGTTGTGTTGCTTGAGGTTTTCTCGATGGACGAATTGTAGACATGGTTTTCGGAATAAGCATCGGGTTGATAACTGCCGTTGTTAATACTTGCAGTTTGGATTATCAAAACGATACCATTAGCAGTCGAACCCTGTTCTTTATTATTTCATTTCATTATTTAATTTATTCCAACTTTATTTGCCTTTGTTTTCCGTTTTTTAAACCTAATAAATTAAATTGTTTCCTCTCTGTAGTACAGCATTTTCATTTTACTGAGGTGCTGCTTAATACCACATTACTGTAACCAATTAGGTAATTTAGCAATAATTATTTATGTGTCTGCTTACAGGACTGGTTGTTAAGTTCATTCTGAGTACAGTTAAGAACCTGTTACCTTCTTGGATAGAAATGTGCACTGCTTTATGATGTCTGAGCCTGTATGTCACAGTAGATTTCTTCCACTTGCAGTGCCACCATTTAGGGTACAAAACATTGAAGATCAACCCTCATGGTCTATACAATGTGGAAGAAATCATCTGTCCAGTTTTTAAGACTGGGATCTGGGCTGGCGAGTTAAGTGGACCCCTGGACTGGCGCCGAGGCGACAATGGGCATTTCAGAAAGTGATACGAGTGCAGATTATGGTTGTGGGAACTCCCCTAATATCTTGCAGCCGCCCAGAGTACGAAGGATAACGCCTGAAATACAGCTGCATGTGGTCCAAATCCACAGGCCCAAACCAAAAAGCCTGCAAAGAATTAGGAAGTTCCCACAAGAGGGTGGGGTGGGGAGGGGGACAGGCCTCAGGAGGAGGAAAAGGGTTTGAGGTTGGCAGTCCAGAATGAGGTTAACCAGACTCTTCAGCAGTTGATGGGGCACGATACATACTGAAAAATAAGGGCTTCATCTGGAGAACGATCATATGTGTCTTTTCGTTGGAGTTTTGAATGTACACACAAAAAACACAACCTGACCATTGGATTCAGGATGAAATGTTGTGTTAACGACACGGTAAATGCCATTGTGTAGACAGAAGTAAGCGAATTCTTGGCTGTAGAATCAGGGACAACTGTCTTACACGATGGTGGCCTGTAACTGAAGAGATTTTAGCCAGGGCGGCAACGGTGATGTGGATGGTAATGGGAGAGTAACAGATGACGAATGGGAAGTCCGAATAGTCTTCAGTAACCATGAGCCAAAAGGTGACCAAAAAGGGACCTCAAAATCGATGTGAATTCTTGGAACATGATTTATTCACACATCTCTTGGCATAAGAGTAATCCTGTAATTACTTCAGAATATGATGAATTCAAAAACATTTAATGAGGCAATTAAATTTCTAACTCTAAGCAAAATAGTTTTGACCAGGCACAGGAGTCTTCGCTCAACAGTCCTCAGAAAGGTCACAGGAAAACCATACGGGTGACACTGTATGTAGTTCAGATAGCAAGTGGATATGTAGCTGAAGATGAGATCCTCTTGAATTCAAACAACGATCACAAGAAGAAGGCCTCTGTAGTTTCGTGGAGGCGAGGTTTTCTCGATGGAAGATCCAGAGGTACTTATTCTTGTTGAATCTCATAGCTACACGATGTGGAAGGCGAACTGGCCTCGAAGCCAGCTGTGCGCCCAGATATTGCCACTTCTGGCATCGAGACAGGGCTCTGTCTGTGATCACTCTCAATTGGTGGCGGATCCCTTGCAAGAAGCAATGCGTAATACGCTTGGTTGTGTTGAGTTTTACTTACAGGGTACCGGGATACGTTTCTGCGTTGCTGCGACATGGAGTAGAGCATTCGCCTCTTGAGTATGTTTGCTGGTACATAACTGTGACATGAGTGTTTGCCGGTCAACATGGGCCGCTCCATGGCAGATTTAGCAGCTATCATCTACGAGGGTTAGACTATTTATTCACAACTGATACAAAAGCGTTACATGTTTGCATATGTTACTGTCCTTCAAATTAGTGTCCACCCATGTGTAGAAGCCGTTACTAGCAATGTGGAAGGCGTAGTATACCATTAGCAGAGCCTGTTGTGTTGATGGTGGGAATGGAGCGGTCTACTGCCTGTCGAATGTCAGGAACATTTCTGAAGCAAATGCCACGAAGAGGTTCCTTCATCTACGGAATCAACTCAGTCACAAGGGCTTAAGTCTGGAGAGTATGGTGGATCATGTCTCGCAGTGTTAGTGTTACGATACGGCATAAGAAATCCTTTCCTTCGCGCTCATAGCGCTCCAGGTGTGTCTGAGCAGTGTCGTAATTCATACATTTCTGCATTTCCGTCAGTTTAAGTGGAACCCGTCGTGATGCAAATTTTCTCATGCCCAGGCATTACTTCAGGATGCGAAGCATAGTTGTATTCACTAATCCGGTTTCGTGGGCGAGCTCACGAATTGTGTGGCATCGATCATTGTCTACCAACGTGGCAACAGTGTGCACTTCTTCTTCAGAGACGTCAGGACGACCTGCCCAATGCATGTCTGTCACAGTTTTCTGACCTTTGTTGAAGGCTTTTACTCAACGTGCCGATTCCCCGCACACCTCTTGAAGACCTTGATGACACTGTCTACTACATCTACATCTGATACTCTGCAACTCACATTTAAGTGCCTGGCAGAGGGTTCTTCGAACCACCATTATACTACTTATCTCCCATTCCATTCTCGAATAGCGTGCGGAAAGAAAGAACACCTGAATCTCTCTGTTCGAGCTCTGATTTCTCGTATTTTATTGTGATGATCATTTCTACCTATGTAAGCGGGAATCAACAATATATTTTCGCATTCGGAGGAGAATGTTGGCGCCGCAGCGATAAGCGCCGTTGTTGTAATGATTCCCATCGCAGATCCTGTATCATTTCCGTAACGCTGTCTCCCCTGTATCGTGACAATACGAAACAAGCTGCCCTTCTATGGACTCTTTCGATATCCTCCGTCAAACCCACCTGATAAGGATCCCACACTAGGCTGCAATACTCCAAAAATGGACGGACAAGCGTAGTGTATGCATTTTCTTTTGTAGTTCTGTTGCATGTTTTAAGGGTTCTGCCAATAAAACGCAGTCTCTGGTTCGCCTTTCCCACGATATTATCTACGTGTTCTTTCCAATTTAAGTCTGAAGTAATAGTAATTCCTAGGTACTTTGTGGAGTTTACAGCCTTCACTTTTGATTGATTTATCTTGTAAACAAAGTTTAACGGATTTCTTTTCGTACTCATGTGGACGACTTCACACTCCTCATTGTTTAGATTCAATTGCCAATTTTTACACCATACTGATATCTTATTCAGATCGTTCTGCAGTTGGTTTTGATCTTCAGATTATTTTACTAGACGGTAAATGACGGCGTCATCTGCAAACAACCTAAGAGAGCTAATTAGATTTTCCCCTAAATCGGTTATGTAAATAAGGAACAGCAGAGGACCAATAACACTACCCTGTGGAACGCCCAATATCACCTCTGTTTTAGTCGATGCCTTACTTTCGATTACTACGAACTGTGTCCTCCCTGACAAGAAATCCCCTATCCAATCGCAAATTTGGGGCGATATACCAAAACCACGCAATTTGATTAAAAGCCGTTTGTGAGGTACGGTGTCAAAAACTTTCTGGAAATAAAGAAATACGGAATCGATTTGCGAACCCTTGTCAATAGCACCCATCACATCGTGTGAATAAAGAGTTGTTTCGCATGAACGATATTTTCTAAATCCGTGTTGACCTTGAGTAAATAGATCGTTCTGTTCGAGATAATTCATAATATTTGAATACAGGATATGTTCCAAAACCCTGCTGCAAATTGACGTCAATGAAATAGGCCTTTAGTTTAGTGGGTTACTCCTACTGCCTTTCTTGAATACAGGTGTGACCTCTGCAACGTGTCAATCTTTTGGTACAGATCCTTCTTTGAGAGAGCGGTTGTATATGGCTGTTAAGTAAGGGGCTATCGCTTCAGCATAATAAGATAGAAATCTAATGGGTATACAATGTGGACCATAAAACTTGTTAAGTGATTTTAGTTGCTGCACTACTCCGACCTCTGGCACATTCAATCTTGATCCAACTCTGTTGTTCCTGTTTCGAAAATTTAGCGATACCGTTACGTTAGACCTCTCGCTAAATTGACTGTTTTTGCATCGATTGTGCGCACGCCAGTGACATGGGTATGTCAACAACGTGTGCTACCAGTGACAATAGTCGATTCCATTGCATAGTGTCTCCACAGCAGAGTAACCACTATTTAAGTTTCAACCTCGTGTAAAACAGTGAGTGCCTAGACTACAGAATGGAAACCGAAAATGAAAAGAGAAGTAAACAGAAATACAAAATTACTTTCTCAGCTATGAGTCGTGCTGTGAAGATGTGGCCCAGAAGTTTTTTAGTCCAAAGTAGAGATGGGCAAGGAATCACGTATTCGTTAGAAATCACGGTGATTGGGAAGTAGCTGTTTTCACGGTCGTGGTGATCTGGTATCTGACCGCGATATCATTCACGGTTAAATAGCGAAGAGCATGTAGATCAGCCAATATCAGCTAAAGATCAGGTAATAGTAGCGAACAGCAGCTAACGGAAGGAGCCATCTGTTGACTAAAATCTGTACTAATATCACAGTAGCAAATAGCGGGTATAGCAGCGAATCACCGCTAAGTGAAGAACGGGTATAGCAGCGAATCGCCGATAAGCGAAGAAAGGGTGTAGCAGTTAATAGCCGATTAGGTACAGTGACCAATGGGCATACACTTGTGGATTTCTCATACAAAATCGCCAGGACCCAGGGACAGATTCTAAACTGACAAACGTATCTCGTCCATATTTGAACTGAAAAGCAGTCTCTGTTCACAAGCACAACTTTCATAACAACGAAGAGACGATAAATTAGTTACTGGCAGATGAAACATAATAACAGTACTATCTAACTCAATTTTTGTCAATTCCATGGTAAATCAAGTCGCGGACATTACAGAAGTAGCAGGAAAGCCAGGAATCGCTGCGATTCAATCACTGAATAGCGGGAGTGATAGAAATCGCAGAGGGATACATTTCGTGAATTCCTCACACAGCTATTCTAAACCATGATTAATCACGGTTAAGAATCACGGTGATTTAAAAGTAGCGATCACGGAAATCACTGTTATCGGAAAACCGCTCTTTAGCCCATCTCTAGTCCAAAGTGCACGGATGTTGATGTCCAAAGTACATGGATGTTAGATTGTTTATCAAATGTGGGATAGTGTAATTTTTAGCACACTTTGATAGTTTGTTAGGATTAATAGTGACTTAAATGTTGGTGTACACAATATATGGTCTTCCCTATGGAGACTGAAAACATTTAGTTTATGCCGCCGGAGTTTGATGGCGCCGGAGCTTGAGCTATCCGTATAGAAATGTAAGTGCGACATAATTGAGGTGGTGTGTGTGTGTGTTGTCAGGGCTCCGGGGACCTGCCGCTGCACACGTTCTGGGTATCGGCGGGCAGGCGCTACCGCTTCCGTCTGGTGAACGCTGGCGGCGGCGGCCACTGCGCCGTCAACGTCACCGTCGAGGGCCACCGCATGCTGCTCATCGCGCTCGACGGCGCGCCCGTCCAGCCGCAGACCGCCACCTCCGTCGTGCTCGCCTCAGGTACGCCGTCTCACCTCTGATCCCGTACACATCTTCCTTAACCATGGCTGAGTTTGTGTGTGTGACTACCTGTGTCTTTGATAATGCAATAGCGTGTATATATACTGCTGCAGTATAGTGAATATATATACAGGGTGTTTCACTAAGTATGTTTGCCTCTGTAACTTATAAAATAATAGGTGACGGGAAATTTTAATGCGGTAGGTCAACACTAGAAATGTTACACTTTCTGCGGAGCTATGAACATAGTTTAGTGTACCATTTTCCAAAGAGTTACATCACAAAGATATAATTTTTTTTAATGGAACAATAGTTGTTTCTATCGTGTATTGGATTCGTTTAAACCAGTTGCGTCCAAATCAATTTAAACTACATTCCTATCACTGTTAGTTTGGGAGCTACAACCCTTCAAAATTCCGGGGGCGGAGCCTGCGATAGCGTAGCTGACTGGCCGAGTGGCTATCCCCTGGGGCACGGCCCACTGTCTCATGACCACCAGCCAGTCAGCTACGCTGTCGTAGCCTCCGCCCCCTAAACTTTCAAGGGTTGTAGCTCCCAAACTAACAGTGATAGGAATGTAGTTTGAATTCATTTGGACGCAGCTGGTTTCGACGAATCCAATGCACGATAGAAAAAACTATGTTCTATTTAAAAAATTATATCTTTGGAAAATGATACAATAAACTATGTTCATAGCTCGGCAGAAAGTGTAACATTTCTTGTGTTGACCTACCGCATTAAAATTTCTCGTCACCTATTATTTTATAAGTTACAGAGGCAAACGCACTTAGTGAAACACCCTGTATATATATTTGAATGTCTTTGATTACGATAAGAATAAATATTATCACCAATCCGCCTGGCATCAACTGTTTATAAGATGTATGGCGCTGTTAGTGAGTGCGCTTAATTACCCAGAATATCACTCAGGTTAAAATGGCAAGTCCGGTTGTAGCAAAGTCTCTACGCAGTGGCGATCTCCACGTGTCTCGCGTTGCGGGGCGTGTAAGGTTGGCGGCACAGACAAAGCACACCTGCACGTGTTCCAACGACCTGCAGTGGTAGTAGGGTGGGGGTAGTGTTGCGTGTGCGCTGCAGCTATTACTTGTGTTGTTGTCTTGCTCTTGTATGTGTTGTGTAGTGAGAATGCCTACTGTTGCAGAGAAAGGCTTTTTAGTGGAAGAGGTTTTCCGGACAGGCGGAAACATTACGGAGCATGCGAGACGACAATTTAGATTGCGTTTTCCCACGTCGAGGTGTCCATATCGCGACACTGTAAGTAATTTAATTCGCAAATTCCGGAAAACAGGTTCAGTTCATGATGCACCATGAACTGGTAGACCAACGGTTTTAACAGAACGGAAGCTCGACGACGTTTCGGACATACAGCACACCAATCCCTATGACTTTTAGGTAAAATCTTTGGACACACTACGAAACGTCTCTGGCCTCCTCGCTCGCCGGATTTCGCTCCTCCCTACTATTTCCTTTGGGGTACGACTAAAACATTCATTTATCAAAATAACTCAGACAATACATGAACTTAAGACAGCGATAACTTAATATCTGCATTCGATTACAAGTGAAACATTGGTAAAGGTATTCAATGTAAACGTCTTGAACTATGCCTTCAAGAAAGGCCTTTCCAACACCTACTGCGATAATGGTGAGTACAGTGTATTTTCTTGTAATTAATTTCATTGTTTTAATTGTAATAATGTGTAATCCCATCTCGCAACATAACTGCAGCCAATAACAGTGAAACATGGCCGCTAGCTTATACAACGACATGACTGTGCTACCACCCTTACGCGCCCCGCAAGGCGAGACATGCGGATCTCAGCCCTGCAGAGAGACTTTCCGGACACACTGTAGACTTCATTAATTTGACAATCAAGTAATTCATTAATTAAATTGAATTTAAATGCCAACATGGGTGGCGCGGAAGATAGTGTCGAACAGTGACTGGTAGCAACAGAATCGCTTGTACGAATATGACAGAGTGGAATCGCTTAAGTTGGAAAACAGGAAATTCGTTAATTGAACAAAGCACGGGTAAATAATGAGAATTTGAAAGCAAATATGAATGTGTACTTAGCTGACAACACAGGCCATTGTTGTGCAACAAGGATCACGGTAAACTAAACTTTAATTACACTACCATCACCGTGTTGTTATCAAGTGGGTGAATTAATATTTTGTGCAGCGGTGCAAGGCCGTGCGTTCCAAGGCGCCTAGCTGCGGAGCGCAGCGCTGCTCGCCGTCGGAGGTTTCAGTCCTCCCTCGAGCATGGGTGTATTTGTTGTCCTTAGCATTAGTTAAAGTACTTTGTAAGCCTAAGGACTGGTAACATTTTTGGAGTGATTTCCACAAATTGACAAGAAATACTGGCAGCTGCCTGATACGGTAACGGGTTTCGCTATAGTGACAAAGAAATGAAAGCTCAAGAATAAACAGCAAGTTTAGTAAACGGTATTTCCTATTCTTGATGTCAAACATTTTAAATTTAATTCTTGCGTTGAAAGCTGTGTCTAATTATGATTGTCAAGTATCGTTTGTTTCTGTACCATGAAGCAACGGTAACGTGTTTCTTGCATTAAGTAGTCCAAAAAATTAAGATAAAATAAATTCGAAAAAGCTGTATCGTAATTCAAGTGCAACTTGGACAGAATAATACTACAGTATATAAGGTACATTGTCTAACCGTAACAAAGGGGACAGGAAAATGATAACTTTATAGAATCGAACACTTTTATTTTAAACATTTATTCAATTACTTGTAAATAAGACTTTCACTTATTCAAGAGAGAACCTACCTAGTTTGAATAATCAGGTTAGGTGGGAAACTTAAAAAAATATTTTAGTAAATATCAAAGTATGGCTTTGAGACATTCTTGTAATTTTCCAAGTACATCCAAATCAATTCATGCACATCTCACAAATTATGACAATGACATGATTAAAGACTTAAGGTTTGTATAGTTTACGTGTAGTTTGGAAAAACATCACGATGGCAATCGAATAACCATCATGATTTATAGAAATGTCTCGTGGAAACACTGAAAAAACACATGTGAATTGGTTTATTAGATTTTACTGAACCTGGCCATTCCATACTATAGTATTTCCGAAATTTCTGCCCAGGCGACTGGGTGTTGTCTTGCACTCATCGTTTCATTATCATCATCGACACGCAAGTCGACAAAGTGGCGTCCACTGAAAAGGCTTGCAACAAGGCGGTCGAACCCCAGTTGGGGATATCCCTCTCAAGAAATGCAATACGATTATCAAATCAAATGTTTGTAAATATATCGGACCAAACTGCGTGGCCATCAGTCCGAAGCTTACAAACTACTTAAACCTAGGTAAACTAACCTAAGGACAAACACACACACACCCATGCCCCAGGGAGGACTCGAACCTCCACGGCGAGCAACCGCGCGCTCCGCAGCGAGACGCTTTAGACCGCTCGGCTACTCCACCGCGACAATACGATTATGATAATCACTCTCTGAACTCCAAAGAGTGCTTAAGCCAATGTCTACAGTACACACTTTGTTATTCTAATAGTCCATTTTTTTTCACTTGCCTTCTTGGTACTATCGATATAAGTAAATTCATGACTTGGAACACTTACAAGAGTTTTAGCCACCCCCCCCCCTTTTTCTCTTTTTTTTTCACTTCTATCATCATTTGTACTATTTAATTTCACGTCACCGCTTGCGTCGAGCTTTTCTTTATGGAAACTGTTAACAGTTGCTAAAGGAACCAAAAAAAGCATATAAATACTTGCATTTTAAAATAACGATATGGAATCCTTAGCAGCCAACCGTATACACACAATGGTTTTCGATTTTAAAACAAACAATGAAACCACCGAACTTACATGTCACTAATCGTCGAAGTTTCATCTCATATTTAGTTCTACCTGCACAACACTGCTTCAGAAACAAGTAGTGCCTACACGCGAGGAAAAAAAAAAGCACGCAGTAATAATATTTCTTTTCGGAAACGAATTTATCTCCCGATAAAACATGTGAACTGCAATCTTAAACTGGGATCAAAGAGCTTGAATTTCATAGAGTGGCAATAGGTTTGAGGCAAACTGAATTGACATCCGCTATGTTGTTTGGGGTATGGGCTGACAGTTGGTATGCCACACAACTCGAGAATTTTACCTATTTTCAGTTCCACGATTTAAATAAAGATTGACTATTGAATAGAGTAGATCAGTATTTGTTCCATAGATCATGAGTACGACACTTCGTAATGATGTGAAACGTGCCAGTTTAGTGAAAGGTGTCTTTACAAATTATTACTTTGTACTAAATATTACATGACAAGACTTTTTTCAGATTTACTAATTTATATCTAAAAATTCATCTATAGTGAAGAAGGAGTTGCCATCCAGAAATTCTTTTATTTTTAAATGCTAGTTGGCTGTCTGTCAGGCTTTTGATGCTGTTTGATAGGTGACCAAAGACTTTTGTGGCAGCATAATTCAACCCTTTCTGTGCCAGAGCTAGCTTTAACCTTGATTAGTGAAGATCATTCTTTCTCCTAGTGTTGTAGTTATGTACACTGCTATTTCTTTTGAATTTGGTGGGTTTGGTAGTAACAAATTTCATAACTGAATAAGTATACTGTGAATCTACTGTGAAGATCCCTAGCTCTTCAAATGTCTACAGGATGATCTTGGATGGGCTCCAGCAATTATTCTGATTACACTCTTTTGTGCAATGATACTTTTTTACTCAGTGATGAATTACCCCAGAAAAGATGCCATACGAAAGCAGAGAATGAAAGTAGGCAGAGTAAGCTAATTTACCGAGATGTATATCACCAAAATTTGCAATTACCCTAATAGCATAACTAGCTGATCTCAAACGTTTCAGCAGACCTTCAATGTGGTTTTTGCTGGTCAACCCCTCATCAATGCATACACGTAAAAATTTTGAATATTCCACCTTTGCTACAGATTTCTGATGTTAGTCTATATTTATTAATCGTGTCATTCCATTTACTGTTTGGAACTGTATGTACTGAATTTTATCAATATTTAATCATAGTCCATTTGCTGAGAACCACTTAATGATTTTCTGAAAGACGTTGTTTACTATTTCTTCAGTTATTGTCTGTCAGGTGTGATAACTATACTTGTAACATCAGCAAAAAGAACAAGCTCTGAATCTTCATGAATATAGAATGTCAAGAACAGCAAAGGGCCCAAGACCGAACCTTATGGCACGCCATTTTTTATTCTTCCCCAGTTTGAGGAATCCGCTGTTTTTGCATATTATGCGAGCTACTTATGTCAAGTTTTTGCACTCTTCCTGTTAGGTATGATTTAAACCATTTCTACACTGGAGCATTCATACCACAATCGTTTAACTAGAAGAATTCCATGATTTACACAATCAAAAGCCTTGGAAAGACCACAAAAAATCCCAGCGGGTGATGTCTGGTTATTCAGAGCATTTATTATTGGTGATGTTGAAAAGCCTTTCTGAAAACCAAACTGACATTTTGTTAGAATGGGGATGTGCATCAACTTGGTCAGACTTCGTCGGAGCTGCGGATTGACGGGCATTGGTAGTATATTTCCTAAAAATGTGGTAATGAAATATCACGAACCTCTCAGTAATACAGTTCGTTTGAAGTTTGCAATCACAACGAAAGTATCTGTGTTGATTTTAATGCAAGTGCATGGTCTAAACGAGCTGTGAAACATACACTGAACAGTAATTGTTATGACGAACAGTCATGAGCGTGGATTTGCATCTGTTGTTAGTGTGTCGTAACAAATGCTTTCATAAGGTCTAGTATACACATGTTTACTATACGTGTTAAGCCTACAAAATTGTTAAGTTGCTGTCAAAAAGGTTGGTTGTGAACTTTACTGAGCAGAATTTGGGTACAAATACGAATGTGACAACAAAATACTGCAGTTAAAATGCGACTGGTCAGCTGTCACAAAAGCATTCCACATCGAAATAACATGTTATTAATACCTTTCGTTGTTTCCACGCTGAAATAAGTATATATTTGTTGCAAAGAACACATGCATAAACAAGTGAAAACATTCTCGCTGTCACTACTGCTTTCACACTTTGCACTGTTTACATGTCAACCATGCTCGATCAAGTATTGTCAAAAACAAATGAAAATATTTTTTGAAGATGTAGACACTCAAGTGTGGTTTTATCGACCACAAGAGCAACAGAAGAAGAAATATCTCAAAAACACACGAACACTAGGTAGAAAACTCATCATTTTTTAATTCAGAGACCAGAGTCGTATATCCGCCGAGTTTCCAGAAGTTACCGCAAAGAGCGCTATAACTCGTGTGTTAGAGGCCGTCAAACGCGGCCTGGCTCCCGCTCGTTCCCGCCAGAGGGAGCGGCTAGCGAGACCGCCGTACCCGGGAGCCGGCAGTGCCGATAATGCAGTCTCGGGAGCGAGAAGACTCGGTACTCCCGGCTGGCATGTGGAACAGCCGACAGCAGTGCGCATGCGCACGGCCAGCCCCCTCACGACGCCGTTAATTATTGCGCCCGTCCGGCACACGTCTACGACGGTGCGTTCACACTGCCAGCCGGGCCGAGCCGAGCGGGGATGTGCCAAGACGAAAAAGAGGGGGAAAACAACTTTTTCGATTTTCAAGTTTTAAGAAATTTTGACGGTATATAAGACCACATCGCATCGTTTTATCAACTTATTTTTTCCTTACAAGCTTTGCCTTGCCTGTGAAAAAATAAAAAGTCAACTTTTCGTTCCGCACGAGTTTTCAGTTTCGTAAAGCTCCTCACTCGATTTTGATGAAAGTATTCGGTTACAAAATCTGATTTTTGGGCACAGGGTAGTACGACATCTTAGCTTTCCAATAAAACATTCACCTTTTCGAAATTCGTAACAATCGTTTCTGCAACGGAGGGAAGTCATCAAAGGTGATAAGAGGTGGTTCGGTATCTTCCTTTGCGGCAACAGTAACGGGTCCGCGTAAAGTGGCTGTGGGTGTTAAATCCTGTAACTGTAATCTGGAACGTTTTTGCAGGCTGTTCTTCAGAACAAATATCCGCTGCGGACAATTTTCACGGAGATGTCCCGGCTCGTTACAAACATGACATGTTGCTTGCTGCCCAGAGTAGATAACATGAGCCTTGTATCCCGAAACCATAATGTGGGAGGGGATGTTAGATTTTACACACATCTGTACGGACCGTATGCCATTATAGCACTGTATTTTATATATGCTGAACCATTTTTCAAACTTGATGCGTTTCACCTGGCCATACTTCGAAAGAACCTGTTCTAAGTCAGTATTCTCAAGTTCCGGTGGAAGATTCAGAATTCTAACAGTCTTCAGTTCACAGTTGGCATTGCTAACATCAACCGAACTAACAGAATCATCGCGGTGGCGAAACTGAACCTGTCCCTTAGTTTGCAGTAAAATCTTGTCACACAAAACCGAGTTACAGAATTTGACAAAAACACAGTACTTTTCACTGTCAAGCTGAGTAAATTCAGCATTATCTCCTGAAATTCCAAATGTTCCATATAACCAGTCATGTATTTCTAAAGCAGTAGGCTGAACATGACGAGTATTCTTGTCAAACGAGAATCTTAACGTGTTTTTCCTGAGAGAATCCGACATGATGAACAAGCGGAAAGCGGATGCACCGCCTCGCCACCAAAATCAATAATAAGTTGTATTTACAAGCACCGGCGACGTAAACGACACTGAGACCGCCTGTTGCCAGTACTTCCAAGGTCTTCAAAACAACACAAACACTGGTTAACTGCGACCGCACGTCCGTACCATTCGCCCGCCGAAAGCGGAATACCCCAAGACCACCGGGCCCGACCCGACAACAGTGACTTACGTGAATGTTACTTTTCGGTAGCTGTGACATTACTTGTGATTTGTCACGGTTTAAATCAGAAGTTTGCGAATTCACACCTTATCCTTTCAAAACTTTACCAATTACGATTTCTCCAATTTCTGCGAATCTACGATGAATCACCTTATATGCTACTTCAAGATAACACATTCACAGGTAGCAAATGGCAGTCACTGGCGAATATATATGGTAACTGATGATTCTGGGTAAAATTTTATTTACAACTTTGGGGACGTAGTGTGCCGATGTTGGTAATAACCATGTAATGGTGTTTGAAAACTCAATCACAGAGAATAAGAGAGAATCATTTTTCGTGTTGACCGTGAAATAAATAATTAATGATGTTCCTGCTCTATGATCAATAGATTCTTGTATGTACTCATCTGTGGCCAGCAGATTTATTATCCTCGTATTGTTAACATTTTTGTTGCCAACATTACCACTCTAAGTGGCCGAGGCCATAAGTAAAATTTAACAGTATCTCGGTTCAGGTGTCAGTGATATATTCTTGCCTGTAAAGTGTGAAAAATGAAAATTTGAACAGTATATTGTTAAAGTCATTAAGTAATTTAAAAGGTTGAAAAGTCCAGTCTCTTGCCGAAGCCATTCCATATTTTGCAGTTTTCCATCGTTATTTGTAGGCATTGATTATTTACTTTACAGCAGCTAATATGCAAATGAAAAAGTGCTAATTTGGTAAAGTGTTTCCGACTTTGTCGTGAACATAGGCTATGCTATACATTAATCTCTTGCAACAAACTTGATTCGACATTCAGATTTGCTGTCTTCAGCAATTCTCAAATGAGTTATCCCGTTTCACCCTCATATAATGGAACACAACCAAAATTCCAGGGTGTTGCAAAATGACATGATAGTAAACCTTGGCCTTCAATAGGTCTGAAAAAATTACAGACGGAATTGATTCTTCATTACATTTTTTTTAAATCTTGCACTCAAATTTACTTGCTGGTAACACTCCTACGTATATAATTGCGCATTCTATGTACAGTCCCTTAGTAATTAACAGCTGAAATCTCAAGCAAGAGAAAATCAGACAATTGGATGAATGGGCTACAAAAAAATAATTCTGTAACATATATAACAACAAATATAATTCACCTCTGTTATTATGAGTAAACAAATGGATCACATGCAACATAACCTTTGAACATAAGCAAAAGGCTAATTCACAATGGCCGTCAAGTTAAGTTGTACGTTACGTCACGTCATCTTGCTTAGCTCTGTACCGAGCAATGGAAGTGGAGCTATAACTACTATCCATGATAAAATATTTTGAGTATAGTGTCAAGTCTGAGAAAAAAACTATGATATCATTTAATGACCATAGTAAAGATCGTGTTCTTGATCAGTTGTATGTGGGAAAGTACTGAGAAGGAAAACATTATTTCAGATTATCGACATGAATTTTCTAGCGAAACCATTGACCAACATTCAAACCCATAAATCAAAAACTCAAAACTCAGCTTTGTTCACCTCAGTGAGTTTTCATTTTGAGATATGTGACATTCCGACATTGCTTCTGAAACAACACTCAAGGAAAAAAAATGCAATTCGTAATGTTACATCTGCAAATCAGTCATAAACTGAAATTAAGAAACAACAAAAGCACACAATCAACTACAGAGCGCGGCGAAAATAAATTTCCAAGTCACCATAAGACGATGTTGTTAAAACTTTGCTACCAAGAAACCCTAACATGACATGACGTGATACTTAGTGTGAATTAACGAACAGCGTCGTCCCCCAGGTCAAGTGATAATTCCAGCTTAATGTTGAGAACATGCGCAGAATGCAATGCTCACTCCAGAGATATTTCTACTTTATGCGTGCGTATCTATTTTATCTTTGGTCTATGTCACTCCAGAGATATTTCTACTTCATGACGCAGACCACAGAGGCTAGGCCAGTGATTTGCGTTTGTTTCGTGTGTCAGGCGAGCGTGCTGACGTGGTGATCTCCGCGGAACATGACGACGGCACGTACCGCGTGCTGGCCAACACGGTGGCGGGCTGCGGGCCCAAGCAGCTGAGCAGCGCCGCCCTGCTGCGCTACAGGGACCCCGCCGACGACGACCACGACCACGCCCTCGACGACGTGGAGACCAACAGCGTGGACGTGGAGGGCGTGAGCCGCGAGCAGCCGTCGCCTGATCCTCCCACACAGCCGGGCCGCGAATCCGCCGAGAAGCCGCAACAAACACCTGACAACGTCACGGTTAGTGCCGGCTGCACCAACAACCACAACCTCACAGTCTCTCCCTACTGATTTTCATCATCATCATCATCATTAGAGACTGATTGTGCCTTTCAGCGTTCAGTCTGAAGCATTGTACCTCTAATAAAATTCCTCCATGATCCCCTATTCAATGCTAACATTGATGCCTCGTCTGATGTTATGCCTTTTACTTCAAAATCTTTCTGCACCGAATCTAATCTTTCTTCTTGGTCTACCTAGACTCATCTTACCCTCCACTGACGAGCTCATGAGTCTCTTAGGTAACCTTGCTTCTCCCATGCATGTAACATGACCCCACCATCTCAGTCTGTTCGCTCTAACTGCTTCATCTATGGTGTTCATTCCCAGCTTTTCTTTGATTTCCTCATTATGGACACCCTCCTGCCATTGTTCCCATCTATTAGTACCTGCAATCATTCTTGCTACTTTCATATCCGTAACCTCTACCTTATGAATAAGGTAACCTGTATCCACCCAACTTTCACTCCCACACAACAGTGTTCGTCGAAAGATAGAGCGGTGCACCGCTAACTTAGTCTTGGTACTGACTTCCTTCTTGCAGAAGAGAGTAGATCTTAGCTGAGCACTCACTGCATTAGCTTTGCTGCACCTCGATTCCAGTTCTGTCACTATGTTGCCGTCCTGTGAGAAAATACATCCCAGGTACTTGAAACTGTCTACCTGTTCTAACTTTGTTCCTGCTATTTGGCACTCAATCTGTTTGAATCTCTTTCCCACAGACATTACTTTCATTTTGGAGATGCTGATCTTCATATCATAATCCTTGCACCTTTGATCAAGTTCTGAAATATTAGTTAGCAACCTTTCAATCGAATCGGCCATTAAAACTAAGTCATCCGCATATGCGAAACTGCTTACTTTGTTTTCAATTTCGATTTACATTAATCCTGCCCTGCCCTGCCAGTGTA